>LR990001.1:10000000-11200000 GCA_905147175.2 Nymphalis urticae
AACTATTTCCGGTCGTGTCGAATTGCCGTCCCATCGGATTATGAGAGTTAGGGAATAGATAGCGCACCTGTGTTTGCGCACACACTTGTGCTCTATAATATGTCCTGCGCTGTAGGCTTTTTTTTATAGAATAGGAAGGTGGACGAGCATATGGGCTTCCTGATGGTAAGTGGTCACCAACGCCCTAAGACATTGGCATTGTAAGAAATGTTGCCCATCGCATAAATCGCCAATGCGCCACCAACCTTGGGAACTACGATCTTATGTCCCTTGTGCCTGTAATTACACTGGCTCACTCACCCTTCAAACCGGAACACGACAATACCAAGTACTGCTGTTTTGCGGCAGAATGTCTGATGAGTGGGTGGTACCTACCCAGACGAGCTTGCACAAAGCTCTACCACCAGTAAGCTCTACCACCAGTAATCTAATCTCTCTTGAGATTGGCCACCGTGCCTGAAATCGTTCCGGAGGACATTATTTTACAACATTATTACTAGCGATATTATTAATATGTATATATTCAACATAATATTAGTTACTCGAGTCAATTTAGAACGTCATATTTGTCTGCTGTTAGTTTTTGTAAGCCTTAAACGGGACAAATAGTGTACAATTAACATTAATATTAATGTAAACGAAATTTATAATACAAGTGCTCGATAGGTGCGGCTCAAATAGCTGGCCGTTGCGAAACCGAAACTGTATCATAAACGATGCAACGAGGTTAAATAATTTGTTAAAAGTGCTGTGTTAGTATACGTTGTTCTTTACACTTATATTATAAATGCGACTAACTCTGTCTGTTACGCCTTTTCGGCTAAACTACAGAACTGATTTCAATGAAATTTGGTATGAACCCTAACCCTAGGTTACCTTTTTACACCTTACACCTGAACCTCTGAAACTAGTGACTAATAATATATTATATGCTAATGTATGTAATGAAACCAAAGTATTAACTATCAATCATAACCGATACTCTATTATTACGCTATTGGGTATTACGGTCCCGGTGTTCGTTAAAGCTATACTTTCGCCTGCGGACTCCCTCATGAATATTAACAATGCCTTGGCTGATGTTCTGGTATTTCATAATGTGTAGGTTGCTTTATCAAGCATCTCCTATGTGTATACTTATATCACTTTTCTAGCTTCTAGCGATGTGAGCTCGATCATTGACTAAGAGTGTGGAAAATTGATTGCTATAACTATGTACATATGTATAAATAGAGAAAGACAAATTGGTTCGGTAACTTTTTGTATTCTGTTGGTCAACATGTTGTCAATCTTTTTTTTTAGTGACAATTTTGTCTCAGAAAAGCTGCAATGTCGTTTGTATATGTGTTGAAAGACTTGCTGATTCGACTTTGAATCGTAAAAGTTTATTATTAATACATAGGTACGCTTTTATTACATAGCCCACAAACGAAAACAAGAAATACTTCTACGAGCGATGGTGATGACTTACCATCGGGTAATGTCAATTTGCCTCCCTACTTGAAATTAAAAAAAGGCCTGGCCAAATCGGCCAAAAGGAAAATATGTCCCGGACATTAAACACTTGTATAGATATTTCTTCCAGACAAGCTTAGAGTTAGAAACTTGCCATCTGACATCTCATTTGTGATCAGAACAGCTCAAAGGTTGATATTCGAGTTCACTTATTTACTTAACCGAAGACTTACGACATTTTAAAAATAAATAGCCTAAGTTTAATGTGGTAATTGAATTTATTTTTACGTTGATTAATTAATAACCGACATTAATCAAGGTTATTGTAATACAAGTGTAAAAATGATTGATGCGCACGCGCAATGTGTGTAACTGCTACCGTTTTGGAGCAAAAAAATGATATCCATATATATAAGAAGGTCATATTTAATAACTGGTTATTTATAAATAACAAATAATACAAATTAAAAATAGCTTAAAGTTAACTCCTTTTCTTTTAAGGAGGAGATTTGAAGCTTATTCCATCACATTGATACAATTTTGATTGGTTGGTGGCAGGTTTTCGTTACTATATTTTTCTTCACCACGAGATGAATTATAAAAACAAATCAAGCACATGATAATACAGTGCTTGTCCATATTTGAACCCGCAATCATCGGTTGAGATTACTTGTTCAAACCGCTGGGTCACCGCGCCTCAAAAATATCTTAGTTATCGCAAATTAAAACCTCACATTCACACAAGACTGATAAAAAGAGCGATTTTAATAATATATGATAGAAAAATATATACGTCTGTACATATCAATTAGCATAAAAGATATTCCGCTGGGTTTAATGATGGTACTATCCTTTCTGTTCTATATTCTAACTGTAATAGAAGTACGTTAAACGGTTAAATACCGTTTCCGAGTACTTTTAAACCTTCCTTAAGAAATAATATTTTTATGTTACATTGGAAAAATAAAGTTTATACTATTCAAGGAATTTTATACAATATTTGTATCGTAAATATTGGTATCTCATAATAGTTTTAAATTAAATTTGAAATTGCTACTATACAAATCATGAACGCGTTGAAAGTCAAAAATGCTTTGATGGGCCGGTTGGGGTGGTTGATAGATACTCGCCTTTCACGCCGAAGGTTATGGGTTCGATTCCCACCCAGGACAGAAATTTGTGTGTATGAACATGTTTGTTCGTCCTGAGTGTGGGTGTAATGATCTATATAAGTATATATTTACAAAGGAAAAGTAGTATATGTAGTATATTAGTTGTCTGGTTTCCATAGTACGAGCTCTGCTTAGTTTGGGATCAGGCCGTGTGTGAAAAATCTCCCAGGATATTATTATTATTATTATTAATGCTAGGAATATATCTTCGTTGAATCCCATATTATATATCACATTAAAGTTAATACAATATAACTACATAATAATGTGGATTCCATAGATTCTGCAGAAATTTTAACAGATATACCGCGACAAAAACTCAACTACGAATTCAATATGTAGTTAAATAATAATCATGGATAGGAATTCGTTTTAACTATGTGGTTTAATTATAAAGACAAAATCTTAAAACCGGACGGACCAGAAACTACACAAATAGTTTTGCATGAATTGTGAACGCTAATAACCAAAAATTTTGTAACTTGAATACTAACTTAGGGTCTGGGACACACTGTGAAATTACGGTATTAGACATAGCAATACAATAAAAAATTAAAAGGTTAATTAAAATAATTATAAGTTTTATTATTAAGGCTATTAAAAAATCCTAAGATTTATTGCTAGGATATAATAATAATAATGAGCATTTATTTTAATAAACTCAGATCATTACTTGAAAACACATTAGCATACAATGTACAACATAAATTATAATGTAAATAATAATACTAAATGAATTGAATTGTATTTTGTGGATATTGAATGGAATTGAGTTAATTTACCATACCATGTAAGATACCATAATCTTTGGCATTATTAAATAAGCATGAACCATGTGGTCTAGGTTGTAGGGCTTTGTTCAAGCTCTTCTGGGTAGGTTAACACTCATTCAAAAGATATTCTACCGTTAAACAGCAATATTTAGTATTGTTACGTTCTAGTTTGAAGGTAAGTGTAACTACAGGCACAAGGGACAAACATCTTCGTTCCCAAGGTTGGTGGCGCATTGGCGATGTAAGGAATTGTTAAAATTTCTTATATCGCCAATGTTTATGGGCAGTCCATTTGCTGGTAAACCTACCTATACCATAAAAAATGATAAGATAATATATTTTTTATTTATCGATTTTTGGCCATAGCAGACATTCTTAATCGTCTAACCATCTATGTAGGAGATGTAATAATGCACTGTTGAATACGTAAACACCATGCAGTCTACATTCCTTCGCACTCATAGTGCGATGGGACGGCAATTCAACACGACATAAAGTTCACGAGCATCACAGACAAGTTTACGTGCTTTCCAAGGCACGGGAGTATAAAAACTGCCAATATACACAATCCTGATTGCTATTGAGAACTTCTCGACGGATAATCCCAATAACTTTTCTTCACAACCCAGTTTTTGCACGTCCTTTAAGGATCAGTTTTCAATGTATATTGCCCACACTTGCAAACTTCTGATAGAGTTGAATATTATCTAGATACTATATTTAGTACTAGTATAACTGTATCTGGTTTATTAAATAATTATTCTACTTTGTTTTCCGCGTTGTTCAAATCTTCCTTCCTTTTAATTTCATTTATTGTAACCTCCCCGTGGTTTAGTATTGTGCTACTAGTATATAGCGTCAAAGGATAGAGCAGAGCATAGAAACTATTATATAATGTCTCTAACATTTTATTTCGTTTACGTCATCAAGTCTGTAGCCGTCTGAATGCGTCGCGCACAGTTGTCGCGTTTGGATAAAAGGTAAAGACAAACTTTGAAAAAACTCATAGGAGGAATAATACATCGATCTTATCAATATATACTTATTATAAATTTATTGAATTTAATTGTAAATGATTTTGAAATAATATATAAGGTATATAAGTTTAAGCATGTTAATCAAAGCAGTATATAAACATGTTATGTAGACAGTATTTAATGCTATGCCAAGTTTAAAAATAAGTTTTGTTTTTAATTCATAAATAACTTTGTGAGTGCCCTTGTGTATCCGCCTTAGGTTTCGTTCTAGTTAGGCAATATTTAAAAACGAGTTTACGAAAACACTAGATTTGTTAATAAATGCGTATAGACTGAAAGCGAACAGGTGCATAGGACCATGAAGTCAAGGTGTGCTTAAACTGCAAATAACCCACTTATAAGCGATTTCATTATTTCAAGTTAACGGTCGCAAATACCAACTGTGTTCAAGAGATTTATCTGCCATTTGTGTTATTTCGAAACTTACATACTTACAAATGACAAAGAGTCGGTTTGAATAGTTTATTTGTACAATGGAAACTTCTTGCAATGTTTAAATTATAACATAGATCTCAAAGTCTTGGGTTCCAGTCCCGGCTGGGCCAATAATTCTTGGGTTAATCGTGGAAGTTGGCAGTATTAACAATCACACGTCTGACTAAATTCTTTTCGTTCATGGTGGATAGCGCTCGTATTGTATAATGAGAGTAAAATAATGTTGAGTGCACCTGTGTTACTGCACACAAGCACAATACCTCATACGCTGTTGGCTATTCCACCTTGAGGATAGCATTGTCATCAACATAAAATTAACGCAAAGAGTATTCCCATTACAAAGTCACATTATAACATCATAAAATTATTTATCGGCAAAATATTTAGATGTTAAAGACAATAAGGAATTACTACGAACCTTAATAGAAAAATTACAATAATAAATTAGGAGTTAATTTTTAATTGAGCAATAAGGAAACATAAAAATTTATATTCACATAAAATAACTGTTTGTTGCTTCAGAGCAGTATTTTTTCGCTTGCAAATGTTACTATATATACTTATATATAAAGTATATAAAATTGATTGGAGGTGGAGGAATCGTGGTGTTTAGCTCTAATCTTACGCCTTTTTTTCTGGCTTTCGGTATGTTAAATATAAACCGATATGAATCGATCAATCTGTTTATAATATTAGTACTTATAGTGGTAGTAGTATTTTTTAAATTAAAGTAAAGTAACAGCCTTTCAAAGTTCCTGTTTTTATTAGGCTAAAGCTTCTCCGCTTGAGGACGTCAGAGCTAAATCTACCACGCTGCTCCAATACGGATTGGTGGATACGCATGCGGCTGATTTTCATCCAATGCATGCAGGTTTTATCACGATGTTTTCCTTCAAATTATAAATATATATGAAGCTCATGAAAAATCAATGATGTTTGCCTGGGTTTGAACAAAAGTGTAACCACTGCACTATATCGGCTCCTTGATTTAACATAAAAAAACGAAGGTATAATCTTACCTCATATCATTATGATATCAATTGTATCAAGCAAAAATTTACCTAATAAAGCAAAATGTATGGTACTTGTGTAATGTCCGCTATGCTAATGTAAACATTTGACCAAACAGACATTTGATTGTTATCTCGTATCGCGAGAACCTTGGCCGGTTTGCATGTGCAACATCAAAATAATCACAGTATCTTCAATTAGTTTTGGGCAATTAAATCGAAACCATGTGCATATGACGAAATTAGTTCTGTTGTAACAATCTTAGAATTTATTAATTGATATCAAAATGTTACCAATGGTTTACATTTTTCAATTCGCTTTGGAACCACGCAATGAAATTGTTAACGAGTTTCGTTATAAATATTAATTTAACTATCCAATTGACATGATTTCGTTTATGTATACGAATGTTACATAAGCGTAAAACAATTCTGTAAGAACAAACTCATAATTCAACGCAGAAAATAGTCGTAAAATGTTAGAAAGCGATATACATACATTGGCCCGTCTGGTGACATAAGGGCTGGTTAGTTTTTCACTCAAATGGTGGTGAGAATATATGCTGCTGCCGATCTTACTTTTATTATAGATCATGATTTGTCCAGTAGCTAATTTTAATTCTGGTTCGTGTATCTATGTCATCAATTTCAATAACTCTTATGTGAATAAACGTATATAACAATTTACAAAATTCAGTTAAAAATTAATTCCGTTTCAATTATTTGCATAATGGCTTTATGTCACGTGACTTTAGTAAATACTTCGCCAATAATACATAGGATCAAAGACCGCTTTTTTATCCATATTAGATTATCTTTAAATAAACAACGATCGAACGGTATTCGTCCTAAAATTATGGAAATAATAGAGTTAATAGTTACCAATATATAAAGTTTGTCGTTACACACTTTAATGTTTAGTATTTGTATGTGTTCTTGAATCCTAGTAGTTCTAGTATTAGAAACAAAAATCATCGCTAACGTAACTTTTCCTCGAACATGAAACATTATGGACTTCCTACAACAGTCATCTTTTTTATATAAGGTAACATTGCAAGTACACTTTTAATTTAAATAAAGTCGTTTACACGTAGGGCTAGCAACACTTTTGAGTAACAATTTAATCTTATTTAATGATGTTTTATTAATAATCAAGCTTATATACTTGTAACTTATTCATTATATTATACAAATTTAAGTAAAAGGTTCTTAGAAATTTATTTTTATTTCAATAGTATAATCACAGTAACTTTTATTGCCATAAAGAATACTCGACCAAATTGTCTATATTTTTGGTTATTGTATTTCAAAAACTAAACAAGCAAGGCAATTACCTCGTTAGTTTAGTTGATGCTTCTGCAGATATCGATGTCCTGGGTTGATACCCCTTGTTATTGGGATAATTACTTAAGATAAATTCTTAGTAGCAGGAATTGAAATCGGAATCTAATAGGAGTATTTACATTGGTGTGCCTCAGAAAGCACATAAAGCCATTGGTTTTGCGTCTGAACTCTTAGCGCTATTATTAGACTGCTGTCTCATCGGTTTGATGGGAGAGTGAGAAAGTAGAAAATGACTTGTGTTTGCGCGCACACAAGTTGTGTTTGTGCACTTATATATAATAATATGTCCTGCGCGGTTGGTTATTGGTACTGATTGATCTTGGAAGATGTCGCCGTGGCCGGCCGTCACATGCAAGAATTCACAGCAACTCAGTAGGTACTTTTTTCATCAAACAGATGTAAAATAATAATCGCATTTGAAACTCAACGATTATTAACTCCAAGCTCTTTCTTCGTGTATATAATATTTATAAAATACTATAAAAAATAGTTTGGGTGGCAACCCTGTGATGTCACATGCTTGTAAGATTATTTCGCAGCATTCAAATACCGGGAAAATATTTAAGTGAAATAGCAATGTTTATAAGAACAGGATGTTGTGATACTTGAAAATGCCAAAATACTACACACAGGTCATGGCCGATTGAACAGAAGGAATTGTTTTGTGTTAAAAATTTGTAATGTTGTAGAATATTTGAGATTCAAACGCTAAATGGTCCGTATTGTGCTTGCCGCTTATACTGCGGTCACAGTTATAACTAAACGCCGTTGGTTTAGTGGCTAGCATTCGTACAGTAGTCTCGAGATCCTGGATTCAAACCCCAGATCGGGTAAATTAAAAATTGAGTGGGATATTCTGTCAAGAAAATCTTAAAAACAGTCTGTTACTGAGATCTTATACTTTGTTTTAGAAACAAAAACAAATTTATTAAAATTAAAGGTAAAATACTAGCATAATCGCAATACATTAACTTAATTTGTTACATTTATTTCAAACTGGATAATGTCCAACGTACCTTGCAATTAGTGTTGCCCATAATCCCAACCCGGACTCAGATTATCGGTATAAGATTAGGCATTTCTTAAAGTGGACATTTTTTGAGCCAGTCGTGCTTTTTAACTGTCGTAAATACGTTTTTACTACATAGCGCGGTTGACTGCGTTACGCTTTAAAGCTACTGACAAAAAGTCTAACAAAAGACGGTGAGACGAGACACTAATATTTGCCAGAACACGACTGTAAAAAGCCAGACATGTTCCAGGCAACTTTCAAGAACAGATCGCACTATATAAGGTCTGTAGATATTTTTTTTAATTTTGATCGATATAAGATCTTCAAAACAACAACATAACCAAGTTTCAACTAAAATGGATAAACAATACGTGGACGCATAGCATACGTGTAAACATTATATTTATATATAAAAACTAGTTTCAATGGCAGAATAGAGAAGTCAGTTAGATAGTTGACGATGCTTTGAATAAGTCAGTCACGAATTTAACCGGTAACATTATACAACACGTTGCTCTATTATACGAAGGTGATTGTAAAGCTTTGCAGAAAGCAAGCATTTAAAATCAATGTTTAATCGATTATAATAGAATGGAGTTACTTTGTATAAATTATTATTTATTTTCACATATATAACGTATCAGTAAAATATTAAATTCAAATACTATGATCAAAATTTTGTAAACCTAAAATTTATAGAATAATATAATATTCTATAAATTTTTACCAATTGAGATTAAGTACGTGAATATTTTTTAACATTCTAGAAACATTTTAAATTAATATAAAATATTCTTTTGAATTGGATTTCATTCACGCAATGAAGAACTCTCGCTCACTTCACGTGATATTGAAAAAATATTCCAATTAGTATAACAGCGTATTACTACTTCGTAGCGATAGATGGCGTTAATGAAATATGTCAGTTTTCTGAATCGCGTTGTCTAGATTTGCTACTGAATATATGTAATGTGAAAGTGATTATTTTATAATGATTAGACACAATAATTTACAGTTAGAACAGTGCAAAGCTTAGTTTACCGCTTGATCCCTCGAAATTAGTTCGGCGTAAACACAATTTTAAAACGCTGTTAGCACGAAGTGTCTCTGATCTTCTCGCACCTATTCATAAAAAAATATAGTAATAAATTAATTTAAAGATTATACAAAAATCAGCGCACAATGGTCACATTAAGTTAAATAAAATTTTCGTTACAAATTTCGCCGATAAACTTTCGTACCGGTAACACAATATAATCTTATTTAGTATAACAATACATACATTGCTATATTGTAACATATTTCGCAAAACCATTGTTGTTGGTTACACAGTGGACGTGTTAGGCGTGAATGATCGAATTGTTCGACATCATTTGTGTGTCGTGTCCAAAATATTGCTTGTCATATTGTTATTATGTTTTATATACTAGTTATGTAATTAGTATGAGAAATATTCCAATATATATATATATATATATACTGGTATATTTCTATGTATATATATGTATTGTATTGTTGTATGTACCTTTATGTCTTTGGAGGAATAATTTATTTATTAATTCATAATTCACATTAATTATGAAAATACGACCGTGGTATCCCGCATACTCACTCCCACGTCGCCTTGTGATGTTCAGTCAATACTTATTGATAAAAGATGTTAAGATGTAACCATAGACAATTTATTACTTTTTTATAATCTGTCATCTGTCATATTCCTAACAAAATACAACATGCGAATCTTAACCACAGATTTCTGAATTTAGATTTTAATTTATTGTCTGTGAAAATATCGTGAGGAAACTAGAATGTGTCGGATAAAAATCTGCTACATACTTAATAGGTTAGAAGGTATTCGACCAATCGTGGAATATTTCAAGGTAACCCTTGGTTATGTGACTTTATTTATATTAAGATTGCATCTTGTGAGTTGTAGGTACTGACTTAAGGTGCGGTACCCTTGGGCGACAGGTATAAATGGCGCTAGAAAAACGCATTACGCGTTTCCCCGACGGGAACAATGGGGGGGGTATGTGGGGCTCGCCAGTCTCCAAGGCGCCGAGTGCTCCCCGAACATCGGAATACCCTCTAAAAAAACAGCGGTACCCTTTCCGTCTTAACGATGAGTGAACACGCAATCGCTTGCGCATGCACATGACGCTCTGACGACGTTAGTGGAACCTGACCCAACTTTAAGTGCTTAAAAAGTTTCGCTTAAACAAGATTTGTAAATAATATACCAAGGAAAAGTAAAATGTAAAAAAAAATTCAAATTTTTCAAATTATAAAAAAATATTTATATTATTATTTATTTTATTTTTGATTTAACGAAAAGCAAAAAAGTCTATGTCTCCTACCTCCTCAAATAAACATTAAAACTGGAGAAGTAATGTGCATGTCAATCGCTTAAACATCGAACACGCATCTTCCACATTAAGTTGGCTATCGTTGTACTATTGAAGTTTTAATATTCAACCAATTCAGCAGTAAAACATGTCTATCAGACCACTTAGAAAGATAAAATTTAACATATATATTTTTTTTAAACAATAATAAATATTAGCAGGATGAATTCTGTTATACAACATACATCCTACAATTTTACATGTAGTTATTAATGATAAGATTGAGATGAGATGTAATTACAGTGGCATGACAACGCGTGTGCGGTAAGCGTGTGATCTCAAGATCGGAAGAGCATGGAAACGTGACAGTCTTAACACGAAGATACTTAAAGCTGAGAACATACAAGGTTCTAGCAATTAAAATTAACTTTAATTGTTATTAATACGATCAATATGTAAGTTTAATGTTTATATTGAACTAGCGCACCCGACTGACGTCGTCCTGTTATACAGAATTTTTTTCATTTGGTTACATGCCAACAGTAGCGCCTCCTACTGGGTTCAATTGTATTTTTAAACTTTACAGAAATCCATTGAAATATACACACAAAATTTCATTCAAATCGTTCCAACTGCTTAGGGGGACTTTGGTGACAAACATACATACATATACATAAGATTTATGTATATATTGAATAAAAGATTTGGAGATAGTTTATTTTTCTTATATTGTCTCGCAAATGTCATAATAACATTATTTCCTGTGTATTCTTAATAAAAAAATCCTTTATTTATTTACGATATTTAATATCTCGCGCAAATGACGCGTAGAAGTAAGATATGGTTATCAATTCAATACTCAATACAGGAACATGACAATAGTAGGTATAGTTGATTGTGGTAGAATATAATATGATAAGTATGTGCTTCAACCCTACCAGACTCCCTTCTAAATATCCTCTTGCTACTAAGTACCCTATTTTGCACGATACCGTCATGCCCCGCTGGCCTGCCTAATCAAACTTCTCATATATAGAGGAGAACACCATCAGACCCGGTTAGGGTTTTCTATGACGAGGGAAGGCATCAGTTATTGAAACCAATGTATATGTGATTTAAATAGAGTATCTGATAAGTGGGTATTCAGATGGGCTTGAACAAAGCCCTACCACCAAGTATCATATTGAATAAATAAAAGATTAATTATTTATAATCATAAATGAGGACTACTAGAAAGGAAAAGAAAATTGTGAAATAAGCATTGCTGCCTTATCAAAATGGCTTTTTAGTAATAAATCAGCTGACATTTCCTGTAAATATTAACAGACATGTATATTTACATATATCTGCACTCATAAATTTGTTAAATCCTCTCAAATCGAAGAGAAAGTATTTATATTACATTTTTTGACTTAACAGATAAAAAATATTATTGACATAAAATGCATTATAATATATCCATCTTTGTCGTCTTTATTGTCGTTTATCTTCGTTTTATAATGTGATATTTTATATTTGGTAAATTATTTATGTTTATTATGTTTGGTATATTAATTATTTTTGTTTAATTCAAATTAATTTACTCGATGAAACTTGCAATTTAATACATGATATAAAGTAAAAGCGTTAGAAAAGTTTTACTCAAACGTTAATTCTAATAAGATCATGAAATGTTACTATCATTTCTACTAATTAAACTTTTCATTAGAACACTTACATAACCATTCCATTTATTGGCATATTAACACTATAAACGATCATAATCTCAAAGCCCGTAAGATTGAAAGTTTTTTTTATAAATTAATTTACAAACAAACTGAACTTATTATATTAGTATAATAGTATGATTAATACTATATGTTCACGGCTTTATGACGATCGCACGTTGCATCTGCAATTCGGTGTCATTGACCGTCGTTTATCTACGTAAGGAACCTGTTCATTCGTCTTACTTACTTATTACATAAGCAAAGTTTTTGCGGTACTTTGCTTATTGAAATCCATATAATTTACAACTGGTCGGTTTGTAATATTCATTGAAGGGAATCTTCTTGCGCGTGATTAAAATCTCAAGGTCATATTTATCAGGTGTAACTATTTTGTATTATTTACAATATACATAAACAAATATGTAAAAGCGGTAGACTTGCCATGTAAACGATATGTAATAGTAGCCTTTTACCTTTTAGTTTTCCTTTTACCCACCTTCAACAATGTTCAATTATAACAAACTAGATTAAGAATTTACAAATACCCACACGTTTCAAATGAAACGGTAGTAAAAAGTCGTTATACATTTTTAGTAAGCTGTCTCTCTACATCTTTTAAGTATCAAAGTATTTTCTAAGATTTATTTAAGAATACTTTTTAATTATCGCGATGATACATTAAATGCAATTTACCGTGTTCTTATCATTTATTAAATGACAAATCATAGAAAGAAGCGAGAGAGCATGATAAATCAAACTAATTTTCACACAGAATATTATTTTGATTCAAGATTGAAGAGCCGAGATGCCCCACAGAACTGAATGGGCTTAGTTGTTAGAGTACGCTAAATTAAATTGAGTATTGCAGATTCAAACCCAGTCAAGCTACAATTATTAATCTCGTGCTAGATTTTTAAATACGATCATTTGCACGTTAATTAGACGAAAAAAACAGTTAAGAAAGGTGTTAAATTTAAACGGATTTATTTAAATTTATGTAGTAAATTATTATATTATATACAGGCAGTGTTTCTTGATTAATTAGTATGTCCGTTTTTTCTGAGTTAGTCATTAATTTAGTCTTTTTCCTGTTCTTGGTTAGTCCGACCTTTAAACTTTCGTTTGTCTATTGTTGAAAAAAAAATTGGTCTCGTGCCAATTTTAGAACATCACGTGGTAATAGTAGTTCGGGTTCAAACCCACAAGACGAGTTCTAGGCCATATGGGAAAAATATAAACAATAAAAAATATTTAAACACAGACTAAAAGGAGCGACCACCTGTAAAATAACTTGGACTGGATCGATCGATGTAATTTTTATTTGATAATTCGTATTGAAAAGTAGTATCCTTCTTAGAGTGATTAGAATTATATTGAAACTATTTTGCAATTTATAAAACGTTCACAGAAAGTGTTTATAAGTTATAGAGCGAACTTGTCGAGCAGGAAAAGGCCAAGTCTGAGACAAGGTACGAGTTTTTTTAAACACATAGATTCAATCGTCATACCATCAACGGATACAGATTAAAAATATTGCGATACAACTACCACAAAGGTCGGTAAACCATTGACGAGTAACTGACATTTTGAAATTACGGTAGTAATATCCAGATAATAATAATGTAAGCGTCTATAGGTCAATGGTAGAATATAGATGGATGGCTTTGTTATACCTATATACAATACACTTACAAAGAAAAAACACACACACACACACACACACACACAACTTCATTAATTAGATTCCCATCTCTTAATACTTTTAATTTACTTACTGTCTTCTTAGTAATTCAATATATGTTTAAACTAATTGTGTAACTCTGTTTTGGTTCTAGTTTTATGTTACATAATAATTAATATAATACGGTATGTGTGTTAACTGTTGGATTACCAAATAAATACATATTACATTTCAATGGCAGGTGGTTGAAAAATAAACAAACCTTTGATATACGAATTCACTATCAACATCTCTTGAAATCAATCATCAATTCCATCGCGCACAAAGAAATTTGGCAACTCCTTTCTTTGTCGCACTCACAAAAAATGGAATTCCTTACCAGCTCACGTGTTCCCCTCCACTTACAACCCGGGTTCCTTCAAACGAGGCGTGAAGGCATCTTGCGGGCCGGCAAGGCGAAGGCGGCTAGTGCAGAAACTTCTTCCCGACTGTACTGGGCGTCGTCGCGTTTGGACTCTACTACCAGTTACCATCAGGTGGAGTAGAGTCATTTGCCCTCCCGGCAAATATAAAACAACTTTATTTGTAATACAACGCTATTCAACTTAATGACTTTTATAGTACCAATAACCACTTCGCCAACATTCGAAACATAATTTTAGTCACGAAACTCTCAACCAATGACGTTTTCTGGATTCAAGGTCAAAGTTATTTATTTATCTTTTCACATACCTATAGACTAAGTAATATTTGTATATATATATATATGTAGTTTTAATTTATTATGTATTAATGTTATGAATTATTGAGAGGTTTCAAGTTAGCTTAAGTTACGTCTCAACAGATGAAGTTTCATTATAAATGATAAAACGGATATGGTTCAATGGACATTGTTAAAAAAAAGGTGACGAATTGATCTTGTTACATAATTTGTTTTGTCACCGTTAGCGCTCCCTACTTCAAAAACGTAACATTTATGCAATATTGTACATCTGTCTGTAACGTAATTTTACTTTAGATTATTCAAGTTGGAAGTTATAATCGGTATTGAATACTTATTTTTACATCATTTTTAGTTAAGGTGTTAATATTGTAAAAAAAGCCGAGATGGCCTAGTGGTTAGAAGGCGTGAATCTTAACCGCTGATCGTGGGTTCATATCCAGGCAAGCACCACTGAATATTCATGTGCTTAATTTGTGTTTATAATTTAAGATGAAGAAACCTGAATGTGTCTAATTTCATTGAAATTCTACGACATTTGTATTCTACCAACCCGCATTGGAGCAGCGTGGTTGAATAAGCTTCTCCTCAAAATGGAGAAGAGGCCTTAGCCCAGCAGTGGGACATTAATAGGCTGTTACTGTTAATATTGTGGATGAAAATGCGAATTAATTAATTCAATATGGTTCAATATGTTTTCAGCATCCTCATAGATGTATGTATTTATTTAATACATATTATTACTAATTTTATTTATATTATTATATTGCATACCGATGTATATACATATATCTAAAAGTATAATATGCATAGTCTGTTAATTAATTTTCTTTTAACATTTTCTTTATTTAGTTCTTGGGCTTTGTAGGTCAAAATTTCAACGGAATTACTGAACTATTATAATCTGATTTAGCTGAAATTCAAACAACTTATCGTCACATCGTAATAATTCTATATGTGAACAAAACAAAAATACTAAACATATTTCCATAAAATATATAAAACAATTTTAACACTGACAATGATAGTTTGAACGTATTTATAGTTTAAACATAATAATTAATATGCATGCATTATTGTGTCCGTTTGTAAATGATAGTATCAATTTCGATGCAACTTTCTCGTCTACAGTAATGCAGGAGGAAGCGAATGTAAATTATCTTGTCATCTCATCTGCGAATAATCGTTGCGTATCGTGGAAAGTGGTGAGAGGAATTTCTAATTTTACCGACTGTGCATTTTTATATAGTTAATAACATGAATTCTCTGATCGTGTATATAGCGGACACTTGAATTGTAGTAGATTTCGCCCGCGTGTATGGGGGGGGGGGAGGGCGAATGGTTCGAAGCCACGATCATTAGTATTTAAGGGTCTTGTTCATTATATTTGATACGTTTGTTTATAATTTATTTACTGGTGGGAGACACTCACCAATTATTTCAAAATGATTGATCGGTCCACGTTAGCTATTTAAAATAGACAATTTAAATTAAGAAAAAATCACTAACTAATATTCTTATAATTCTTTTCGTTTTTACTTGGTCCAGTTAAGTTTTTTTTTTATATAAAATATGTAAGCGAACCGGCAAATGGGCCACCAAATGGTAAATGATCACCACATTAGAAATTGGCATTGTATGAAATAATAACCATCCCATATATCGTCAATGCGTCACCAATCTTGCGAAATAAGATGTCCCTCGTGCCTTTCTAGCTCACTCATCCTTTAAGCCGGAACACAACAATTGTATGTACCTATATTGCGGTAGAATATCTGATGAGTGAGCGATACCTACTGTTGTAGTTGAGTCTTTTGGTTACAGTGATATTAATTACTTTAGTACTTAAGTTTTTATTTTGTTTAACTTTAATTTTAATTTACTTAAAAAAGGGAAGATGTTGTAGTTGAGTCTATACTTGGCTGGTGATAAAGAAATAAAGTCAGTTGTCAGAGACGTGATGTCTATAATTTACAACACCTATCCAGACGAGCGCGCACAAAGCCCAACCAACCAAGTAAAATGCTTCTGACTCTAATCTTTTATAAATATAAGGATGTGAAATCTATAGATAATCTCGTTAAGGTCATACAGGTTTAACTTTATCAGTCGTAGTACTTTTGCGTCGGTCTAATTGTGTAACAACAAAGTTCACTTACGCGTTTCTTGTATGGTGACTTTCATCACAGGGCTGCACAACAATAATGTTTGAAAGCCCTTTCGAACAGTGAACGAATTGGAAGAGCTATATATTATTTTGTATCTATTTAGAAAATACAGTGTTTTATGATATTTCGATATGTTATTAGTATTTAATTAATCAGATAAAGATAGTTAGTATTTTTATATTGTTTTTTTTTTATATATTTGGACTTTTTAAAATTTGGTTTGAAAAAAGGTAATTAATGAATTTAATAAATATTTGAATTTGTTTTTTTTTATATATATATATATATATATATATAACTACTACTAGTGTTCGTAGTCTCGCATGTCAGGTGAGGGGGAAAGGTTTTGGGGGACGTGTTGTAATTAACAAGTCTACGTATTTCCACGTGGTTTAAGCTTGCTTCGTGCCAAATTTCATCATCGGTTCAGTGGTTTACCCGTGAAAGCGCAATAGATAGACAGAGTTATTTTCACATTTATAAAATTAGTATAGATTGTTATCAGTATTTTTGTTGTTGTACATAGACTGTTATACAAATTTTTGCTTGATAGTAAATGATTAAATTACCGTAATTCGTAATATAAATCAATAAAGTACAAAACGGTTTTATTTATATACCTATCAACTGACTATATTGAAAGCAAATATTTCTATTCCCGTGAATTTACCTCTGTTTATGTTAAATATTGATTTTTGTAATTAGCATTTGGTCAAAATTTTTATCTCAAAATTAAATTATAATTTCGTGTACATTTAATATTTGAAAGTACATTTAAAATAAACCACGAACGTTTTACGAAACGTTCTTTCACATCGCATACATCGGTTCTCATGATAAATTTTATGTTGACCATGCCATCTCCTTTACATTATCAGTTCTGAGAAAACGACTGTGAGAATGCACTGAGAAGTCAGTTAACTTCTTCGTTATATTTTTATCAGATCTAGCCGTTGCATTAACTCTGTCGCAGAACCGCGGGATATAGATGGTACCGTTGAGAGCAAACTACGATGACAGTAATTTGTATAATCATGATCATGAGTATATAAAAGCTGTTTCTTTAATGCTCTCCTTTGTTCGTAATATCGTTATTATCGTGGATTGCCTCGTTAGTGTAGTGGCTAGATATAATGCCGTACATCGCGAGGCCCGGGGTTCAAAGCCCAGGTCGGACCGATAAAAAGTTATTGGGTTTTTGTCGATAATTTTTAGTAGCAGTCCCGAGTCTATTTCGATATTTGGTGTTAGGATTTGTAACAAAAGTAAATTGTGAGTGAAAAGGGTACTTTGAGATGTTGGAACTTGATTGGAAAGTTTACCTTTACTTCTCGTATTTATATATTATGTCGATTGTCACTGATTCTATCAATATAATCCTTATTATATAATGTTAATATACATACGTATATTTTCGCGTAATTCCAAGAAAATTCTTATTTGTAAAATAATCCCAAAGCATTCCGAGCTGAGAAGTTTTTAATATATATATATATTATTATCTTGTTGATATAACGACACTTCTTGTCTTTATGCTCTGTTTGTTGTTGAAGATTTTGGTATTCATACGCTTCGAACACGAGAATGTTCGAGAATATTCGAGAAATTATGATACAGAAGTAAAGTAACGTGGCCGGGCCGTGATAGACCAATGGTTACACGCGAATTCTAATCAATTGAATCATTGTAATCTCTTAAGATGTTTATTAAAACAGATTTATCGCCTCCAATGTTTGGTATATTTCTTGCTTCGATTTCTTTTTTATATAAATATGTAATGCAATATCCTACATAGCTAAAGTAAAACATAGTTACAATTTGTCCAAAATGTACAAAGTTTTGTAAACTAGAGATGCACTTAGGACCTTGTAAATTTTTTCTTTTAAATCTTTAATTTTATGATCGAAAAATTCGCTTAAGAAATCGAGAGAGAGAAAGAAAGAGAGAGAGATAGAGAGAGACCAATAAATACGGTTTTATTATATAGGTTTCTGGAATAACACAGCGATGATATATTGTCCATGATGAAGCTATGTCTCATAGCGCTACTAGAACACAATAGGATAAAAGACCATATATAATTTAAATTACTTCATAAGCATTATGAGCATTATATTGTAATCTTAAATTTGTAACAGCTTTGCTTGTTTTTATATGAATGTTGTTATTGCATTATTGTCTTTAAGATTTACAACAATGTTTTAAATCTTAAACAAAAATCGTGGGTACAAATCTGGTCAAATATTTCTGACTTGACTTATGCATAATCTGTGCTTATGATTTATATCAGTGCTTGAAGTTGACATTGTGAATAACCAGCATGTGTCAGACGAAATGGTGACGAGAATTGGAGCAGCGTGATGGAATAAACTATAAAACTTCTTTTAAGGAGAAATAGTTGTGTGTAGTAGTAGCAGAATTACAAGCAGCTCATTTAAATTAATTATAAAAAACCTTTATTTGACCAACACTTTTTTTATATAAAATAAGCAGGTGGACGGGCGAATGGGCTACCTGACTGGGCTGTTAGAAAAATTAACCGTTCCGTACATAACCAATGCAACCTTGGCAACTAAGAAGTAACGTCCCTTTTGTCTGTAGTTATACTGGCTCACTCACCCTTCAAACCGGAACACAACAATACTAATTGTTAGTGGTATTGTAGTATTGCTGTTTTGCGGTAAAATATCTATGAGTCTGTAGTAACCAGACAGGCTTGCACAAAGCCCTACCAAGTAAACACTTGTAACAATAACAAAAAAACATTGAAACAAGTAATCAAATTGTTTATTTGCTCTTCAATAATCAATAAGAAATATTAGACAAGTTAGATACAGAAAAAAATATAAGCAGAGAAGTAAGAAGACATGAATATAGGCGAAGGTATATCAAAAGGTCTCGGCTAAGGAATTCAACTAACCTTTATAAGAACTTTAAACCGTATTTCACGATGATAGTTCATGGAAGACCTGCTTAGCCAATTCGAGTGTAAGTAAGATGGGCTGTGTTTTTCCTTTTTTTTTACATTTAAGTGCATTTACTTAAACAACTTAGATGGCAAACTTGTGAACCTCAAAAAGTTCTAACTGAGCGAGCAACCCTGAGTTTTCTTGTGCTTAATTTGTTTTGATACCTGTGGCAAAATTTGATAAGCAAATTCTTGTAAATAGCAGCAAACATTAGCGTGATGGAATATTTAGCATTATTTCAAGTAAGTTGTCGGACAAGCAAATGGGCCATCAATATCTAATAGCTAAGTAGACGGGCACAAAGCCAAATAAATGTTACCACGTTTTCTATCACCGCCGAGCATAAGATAAATTACATACTCAAACTAAACACGTTATGCTTAAGATTCACGTGTTCTAACTATTGGACCATTTCATCTCTATTATACAGATAGAAATAAACGCCAACATATAAAATAGGACTTGTTACTTTCTTTGTATAAGTGATTTATTTTATTTTTTCTTTAGCAATTTTGGGTAATTTGTTGACAATAACGGTCGTGAGCGAGCTTCGCTTTGCTGGACGAGCAAATTGTTTCGAACTCTGATGTATTTTGGTAAATTACTCGAATTTTCTACGCCTATTTAAGTATACTTCGAGTAACGGATTATATTTATTTGAATGAGGTTAACGTTAATAAGGTTTTATGATTGTTTTATTTAAAACATTTTTTAATGATTGCAATTTATGACAGAACTAGAAATATAAGCTACATTAAGCGTTACATTTTCGCCACCGTGTGTCGTAGCGAAATATTATAGTATAGTCTCAATAAATGGGCTCTCTAAGGTAAAAGTTTTTTCAAATCTGATTGTTGATGATAAAAAAGATGGTAGCTTGTTCAAATAAACAATCACTACTATGCTATTCTGTTAGAACTCACTTCATTACTCATCCGTGTAATGTTATTTATATTTACCGACTTATGGTGATATACTGTTTTGATGCTTGTATCCTTCAAATGTTATAATCTTTATCGTCAATATCGCATATCACTTTCTAACATTTCACGATCGTTTCCTGCGATGGGTTTCTACATACATATTGTTCTTACATAATAGCCCAATAGTTTTATATAACAGAAAGATATGATTTTCAAAAATGTACTGCTTAAGTATGAGACTATTAAACTTCAAACAAATCGTAAGTCAAATTATATTTACAAGGCCTACAAATGCCTTTAAAAATACTAAATATATTTAAGATATATCTGATAGCTTTTACGGATGTGATTATATTTATCACCGACCTAAATAAAATAATAAATTTCTATAAATTAGAAAATTCATACTTTGACATTTAAATGAGATTAATCTTAATAATAATTTGATTTGAACTCGTTTTTTTCAATAATAATATATTTTTCGATCCAAAGAGATAATATTTGGTAAAAAAAAAACAAATGCCAAGGATTGAAGCAAAAAAATGTAACATCAAAGTAATGGGTCCGGTGCGGAATACATAAATAACAATTTGTATCTGATTGCGGATAATTTATATACCTAAGAGTTACCTTAGTTTTCGGTATATGGTTTGGTATAATTTACCCTTATAAATCTCACAAAATTGTCTTTTATTTTGGCAGTATCATCTCCCATTCTTTTATATCAAATTTATAAACCATGGAACGCTGGAAGATTCGAAACTCGATGGTCATAATTCCTATGGCTCCCCGTTTATTGCACTTAGAGTTTAATGACACCCCGATCGTTAGGTATTCGAAAACTAAATAGATTCTTGTCTGTTTATTTACCA
Source organism: Nymphalis urticae (assembly GCA_905147175.2). Classification (NCBI taxonomy): domain Eukaryota; kingdom Metazoa; phylum Arthropoda; class Insecta; order Lepidoptera; family Nymphalidae; genus Nymphalis; species Nymphalis urticae. The sequence goes on from LR990001.1 coordinate 10,021,627, forward strand.
TATTACGTCATTATTATATGTATATTAATAAGTATATAAAAGTGAACAGTTTGATTGTTTGTTTGAACTTGCTAATATTGGGAAATGAAAGGAAAAAAGAAATGTTAGATATACATATAGATAGCCCATTCATTGAGGAAGATTATAGACTATATAACATCACATTACAATCTACCGGCGCGGAGCAGTATAGCTTAACGTAGGTGAAACCGCTACATGATCACTATACCTTATAAAACAAAGTCGCGTTGGTCTGTCTGTATGATCGCGATAAACTCAACTCAACAACTACTTTGTATGTATGATTCATTAATGTTTTATGTATTTCTACTGAAATATGACGGGAGCTTTACTGACGCCACGTAAACAAATAGAGTTACATGTATAATATTACGATGTAAACGTTTGCGAAGCTGGTACAGGTTTAGTATAATAATAAAGTAATATTTAAATAGCATCGAGGTTAAAGGACGATAGTTTATGAATTTAATTAACCGTGTCACGAGAGGAATTCTCAAGGAAAACATAAGATTTATAACATTGAATCTAGTTCAATATTTGCAATTTTCTCGATTCACTTATTATTATTACGAATTCCATGTATAATAATTAAGAGGATATTGTCTATATATTTTTTTTATATTTGCCAGAAATATTGGTGGTAAAACTGTTTGAGACTGGCTCTTGGCGCACTTGGCAGTGACCCTAACTTCCGCTCCAGGGTCGTTGCTCACGAGTATGGATGTGTTATGGACAAAAATATGTATTCTATCGTTATACATTTATTTAAAATTATATATATGTAAATGCCTATGAACTGCCTCGTTGGTCTAGTGGCTTGATGTAAGGCCGCAGACCCGCAGATCCTGGGTTCAATTCCTAGGTCGGGCCAATAAAAAGTTATTGGGTTTTTCTGTCAGAAAATTCTCATTAGCAGCCCGGAGTCTGGAAGTTGGAAGTGTGTACACTCCTGTGTTTCGGAAAGCACTTTAAGCCGTTGGTTCTGCGCCTGAACTCTTTCCGGTTGTGTCGGATTGCCGTCCCATCGGATTATGAGAGTTCGGGAATAGAGAGTGCACCAGTGTTTGTGCACACAATTGTCCACTATAATATCTCCTGCGTAGTTGGCTAATCTCTCTTGAGATTGGCCGCCGTGGCCAAAATTGGTCTGGAGGACATTATTATGTAAATATATATATATCAGTCCTTTGTTACTTATAACACAGGCATTAAGTTGCCTACTAAGGAACAACCGACCATAATTTTATTTTAAAGAAAAAAGAGAACCTTAATGAAATTGATTGATTTGATTATTTACAAACAAAAAATATATCTAGAACGTAACTATTAGTGCAGAACAATTGTGTCTGTATATAAGCAAATTATTTTGTATTAAGTTCGTATATTTCTCAACCTCAACCATATAATTCAATGCTAATTTACAAGAAACTATGATTTATTGGTGCTACACAAAATGTCAATCAAATTTTGTTACGACGAGTGTAAATTATATACAACATTATTTTTTTTGTTTGCGGTAACTTAGCTTGCCTCTTAGATTTTTATAGCAGATCGTTTAATGGTCATCAGTGATTTTCGAATTCTTGGTTCTATATTATTATATATTTTTCATGTTATAGGCAAGCAGGCATGTAAATGGGGAGCATGATGTTAAGTGTTCCCCACCGCCATACGCATTGGCGATATAAGAAATATTAACCGTGGAAACTAAGATGTTATGTCCCTTGTGTCTATAGTTAAGCTGGCTCACTCAGAAGAGGTAGAATATATGACGAGTGGTTGGTTCCCTACCTACTTAATAAATATATAATATAATATATTAATTTGATATCAGCTGTTTCTTCTAATAGCCAACAGTAAATCGTAATTAGATCTTAATGTAAATATAGCTATAGATATTAACCAATGAAAATTACAGTTAGGAATAAAGGTTGTATTGCGCAATTTAAACATGATCGGCTCAGGTTTTAGGCGCTGTCTGACGCCATCCCTCTCGCATTCTTCAATAGCAATTTATTATACGCCTTCAAGTACAAATACGATAGAAGTCATTGTGATCGTTTTGTATTATAGTGCAAAATTTTTAATTTTGCACTATAATACAAAACTTGTGTCTTTTAACTCATTTAAATTATATTTGAGATCGAATATTTTTAACTGGCTTGGATAAGTTTTAGGTTTTCTTTTTAACAATGGAGGAGGCTGAGGAGGGTTTTGTTAGGCTTGAAGAGTGAGTGATCCACTGTAACTGCAGACACAAGGGACATAACAACCTCGTTCCCAAGGTTAGTGGCACAACGGCGATGTAAGACATATTTAATATATACATCGCCAATATCTATGGGTGGTACCACTAACCATCAGGTGGCCCATTTACCTGCCCGCCTACCATAAAAAAAAAACGGAAAGCTGAAGGCTATAACTTTAAATGTCAAATCAGCTCGTGATCACAGCAGATATGTAACAATTGGAAAATCGGGCAATATTATGAAAAAGTATCAGAATTTAATGTTAAATAAAATTTATTAAATTGATAAAATATATAGAAAAACTTTACAGTATACTGCTCATTACAATTGATTATACTTAACATGAGCATACGAAAAATAATAACGTGACAAAAAGTCAAAATAATTTATCGTAATTCCTTGTCACAAGAACTGAATTCATGAGCTCGTGTACCAAATAGCTCCTAAAGACACGACTTAGCAGTTCTCTCTTTGTCGAATCACGATTATACGTGATAAAAAGTTCTGAAAATCTTATACCAGCAGCTTAAAGCTTAACACGACTCGCCGTTTGAATACAATTGTGTAAAAGATAAAAATAAAATTCTTGCTAAGATTTATGATTAAATAAGAACTTATTGTAAAGAATCAATTTAATCTATACATAATACAGATGTTTCCACTACTATAAAACAGTATGAATAATTTTATTAATAAACTTGTATAGGTAATAATGAGTAAATGCATTTTTTCAATATCGTAATTAAGCCAACTTTCACGAGGACGAAGTCACGGATATTAGTTATATATATTTAAAGGAAGACTATATATATGTATATAAGAATTACCAATAAATGGCGGAATTGATGGTAAGTAGTAAACTTTGACTATATACATTGGCTTTTTTATTTATAATAGGTAGGTGGTTTACTGATGACTTTGTGCAAGCTCGTCTGGGTAGGTACAACCCACTCATCAGATATTCTACCGCAAAACAGCAGTACTCGGTGTTGTTGTGTTCCAGTTTGCAGGATGAATGATTAAAGTTGCAGGCACAAGGGACGTAACATTAAGATGGGAACTAAGGTTCCCAAGGTTTGTTCCCAAGGCGCATTGGCAATGTAACCGATGGTTAATATTGCTTACAATCCCAATGTCTATGAGCATTGGTGACCACTTACCCTCAGATAGCCCAAATGCTCGTCCGCCTACCTATTCTATAAAAAAAAGGTGGACTGGCAAATGCACCTGATCTGATCAGCAATTCCCGTAGAAATTGGCTCATTAACATAATCACAAAAAAAATATGATTACTAATAATTTATTGTATTTGTGATAGATTACTTAAATTTAAACCAATTTAAACCATTTAAACCAATAAAAAAACATATTTAATATACTTGTAATTATTCTTTTCTTTGACCTTTTAACCATAAAATAGATTGTACTATCAATCCTAAGGTCAAAGTACTGGCCATTCGTTCAAAAACTCCTTGACACAAAGCGTTTTTCAACTATGTAATTTTTAAAACACTGTGTTAAAATAACTAAGAAACAAGATGTAATCTGTGTCAAAATCCGAGATTAAATTAATTGTGTCACTGTTTTTGATCCAAGCGTAACGATTTAAGTGTTGCTTTATGGTGATATTATGTTAATTTATTTTATTACTCGCAATTATTACGAAAATAATGCGGTCTAAATGTATAGAAACGACGTGGGATAAAAAATCATCTCTTTGATTAAATCTTGTTTATGATAATAAATTATTTTTTATCTGTGGTAATAAATGTATCAATCAAAATGTTGATGAACCTTTAAAAGAAGTTAATTTAATAGTATACGTTATACGTTAATATTATAAAACATATATTTTTTTTAATTTGTTAAATTAAAAAATAAAATCAAATACCAGATCCTAACCTTATAAACGGTTTGAAAAATAAATAATTTAGTGTTTTTTTTTCAATTCCCAATTTTCAAATTAGGAACATGTTCCATTTGAATACAAGAAACTTTTTTTAAGCATTTACTGGCTTAGTTATAAAAGTTCTTTAGGGACAAGTTAATCAATGCTGTCTTTTTCATTCGAATGTCAAATCAGTAATGATAGAAAGAGCGAAGAATCAGTGATTAACTAAATGGTTTTTAAAACTAATCATAGATTATCTATAGAATACTAATTAATTATTAATATCTAGATTTTATGATTAAATATAATATATATTCCGTAGCAGCCTGTGAATGTCCCACTGGTGGGCTAAAGGCCTCCTCTCCCTTTTTGAGGAGAAGGTTTGGAGCTTATTCCATCACGCTGCTCCAGTGCGGGTTGATAGAATACACATGCGGCAGAATTTCAGTAAAATTAGACACATGCAGGTTTCCTCACGATGTGTTCCTTCACCGTAAAGCACGAGATGAATTATTATCCCAAATTAAGCACATGAAAATTCAGTGGTGCTTGCCCGGGTTTGAACCCACGATCATCGGCTAAGATTCACGAGTTCTTTCCACTGGGCCATCTCGGTTTCGGATAATATATATTGCTTATATTTATTTTGTTATGTACCACTAAGAAACTAATAAATTTTACGAATTATTTCAAATTTTTGAAATACAGTTTTGTTATTGAAATATTTCTTATATTGCACTTAAGAATAAAAAGCTGTCACAAGTTACAATTATTTTCATTGAAAAATTTTGTTCTCACTTTTGTTGTAAGATCAAACTTTAATTTATTTATTTGTTAACTAAAAGAGTATTTTCTTTGTATACTGTTAAAGCTAGCAATATATTATTTATTATTAATGAAATATACTTAAAAGAAAAATGTATCCGTTATTATATCTAACTACAGTAATTAAAAAAGTCAAAATATTCTATATGAAAATCTATGACACGTTCTGAACAAGGTTTTTATTTCCAAATCTATTCACCAATCCGCATTGGAGTAGCGTGGTGGAATAATCTCCAAACCATCTCATCATGAGAAGGCCTTAGCAGTAAAATTAGTATTTTAAGCTCCTCTTCACTTTATTATACAGAAAAAAATTCAAAGAAAACAAAATACATCTTACAAATAACTTTCGAAACTCAATTAACAATTAGAGCATAAGATGGTTTTACTTTCTATATTATTCATATCGTAATTAAATTTAATTCCATATTTCACAAAACGTTGCAATGCAAATGAATAGACTTCCCATCGCGCTTTATGTCGAAAATTTCTTGCGTAAAATTCATCTGAATTTAGATATGTATCTATACTTTAATGTATAATTGTAAGGATCTTAATTACATAAAAAAAATGAACGAGTATACACGCTGATAAGTGTCCTAATGAACGGCCTGATTTTGAAAATAGAATATTAAACAAATCGAAAATTAAACAAATTCATTTCAATAAATATTTAATAAAAAAAAACAAAACACATTTTTTTTAATTTTATTTTTATTATGTTTGGGTCTTACTTTTGCATCATCATTATACTTGTGCCAGGTGGCAGGGCTTTGTGCAAGCTCGTCTGGGAAGTTTTTACCCACTCTGCCACCCAGTAGTTTACTTGTTATTTCGAATACAATATATGTTTAATAATTTTTATGTTTGCACTCACCATCAAATTCATTTGATAATCTACATTGAATTAAGGATTCCGTTTCGTTTTGAAATAGAAAATTAATATATAATTTACTAACAAATTATGAATATAAAAATACTTATATTAGGTAATTAGAAAGCAAAATTTTAACATACAATTTTAATTCAACATATACATCTCGTGTTCTGGTTTAAAGGGTGAGCGAGCCAGTTTCATTAAGGGCACACGAAACTTCCGCTAGATTTACTATAAAGCTACAATCACACTCATAACGACATGCTCTTAAAATAAGGATGTAAATGGAAAGCTTTAAAGTGCACTCGTAGCTTACGCACGTGTTGCGATCGTTTCCGCTTAGGCTTATCGCCTGTGTGTTCAATATCTTAGACTAATTACCTTATATAACTAAGCATTTGTCGTGACAGGATCTTATGTGATTATATAATTTAATTTACATGCATTCCACTTATATTTTTAACCTATACTTATATTGTATTGAAGATAATTAGTATGTTAAATTTACGCATACAATCGGATATAATAAGACATATTTATTTATGTTAAATCATGTTTTAGTAAATTAATCATAACATCCATGCATACATAAATAAACAAAAGATTTTTTTTTTTCAAATTTTATAATGTAAGCAAATAAAATGTCTATTATCACTATATAAATATTCCTAAATGACTAATGCAAGAAAAGTTTGCGTCATTTAAATAATTATGCAATATGAGTATAATTGCTTACATAATAAAAGTTAATATAAATAGTGAAGCGCGAGAAACTGGTTTTCATTTATATCGATATCGAAGCTTCATTTATTTGGGACAATAATTACTGCATTGACATTTGCCGAGTTCAAGGTCACATGAGAGCCCTAATTGTGATTCATATGCTCATAGAAATACATAATTGAGTGCTTTTTTGTGGTGATCATACTATAATAGAACATGTAATAACAACCTATAAATGCCCCACTGATAATAATAATAATATCCTGGGACATTATTCACACACGGCCATCTGATCCCAAACCAAGTAGAGCTTGTACTATGGAAACTAGACAACTGATGTACTGCATATACTACTTTTCTTTTGTAAATACATACTTATATCGATAATTACACCCGGACTCAGGACAAACAGACATGTTAAGGCACACAAATGTCTGTCCTGGGTGGGAATCGAATCAACAACCTTCGGCGTGAAAGGCAAGTATCTACCAACCACGCCAATCGGCCCGTCAAATGGATGGGCTAGCTTGCAATGCAAAAATTAACCACGTGTAAATTCATTGGTTGTAAGTGGTCTACAGCTTGGGTGTAAAGTTTATCTTTGTTTATAATTTATGTAGCTGTTTAGGCAAATACACTTGACCGTGGTCACCACTGTGTGAAATGCAATAATTGCCTGACTTTGAGTATATCGCATCAATCCATCACGCACAAAGAAATTTGGCAACTCCTTTCTTTGTCACAATTCCAAAAAATGGAATTCTTTACCAGCTCACGTATTCCCCTCCCCTTACAACCCGGGTTCCTTCAAACTAGGGGTGAAGAGGCATTTTGCGGACCGGCAAGGCAGGGGCGGCTAGTGCAGAACATTATTCCCGACTGTACTGGCCGTCGTCGCATTTGAACTCTTCTACCACTTACCATAAGGTAGAGTAGAGTGTTTGCCTTCCCGGCAAATATATAAAAAAATAACACAGAACATGCATTATTTCTTATATGTTCACAGTCTTGTTACTATAACATTCAAGAAACTATTAGTTTTGTCAACGAGGCGTAATTCAAAAGGGATCGATTAAAACGTTTCATTTCACATTTGTATGTATGTAGCATAAACTTTGGGAACTAAGAAGCTATATCCTCTGTTTGTAATTACAATCACTCTTCCACTCACTCACCCTTCAAGCCGGAACACTTTAATATAAGTACTGCGGTTTAGCGGCAGAATTAGTAATGACAGATGGGCACGAAGCCCTTCCACCAAGTGGATAAGGGGGCCACAGGTTGGATGTAATAGATAATAGCCTATATTATATTATAATACTCGTAAATGCTTTCATTGTTTCAATTGCCCAAACCTTGACCAGAGTCATTACACTTATAAAACACATCCTACGTGTTTCTCCGATCTGCCGATGTTGCTAAGGAGATACAAAGTTATATTTATAAATGTGATAAGTTTTTTTTCCGGTCATTTCTTATCATTATAATATAATTTTGTTAAATTTCATTATTTATATTCTTATTAATTAATTTGATAATGATAACGTATAATATAATGTTCATTTATAATGATAGGTTAATTTTTTGTTCATTGTATTTATATAAGTCTAGATTGAACTATAATGCTTCGTGGGGCTTGTGAGCTTATAAGGATTCGAAGAAAAGGAATTGAGTCAGAAGTTGGTATTGATTGAAACCGATTGGTCCTGCGTCTGAACTTTTACTGGTTGTATCTGATTTCTTTTGAGGGAATAGAGACATGCCCGGACTTAGATATCGAAGGCTCATAGGTTCTCAAGGTTATATTATTTATGACTAGCAGACCCGTAAGGTTAACACACAGAATTGAATACTACAAAAATTTCCTCCTGAGCTCCTGAGTTGACTGTTACCTGTTGAATTGGCGGCCGATACCGAAATTGGTTAGGAAGATAAATCCTCATATAGATTCAATATATAATGATAATTATTTTACGTTATTTTTAAACTGTGTATACATACCCAATTCATACAGTGAGTAGTTATATGCCAAAATGGTTGTCATTTCTCTTAAGGTTTTTAGCATGAAATTACATATGCAATAATCTCAATAATGCGTGGAGATTTTTTTTATAGAATAGGAAGGCGGACGAGCATATGATGGCACCTACACCTGATGGTAAGTGGTCACCAAACGCCCTTAGACATTGACACTGTAAGAAATGTAACCATCGCTTATATCGCCAATGCGCCACCAACCTTGGGACCTAAGATTTTATGTCCCTTGTGCCTGTAATTACACTGGCTCACTCACCCTTCAAACCGGAACACAACAATACCAAGTACTGCTGTTTTGCGGTAGAATATCTGACGAGTGGGTGGTACCTACCCAGACGAGCTTGCACAAAGCCCTACCACCAGTAACCAATTTTTTCATATCAGACGTATAGTTCCAGCGATTAGTGCGTTTGCACAAATTCTAACTTTATAACAAAATTTGCTTTAAACAGATATATTTACATGCTAAGTTCAATGACACGTTTTTATCAGTTTGTAATACTTTGCACGTATCATGCGAAAACGTCTGAATGGATTTTGCATGAATCTTACAATGTAATAAATACCGATTATACCGATGTTTTTCTGGCTTTAGCATGTATTATTGTAAATCACTTAAAAATAAACATAAAGCGTACAAAAAGGTTTTATCAAAGGTCAGTGATCCAGTCTACAGTTGTATAGAAGTATCTATATTTGTATGGAATTGATTTTAGACTTTAAAACGTGTCATACAGACGATAGTTTTAGTGTCTTAAGATTTAAAAAAAAACGCTCGTCATACATTAATGGAATATCACACATAAAGAGGATGTATATATATTTATCATACACTGATATACCGCGTTTAATTAAGAAGTACAATTTCTTAATATAACTTTCAAGTTATTAAGGAGGTTTCACATAATATAATTGTTATAACACTTGAGTAAGGAACTATTGTGATATAAAATATAATATGTATAGAGTTAGGAGTTTATTTTATGCTTATAACAGAATAGAAAGTAAAGTTGTTTATCAGAATGTGTACAATTGTGTTTTTTGGATTTTTAAGAGTAATTGAGTAACTTGCATCAATTTGTACGATTTGGTGTTCTAAGACCAATTCGAGATTTTCATAAAGTCAGTTTCACTTCTGGATGCTAAATATGGTTTATCGTGTGTGAAACGCTTAAATCGAGATATTTTTTTGGCAATATAATGCGGGCAAGGTCACTTGAGATCATGTGAATTGTATTGTTTTATTTTAAATATACATCTTAATATATCTACATTGTCATAGTGAAAAGATCTGAGATGACCTAGCGGGTAGAACATTTGATTCTTAATTCATAAGATTGCTTTAAAAAGTTACCACAGATTCATAATATTTCACCGAATTATCATTAAATGGCCGAGATGGCCCAGTGGTAAGGACGCGTGAATCTTAACCGATGATCGTGGGTTCAAACCCGGGCAAGCACCACTGAATTTTCACGTGCTTAATTTGGGATAATAATTCATCTCGTGCTTTACGGTGAAAGAAAACATCGTGAAGAAACCTGCATGTGTCTTATTTCACTGAAATTCTGCCACATATGTATTCCACCAACCCGCACTGGAGTAGCGTGGTGAAATAAGCTCCAAAACCTTTTCCTCAAAAAGGGAGAGGAGGCCTTTAGCCTAGCAGTGGGACATTCACAGGCTGTTACGGATTTTTACGATGCTTTCATTTAGCGGCATAAATAAATGAGGATAAAATAAGAAACAAATATATCTGTGATATTTTAAAGTTATTTATAAGAAAAACTTAATGTAAAGCACTGTACGGATATGTGTGTGATTATGGCCATAAATAAAAGAGTCATTGTTATATAGAATATGTATATAAACTAATTCTAATCCTTACTAATATTATAAATGCGAATGTGTGTCTGTTTGTTTGTTACGCCTTTACTACTAAACCGATTTCAAAAATTCTTTCACCAATGAATGGCTATATTATCAGCGACTTACATATACTACATTTTGTCTCCGTATTCCCACGGGAACAAAACTACGCGGATGAAACCATGGGCAAAATGGCGTGTAAAGCCACCCCCGCTTACCAGTACAAAAACTAGTAATAGATCAGGGTTTAGGTTCAATAAAGTAGCCTATGTCCTCCCTTGTCACGCTACTTTCATACCAAATTTCATCAAATTCGGTTCAGTGATCTAGCCGTGAAAGCGTTACAGAAAGATAGAGTTACTTTCGCATTTAAAATATTAGTTTAGATTATAATATTATATGTAAGACAAATAATAGATACAAGTTACTTGGACATTTTATTGTTTTTTTTTTATAGAAAATGAAGGCGGACGAGCGTATGTGCCACCTGATGGTAATTGGTCACCAACGCCCTTAGACATTGGTATTGAAAGAAATGTTAACCATCGCTTACATCACCAATGCGTCACCAACCTTGGGAACTAAGATGTTATGTCCCTTGTACCTGTAATTACACTGGCTCACTCACCCTTCAAACCGGAACACGATAATACCAAGTACTGCTGTTTTGCGGTAGAAAATCTGATGAGTGGGTGCCACCTACCCAGACGAGCTTGCACAAAGCTCTTTTAAATAAGTATTAAAAGGAGAAAAAAAATTAAAATACTTATCATAAACCCTTTTTATTTCCATTTTTATTGTAATATATATATATATAGGTTGTTAAATTAAAACATTAAACATACAAAATATATTTTAAATTTTCTACATTAACTATAATTAAATATAAATAACTAGTTTATATAAAAATATAATAAAGTTGACATTATGTATTAGAGATATATAGTACATAATGGGTGTAAATGATTTGGATTATTCTAAATTTAAAATAATTCGTTCGTCGTGATTTTCAGACCAAAAATAGTTAAAGCTATTATATATAATAAAAGAAGGTCCTTCATTTGTCTTATTTCGGTCGTGATATCCCAAAAATAGATGTTTTTTTTTAAATATATACAGGTTACGATTTTACTATTTCCGTCAAAAAAATAGGGCTAACGATACATTTTATCACAAAAAAATTGAGTTCAAAAACCAACACTGACCTTTGCATCGTTTTGCGGTCGGAATGTAAACAAACTTTTATTTTATCAAAGGTATATAAAAAAAAATGATTTAGACGTTTGACCTGTTTTAGAGAATATAAAAAAATATTTTAAGCTGCCAGTAAGCACTAAATACCTACCTATTAACTCAATATTCTAAACTATACTCATAGGTTTCCAAAAAATATAATCGTCAAAAGTTGTATGAAAATATATAATAAAAAGTATAACAGTATGGCAAAAGACCCCAATTATTATGCTAGAATAAAATTAAAAAAAATCCTGAAATACTTACATCGTTTTCAAACAGCTGATCACTGACATCTATGATCGATGACAATGCCACGACAAAAAGCACTTGTCTCCAATCCATCACGATCGTTTAACTACACTAACTTACTTAAAAACATTAAAAAAAACTCTCTCACATATATTAACATAATTAATATTTAATACAAAACTGTTAAAAAACATACACAAAAGAAGATCACATACTTTTTCCTTTCCCGCGCAAATTTGACAAGTTTATTTTTTATTTATTTTTTGTGAGCACAACATTAATTTTGTTACTTAAAAAAAAATCAAAATTAAAAAAAAAGTAAAATAAAAAACTTAATTTTTATTAAAATAAAAAAGGATTTCTGTTATAACGTATGTTTTTTTTTCAACTAATTGTTATATTGTTTCGCCAGCGGCAGTTCGCGTTGTTTCACGGCTCGCGACTGCGCGGTTTTGTGCAACCGATTTAGATCGCAGTTAGAACGGGTAGGGTTGGGATTGTATCGACGAAATCGAGTAATCGCTAGAATTTGTAATTGTTGTTGATGAAATTGGTTTAACGAAAGAAAATATAGTTTTACACGTGTTTCACTTGAGAGCCATTTTATAGAATAATATATATAAATATTATAATTAAAAATAATAATTATATATATTATAATTATAAAATTTGACCTTTAATATTAATATAAAAGGTCAAATTTTAATTTTAATATCTTATAACACATTATTACTTTAAAAATGAAAACATCTATTTTTAGGAATAAATTATACATTCAAATAAAATAATAATTATGTAATTATCGACTTATTACGAAATGCAACCTTCTTTCATGTATGATTTTTTTAAAATTAAGTATAGATTAAAATATACAATTAGTATTATAACATATTTTTTTTCAAATACTAACAAACTTCAATTCATTGTTATCAAAAATCTGCTCATAAATAGGTAAATAATAATAAAGCTATCTATTCCCGCGCTCTAATTTTTTTAGATTTGCATACATGACCTTCATTTCATAGAAACAAGAGGAACAGTGAAAATGGTTCTGCATCAAGAGTTCTACCTACATTGAAGTGTTAGAATACACAATGTGTAGAGTCGCCATTAATGGAATATGTTCAAATTCAAATACAGAATACATTCTATTCACATTCGATATACCAAACGTTAGGGATATCCATTTGTTTTATAATCTGTGTGCCTAGTGCGAGTTTTTTTTACTTAGTCCATAGCGTTGACGCTTACTGCGATTTGTATGGAATGAGAACAGCGCCGTCTAGTGACAAAATCGGAAGGCACTCTGAGCTAGCATTGTGTTGGAATTTAGATTTTACTGAGACAACAAGACAGATGGGAAGTGTTTTTAAGAGCATAATATATTTCGTCTCGTGTTCGCTGCTGGAGAAAACCATCGTAAAAATACCTGCATGTATTGGATGAATATATGCTATATACATATCCAATATATCTATATATATATATATATATATATATATATATTCTAAACTATATATATATATGTATTATATAATATTATATTGATAGATAATAGATATATATTGGATGAATATATAAATGTATCCGCATTGGAGCGTGGTGCTAAAAGCTGACGTTTTCCTCAAACTAAGCGGATAAAGGTAAGGACATATAATTGTTTAAAATCACGTTTTCTTCAATCCATGCACTAACATACAGAACCGAGTACAGCCTAGTCATATTGTATTGTTACCAGCACCGAAGATACCAAAATTTTAGCTCAACAAACAATTATTTTATCTAACTTTATAAATATTATGTATAAGGTGGACGAGCAAGGTGGAAACCTGATATTGGCACTGTTGATTATATAGATGTTGGCACAGTATGAAATATTATTATATTAACCATTACTTACAGCGCCAATCAACTAGGTAACTAAGATGTCCGTGCTTGTAGTAATACAGGCTCGCTACACTAAAAACGAAAAACGACAATACTAAGTATTGCTGTTTGGGGGTAGAATATCTGATGAGTGGGTATTAAGGAAAGGTAACGTACTTGCAACAAGTTTTGCCACTGAGATATTATTGTCAAATTCGGTTTGGAAATTTATCCCAAACACAATCAAAGGTGAAGTTAGAGGATAGCTTCTAATAAATACGTTCTGCATTTCATATTGTAATATATGAAAGCAAGAGAAGAGAAACTACGATGATACTTACGACTTTTTAGTTTCAGTTCTACACTGTGAATGTATAGGCCCCAACTTAGTATTATTGTGTTTCGGTTTGAAAAGTTACCGTGACAGGATAGGAATTCTGTAAACCATTTTTTTAAAATAGTTTTCAACAATAAGAATACGATTGACTCGTTTCTATACAAGCTCTGTTCCAGCTTGTCGTAGATCACGTCCGATATTTAAAACTTGAGCCATTGTTATTGGAACCTTTCTCCCTGTATCTCTGTCACGGTACATATCCGAGCGTATCGGGAGAGAAAGGAGAGATTTCATTGAACCAGTTTCATGAGTTTTAAATATACCTTAGAATATGTATTGTGAAAGTGACATCTGCGTTTTGTATCCCTTAAATGAATGGAAATTTTACTGAATCAAACAATTTTAACTAACAGTTGTTTTAAAGTAGATACTTATTCGAAGATTCGAATGAATACATCAGAGGCAATAATATTTTGTAATTATTTGATTTCGTTTTTTAACACAAAATATAAGCAAATATTTATAACCTAATTCTGGTTCAAATTCAACCACAATATAAATGACAAACTATTGACATTGCTCGAGATCTTGAATTATCTATGATATTCATTATGGGTTCGCAAAAAAATTACCATTCTTCGATATTCCCTAGGTTCCAGGACCGTGTAAACTCCTGAATATATTCAATTCATAGCTACGTACGCTATAAAGTGTAAGTAAGAGTATGATATTTATGTAATATTTTTATCCTTTTTTAAGAGTCCTTTTTGTTTTTACATAATATGTTTTTCATAAAATATGCATCTATATATAAATCAGTAATTTAACTATGTACAATCAGAGTGCTTTCTTCAGAGCGTGAACACTTCACCGTTATCCTATTGTCTTGTTATGTTCGGAGTTAGTGACAAAACAAAGGTGTGTAAAACGTAACTGTTAACCTTTGTTCGTCTTTAGGTCACTGGGACGATTAACTTTGCACTCTTTTGATGCATATGCATTGGACGATAGCACGATGCATCAATGATTAAAACTTATGTAGAAAAAAAGAGTCTATCTGTGACTTGAAAATAAGTGCCCTTTTTAAGTTGCTATTTAATTCTTTTTTTATAGAAGGCTAGAAGGTTTTTTTGTAGGCGGACGAGTATATGGGCCACCTGATGGTAAGTGATCACTAACATATATACATTGACATTGTAAGAAATGTTAACCATCGCTTACATCGCCAATGCGCCACCAACATTGGGAACTAAGATGTTATGTCCCTGTAATTATACTGGATCACTTCACGAGTTACCAAAATAAAAGCGTGTTACGACACAATATTGCCTAACTCACGAATTAAGAAAGATAATCCGTTAGTATTATTTTCATATACAGTTTTATAAGCATTTAACTATTTATTTACATGTTGCTATGTAATGCTCGGTCAATTATCGAAAGGTTAAGTTTTTTTTTCGAAAAAAAAAAACCAAAATAAAGAAGTAAATACTATGTCATGTTTTATAATAAGCATTCTTTACTAATAAAATTTTCCATCAAGCACTGTCACAATGTGAAAGTGTTATTTATCAATAAAATAATACATATGATGATGATGATGATGATAATCCTCCTGTCCGAATGGTCCTTCTGACCGAGAGCGGTCACGGTGCAGGGCATAAAAAGTGTGTGGACTGAACGCTAAAAAACAAGAGACACGTCCTAACCTTGGGTCGGGCCGATAATTAAGATAACACGATGAGTTTTTTTTTTAATTTATCCCTTAATCTTAATATTCAAAGGTGTGTATTTATGTATTTTAATTTTTTTTTGGTTATTAGATAATAGTTGATAATAGGAATTTGCGTCAACCTTGGGAAATAAGATGTTATATCCCTTGTGCCTGTCTACACAGGCTCACTGACCCTTCAAACCAGAACACAACAATACTAAGTAATGCTGTTTATAATTATGTGATGAGTGCAGAAATCCAATTAAATAATATAAATATATTTATTGCACTTTTTAAAATGTGATAATTTGAGAATCTTTTACGAAGACAATTTAACTTTCTTCTCGTTATTAAGTCTTTGTCCAGTAACACATTCACGAGTCATTATCACACTAGCGCTTTACCCGCGGCTTCACTCGCGTCATTTTTCGTAATTGCCAATTATCAATTTCCATAGAATTTTCCATACAAACTTTCATACTCTTTATCAATAAACTTAGGAGTTAAATTTTTAAAAATAAAATCATTCTTTAGTGCTAATCGAGTGTGTAAAAGCAAATCCCAATACAAATTTTCATGCTGCCAGTCCACAGTTGGTTGGGCTGTTCATTGGTAACTCAGTCAGTCAGTTATTTTTTTACATACATATATAGAAGATTAAAAACAAAGATGAGAAATGTAATTGGTTTGAAAGTTTATTTAAAGTAATTTTAAGTTACGAATTTGAAATTTTTAATGAAACAATCCCATCTGACATCATGACTCATACATAAAATTATAAAAGCTGATTAAAGAATAAATTTCGCGATAAAAATTAGTCATTAATATACATGCACATATTATTTTTTATGTCTTATTTTATTGAAGTAATTATACAGAATTTTTATGAAACAATCAGTGTACTTTATATGTGATAGGTAGGTGGAATGGCAAAATGGGCCACATGGTGTTCTAGTGGACACCACGGCCAATAGACATTGGCGATATAATATTAACAATTCAATGTCCCTTGTGCCTGAAGTTACACTGGCTGATTCACTTTTCAACCTTAAAATATTATTATAGGCCTCTTTCTGTATTAGAAGCCAGAACACAAACTATATCAGCTAGCCATCAAATAACTATTTAGTAAGTAACAGCCTGTGAATGTGTCCACTGCTGGGCTAAGGCCTCCTCTTCCTTTTTGAGAGGAAGGTTTGGAGCTTATTCCACCACGCTGCTCCAATGCGGGTTGGCGTAATACACATCTGGCTGAATTTCAGTGAAATTAGACACATGCAGGTTTCCTCACGATGTTTTCCTTCACCATCAAGCACGAAATAAATTATAATCACAAATTAAGCACATTAAAATTTAATGGTGCTTGCCCGAGTTAGAACCCGCAATCATCGGTTAAGAATCACGCGTTTTTACCACTAGGCCATCTCGGATATGTGTCGGCCATCTCGGGTGTCCAGCTCTCCTCGGTAAGACGTAAATGCGTCATGAGATGAAATTGTCAATGACTTTAGACCAAATCATAAAAAAAGTTATGTAGTAAGATCATCATTAAAAATATTAGCCAAATGAAATTTAAAAATATATTCATTAAACTGTAAAATGTTGGAAAGCGCATAAATAAATAACGTTCACTTAGTATTTGTAATAACGATTACAATAATAGCGCCGCATTACTTTTAAGTCTATTTGTTAGGAAACGTTGATTCATCTACATTATTATGTACCGATTTATTTACTCGGTCTGGTAAAAAGTCCATAGCTCCCAAACTCCTGGGTTCAATGTTCGGACTAGTAAAAATTTTCAATAATAATTCGGAGTCTGGAAGCTGGCAGTTTTAACGCTCCCGTGGCTCGGAAAGCACATAGAACCAATACTGTACTTGAAATCTTCCTATTTGTGTTGGTCATAACGTCTCATTGGAAAACGAGAGTGAGGGAATACAGAGTGCATCTGTGTATCTCCCGCATCGTTAGCTAATCTCCCTTTAAAATAAACGCTTGATGAAAATCGATCAGAACGTCATCATCATCATTTATTTGAGTGATGACTGTATTGGGACGTTATATTTTCTTAATACTTCAATAATAAATCTTAAAAGTCGGGTCGAAATTCGAAAGTCGAAGTTTCGTACGTGAAAAGAACAATTAATATACTTACACCTGACACGTGGTTATCTACCTATATACATACGTTTATATTATATATTTAAATATCTTTTTTGTCGCTCTGTATGTTTAATCGCTTCAAACACCGAAATTGCCTTCTGGATTCTTATTCCGTGTTCTCCAATAGACGGATTGTTTCACGAAGGTTTTAGTATCTTACTAAGCAGATAAAGTTATTCGCAGAGCAGAGCAACAAACAAATGACTTTACTTATAATTATAATAATAATCATTAAGCGCTGCTTTCTTATAAATTCTACTTTCAAGTGCAAAAATCGTAACAATAAATGACGGTAACATAACTTTTACTAGTGGCGATACACTCGCGGAATGACCAAACGTACTTTCAGTTTTGTATTACGATTGAATACTGATTAGTTTCATATTACGTTGAGCTTTTAATCCGACTCCGTTTACTAACGAACAATCACATATGTATTAAAGTTTTAATCTATTTTGACAAATGATAATAATTGCATGATTTGATGTACTGGTACATGTATACTGGTGGTAGGGCTTTGTGCAAGCTCGTCTAGGTATGTACCACCCATGCATCAGATATTCTACCGCAAAACAGCAGTACTTGATATTGTTATGTTCCGGTTTTAAGGGTGAGTGAGCCAGTGTAATTACAGCCACAAGGGATTTAAAATCTTAGTTCCCAATGTTGGTGGCGCATTGGCTATGTAAGCGATGGTTGACATTTCTTACAATGCCAATGTCTAAGAGCGTTGGTGACCACTTACCATCAGGTGGCCCATATGCTCGTCCTCCTTCCTATTCTATAAAAAAAATTATTCTGTAAGAACTCATTTCATTACTCACTCGTGAAATGAAAATGAAATGTTGGCAACTGACTTATGGTGGTATACTTGATGCGTGTATTCTTGAAATGTTATGATTATTATATGTCAATGTCGCATATCACTTTCTGACATGACACGAACTCGTTTTAAGTGAATTGTATTCTTTTTTGAGAAATAAATGTCTTAAACCAGAATTAAAATGAAACCAATTATTATTTATTATTAGCCGTATTTTTATCCATAATTTAGGGATTTGTCTGATTTCTGTATATGAAATCCAAATCGCTATATATTTTTGCTTTCTTAAGAAAATCTAAAATGATTATGTATAATTTGCATGAAACAAAACACGGGAGGAGTAATAGATGATATCCGTGACAAACTCAGGGCTTTCAGTTGGTATGAATAGTCCAATAAATATTTAGAAATTAACCCCTTCCGGGATTCATGAAATTTTTGGAATATCACCCTGTGCGGTAAAAGTATAATATCATATCGAAAGGGGCCATAATCATTTTCATCACGCTACCAACCCACGGGGGCGGAGCAGAAGTGACATGACAAGTGAAGCTTAACGCTGGTGACATCGCGGCAAACAGCTATGAATCGTACGTAGAAAGAATACTAATTCAATTCCAATTAACAAAAGACTGCTAATTATAACATGGAAACGCTGATTTTTTATTTGCTTATTTAGTGCTTATAAATCATCAAAGGAATTTTCCCTAGCTGTGAGACATTTAAGATTGTCAAAAGTTTTTTATAATTCTAATATGTATTGATATACAAACCATTAAATAATTCGTTTAATCGCATTCAAAATATCAAGAATGAAACAACTAAAAATAGAAATACTTAATAAAATTTGAATAATAATAAAAATGTGAAAGTTTACAATGTATTATGACATAAAAAATAGATAATAGACAAACAGAAATGCTGTTTGTTTGACAATAATATCACGCAGACACACAGATGGATGCGCGTGACCTGAATTTAACATTACAAACGAATTGTTGGTCTGTATTTACGGATATAACGGAGAAAGTGTTTTATTTTCATTATAAATAACATTTGTATTTCAGACGCGTAATCCGTGTGAAAGGTATTTTACTCAAATTTCTTCTTGCATGTTAGCAAACAGACTACAAAACATACACGATTTATACAAAAGACATGCATTACATTGTAAAGCGTGGGATTTAATACATATCCATGTATATAATGTAAATGAGAAATTAAGTCTGTCTGTCTGTTACGCCTTCATGCTTAGAACACCGAACCGTTTTCGATAGGAAGTATGCTCCTTTTTTTAAATAACCCCTCCCAAAATCTCCCTCTACTTAAGATGCGGGCGAAGCCGTGGGCGAACACTAGTTATATATATTATTCATGATCGTTGATGGCTGATAATGCTATAAATATAGCTATAAAAATATATAAATAAAGCTATAAAAGTACAAATTGAAAAACTTTTCTTGAATCCTTTCTACAGCGACGAAGGCCTCAGGCTGAACGGTTGTAAAGTTTTAATGTATCCTGTAGGCACTCCAACTTTGTATACTAAGAGAATTATTTGTCAAAAACGCAATAAATTGTTTTAAAACCAACAACATATTAATGTAAATGTAAGTTATGTTTTCACATTACATAATAATATGTTTTTTGTTTTTGGTTAACACATCTAGTGCAGTGCTGATGGATATATATGTATATATACGTAATTATAAACACATATAAACAGTACTGCTTTATGCCTTAATTACTTTTATGCCTTAAATATAATTCAAAATGTGATATTTTATAATGCACTAGCTCTACCTGGCCCAGCTTCGTACGGTTGGAATATGGGTCTATATAAAATGTTTATATTGTAATACATATACATAACTCTATTGGTGTACGCGGCACACGTCAGTAAGCTCGCAGTCAACGTGATTTTATCAGATCAGAATCCGTTCGGTGGTTTTTGTGTTTATCGTTCACACAGATAGACACGTCGGGGGGATTTTGTTGTATAATATACAGTGATGATGTGATAACCTATTATTAGTAGAACATTTAATGAATAACTTTTTAATGTATTATTTTTGTTTTAAATTTATTGAACCAAATGTTTGTCCCTTAAAAATAAATTTCTATTTAAACAGCATGCAGTAGACTGGTAATGTTGATCGACTAAGGTATCTTCTCTTTTTGAGAAGGTTACGAGCTTAATCCACCACGTTGGTCCAGTACGTCAGATATTCATTTAACATGAGCAGGTTTTTACAAAATGCTTTTCTTAACCGCCAAGCATGAGATGAATTATATGCCCAAATGAAGTGCATGAAAAATCATTGGTTGAAAAATTGAATAGATTTTGAACCAACAGTCTTAGAATAAGATTCACGTGTATAGTATGCGTTGGTAAGTCTTTATTTAAGTATTGCATCTAGCTTCTTCTAGGTATTTTGGAATCTGGTTCCTAGGCCGTTCTATTTATATTATGTAATCAATCAATATAGGATATACTATAGTGACAAAACTACGCTTCGAAAAAAGGTAGGAAGTTCCCTGCGCTTTCGTTGTCTCTTGGCGGTAGCACTACCGTACCTGCAAATACGCAAACACAGTGCGCAATGGATATGATACAATCGTAGAGACTACGCGAAGGACCGCGAACATGGTCACTATTAGCTCGCCGATTTACTGATTCAGATTAGCTTAGAAAACAAAATGTTATTTAAATATTAAATTTGAGCCAAAGGAAACCGTTAACGAGATACGCGAAATAAATAAAAATAAGTTTGGACTCTACTACCACTAAAAAATTTCTCGTCTATCATATGAAGGTTTTTCACCACAAGTTTTCCTATATTATCGAGCTCAAATACAAATTTAAAACTCAGATAAGATAACTCAGTTGAACTTGCCTGAATTTGACTCGTGTTTAAATAACTTAAAAAGCGCCTGATTAAATTAATATCGCAAGTTATACTTTTGTGCGAGTAATTGCTATTATATAAAATTTTAAATAAAATCATATTCATTGCTGTATGTTAAGCTTCTTTAATTGGTCTTATCTTTTAAAAAGACTTAGATTATAAGTTTAATAATTTACAAATGCGTTTTCTTGTACTTATAATTATTATGTAAATGCTTATTTCAGTTACACAGAAGTAGCTAGCAAAATAGTTACTTATATTTGATTGACAAATTATTTTTCAGATACATGGAAAAATATTAATATGATATACATATTTACATAAGGTGCCAATTCGTTTATCGCCATATCGTATGTACTTAATAAAAATGCATTATATTTCTTAGAAATACATCGCTTAGAAGTACTTAATGAACAACTTAATATTGGATTAAACACACAAAGCAGAAAGCTGTTGAAATCTTCAACACACTTTGTAAGAATTGCAATACCTACAAACAGGGAGTATGACCACGTGCAGCGGATCGCAGACTATACAATCAAGAGACCATTTATCCTGCTACGCTTCCGACCAGGTGTATCCCTACCTGGACACACAGAGGGAGCGCCTCCTTCAGTAGATGCTCGCGGCTACGTAGTATACAAAACCATCAACGATGCTTAATATCTTTGCTTTGCCTACTGTACCTGCACCGCCACCCAGAAGTCTTTGGAATTGTTTCACAAACCACCTTAGTCGACAATTGGACATACTTACGGAAGTAGACCCCAATTAGATACAAACTTTACTGACTATCGCAGATCACGCGATAGACTATTGATGATTAGCCAACAACTCGGGGAGCGAGGTGCTAGGTCAGCGACCTATGGACACAAGCGCATTCTCAACCAGCATCTGGATTGTGCCCTGCACATTCTGCAGCTGTTGACATCGATAGCAGCGGTCCCTGAGTTCAACTCACGGCCTATGCTTTTTCTCGGAGGGACGAACGGCTTAGACAACTTGAACAAACTGAGTGTTGACGTAAGCCCCGTGGAATTTAGCGGAATCCTGGGAGGCTTAGACAATTTGGCGGCGAGAGGAGAGTGCTCAGGCTTGGGTTACTCATTGCTGGGAGTGTTCATAGAATTCACGGACGTTAGGGGACCCAGGACTCTATCTATCCACTATTCCACAATATTCCATCGTTTCAACTGTACTCAAGAAGTTTTATTACTACAACGTCCATCTCCTAAAGCGGATGTCCTAAAACTTTTTTACATACAAATGTAGATATTATGCAAAAACGGTCTTTGTAGCCTTAATACTTCAGAGGCGTTTTTTATACTTACAAAATTATATTAGTTTAAAAAGAAAGTATTCATGCGATTAATGACAATAAATGATAGCATTTCAACTTACTTAAGCTTACTATTGAAATAAACATAATATTTTTTTAAGATACAAAAACCTAGAAAGGACAGTATTACTATTTGTAATTATTATTACTATGATCAATTTCTCTGTTTCGAAAAAAATTTTATTATTCCACAATTATTTATTAATGTCAGTTTTAAGTCAATAACTTTAATTGTTAACACGTTATAGTCTGACTAGAAAAATCTGTAAATAAATAAATAAATGCTCTCTTTATCACATATATCAGTTCCTCGATAGAGGATGTTTTAATGTATTTCTTCTATCATGTTCAGTTCTGACACACCACGCTTTACTGGTCCTGTGGAAAAATAATTGCAATTTTATTTTTCGACGTATGAACTATAGTTGCTAAATATATTTTTAAGGCTATCAATAGAGCATATTGATCGTTTAATGTAACATAATATTTTTTGAAATTTAAAACTATTTTTGCCTACTCGTGTATTATAGACTTAAAGATTACAATGCAAGGTAACAGCCTTAAAGAGAATGTTTATCCAACTTTGTTTGTCTCACGATGATTTCCTTAACATGAAAACTCATCGGTGCTTACCCGTGTTTGAACCCGTAATATTCGAATAAGATTCACGTATAGCCACTGGGTCATCATGATGTACTTATGCTATTATGATAATATAACATACATTTAAGTTAATTTAGTTAATAGTAGTGAATTAGGTCATTGCTAACCGCTCGTTTCCAATGAAGATAGTTTATACAATACACGCTAAAACGAAATTAGGTTTTAGTATTTCGGCAGTGTAACGCATGTGGCCGACATCCGTTATAAATAAACGTGTAATGTTGGCATCCAAAATGTTAATTTGGAAAAATATTATTTAATAAAAAGATAAATTACATTCTAATCTTATATAAATTACTTACTTTAAAAACTGTCTCAACGAATACCAACTGCAAGGAGACCAGCTCTTCGGATGGTGTGATTCGTCGTATCTTATTGCCATGATGTTTTTCTGATCATTACATTGATTATATGGTGGCCCATCATGTCTCATGCCTAGGCTGAAAGAAAAATATAACTTTTAATTCCTATAATACTTTATAAGCTTATATTCACAAGTCCACTCGCTCCACAGGCTCCACAAAGTTTTTCACCAAGGGGGCGATTATATTACAAGAACATAAAACTCGCGCTTGTCACGCAATAGTCTGAATTCTAATTAAAAATTGAAGTTACTTGTATTATAATATTCTATACTAAAACCTTCTTACGATCTGCATCTTATTGTTGTTGTAATGTATACAATTTTATGTATATGGGCTTAGTAGATTTTTTCAGTCAAGCATTACAAAAAAAGTATGTTATTAGTATGCCTAGATAAAAAAAATTAATAACAGCTCGTAATTATCCTACGGCTGAGTAAACACCTCCTATTCTTTGAATCTTAGTCCAGTGCGGGCTAGTGGAAAAAAAGTGATTTTATCTGATACATGCTGGTTTTCTCACGTTTTTTTCTTCACCGCATATTGCGACCCGTTGACTATTTTTTACCAGGCCCGACCAGGTTTTAAATACAGGATGTCAGAATATGATGTAATATAATCATTATTAATATAATACCACTTGTTGATATTGTATAGCTTCACTTGCTCGTCGAGCTTAAAGTTTAATGAAAAAAAAAAACATATTTCTTACCTGTGACCAATTTCGTGTGCTAATAAAAAACCAATAGTTCTCGGATTCCATTCAATAAGAGCACAGCTTTTTCTGACGCTGCACATTCCTCTCGTGTAGCCACGACCTAGAAATAGACAATGTTGTGTGCAGCAGGAAATCGTGAACTTGCTACAACAATGTTACAAGTTTATCTTCTTAAACATTGTGTGCAGGCCTTATCTATGCCAAAGGAGGACGACAGTCATGTATAGTAAATTATGTAAAGCAGAAGTGAATATTTAATTGATTGAAAGTGCTATGACATCTACAGACCTTATCGTATTTTCAACACGCCACAAATAAATAAAAAAACATTAGACTAAGAATTTAAGTTTCCAAGACCTCATGTTTGTTTACGGAATATAATATTTTATGGAATTATCTTATGGAATATAATATTTTGTTATGTTTATGGAGTTATCTTATGTACGACTACCCGATGGCGATTCCAATCTATAATTAATATAAGATGTTATGAGCCATTATAACTGTAATTATACTTAGTCACATATTCTTTAAAGCAGTACAATGGTTTTATGACAGGTTATTAAATGATGAATGGTACCAAGTTACAGTAATAAATACAGTTACGTCACATACATATAACTTAAAAAAAATGGAAAAAAATTAACATACAAAGTATATAAATATATAAAGAAAATATGGCAGATAAACTGCTTTGTTAGTCTATATAATAGAAGGCCTCAGATCCCCGAGGTACAAACCCTAGGTCGGGTCAATAAAACTTTATAGTGTTTTAATGTCAAAGATTCGCTATTGAAAAGCCAGGATTCTGGAAGATAAAAGTATTCCCGTGCCGCGTCGGGCAGATTGCCGTTTTTATCGGATTATAAAACTTAAGGAATAGAGAGTGCACCTGCGTTTGCGCAAACACTTGTGCATCATAATATGCGCCGTTGACTAATATCCCTTGATACTGTCCAGCGTCGCTGAAATCGGTCAAGAGGACACGCAGTATCATCAGATATTCTTACCTGAGTTACTTCGAATTAGTTTACCATCCTTGACGTGGAATAAGTCTAATCCTGTCAACAGTACTGAATAGTACAATGACCTTTCGCTCATCTTCTTTTTACTCTGCCAGTCGCAGTAACTACTGAGATACTTTGGCGCGTTTTCATCCATCGCTATTACTTTACTGTTTCTTAGAAATCTTGTGTCTAATAACTTAAAGTTAATCGTTTGGTTCAAACTTGGATGCATGAATAGTTTCCTTGCGTTCTCTAATATACCATGTGTCAGGTTTTTTAATTTCTTTCTCGTCTTCAACCCGTACTTCTGGACTAGTTTCCTCGTCAACTCTTTGTCTATATGTACCATTATCTTTATTGTTATATCGTTTGTCGGTTTCGCTAAATATTTATATGGCTGCGTTGTTTTTATCTGTAAGAACGGAATTAAAAATAAAGGTATTAAAATTAAAGACAATTCTAAGTTTCTTCATACAATAGGATCTTACAGTCACTTTCGAATCGTGCTAAATGCATGATTGCAATAATATTATATCATCAGAGTACCTATAGAGTAAAATTTATAAGCAGTTTCTGACGTAAATTTTACTACTATCACGTGGACTCAGATGAACCCGAAGACATCCTTTGTCCTAAACATTATCCATTGGATCGGAAATTTTTTACAATGTAGGTGTGTTCAAATCCATGGTAAACGGGTTCCTTCTGGGCAGGCGTGCTCCATCCTAGACCGTGACTATGCTTAAGATCAGGCAAGTCAACGGTCAAGCGCTTGCTTATATACGGTAAAAAAAAAAAAAAATTATGTATCTGCCGATACTAGTTTTAAACATTTAAGAATGAACCTCTCGAAAATGTGGATTCTTTATTTATTATCGAAATATATATCTCTGGTTAAAAAGTTAACTGTTATTAACAATGCTCGATTAGATATTTAGTTGGTATTCATAGTGGTATTTTTTGCGATTCATTTGGAGTAACTCTACAGATGTTAGAACTGTTTACAATTTACAAATAAGTGTTGTCTGGTCTATTTATAATCTTGAAGCTCGAGACTGCCTTTGGGATTATAATATTCTATGAATAGTTACGTCTGGTTATGAAGGAGACTGATAACATTGTGCGAATAGTTACAAGTTACAAGAATGTCTAACAACATACTCTGCTTAGAATAAATAAAATAAGTTTAGAATCAGCGACAATCAATCATTGTTTGAAAACGATAAGTAAATATAAACTTAATACAATGTATGCGACGCTGGAAAGTCAATACATCTTTGTGGGATTGGTGTTCGTATCATGTGATACAATTCTGGAGATAGCTTTAAACTTGCCTATTATAAAATTCATATCTTATGTTGGTTTTAGTACAAGATCATTAATTCATTTAGACTCATTGAAAGATTTTTTAATCGTCACATTATAGAATCAAAAAATAATTATAATTATTTTGTAATATTATGCACAATTGTACAGGTGTTGAAATAATCACAATATTATTTTTGATAATCCGTAACAGCCTGCGAATGTCCCACTGCTGGGCTAAAGGCCTCATCTCCTCTTTTTGAGGAGAAGGTTTGGAGCTTATTCCACCACGCTGCTCCAATGCGGGTTGGTGGAATACAAATGTAGCAGAATTTCAGTGAAATTAGACACATGCAGGTTTCCTCACGATGTTTTCCTTCACTGTAAAGCAAGAGATGAATTATAATCACAAATTAAGCACATGAAAATTCAGTGGTGCTTGCCCGGGTTTGAACCCACGATCATCGGTTAAGATTCACTCGGTCTTACCACTGGGCCATCTCGGCTTAATGATAATGTAATAATGTTAATTTATGTTGTTTTATACTAATTATCTCTTTCCTTTCTTGGTCCTTTTTTTTATTTTATTTTTTTATTTAGGTTTACCAACAGTTGTTTACACTGAATATTACACATAATACATTTAAAATATATATATATATATATACATAGAATACCGTAACAACTAATTATAGGTAAACACCGCTTGTAACAACACATAAAAAGTAAAAAGTAGTTACAGCAAATTTATTTAACACAAAATATAGATAAACTAAAACTTAATTACAAAAATAGACATGAAGGAAAAAAAAATGTTTAACAAAAATATGTATACATAAAAAGTGTCTTGTAAAAGTAGTTATTTTGTTAAGCAATGTAAGATAAGCCAGTTCAAGTTGATTTCAACTTAGTGAGGGAATCATAATGTAGATCGATTTGATCACTGCAAGCATTTATTAATTTACATAATCTAGAACAGGGAGAGTTGGCACCTAACACAGTCTTTCTAAGAGGTGGACAGAGTGGTGTGATCGAGCTGCGAGGAAGCCTAGAGGGTACACGCAACTTGAATAGGCCAAGAAGCTGGGGACAGTCAATTTTGTGGCAAAAAAATTTACCCGCAAACATTGCATCCAGTATATGCCTACGATTGGCTAGGGACTTCATGTTAAAGTGTTTAAGGCGACATTTATATGAGCGTATTTTTTTAGCTATGCCATTATGAAACGCAAGGTGCCATACAAATCGTTTTTGAATACGCTCAAGTCGCAGTGAGTGTGTAGCACAATGTGGCCTCCAGACCACGCTACAATATTCCAAGACACTACGAATCAAGCTATTATAAATTAATATTTTAGTTTTTTTGACGCGAAATATCTTACAA
Source organism: Nymphalis urticae (assembly GCA_905147175.2). Lineage (NCBI taxonomy): Eukaryota > Metazoa > Arthropoda > Insecta > Lepidoptera > Nymphalidae > Nymphalis > Nymphalis urticae. The sequence continues at coordinate 10,050,197 of LR990001.1, forward strand.
TTTCTTAGGACAAACTAACATGCGAGAACCTTTATTTATTATTGTGTCCATATGAGGTATAAAAGTTAATTTTTTATCATATACTACACCGAGGTCGCGAATTTGATCTACTTACTTTATTTTATCATTGTTAATGTAATTTATAAATATCTACTTACTGTAAATGGCATCGCTGTTCTAATTTTAAATGTAAAAAAAAATTACTTAATGGTATCATTTTATAATTTAGTTCCATATCGTTTCGACTTTGTTACAGAATAGCGCCGGAGATTAAGAATAAAATTATTAGACTGTACTAATTAACCGCCTGTTCAAGTTAACTCCACTTGTAGACGCATCTGCAGTCTAAAAATAAATTGATTGCTCCCTAGAATTTTACGATTGCACCCTCGTCCGTCTGTTCAGATATATTTAGATATAACAAGACCGACGGGATGTACACGTTTGTGATAATTTATAATAGTTCATATTTAAATTGTCCTTTTTGTGAGTTTGCAAGAGTTACCTTCGAATAAAGAATTATCGTAATTTTTATTACTTGGAATATTTATTCAGTAACAGCCTTTGAATGTCCCACTGCTAAGCTAAGGCCTCCTCCTTTTTTGGGGAGAAGGCTTGGAGCTTATTCCACCACGCTGCTCCAATGCGGGTTGGTGGAATACACATGTGGCAGGATTTCAGTGAAATTAGACACATGCATGCATATTATAGTTTAATATGATACAGCAGAGCTCCTTCTTAGTCATAAGAATATTTGTGTATTTATATACGTAATACATCGGTGAGCCAGTCTCCATCTTTGGAGATTTTTGCACCACGCTTCTTCACTTAGATGATAAATATGAGGGAGATTTAAATTAAATTGGTTGATTAAAACGAGTAATTAATAAAGATGTTTTTAACTTCCGTTTCTACTAATGCAAAGGCTCGGCCTTCCTCGGCTAATACTATTGGAGGCATTGTCCTTCTACCTGACACCTCACTGCTCGTATTTCGTCTTTACAAAATTTTGTATTATAGCTAATACAACAGTTTCTATGGTAGCATCCCCTAAGTTTATTTTTTTCAATTTGCACACAAATAACTAAAAATTTTTACACCGCGATTTTTAATTACATTTATTGATTAGTATAATATAAACTATAAATTGTTAATATATAAAATATATTTTATAAACATCTAAAAACCAGTTTAAATAATCTTTTCTTATCTTAGGTAAGCCGATGATTTCGTTTAAATATGACATACGCGTGTGAAAGGATATGCCTATAATTAAAACTTAATGGATTGTAAGACTCAGAAGTTTATCGTGTTCTAAATACGAAATTAACCTTAAATTTAAAAATAAGAATAAACTTTAATTGTTCGTAAAGCAAAGATTCGTTTTTATAAAAGCACCTGGTACTATATGGGTTGAATATAACAATACGTTATTATTTAATACTAAAAAAAGTCGTATTGTATTGTTATTTTTTGTAAGTGTACTTGGGGCAAAATACTTTAAACTAAATGAAATGTAAAATGTATTAAGGGTCCACGTAACCCCAAATGGTTTTGTTTGATCCAGCGTAACAATGAAATTTTTCAATTAATCACTTTGTAAATAATATACAGTAAAGTTATCTATTAATATGTTGGGAAAACATATTTTATACTGCCTAAAATTGATTTTTAATGGTGCTTATTACTTATACACCATAGTAGTCTTTTGTTGCTATTGATAACGATATTACAATATTAGGTATGTTCCATAGTAAATTATTATTAATTGTAAGTTATGCTCTTTTTCATAGTATAGGGACGCGACCACTTTGTGGTAAGTGCCAACGCCCATAGACGGCATTGGATGGATGGCATTGTAAGAAATGTTAACCATCTACCTGTTAACCTTACATCGCCAATGCGCCACCAACCTTGGGAACTAAGATGTTATGTCCCTTGTGCCTGTAATTACAATGGCTTACACACCCTTTAAACCGGAACACAACAATACCAAGTACTGCTGTTTTGCGGTAGAATATCTGATGAGTGGGTGGTACCTACCCAGACGAGCTTACACAAAGCCCTACCACCCGCAGATTTAGATGCTGTTAAATTATAAATAGAATATATCTTAGTAATTTAAGAGAAATATGAACGTGGGGTCGTTAAGAGTTTTACCATATTAAGTTTCGAAAAGTATTATTTTGTTTCTTAAAAAAGTTTGCTTGATTTTGTTTTTGTAATAATAATACATTGGGGCTGAAATAAGATAATAATCGCTATTAATATAACATATTATTTTGTTTACAATTCTGTTATTTTTAATTTATTTTCGGAAGGTAGACGAGTAGGCAGGCCAAGTGATGGTAAGATTTATTTTATAATTTATTCAGAACAACTTTTAAAAATTAATACTAAGCCGATATGGGCTAGTGGATTAGTGAATTTTAGCTGATGACAGGCTTCAAATCTGAGCAAGAACTACTAAAATTTTATTGCGTAATTTGTAAATAAATTGGTCTCGTGTACTAAAGCCTAAGTCTAAAATTCTTGTTATTTTGTTGACAATGTATCGAAAAACATCATCTATAACAGGCTGTTCAACATCAAAAGGGTTGTTATTTCTTTAATGCTATTTCGTTGCCTATTTAATACTTTTATAAAAACATCACATATAATTTTTTGAAAAAATATAACCTTGTAAAATAGTAACAACTGTTTTTATTTTATCGTGACACAAATGTGTAGTGTGCATTACCTCACCGTTTGCGTCATTTTACTCCGAAATGTCATTATTTTACTACTAAGGCTGAGTTCATCTGAGCAAAATTAAGCATTGAATTATTTGGATTTGAACAAATCATGTCCCACTACACGAGAAAGGGCTCTTCTTTTCATAAGAGGTTTAGAGCTGTACCCTCAACGTTACCTACCTTGCATGGCGTTAGGTTAAATCTAAAGACTGGTTAAATAAGAAATAAGAGAGAGAAAGAGATTTTTTTTGTATATCATCGCCTTTATAGTCCTTTAATATATAACCAATTAAAATGCAAAAACTAGAACATTAAATAATCTTAATCCTATTCTGTTTTAATTTGGTCAAGTAATTTAGCTTTTAAATATGCCCACGTTGTATCTCCTACATTTTTCACGTTAAATTCACATCAACTGTTAAATAAATAATTTGTCTGTAACAACAAATATAAATAATCTATATATTTTAGTTTTGTTAAATAGAGGGTATCGGCCTTGATCTATATGACTGCCTGGTTAGTAACCTATCTCGTTTAATATGATCGACCCTAGTTGGTTAGCTTCTTAAACGGTTTTTAAGAAAACAATAAATTAACTTTACTTGAACAACTGTTCATACGTCAAACTTAATAAATTGATCATGAACGCGGCCTAAGATTAAAGGAAATAACTGTTAGAAATAGAAGTTTAACGTTCGAATATCGAATATTGTTTATTAAGTTTGCAGTTTGTATTTGCAAATTATTAGTTAAAATAATAGAATAATTGAATTCGATTTTTAAAATTTATGATTGTTTTGTTGTATAAAAATGCGTTCGTATAATTATTTTATACGAAAGTCGTATTAACAGTATGCTGCCTTTGCACACTTTCTAGTCTTATTCTTTTTTAATTTATTTAAATCGTCCGTGTAATAAATATTATGCGTCTACATTTCTTCTATACTCATTAATTTAAAATTTGCTAAGAAAAAAAAAGATACAAAGATTTTTGAGTATTCTTTTTTCAAAATAATTAAGCATTATTGTAATTAAAATTAAAAAGTGTTTATAAAAAGATAATTTTATGGAACATTTTTAAATTGTCTATTAATTATTAAAACCAGTTAAAATAAATTAAGCTTTTGTTAATAGAGAATATTTAATATTAGAAATTACAAACAAAAAATCACCTACCTGAACTCCATTTCCAAAACGAATAATGGTCAATAAAATCAATACCAAGCACAGTTTCATGGTCACACACACACACGTACTATCACAGAGCTTAAATGAAACTAAGCAACGTCTGAACTTACGCGTGCTCAACGCATTATCTTGGAAGTCCCGTTTACATAATGTCGAAACGTGCAGAAAAACCGCAAAACTCAATAGTGTGATATTTATAGCGTAAGTATTCAAAATCTATAAATAAAATCTAATTCTTTATTTGTTTTTTTTTTTTTAATTAATACTGTATATTAAATCGTATGTAAATGATTTCCATGTTCTTTTAGTTTCTGGCACTTTAGCGAAGTTATCTGACTTTCATCAATGTAGAATAGTGGCAAAAAAGATGTTACGAAAATAATCAATTAAAAAGAAATGGCAATATATCACTTTGTTGGACAGACGAATGGCGAAAAATTAAAGTAGCTTGGAAACAGCGTGCGTAAACATTGCTAAATAAAAAAATACATTTCTAAACTGAAATTATAAATGTGAAAGTAACTCTGTCTGTTTGTCTCTTTGTTAACGGATAAACAGTTGAACCAAATTTGATGAAATTTTGTCCGAAGTAAGCTTAAACTTTAAAGAAGGATATTGGCTATTTTTTATATCTTATTATCTCTTACACGCAAGCCAAGAAACGGGCGGAAACTGGTTATTTATAAATTTATATTTGAGTTAAATCCTGTTTATAAAAAAAACTACTAACACTGCTAAACTTTAAACACAAATTGAAAATCAATGAACCCTGAAACTGCATACCGATCTGGTTTTTCCATACAATTTAAATTAGACCACAGATTCATAAACTGTAATAGGATAAATTGAGAGTTACGAACCATTACAGTTTATAGGTATTTTGTAGTTACGCGCTTCAATGTATCATTCTATTATATTTAAAACTTTGAGAATAAAATGGATTCAAAAAGATCTATTCTAATCAAATCAAATATTTTGTTCTATTTTTAAAACTATTGGGTCAGGTTTGGTCAGGTTGGTGTTGAGTTCGTTCTCATTATTTATTGTACTGCAAAAATTACTCAACTTGGTAGTAGGGCTTTTTGCAATTCCGCCTAAGTAGGTAACACCTACTCATCACAAAAAAATCACCAAAAGTAATAGTATTGTTGTGTTCCGGATGAAACAGTGAGCCAGTGTAACTACAGGCATATAACATTATAGTTTCCAAAGTTGGTGACGCGTTGGTGATGTAGGAAATGATTAATATGTCTTAAGGTGCCAAATTATACAGGCGGAGGTGACCACTTATCATCAGGTGGCCATCTCCATTAATAAAATGTATATAGGAGATACTTATCAGCAGTGGTGATAGAGCTTTGTGCAAGCTCGTCTGGGTAGGTACCACCCACTCATCAGATATTCTGCCGCAAAACAGCAGTACTTGGTATTGTTGTGTTCCGGTTTGAAGGGTGAGTGAGCCAGTGTAATTACAGGCACAAGGGACATAAGATCGTAGTTCCCAAGGTTGGTGGCGCATTGGCGATTTAAGCGATGGACAACATTTCTTACAATGCCAATGTCTAAGGGCGTTGGTGTCCACTTACCATCAGGTGGCCCATATGCTCGTCCACCTTCCTTTTCTATATATAAAAAAAAAAGTGCTTTTCTGTAACTCACTTCATTACTCACCCGTGAAATATTGACAAACGACTAATGATTTATGACGTATATTCTTGAAAAATTATAATTATTATGTTTGTTTTGTGAAACATACTCGTTGAATTAATACTCCCGAATTATTATCAATCCTTAGCATTGGACATTTTAGGTTGATACGAAATCTAAAAAACCCAGTACGTCTGGTAATACGGATGTTGATAAAGTTCACATATTTCGTCTAAATAAATCGACACCAATGACAGCTACATTAGGCCAATGTTAATATATGTAATAAAATAATTAAATAATTTTATTAATAATTGCCCTATTAAATTTTTCTTATAAATTCTCGAGCTATAATATTTTTTGTAAATGATTTGTTCAAGCTTCGCATTGCATTTCTCAGCTGGGGGTATATTGATACTTAAACGAAGACATAATTATTGGCTGATAAATATTTTGATAACTCACAATTGACTACTGCCTAGATTTTATCATTTTACTGTCATCCATTTATTTATCACATACAGAGAAATTTTACTTCTTTCTTTTATTCATTTAGTATACATAAGGGGTCTCAAACGACAACGTGAAGTTACCCCATTGTTAAACAAATGGGTTATCCATTTTCAGCATCAAGTATTCAGGATACCGTTAGAGAGTAATGAAGTGAGTTTATTACAGAACAACACTGCAATTACGACCTTAAGGTATAATTAGGATTTGAACTCTTCGACGACGAGGTAATACGTCATCAGAAATTGCTTCATATTATGTCATGCGTCAAAAGGTTATTCACTGCTTCTAGTGATTTTACGTGATTTTACTATGATTGAAAATAATAACAGTTTTCCTTGTAATTTTCAAATCTGGAACGCGGTATGACGATTTCCTTATTTGTTCTTTACGTCATAAATTTTAGTGACGCATTTCTTATCAACGTCTATGAATTGGTACTGAGATGGTCCAGTGAATAGAAAGCTTAGTTGTTAAGCGAATACTGTAGGTTGAAATTTGGTAAAACGGTAGTGAGTTTAATATATCAGTAAGTATCAGTAACAGCCTGTTAATGTCCCACTGCTGGGCTAAGGCCTCCTCTCCCTTTTGAGGAGAAGGTTTGGAGCTTATTCCACCACGCTGCTCCAATGCGGGTTGGTAGACTATACATGTGGCACAATTTCAATGAAATTAGACACATGCAGGTTTCCTCACAATGTTTTCCTTCACCGTCAAGGACGAGATGAATTATAAACAAATTAAGCACATGAACATTCAGTGGTGCTTGCCCGGGTTTGAACCCGCGATCATCGGTTAAGATTCACGCGTTCTAACCACTAGGCCATGTCGACTTATTATATAGATAAATATTATAAATGTGAAAGTAACTCTGCTTGTCCATCTGTTTATTTGTATGTTATGCTGTTACGCCTAACCCATTCAACCTGAAACAAAATTTGATTTGATTTTTAGGCTAATTATAATAGTTAATTACAATTTATATCTTTGGGCGGAAAAGGAAAACGTTATGACATAACTTGCACTTGTGGGATGAAACTATGTAAAATTTATATAAACCAACGCGCAGTAGCCGAGAGATAAAACAGCAGGACGTATAGAGGGTTTTTTATTAATTACGGTTTTTCTCGTAGTTTTCAAAACTAATTAGCAGTATGATAATTTTCTCAATTGTTACCCTTTACGTCATTTAAAATATTTATTGACACATTTTGTATGAGTTTTTTAATATAAAAATAATGTTTAAATAAATATCATATTTACCTTGAGCCCATGCGGCGTTGGTCCAATAGTAGTGTGGAATTGACTAGAAATTATATTATATATTATTATATTATCCTGGAACATTATTCACACACGGCCATCTGATCCCAAGCCAAGCAGAGCTTGTACTATGGAAACCAGACAACTGATATGCTACACATACTTTTTTTTCGCGGACTATGTATTTCTGTTACCCGCAGTGGCCGCTACTAAGTAATTAATATTTTGGTAAAATCCATCACCTTGGAACTTCCTTATCTCATGTCCTAGAATCGTCGTTCCTGTAACGAAAGACGTGTATGTATTATGTGTGCAATTAACTAAAAAATAATACAAAACTTGCAATGTAAAATATCAAATAAAATTAGGAGTGCATAAGGTGCTGCAAGTGAACATGTGAAAGTGTCTGCCCGTGTAAATCTGCACCCTATCTTTATAGGAGTAAGGACCAACATCTGTAACCTAATTTGTCGTTTTTCACAAATACGATACAAGGAATATAAACTTAAATAAAATATGTTAAGGTTGAATTTACATTGCAGTTTTTATCACGTAGATATCTTTGTAATTCTGCTGCCCTGGTAGATATTTTTGCGAGAATGTCAAGCCAAGCGCAGTCGCCGATAACCGCTATTTCCCTCGTCACTCGCATACCACAACAATGCGACTCCAACCCGGCTACCGGACTAAGATTACCGATTATTAAATGCGAGCACTTGAAGCAAAGCAATAGCGGTACAAGCGTGAAACAAATGATTATAAAACTTCGATACATTTTATTATATTGCCTACTTTTATAAAGTATGCGAAGTGTTTAGTGGCAATGACTCGCTACAACTTTTAACTGAAATGCGTATGAAATAATTGTAGTTTCCATCTCTTTTACACATCAACAGCATAAGTGGTTATTTATACAGTAAATATTTAATCATTTTATATCACCAATCATAACTTTTACAGCGTTGTATATATAGTTAATAATAATAATAATATCCTAGGACATTATTCACACACGGCCATCTGATCCCAAACCAAGTAGAGCTATGGAAACCAGACAACTGATACACTACATATACTACTTTTCTTTTGTAAATACATACTTATATAGATAGTTACACCCAGACTATAGGTATATTACTGCAGTTTTATAGTGCGTAAGCTGTTTTCGTGTATGTACATACATACGCGTATAGACTTATAATATTATCTTCTTCTCATTAGTAAATAGAAATTAATTTTTGCCTGTTTGTCCCCTATGCGTTGCTGAGCCTTTCATTTGATTGAGATAAAACTTTTGTGAGTCATTCTGTGTATACCCGTGAAGGTTTCCGGTCCAAAATACTTGGTGGTAGGGTTTTGTGCGAGCCCCTGTGGGTAGATATCGATTCATCATATATTCTACCGCCAAGCAGCAATAAAGTTTGAAGGATGAGTGAGCCAGTGCATACAGACACAAAAGACACAATATCTTAGTTCCTAATGTTGGTGGCGCATTGGCGATAAGAATTGGTAAATATTTTTTACAGCGCCGATGTCTGCCGATGTGACCACCTACCATCGACCAGTCTTTTTATAAAAAAAAATACAAGATTATTTTCATATATGTTCGTCCTTTAATAGAAACACTGTAAGTAGTATTGACACGTACAAACCCGGGATGGGAAGCTAGTTTAAATATGTTATTTACATCCATCCGATGTTTTACCAGTTCTTGCAATTGATAAAGCAGTTTCATTAGAAAACAATTGAGTTGCAAAATGATAAGAGGTCGCCGCTCTGAATTTAACAATAATGTATTACGGTTTAAATGATCCATACTAATATTATAAACAATTGTATTATATACTGTCTGTCTGTTATGCTTTCACGGCTAAACCACGTGACCAATTTTCATAAAGTTTGTTATGTAGCGAGCTTGAACCTACTGGTGGTAGGGCTTTGTGCAAGCTCGTCTGGTTAGATACCACCCCTCATCAGATATTCTACCGCAAAACAGCAGTACTTGGTATTGTTGTGTTCCGGTTTGAAGGGTGAGTGAGTGTGTAATACAAGGGACATAAAATCTTAGGTCCCAAGGTTGGTGACGCATTGGCGATATAAACGATGGCTAACATTTCTTACAGTGCCAATGTCTAAGGGCGTTTGGTAACCACTTACAATCAGGTGACCCATATGCTCGTCCGACTTCTTATTCTATGAAACAAAACCCGTGGAAGGACATATGCTACTGTTTTATACATAACAACATAACACATGCCCCCTGTATGGGCGAGAGAAAACTAGTAATCTATATATTAATGAAAAAAAATAGTGTATAGTTCATTGTCCAACATATTTTGACAAAAAATGTATGCATAAATAAATATTTAATGATGTATCTCATTTTTAAAATCGATTTCGACCACTGCGAGATCTCAAGTAATCAAAGTCGTTAAATAATTATAACAAATTTTCGCCAAGTTGAAATTAAACCATAAAATTAAAATTTGAGCAAAATATAAAAATTGCCTTTTTTTCAACTCTAATTTCCAATTTTTTGTGATAACGCTAAAGCTTATATATGATAGACAAACAATAGATAAAAAAACTGACGACTGATGATGTTCTCATAGTATTTATGGAATGTCCGTGTTCTAAAATATCCAAATGCTTAACGGTACATAAATAACCTCTTTTGTAAATAAAATTATCGCTATGCGAAAAATGTAGCTCTACATTTTTGCAAAGCAAATATACAGCAGATTGATGGAATTTCACCAAAGATTAAATAAAAGCAAAGTTTTTATGATTTCTACCTATAAAACTTTGTCTCTGAGAGGCTAATATGTTGCATTTCTTTAATAGGTTTTTATTGGTAAAGTATTAATACAGCCTTGTAGTGAATATTTTTAATATATAATAGACTTAATATTGTTTCATTTTAAGGGTTTTTTTATATAATTGTGTTATTAACCATTTATATTGTCAGTAGGGTACTGAGAGTACAGTTAATTAGTAATTAATAGCATCCTTAAATAGACTCGAACTTGAGACTTTTACATCGGTAGCCTTATAGTAATAACACTGTGATTGGACGTTGAAATTTTACCCTCAAGAAGTTACACTCGAACCAAATTAAAATGTATGTGTATTTTTCTAAAACGAATATATATATTACAATCTTTAGTTAAGATTTCTTATCCAAAAGCAAATATTCATTATGTATATTATCAAAAAAAGTGAACTTACATAGTTCTTATAAGAAAAATAACTGTAAACTTTATTGATAGTAAATTAATAATCTGTGGTATCTAATACAGTTTTGTTTAACAAACGTCCGATGAACTGACTCTAATTGTAGCTGAGGGGAATCGGTAACTAGTACGATGTAATTTGCGAGATCAAGGTGCTTGTGATCTTTCAATTATCATGACGTCATACATTCAGATTCATAACGAATACTACAGTTGCAATCGTTTTCACGTTCAAATTGATACACTGAGTCACGAAACAGGAAAAATTTAGTATTACAATCATATCTGGTGTCTATGATAGTCTGCAGGTGAAAGTATCTCGGATAAAGATTTGAAATTGAAGTTCACTACGCTGCCAGGTGCGGATCCAGCCCTCCAAAAAGGTTGTGATCATGGCCGAAAAATCAGCTAAGTGCGATTCGGACTGCGGACTCACTTATAAACGACACATTGCATTCTTATAGCGGAGAAGGTTAAAAAATGTATGATGCCACTACCTCTCTTAGGCTTTGCCAGTATAGGACCTATTTAGGCACTTTCAAGTTAATTTAACTGTCAGAATGAATAATACAATGTTTGTGAGTGTTTTCGACAATTAGCCCGCTATTTGTAATTTTTTTCTTACACCAAGTATAATAGCTATCGTTTAAATGTGTATGCGTGATTTATCATTATTATCATCAATTTAGCTTGTACCATTTTTTTAAACTAGGTCTCCTCATAACGGGCCACTTAGCTTGGATTTTTTTCCACCGAACTCAATACTACTAATTAGTGTGAATGTTATGGTCAGTTTTCGCTGAAATAGTTGGAGATATCCATGTTTGCATCATTCGCAAACCTGTTTTATTGTTAACTGTTAATTATATAAGTTAATTAAATTATATATATATATATATATATTTTTAATTATTTTTATTTTGTTTAATTTCCCTTCAGACTTAATAATTTCATTTTCATAATCTTTTTTATTTGATGATGTCAGATGATTAATTTGCAAGATCTGGAATGCCCTCCCGACCTCCGTTTTCTCCACCAACTATAATATTGGTACCTTCCAGTCTAGAGTGAATAGACATCTTCTAGGCAAGCGCGGTCCATCTTAGACTGTATCACTGACTTATACTTACACTGACTTTCCATCGGGTGTGATAACAGTCAAGCGCTAGCTTATATACATATAAAAAAACCACCTAAGGAAACCCGTGAGATGAAATTATACATATGATAATATGTGTGTTTACAAAACCGCATAAGTGTCTATATATAGTGTAGTGTTATTTAATCCCTCATTGTCTTTTCTGCTTGCTTATTCTTCTTTATTCTTGTTGTTTATATATATATATATATATATATATATATATATATAATACGCACGTTAGAGGAAACTATGTGTATTTTTGTTATGTTTATATTTTTAATATTATATATGAATAATGTAAGCAAATTAACAAGTAGATTATTTGATGGTGTGCCAACACCCATAGACTTTGGAATTGTAAGAAATATTAACCATTCCTTGCATCGACAATGCGCCACCAACCTTGTGAAGTGTTATGTCCCTTGTGCCTGTAGTTACTCACCCTTCGAACCAGAACGTAATGCTAAGTATTGCTGTTTACTGGTTGGTTATATTGTAACTGACTGGCATCTTTCCAGGCGGACTTACCACTAAGTATTTTATATATATTATACATAAATGACAATTTAAAAAAGGAACGTTCTAGAATGTTGGTGTTTGAAATCTGACATAGTAGGTACTAAATACTTATGATTTTTGGATTGCACACTGATTACAACTTTCATAATCTGTATGTCTCTGTAATGTTAAAAGGTCACAGCGTCGAGTGTTTCCTCTCTTGCAATAGAACCTTAAGCCGTTAAAGTATGGTGCTTTTGTTACGAACCTCATGAGTCTTGACTTTGTAACTTTGGTGATGTAACTTTTCTGAGGATTCCGTATTATGAATAAGTTGAAACCATTATGTGATCTATCGTCCTATCTCTCGTGTAGATCAAACTCAAATTAGTTAATTGATTAGCGATCCAGAAACTAAAAGTAAATGCTTGAGAAATTTCTTTGCGCCTTATAATATTTTACATTAAGTGTAAATACTGAATTGCTATAAATATGATCTAGGCGCTAGATCAATTGCCTTCTGCCATAAACTTAACATTAAGCTGGTATACTATATTTAATAGTCTGTGCTATCAAAATATTATTATAATTCCTCTAATTTTTATATATTGTTTGAAAAATCCGGCAATAAATCAAAGAAGTGTTGTATATCAAACTTACCTAAAGTTTAGTTCAAATGATGGTATCAACTAAGATTGTTTTTTTTTTTTATATAGAATAGGAAGGCGGACGAGCATATGGGCCACCTGATAGTAAGTGGTCACCAAACGCTCTTAGACATTGGCTCTGCAAGAAATGTTACCCATCGCTACATCGCCAATGCGCCACCAACCTTGGGAACTAAGATGTTATGTCCCTTGTGCCTGTAATTACACTGGTTCACTCACCCTTCAAACCGGAACACAACATTATCAAGTACTGCTATTTTGCGGTAGAATATCTGATGAGTGTGTGGTACCTACCCAGACGAGCTTGCACAAAGCTCTACCACCAGTAAATTACCACCAGTTATTCAATATCAGTGTTCCCCAAATTACGGGAACTGTTTTAAAATTACTGAATTCCAAACATTCATATCAGCTTAAATTAAGTATAAGTATATACTAAGAAGGTGATTAAAATAAAAAGGTTTCAAATTAAAATTCAAACTTTAATACAATAAAAACTAAGGACTGGCCGTTGTCTAGTCAAATATATACATAGCGAACAATAATGTATGTACAAAAATATAAAATAAACTAGCGTTGTATGTATTTGACTACACATTTATACATTTAAAGATTTTTTAATATCCAGCATCTGCATCGTAGCTGCTCTTCTGACTGCTGTATTGACCTGAAATAAAAAAAGTATTATTACTTATGTCATATGCTCGAGTGTTGGACAATCCCTATATAGGCCCAGTGGCTTGAGCAGGCGAATCTTACCGAAGATTGCCGGTTCAAAATCGAGAAAGCATCAATGAGTCATGATGAGATTCAACATTCATCTCGTGCTCGTTGTGAATTAACCAAGCGTTTTCAAATTAATCGTGTTCCTTACCATTATTTCCAGCAGTTAATTGCAAACTTTTCAGAATTTCCTCGGGAATTGGGGGTGGTGTGGGAAGATGGTCACCGGTGGGGTGGAAGCCGTTTTCATCGGCTGTGTAAGAGACGGAGTATGTCTGTCCGTCATCCCCTATGTAGGAGAAAGCCCCTGATACTTGGAGGGAACCTTGTTCAGGTGCTGCTCCAGGGAGGACGCGACCTGTTTGAGAAATATTCATGATTTAATTAAAATGAAAATATTTTTCCAAGATAATCTACTTCTGTAATGCATGAATCTACTTCCGGATTCTTACAAGAAGACCCGCAAGAAAGTAAGCTTTCATAGTTATTTCAGTTATTTAAAGTAAGCTTTTCATAATCTGTATATAATGTCACATTTTTTAGCATCACAAATACAAAAATATACATAAAAAAAATAGATTTTTAATAGAAATTGTTTTTTTTCTATAAAATTGTAATGCGTATTTTTTTAATCTTAATTTCAGTTATAGAATTTATGAGAAATTAAACAATATATTGAAAAAAAAAGAAATAGCTAATCATATTTTTTTTATATTTTTAGATTAAATTTTATTTATATTTGTATGTAAAGTAATCTTTATATATCTTCATCTTCAACAATCTATCTTGAATACAAGAAGATTATAGTGTTAAGCGAAATTAATCCTTATATTTTACACATTATTAATCAATAGTTTCATCTCATTACTCGCTTCACTGTCATTTCAGTGCTCTATGATATGATTGGCTTAAATCAAAAACTTAGTAACGGTGATAAGCCAATCAAAGGAGGTCACGCTTTATCATATATTTAATTTTAAAAGTTGTCTCAACTTTTGTTCGAAAGCTTTAATTTAAAGCTTTTTTGAGTCTAACATTTATATAACGAAAGTTGCAGGTTCGATCCTATATTCTTGGGCTATTGTCGACCCTACTCCTAACAAAAGTTTCATATTTAATTAAAGGCGTAAATAGAAATCTTAAAAATTTACACTACTACAAATCTCGAAAAATATATACATGGGACTATCCTTGAGGTACCCTTTCTAACAAAAAAAGAATTATCGATATCACATAACGGTATATGAAACTGTCTGTGAATATACTCGTACATAAAAAGTTTGACAATTGAGAACCTCCTTGCTATGTCTCTTGAAAAGCTTAAGCTATTCTCGATATATCTGTACGCAGTGATGCGAATTATATGCATTAGACACAGCTAACATACTGTATTAAAGATTACATTTATTATAGCTCTTGTGATGAGAATTTATATATCAAGAAACGAGATAACATCTGCGAATATATACTAAATGTTATAATAACATTATTTAAATGTCAATTTAACATACAATCTGACACACTTTATACAGCTTTATAAAGTAAGCCGTATATTATATTAAATAAAATAAATTTTAGATGCTCTTAATAAATTAAAACTCAATAGTATTATCATAATTAAATGTTCATCTTTTAATATTATGTATATGTGATACATACATTTAATTGTATATGATTATAACATATACATATGATCGATGAAAAAGATTAACTATTGAGTTTCTTGCCGACTTGCTTGACTTTAAAATTAAAAATATTATAAAATTACCATCCAAAATTGGTCTTAAGTGACGAATTAATTATAGTATATAATATGATGATATATGTATTAAAATTGCCTCACTATTTTGACAGCTTGAACATTGTATTTTTATCATAAATTACACGACTGATTTATATACTATTCTTTTGCAATATGTTATCTATATACTACGAAGGTGTTATATGAAATATAAATAAACCATTGCTATGTATAGATTTATAGATATAAATATATAGATAAATAACATTCAAATGTGCATTAATACAAATACGAACAATATGGTTGTTGAAACTACATTCGAGAATTATAATTATAATTCGACTCGCGAAGTATGCGACATTATAACAAATGTCTAAAGTATACGTGATAAAAATTAACAGTTTTAGTGTAAACAAACGATTCTGTAAAAAACATTAAATTATTTAACAAACAAAAAATAATGTCAAGTTGTGTTGATTAAGACTACAAAAAAATGTAAAAACTAACCGAGCAAAAAAGTTTTTAAAATAATTCGAGAAAAATATGTAATAAGCAATATAACAGTCTATTTCCAATCTAATCTTATGGTAGTGATTTGTATATTTGGTTCAGTAGATTACTGCAATACTCTCAAAAATTCAACTTTACACAAATTGTACTTGACATTTTAACAGCTGCCTCAGAAAGTGTTCAAGTGACGCTTTTGTTAGAAGTACTTAAAGTTAATGTTATATCACTTGACATCGCTGTCCTTTGCCCTTTACACTATAAATAACTTGAAGCTGTTATACGGAAAATTCTTCGCATATGATATTTATACGCGAAATATTTAAAACATTTTATAGAATGCGTTGTTTATCACCGTAATAAACTTTAACCTCGCCTCGTTAGAACAGTGGCTTAAATGGCTGCGGATACCGACGTCTTGGGTTCGAAACCCGGGCCAGGCAAACATAAATAATTTGTTTTTTTTTTTAAAAAAGAAATCCTCATATGTTATTTATACTACAACTCTGGCCTGAACTCATGACGATTGTGTCAGATTGCCGTCTAATTGGAATATGAGAGTCCATAGTATTTGCGCTCTTGTAAACTATAATATCATTCGCCTTCGCATCGGTCGTCTTCCTTAAGAATGATTACAATGACCGTCGTCGGTCAGGAAGACGTCAACATCAACATTATGTATGACAAATAGAATTGTATGTTACGAAGTCAAAATCTTTATAACACTAGACATACTAATATTGTTATATAAGGTAGTTATGTATGTTTATTTTACGCTAATACTACTACTTAAAATAATTCCAGTTTATATTTTCAAGTGATAGACTAAATTGTATGTATAAATGATGCATTTTGATATTTACCAAAATTTTTGTTGTATTAACGGAGTCATAAAATTGTCGAGTGCTTTCTAAAAACTGTACTAATATAATGCAGATATACGAAAAATATCTTTTTTCTTTTTTTTTGTTTCTCTAAAATGGACTTACGTAGAACATTTTTAAGTTAAAACAATGGGAAAAAGTTTCAACAATAAATGATTTTAAATTTGATACAAAGATAAATATTGATCAGTATGAATTGATTTTATGTTAAGATCAGAGTAGATTACTGTTTTATCAAAAAGCTGCGTTCATTTTGCATTTTAAATCGGTATTTTTTGACATTTAAATATATTTGAATTAACGCATATGGAAAAAGATGCGGGCGGCGCGTTGTGTAAATTTTTAAGCGCATT
Source organism: Nymphalis urticae (assembly GCA_905147175.2). NCBI lineage: Eukaryota > Metazoa > Arthropoda > Insecta > Lepidoptera > Nymphalidae > Nymphalis > Nymphalis urticae. The sequence continues at coordinate 10,067,288 of LR990001.1, forward strand.
ATTTTCCAATAAACTACTCGTCACATCATTATGTCATGTAGATTGCATCTATTGTAGAGTATTGTATTCTAGATACTATAACCATATTTGAGTATTTTAGAAGTTTAAATTATTAGGTAAAGTTAAAAAATTAACAGGTTGCAAATGTCAATATCAAAGGCTTATTCTTCAGCTTAGAAGAAGGTCTGTATATACTAATATCTATATACTGTATATCCTATATATCCAACATAGCTCTCAACTACGGATTAGTGGATACGCCTGTTCAGGATTTCACGTCAACCATGAAGGTTTCTGCATGATTTTTCTATTACCGTCAACCACGTAATGTATTATGAATTACAACACACAAATTAAGCTTGGGATAGTGGTACTTGATTTCAACCTTCGCTTAAGATACAATTGTTCATCCACTAGACACTATCCGTTAAGTAAGTATCAACAAAAAAAACTTACCTTCTTGTTCAGCTTTCGTTCCATCGCTGGTCTCATATGCGTAATGCCATCCTTGTTCATCGATCTCGTTCTCGTATCTCAAGATCTGGGCTTGGCTGCTTGCTGACGCTGAAGATACTGAGTCTGATCCAAACGGCGTTCTGAGGCCAGCGTTCGCACCACTCGATGAACCGGAATTAGGTGGGAGATAGATGTTCTCTAGGCGAGCTGCGGCAGCCGCTGATGCGAGGGTCAGAATGATGAGCTAGAATCGACGATGATTGAGCATATCAAATTAAATGATAAAAAACACTTGCAATACACATCCTATCAGTGAAATTTCCTAAACCAAATGTTAAGTTACGTAAGGTTAAGTTTTCTGCTTATAACTCAAAATTAACTTAAAGCCACAATTAAGTAACTTATTCAACGTAAGTATCAAACAAATCCACCCGAGAATGTCCTTGAGTTAACAAGACATCACGTCTCCAACTTTTGGAACAAACACGTTAGAATGACGAACTGAAAATCGCGAATTTGTTACGTCACGAAAAACCTTAACTGATAACCGGTATCGTAATCTCAATCAGAAGATTATTAAATAGAAAGGCAGTATTGATATAACTAACGTAATTCATGGCTGATAGAGATGCGTCTCGTTACGGAGATGATACCGGAATGTGGAGTGGTAAGAATATCGCTGTCATTTTATACCATACCATTGAACGATAGCTGAATCGTACATCCCTTCACGAAGCTTTCGTTTAAGTAATCGAGTTTGAATTTGGAACATATTGGAACAAGGACTGGCAATTATAAAATGTTTTATTCTAATTGCGATTAATTATAATTAGTGCGTGAGTACCGTTGATTGATATTGAATATTGATGGGAGATTTTATAAATACGATTCAAGCATTGACAGAACACATGTATTTTATTGCGAGAGATTTTTTTCTTGAAATTATTCAATTGTTTTTAGTTCAATTATTTCAAATTAGTTTTCATATAAAATAGTCATAAGCTTTTCATAAGTCATTATCGAACCTGAGTTTTTTAACATGACTAAGTAGATAAGTATGGGTGAGACCGCACGAAGCAGTGTTTCATAAAAAAATATGAGCATCTTAGACAAAGATGATAGATATCCTACTCAATCCTATATTATATATAAAAAACTTTAAAAGTATATACATTTTATATATCATTCCCCCCTTACAATTAGTAGTAGTATTAGTATTAATTTACGATGTTTGCGTAATAAATTAGTTATATAAATAAATAGACGAATGAAACAAATTAAATATTTTCTTAGTTAAATTTTGTATACGAGCGAATTTGAAAATGTATACAGGGCGCTTTGTGCAATAATTTAAATATCTTTTGTTGCATTATTTACCTTTGTTCTACGCTCCATATTTTAAATGACCCGTGGCTGAAATAGCAAACAGTAGATACGTGAAAGAAAACAAACAAACGGAATTCATTGTGTTTGCAATTATCTTATGTAAGCGTAAAGAAAAAAAAATCATATTTCACACACGCGATCTTTAGACTCCCTTCTCGATACAGGATCTCATTCCTTTTTTCTAACTATAATGATCAGAATTGTGGTCCATTTTTTTACAAATTATTAATTATATATGTATATATATTTATATTAATAGCGTATTTAAGGTACCTATCCAATATATAAGCGTGAAATATTAAAAACATAGCATTTGATAGAATCGTGTCTCAGATAATTACATCCTTAGTAGATTGCAATGAACAATTGAAATGTTATTGATTTTCGTGAGACAAATATGTTTCATGAAGGATAAATAAGATAATATGAAATAAAAATCAATCAATAACTCACTACGTAGTCGCAACCCAATGATGGATAAGCCCTGCCAAAGTGCGCCAAAGGTTCTCTTCAAAGGCTCTTGCATCCAGTCGAGTCCCTCTACCTATTTTAGATCATCGGTCTACTTGGCTGACGGGTGCCCTACCAATTCCACCCTAGGATTACTCTACTCCGACGTCCAAACATTCTTCTGGAGTGGTCATATGACCACACTACTACTGATATCAGTAGTAGTGTTTTTTTTAATTTTAATCTTTTTAGTAATTTTTATTATTGCAGAGACATTTTTAATAATACTGTCTATATGAAACTTCGTCTGCGTTGCAAACAATAGATACGGCAAATGACTGACCGTAGTAGGCGTACGACATTAAATCTCTACTTTTAGTCATACAAAACAAAAAGCCGAAGCACAACAAACGGCCGCAAGTATGTAAAAACTTTATACATACAAACTCATTAATTTAGGACACCATAAAAACTGGTTGCTTCCTTATGTTTGAACTTTATTTCGTAGACATTTTTTCCATATGGAAAAAATCCTGCTAAGCATTTTCCATATGGAAAAAATGTCTACATTATTTACCTTTATATATAAATAAAGAAGAAATATGTAGAAGACAAATCTTGGTTTGCCTATTAATTTAGAATATTGTGTATGTAAGAATATTTTTCGATACCATTGAGCAATGGTGCAAGATTGGTTCAATGATACCGTTGGAACGAGATATATTGTAACAATAAATTGAATATTTGAAACGTTCAGAATTTTCCCAGATTTAAGACGAACAGATCAAAGTATTTTGACGTAATTGCTCCGATCACTACATTAAAGCAACTGGACCTTCTCGATTCAACTTTAGAGAAATTAAAGGACTTCCAAATATTAATAATAATAATAATATACTGGGACATTATTCACACACGGCCATCTGATCCCAAACTAAGCAGAGTTTGTACCATGGAAACTAGACAACTGATATACAACATATACTACTTTTCTTTTGTAAATACATACTTATATAGATAATTACACTTAGACTCAGAACTAACAGACATATTCATGCACACAAATGTCTATTCTGGGTGGGAATCGAACCCACAACCATCGGCGTGAAAGGCAAGTATCTTCCAACCACACCAACCGGCTCGTCATTAAAATATATTCTTTAAATTTATCTGCATACCAAAGATCCATGCAATATATCTTAAAGCCAAATATGCATAACAGAATAAACTCTGCTAGTCTGAATGAAGACCTAATTCTCTTCTTAACTTTTGATGTATACAGTGACAGTTAAACTGTCATTTCTCTCATTCTGTCATAATTGATTCGGCATTCAAAAGAAGAAGACAACTATTTTTTAATCACCCGCTAAGCATTTATAAATGAAGCTATCGTTAAAAATCATTATCGCAACCCTGACAAAATACTTGTATAAAAGAATTTAAAGTGCATTACGCATTTATACAGTGATACGTAGTACAAATAATTTCCGGCACATAATATATTAATGGCGTTATATTAATAGGCTTTAGTTAACACATTTGTTGCTTGACCTGTAACTTTGTAACAGTGAAGTATTACAATTGAGTTTCAATGTTATCTATACTTCTATACTAATATTATGTAGAGGTAAAGTTTGTGAGGTTGTACGGGGTAATCTTTGGATCTACTAAACTGAATGTGAAAATTATTTTACCAATAGAAAGCCACATTATTTGTGTCATAGGCTATATATTAACCCGAAAAATAAAAAGACTTTTTCGTGGTAGTCGGATTTGCAAGGTAAGTCGGAAAAAATGGTCGAACGAAAACGTGTATTACGAACGCTGCCTTAACGATGAGAGATATATCATTGAGTTCCAGAGAAAAGTTGTAGAGCTTGATAATGCCTACAAAAAAGTTCGTAACAGCCTATGAATGTCCCACTGCTGGGCTAAAGGCCTCCTCTCCCTTTTTGAGGAGAAGGTTTGGAGCTTATTCCACCACGCTGCTCCAATGCGGGTTGGTGGAATACACATGTGGCAGAATTTCAGTGAAATTAGACACATGCAGGTTTCCTCACGATGTTTTCCTTCACCGTAAAGCACGAAATGAATTATAAACACAAATTAAGCACATGAAAATTCAGTGGTGCTTGCCAGGGTTTGAACTCACGATCATTGGTTAAGATTCACGCGTTCTAAGCACTAGGCTATCTCGGCTTCTCGGCTAAAAGCTGTGTAAACAACATATATAATATTGCTTACATAGTCGGGACCTGATTCATTGGTCAAGTGGTTGACATATACGGCTGCAGATGTGCATAGTCTTTAGATCAAACTCCGGTTCGAACGAATAAAATTTAATTGTGTTTACACACATTGTTAATATGATTTATTTAAAAGGGCAACTATGCGAGTTTCTTACCATTTATTCTCGCTAGATGCTGCCTTCCAGAACGGTGATAGAATTAAGAGATTGCTAATTATTTTATAATTCATGTTTTCAATGTAGAAGAATTACACTTACTTTATTATAGGAAAAGTAGAAACCTACTACCTATTTGAATATCTGATCCTGATACCTGACGAATATGCGTCATAAACATAATATTCTCAGTAGTTTGGAGTTAGGAAGTTGGCAGCGCCTACTTCGATATACGATACGGTTACGTTGATCCTGCTCACCGACCTTAGAATACTGGTTCGGAGTCGGAGTACCTTTGACTGTCCTGTCATGTCCTGTATGACTATTTGGTGTGTCACATACTAGATTATTATCAGCCATAGTTCTCACATCTTCGTTTACTGCGGGAAGGTTGTGTTAGTACATTTTCCGATGAAAAGAGCAGAAATGAGAAATATATATTTTAAATTTTATTAAATTAATCATACAAGTACAGTAAAAAGGTCACAAGCAAGTCGAACTCGTATATTCAAGGTTCCGTATAATTTCAGAATATTCATGAATCTATTAACAATACTTCAATAAACGTCGTTAAAGGATTATTAGTAATTAAAACATATTTTAATAATAAGATAACAATATTACCTAACATACACAGCTTTCGCTTTCCACGGATTATTAGAAATAGTTAAGGTAAAGTTTCTGGCTTTCAGATCAGTCATCAGTCTTCAGTCTGTCATTAATCTCTTCGGGATCCTTTAAGATATCGTGATGTTTTTTAAATATTTCCCATACAAACTGTACCTGTCTGCAAGTGGCCTTTGCCTTACTTACAAGTCGATTTATATTTTATTGACTGTATTTATAAATTGAAATAAAATTTGAATATTATTAACTGTGTATGATTGATTGATCTTAACATTTATTATTGTATTAAGTTATTAACGCGTAGCGCAATTCGATGAATGCTATTTCGATTTAGTCGTGGTGTTTCTGAGGTATGGTTGTTGTGAATCTGTAACAAGGTCGGATCTGTATAACCAATTTGTCTAAAACTATTCTTTAGCGTAGAATTGTCTGTGTTATATACATATGTTATTATCTGTCTGGGAGACTTTAATAAATATATATTTTAATTACATAAATAAATAAATATAAATGCCCGCTCAGGTAGTGAGTAGTGTGATAGTTGAATAAAGAAAGTTCCAAGGCTTCTCCATGAGAAGAGAGTAGGCCTTCGTAATTTTAGGGTATTTCTTAGGCGTCATTTTGAAACGAAGTGACTGAAAATTGAGGATTAAATAGAGGTATGACTAATATTTTTTTCTGGAATTGTGTAAATTTTCGTGCCCTAAAATTTTCGGTGTCGTTAATATATAAAAAAATACAATTTTGGAAATTCCTCTTACATTTTAGTTAATTGAATACATTTTGATATTTAAGATCACATAAAAACGATAAATAAAAAAGTAATAAATCCTTAAGTCTGCAATTTTTATCTATATACAATAAACATTTCAAACTAAACTTTTATTAATTCAAGTAAACCATCCCGCATTTATTTACCATGTATGTACACGGATACATTTATACCGTTTTAATTTGTTTATTTATTATGAGCACACGTTTACTAACCTTACCAGGGTTAAATGGTAAAATAAACTTCGATATGATTTAATACGAGATGCGCCTGAGTTTGTTAGTGTAACTTTGGACGCGATGAGAATAAAATTTAAAGGTCAAATTTGATAATCACGTTTTCTATATGTAGAGTTTCTGACGGAAATTATTTCAGTTTTGTCACTTATAAGATTAATGTAAAGATTAATAGTGAAATTCTCCCTATGATGTTTGTTTCTGAGCTTTATTGATACTGCTTTTCTCTTATCTTCTTCGTATCTTCTCCATTATATGTAACATGTGTCATACGACAACAACTGTCTGGTGACAATAATCAGTGTACCTGCTGCAATTTTTTTCACGTATTCGATATTGTTGACGTTACTAACTGTCATTTTATGGTCATATAACAGCGCCATCCTTTACATTAGGGATTCTATTATTATTATTATTTTTTAATGGGGTGTAAGGGGAGTCGACAACAACCTAGGCTCCCTACCGTCAACCTCACCTGCTCGTGGTGCATCCTGCTAATCAACGAACGAGGCTCTGGCGACCGAAATCGTGGCGGTATAACCACACAAATGCTGGAATCCGAAAATGCTAATCCTGATAGCGGGCAGCAGCGCTATTAAAGAAAGATTCCAGCCACTGCGGTCACCAACCCGCCTGCCAAGCGCGGTGACTAAGGCCAAAACCCCCCTATGAGCGACGACACAAATTCACGGCCCCCAATTCCCGGTAATCGCACTATTCCTGGCCACGGTACCGGCCATGGTAACGGTGCGATGGGGGGTGCTAAGAATCCCCGGGCTACGGCAGGGTACCACAAACGGCGACTGTTTCTGGCCACGTATAATGGACGCTCTCTGCGGCTGGACGAACACCTGACAGAATTGGAAGTAGAGTTAAGTCGTATTAAATGGGATATAGTAGGTCTATCAGAAATCCGAAGACAGGGTGAGGACACGATGACACTAGATTCCGGTCACTTACTCTACTTCCGAGAAGGACACCAACCATCCCAAGGTGGCGTCGGCTTTTTGATCCACAAGTCACTCAGAAGCAATGTCGTGGAGGTTGGCAGTGTGTCGGCAAGGGTGGCATACCTTGTCTTAAAGATAACCGAGAGGTATGCCTTGAAGGTAATACAAGTGTATGCCCCAACGTCTACATACACTGACGAAGAGGTCGAAGCCATGTACGAAGACATAGTGAAAGCTATGTCTCGTACCAGTACCTTCTACACAATTGTTATGGGTGACTTCAATGCCAAAGTGGGAGTACAAGAAGATGGTGAATCGAGGGTAGGAAAATTCGGCTATGGGCACAGGAATCATCGGGGGCAAATGCTGGTAAACTTTCTTGAGGCTCAGGGATTATTTCTGATGAATTCATTTTTCCAGAAAAAGCCCCAAAGGAAGTGGACCTGGCGAAGCCCCGATAACACAGCGATGAATGAGATCGACTTCATTTTATCCAATAAGCGCCAAATATTCAGGGATGTCTCCGTGATCAACAGGGTAAACACTGGAAGTGATCACCGCCTGGTAAGAGGCACCCTGAATATTAACACTAAAATCGAACGATCGCGGTTAATGAAGTCGACTCTTAGACCAACTCAGCCCCAAGTCGAAGCTGGACGAGAACAGCAGAATATGATGCCATCTGAGTGTCAGGCACTTAACAGGAAGGTTAAAAAACTAATAAGGCGTGACACAAGACGAGCTAATACCCGGAATATTGAAGATGCCATAGCACTCAATAGGGGCTCAAAGGTTCTTGCAAAGTCACATACCTCCTGTTGTCACCTGACAAAACTCAGAACCACACAAGGCACAACCGTCACCTCAAAACCAGAGATTCTCGCTGAAGTCGAAAAGTACTATGGCGATTTATACTCATCACGAGTACCTCCACCTGAGTCCCACAGTGCGGATGACCCACGAGCCAGACTGACACGCCACCTATCAGACGATCTTCCCGACATCGATTTGGGCGAGATTAGGATTGCTCTCGGACAACTTGGAAACAACAAGGCTCCAGGAGATGACGGAATTACCTCAGAGCTTCTTAAAGCAGGAGGCACACCAGTTCTGAGAGAGCTGGCTAACATCTTCAATTCCGTCCTCCATAATGGTACTACACCGAAGACATGTAGCAGAAGTGTGGTGGTTCTGTTTTTCAAGAAGGGTGATAAAGCTCTTCTGAAGAACTACCTCCCCATTTCACTTTTAAGCCATGTTTACAAGTTGTTTTCGAGGGTAATCACGAATCGTCTTGCCCGGAAATTCGATGACTTCCAACCCGTTGAGCAGGCTGGGTTTCGAAAAGGCTTCAGTACCGTAGACCACATACACACACTTAGGCAAATAATACAGAAGACCGAGGAATATAATCAGCCTCTATGCCTAGCGTTTGTGGACTACGAAAAAGCCTTCGATACCATTGAGACCTGGGCTGTTCTGGAATCCATGCAGAGGTGCCTAATTGACTATCGTTATGTCCAGGTGTTGAAGTGTTTGTACGAAGCCGCAACCATGACCATCCAAGTACAAGATCAGAGCACAAGACCAATCCAATTGCATCGCGGGGTAAGACAGGGAGATGTAATCTCCCCGAAACTTTTTACCAAGTCATTGGAGGACGTCTTTAAAACGCTCTATTGGAACGGACGCGGCATTAATATCAATGGCCAATACATTACACATCTGCGATTTGCCGACGACATTGTCATCATGGCGGAGACTCTGCAGGATTTGGAAGAGATGCTAAACAACCTGAGCGATTCTTCGAGACGAGTAGGTCTCGGGATGAACATTGAAAAGACCAAAATTATGGCAAACAATCATGTATCCCCGGGACCAGTGGTCGTAAATGGCTCTCCACTTGAAGTTGTGCAGGAATATATCTACCTGGGCCAAACTATACAACTTGGCCGGCACAACTTTGAGAAGGAGGCTAAAAGAAGAATTCGTTTGGGCTGGGCGGCATTCGGGAAGTTGCGTCATATTTTTGAACCGTCGATCCCACAGTCGCTTAAGACCAGGGTCTTTAATCAGTGCGTCCTACCTGTAATGACTTACGGTGCCGAAACGTGGACACTCACCGTAGGACTGGTCCACAAATTTAAGGTCGCTCAGCGAGCGATGGAACGCGCGATGCTTGGGGTTTCTCTGGGCGATAGAATCCGAAATGAGGACATTCGCCAGAGAACTAAAGTCACCGACATCGCGCGGAGAATTAGCTCGCTGAAGTGGAAGTGGGCTGGTCATGTCTCCAGACGCATTGATGGCCGATGGAGCCGACACGTGTTAGAGTGGAGACCGCGCTTAGGCAAACGTAGTGTAGGGCGCCCTGTGACAAGATGGACCGACGATTTGAAGAAGGTGGCGGGCACGGGATGGATGCGGACTGCCCAAGATCGGGATGGTTGGCGTTCTATGGGGGAGGCTTTCGTCCAGCAGTGGACGGCAAAAGGCTGAATAATTAGGGATTCTATTGATTACCAATAGATGGCGCTGTTTTCATTCCGTACAAAATGGATATTTAAGGTTGCATTAAAATTCGTTCTGGAAAGTATGTAGTGACTAGAATACGTTTTTAAAACCGAGCAAGCACCACAAAGATATTTTGTGTTAAAAATTATTATAATTATCAATATCAGTAACAGCCTGTAAATGTCACGAGAAGACATCGTGAGGAAACTTGCATGTGTCTAATAATTGGAATTCTGCCACACCTGTATTCTACCAACCTGCATTGGAGCAGCGTGGTGGAATAAGCTCCAAACCTTTTCCTCAAAAGGGAGAGGAGACCTTAGCCTAGCAGTGGGACATTAACAGGCTGTTTCTGTTACTGTATATTACATGTAACTAAAACCAAAATAGGATTACCCAATTAGTTTAACCATATATTGAATTAATTACTAAGAAAACTGTAAGTAAATGAATACTATTGGCAAGCAACACAAATTATATTAAATTAAAAAAAAATAGATCTCTTAGACGACATCAACCAAGCTTATACTGAGCTGGGCCTAACTCCCAAACAGTGCTCAATCGATAAATAGGTCAAAATTTCGTTTAATTTTTAACGTTTAGAAACAAAAGCCTTATTGAATAATAATAGTATGTGAATAGTATACCCACTATACGAGCTCACAAATAATACGTCACGCGAAACTTTGAAAACCTTCACGAAAAGTGTATTTTGGTTATAATTGTCATATTTTCATAGCAACTGAATTTCAACTTAATAACATCCCAATTAAGGTCCATTTTTTCATAAAGCATATAACATTTATCACATCGTGTCAATAGGTAGCAAATATAACTTTATGGTAAATACGTATGATACATTTTTCATTGAATTTAATAACAAAGATCATAAGATAAATTATCTATTAAATTGGAAAAACAATCTTATTTCGGGGCCATGAAGTTCAATTTTGAGAATTATGACGTCACTTTATAAGCTATGTAGTTTTGAATGAAGGTTCTTATTGGAATATCATCATAAGAATGTATCACGATTTGAATTGTCTCACCAAGGATTCATTGTGACTAGCTGTAATTGTATTATTTACGAGTTTGTTTGTCTGTCAAATTCCTTTAGAAATTTTCTATGATTAATAGAATTTTTTCCATCTTAATGAAGTGATGAACGTAGTTTGAAAGTGTAGACACTCAACTTATAGTGGCGATTTTTTAAAGGATGTTTTTTTTGCGACTACCCATTTTCTTTTAGGTTCTTTAATACAAATTATATTTACCTTGTGTCATTTGTTCCTGCATTTTATGTGATTCTGATAAATGTTTTCATAAGTTTCGTATGCTCGTTTTAATTATAATTTGTTAGCTAATGCTCGGCATGCAATGTCTCTAAAATATTTTTGTAAAAATATTTTGCGATGCGGTTTACACGCACACACGCACACGCATTATATTGTATTATGTTGTTGCGTCAGAAATCTTTTAGGAAATACCAAAAACAACTGAATAAAGTCGCTCATATTCTATGGTACAAGAAGGCATAGATGAGACAGAAAAATCAATTTAATTTATATATATTATATGAAGCCGAGATGGCATAGTGGTTAGAACGCGTGAATCTTAACCGATGATCGTGGGTTCAAACCCGGGTAAGCTCCGCTAAATTTTCATGTGCTTAATTTGTGTTTATAATTCATCTCGTATTTGACGGTGAAGGAAAACATCGTAAGGAAACCTGCTTGTGATTTTCGTTGAAATTCTGCAACATGTGTATTCTACCAACCCGCATTGGAGCAGCGTGATGGAATAACCAAACCTTTCTACCTCAAAAAGGGAGAGGAGGCCTTAGCCCAGCACTAAGACATTAACAAACTGTTACTGTTATATAGATATATATAAATAGGCGTTAAACTTTTATGTATATTTCAGCACTCGTGGCTATATACACTGCTTCAGAAGTCACAGACGGTGTGACATTTTATGCTAATATGTGTTGCGACGATAATCCCGGAATGCTATCTGCACTAAGGTGTCTTAAGTTCACATAGGTAGCATTTATTTGTTAGTTGCTCTCTTGACAAACGTGATTTCGATGCATTGCTAGTACAAAGGGCAACTGGCCCAAGTGTAACTATGGTTCTGGTGTATATAATTACGGTAAACATGGGCAAAAAAAAACAAGTAAATATCTTGCTGGGCTTCTTTTAAGGGGTTTGAGCTTGTACCTTCACGAGCCAGAATGTGATGCGATGTTTTTCTTCACCGATCACGCTCACTAAATTAATTAACAAAAAATGAGGTAACTGAAATTATAGTGAAATCAATTTGGAAATATATTCTTCGGTTAAGACTAACGTGTTCTAGGCACTACAAAGGGTCCAGATCCCCTTAAAATGGCAATGCGCCACACAACTTCTGAGTCTGGTGTCTAAGATATTGTACCTTCAGTTAAACTGGCTTAACTATCCTTCAAACCGAAACAAAACAATACTAAGTATTGCTCTTTAACTGTAGAATAGATGATAAGTAGGCGGTTAATATCCAGACGGGCTTGCACAATTGCTTGTATAGAAGGTTTTACCTCTGACGTGAACAGAATTGCGTGCGTTTTTTTTTTATACATAAGTTAGTCTTAGGCAAATGCCTACAGATTAAAAAGCCAATATGATGTTGAAAACCCGGAAGTAATTTCAAACCAATTCTAATTGACAGATTAAATAAAACAGCTTAAGTAAAACGTCAAGTTATGCAATTTTTATTGGATACGTTTTGAACAACTTCGTATCAAACGTTACTCGTATTACAGCTTGTATAATGCAATCACGATCCTTCATTCCGTTCACGACTTTTTTTAACAAATATATATACATTTATGGACTTACGGAATATTTTTAATACAAACATTATTTAAAAAATAAGAAGAATTTTTTATCACCAAGATAGGTCAGCAATAGTCATCTGGGTAGGTTTTTTTTTATGTAAGAGGAGGACAAGCTGACTACCACTGCCCATGGACACCTGTAATACCGGAGCGCTTGCCACCTTCAGTTGGGCCGTACTGTGACCTTATTATGACCTTTAGGTACTACTAACTCATCAGTTATTGCAAAATTTAATCGCCAGTATATGCATGTAAGAAAAGGACAAGCTGACTAAAACCGCCCATGGACACCTGCAATACCGGAGCGCTTGCCACCTTCAGTTGGGCCGTATAGTGACCTTAGGTACTACTAACTCTCCAGTTATTGCAAAATGTAATCGCCAGTATATACAACAATATATCAAGTCCAAGAGCAGAAGTCGCTTTGAACCGATAACGCTCCGAGCTCAGGTGCGATCACATAGAAGACCTGTAGGGCCCACAGCAATTACAAAATCAGAAAAAATAATACACAAACTGAGTACTGAGTACAAATACAAGCACAAGGAGCATGTAATCTGCGACCACACGGGTGTATAACGTTGTTTGTATTCTTTGGTAATGGAAGGAAGATCTGGAATAGAAAAGAATCTAAAATTAAATTAATTTTGATATATTATATAAATAATATATAATAAAATATATAATAGATATATATAGGCACCCGATTCAGGAGTCATAGACGGTGTCAGGTTTTATGCGCATTAACGGATGACGCTAAACTTAAAGATCATATACAAGGATATTGATTGACCTTGAAGCAATTTTTCGTTAACTCTAAGACAAATTTTTAAGCATCACATAGTTCGTTTTAAACTAATGCTAGAAAAACAAGTAAAGTCACGCGAGATAAAGTACGTGGAGTGGATAGAAGACGTACTAAGTGATGTTACGAAATACATAAGTAGCGGTTTATTAGCAAATCGAGAGTACTTATTTAAAATGTGAACCTTGACTTTAGTGCTTGGTATAAGTTATAAGCTTAAGGAGAGTATAGTTCGTAATAGTATGCAAACACTTATGCTTGTAACAGACTCGGGACACCTACCATAGTTGGCTGTTTCTTTAAATATATATAGATAACTATGTCAGTAATTGTCCTTATTTAGCATTTTTATAGCCAGGCGCACTCGGCGCCATTGACACCGGCGAGCCCCACATACTCCCCCACTGTTCCCAAGAAGGAAACGGTTATGCGTTTTTCCAGTGTTAAGGAGAAAAAGAAAAAAGGGGTCTAAAACAATGAACAACATGAAGTTGCCCCCAATTCTTAACAGTTGGGTTATCCATTTTCAACACCAATTGGAGCAGCGTATTGGAGTTATGTCTAAACTAACTCCTCAATAGGAGACTAATTTTACTTTACTAGAAGTCATATCAGTTTGAGCACTTTCTCTTGATTTTTCTTTTATTTTTTGCTCTAGTCGTTTGTTCTTGTAACTTGGACCACACTTCACAGCGGGGCGCATTTAATTGCTAGTTATTACTTTTATGCACTCGTCTCAATCATTGCAATGATTCATTAAGATCCACCGTCATTGGCATACTTGTTTATTTTGGCGATTTCTTACTTTCATGCTGGTTACTGATTTTAATTGATTACGTCACTTAGATATTTTTTTCAAATCAAATTTGAATTTGATGCGTGTATGTACTTAATATACGTGGCAGAAGTGATTTGCGTCAAAAATCTTTCACTCAAATTTTACATGTTTAAAATATACTTGTTATATATATACCGGGCCATATTTCAGTTAAAATAATTTTATGTGCAGTGCAGTGGATTTATATTTATGTCTGTCTAGGTATAACATCTTAGATCCTTCTGAAGTTGTTTCTTACTTAAGCAGTATCAGTATCGTAGTCAGCAGTGACATCTCGCTGCTCTCGTCTCCTTTTTCATAAACGTTATATCGCAGAAGAAGCTCGCGGAGTGATACCGTGAGAAGAATGCACTCCATTCAACTGCTCCGATGAAGAAGACTGGGCAGATGTGACCTTCTCCCGCCGCCGTAAGCTTCGCTGGTGCTAGGGTGGTGCTCTGTGCCCCGGGAATGCCCTGGTTATTGAAGACCGTAACGGGGCATTGAGACGTTACATGTCAGTTAAAGTGTCAGTAAGAAAAATCGATCGTTTACAAACAGACTTGCTGTCTTCCTAAATTAAGTACTTAAGTCCATATTGACAGATGAATTAAATGTGTTTAGAATTACATACAACACGTGATGACGTCATGACGTTTGCTTACTAGGTTTCCTTCTTGGATTTGAATCGGCAATCTTCGATTGAGGTACGCATTTGGGTCATGTCGGCTCTAGTTATTTTATTGATTACAGTCGGATCTTGATTTATCTCTTACGTAAACTAAAAGTAATTGTGAAACGATGGTCAATCAAATCATAACTACAATCGCGTGTAAGAATCTATTAAATTTTCAATCAACATAAATTATCAAAATCATACGTTACTTGAATTTAACTTGCAACAGGTTAAGATTTAATACGATACATTTTTGACGCAAATTATTCTTGATTACACAAACACATCGCTTATCATTTTTATTACGTAGTAATCACATATAATATATAATACACACACACACACACATGTGTGTTACTGGACGAAATGGCTCAGTGGTTAGTACATATGAATCTTTATCGTAAATTGATGAAGCGGAGCTCAATTTGTGTATAAAATGTATTTATTAAAGCATACTTCTATACTAGTATTATAAAGAGGTAAAGTGTGTGAGGTTGTACGGGGTAATCTCTGGATATACTGAACCGATTTTGAAAATTCATTTACCGATAGAAAACCACATTATTTGTGAGTGTCATAGGCTATATATTAACCCGAAAAATTAAAAGACTTTTTCGTGGTAGTCGGATTAGCAAAGTAACAAAAAGAACGCTGTCATAACGATGAGAGGTATATGATTAAGTTCTAGAGAAAAGTTATAGAGGTTGATTATGCCTACAAAGAAGTCAAAGACAGCATATGTCTAACTCTTATGTTTAACATACAAAAAGTAGTTTTTTTGTATTAAAAAAATAAATTTAAATTGTTAGGTCATGTTTATTGGTCATATTATAAATAATTATGAATTCTTATCAAAATATGTAAACTTATCGTCTGAAGTGCTTAAAACAAAAGCCTTTTCCCTTTTAATGCATATAATTTGGACGAATGGTTAAAGAGATAATACGACATAGATATGGACACGAACCGTGTCGTAATCTATTGAGCGATATTTCTATTAGAGGGTTTTTTCATATATTTTCATATCAATCTATTTAGAGATAAATTTCTTACCACCCAACGAAGTGGGCTCGGGTCAGCTAGTTATAAATAACAGTAATAGTTCAATTAGCTTAAAAAAATATATAATTTGATCTAAATCATTTTTTTTTCTGTAACATTTTTAGATCAATGTAAAAGGTTGACGACGTGAGGATCTTGAACTATATCATTGCAATATTAGTTCTGATAGGAACGTTTGCACACCAGCGTTTCATTTCAATTCATTTGTAAATTTAATAATACTTTCAAAATAATTTTAATGATGTTAATATATTTGTGCTTTTATGGACTTGTAATTTTTAACCATTAACTTTATTTAATGACTATGTATAATGTGATGCTTTTACGAATGATGTGATAACCTATAATTAGTAGAACATTTGTCAAAAAACCTTTTCAACCTCTATTTAACTGTCTATCTAATCTATCTACTGTTGGTTGTCCAAAATGAAATGAGTAAATAAATAAATCTGTTTTTAAACGCTCAGCTTTCCGCGATATGTTTTTTTTTGGTATTTATATACAGGTAGTATTTTTAATATTGGTAGAATTTTACATAACTAAAAAAAATTAAAATATGTGTCTATTATAAGTTAGTTCATATAAGTTGTTTTGATATTAAAAAATAGGATAACATATTTTATTAAGAGAAAAAAGGTTTTTTTCTATTTTTTTTTATTAATGATGATTTTGTTTCGTTACCAGTTAAACGTTGGATCTTCAAGTAATATTAGAAAATAATTTAAATACTGCTGGAAATGTCATTATACATAAAGATCATCAATATCAGGAATAAATTGAAACTTTTATTTAAAAATATTTTTGGATTGGATTATAAATTTTTTTTCACAAAGCCTTTTGTCCTTTTTATTGTGATAGCTCGACTAATATGCAAAATATAAATATAATTTAAAGCCTAATCCTCAGTAATAATCTAGCTGTCTTCATGTGTAGTTCCAGATATTACCCAATACACAAAGAAACAAAATGTATCTCTTTTATTAGTAAAGATGAATAATAAAATCTTCTTAAAGTCGAGGAGGCTTTTAGTGTGCCATTTGCGGGTTGTAACTGTAACGTTTAAAACGCTCGTGTGCACACTACTCGCTTCAATTTTAAAAGTAGGTATTCCAGTGATAAGGTCGTTGAGAGGCATCACTTATTGCGCATGAGAACGCTATGTGCACTTGCCTTACTATACAGGCTGATATAATAAAAATAAATTTAAGACCTCTACTTAGCGTTGTTGTGTTCCGATTTGAGGGGTGCTTAGCGCCCAAGGTTGTTGGCGCATTGGCAATGTCTAAAATAGTTTATATTTCTTACAGTGCTAATGTCTGCCGACCCACCTGATGGTAGGTGGTCACCAACGCCCATAGACATTAACTTTGTAAATAACCATCGCTTACATTGCCAATGCGCAACCAACCTTGGGAACCAAGATGTTACGTCTCTTGTGCCTGTAATTATACTGGCTCATTCACCCTTCTAACCGGAACACCAGTACTGCTGTTTTGCGGTAGAATATCTAAAGAGTGGGTATTACCTACCCAGACGAGCTTGTACAAAGCCCTACCACCAATAAAGTTAGGGAACAGACATTGCACCTGTGTTTGCGCACACACTTGTACACTATAATATCTCCTGCGGAGTTGGCTAATCTCTCTTAATATCGGCTGCCGTGGCCGATCTGGAGGACATTATTTTTAATATTATCACAATTACAACAGTATTATTCTTGATGTATATATAGACCATAGTATATTGATTTTTCTTCTTGTAATTTCAATGTAATTTTTGTTTATATTTAAACTTATAGTGTAATGTGATATGTGTACATTAATTATTTAATTTCTTATGTACACAATTGAAGCACGTTTAATTTTGTCAGCACTAACTGCTGAAGCTTGAGAAGGCGTTCGGCAAATATCATAAAAAAATAAAAATACCCATTCCTTTTGTCAGCAAAAAAATGTAAATTACAAAGATTTACATTTCTAAAACATATAAGCATTTTACGAAATATATAAAAAAAACACATCAAACCTATATATTAATTCCTTGCGCCTGTAGTTAATCTGGCATTCTTACACATCTCACCGGAACACAATAATTCTAAATTTAAAAATTAAACATAAACAACCTGTATAAGGTTCTTTAATTGCAAGAATGTTGTACGTGGGCTCCGTGCACATACCGTTCACCTGCCTTTAGTCTCAGCTCTTATACACTACGTACAATTTTAGTTCAATATTTATTTAACTAATTCATAATCAAAATGAACTTTATTCAAGTGGGCTTTAAGGAACACTCTTGAATGGCAATAATTTCACAAGATCAATTTTATCTAAGAACTCGCAAAAATTTAAATGGCGGCGTTATGAAAATATAACTATCTGCCCGTTCCGACTATGTACGGATAAAGTTAAGACTTATTCCGAATTATTTTTTAACCCCAATACAATTACTGTTAGTATGCGTAAAATGTATCAAAATATAATTTGCTACACTTTGCTTTGAAATACTAACGCCATCTAGTGAATACGGTTGTAACTAACAATAGAATGCCATTTGTTCTTTCAAATAAAATATCAGTACTGTTGCGAATATCACACGTGTATATAATGACCTTGCGCCTTAATACTGTCTCACTCACCCTTATAATAGTAACAAACTACTTATCAACTGTTTTTAGCGTATAAAAATAATCTAATTAGAGTAAGCGTAATAAAATAGGGCTATTCTGTAAGAACAAACTCGAATCTCATCGTGATTGAACCATTAACCATAATAATTATAACATTTAAATCATCAAAATAGTAAATCATAAATCGTTTGTCAACATTTCACGAGTGAGTAATGAAGTGAATTCTTACAGAAAAACAAAACTCTCGGGTAGTTATTTTGAAATAACAGACAGACGCTACAATTTTATTTATTTGTATAGATAACATTTATAATTCGAGTTAATATGCGTCAAATATCGTTATTTATAAATTGTAAATATTTACAACTTTATTCTGTTTTATTGATTGTTTTGCAGTTGCAGATTTAACACATATTAATGGTGTTGTGAGAAAAAATCGATGCTGATAAAATTATTAGAAGGTATCTGTATCTTATGGTGCTGAAGGGGTATAAGGGGGATTTTACTAGTGGTAGAGCTTTGTGCAAGCTACCGCAAAACAGCAGTACTTGGTATTGTTGTGTTACGGGTTGAAGGGTGAGTGAGCCAGTGTAATTACAGGCACTAGGGACATAACATCTTAGTTCCCAAGGTTGATGGCGCATTGGTGATGTAAGCGATATTTAACATTTCTTACAATGCCAATGTCTATGGGCGTTGGTGACCATCATCAGGTGGCCCATATGATCGTCCACCTTCCTAATTTTATAAAAAAAATATTCTTCCTACAAACATGACGTCATATTATTCGTCACAGTTTCCTAACGATGTCTTCCTTCACACCCCAGCACATTAAACATGTCACGTGTCGTCAAAGGGGTCACCTAGTCATCCTACACATAAAAAACGCAATCATATAATATACATATATATTTCTTAGGATAATGACAATGAGTTTTTTTTATTCAATTTAAATATTAAACATTACATAAAAATGTTCTCCTTACTATCGTAATAGTATACGAAGCTGTCTTGACCATAACATTGGCGTGTTCTATCTCGCTCACGCGTAAAAGGTTCGTTCATAGCTACGGGTTCTTTTAATAAATTGTGTAAAAAATATATTAATAATTTAATTTTTATTATAAATTATATATAAAAAACTATTAAAATGTTTTGCAGTTTTTTTTATTGTGTTTTTATTATAAATCAAATAATTCAATAACTACAATAAAAGCAGTAGATCGTGATGTTTCACAAGGATTTTTTTAATGTCATATGATATGTAATGATCTTTTTTATTACAAGATGTGCTTATTCATATACTATGCTACACTTACATATACTTCTTAACCGAATACCGAATATATATAATATATAAAGGTTCGCCAGACCGATTTTGGCTACGGCGGACAATCTCAAGAGAGATTAACGAACTGCGCAAGACATATTATAGTGTTCAAGTGTGTGCGCAAACACAGATGCACTCTTTATTTCTTAGCTCTCATAATCCGATTGGCAATCCGACACGACTAGAGTTCAGGCGCAAGACCAACGGCTTTACGTATTTTCCGAGGCATGGGAGTGTACACACTTTCAACTTCCAGACCCCGGGCTATTACTAAGAATATTCTGATAGAAAAACCTAATAACTTTTTATTGGCTCGACCTGGGAATTGAACCTCCGCCTCAGCCGAGTCAGCGGCCTTATATCTAGTCACTAGACTAACGAGGCAATCACGAGCAGGTATACAATATATATTAATTCAAGTCAGTTTTATAATTTTATAATAAAAAGGTAGTTTATGAGAGACCTAAAATTATGTCTGTTAACTAATTTGTAGTTTTAAGTTTTGCTCAGGTTAGTTAATATATAATGAGTTTTTGAAGACGCAAACATAAGAAAAAAACAGTAATATGCTTACACATAACCATAGCATTTTGAATAATATATTTTTTATTTGGCAATCGTAATTAGAATGCAAACTATTATTTTTTTCAATAATTCCAGTAAAATAAGGCAAAGATTGTTATAATAAAATAAATTATTATAATTATTGGTCTTACAAATGAAAATATTTTTATACAATTAATTCGTGAACGTCGAATAGTATAAACCGGCTGTTAGAGAGAGACGGTTATGGTCTCCACTTTCGCTTTCAAGTTACGTTGTAGGTCAAGCGTATTATGTAAGTTACATTGAGAGTGGGATTGTAGGCCGTTACATTAATGGTGGGCAATGAACTTCGGATCCTCTCTTGAAGAATCTACTAATATGGTTTATATTTAACTAAATATTGTGACGTCATTTTTAATTAGATCAGAGATGGTCCAGTGGTTAGAACGCGTGCATTTTAAGTGATAATTGCGGGTTCGAAGCTAGACAAGTACCATTGAATTTTCATGAGAAAGCCTGCATGTATATAATTTCACTAAAATTCTACTATATGTGTATCAACTAACCCACATTGAAGCAGCGTCGAATAGGCGCCGAACCTTCTCCTTAAAAGGGAGAGGAGGCCTTAGCCCAGCTGTGGGACATTTATAGAAATTGTTTGTTTGTTGTTAAATAATATCATATTGTTAAACATGTTATTTTGTTTTGCTTAATAATAACATTAAATTGAATTTAACACTAATATTATGATCAAAAGATTATAAATTATCTTTCCTTTATATCTGAATCTAAATATATAAATATTCGATTATTAGTGCACTCATATACATTTGAAAATGCCAACCAAGGAAGCAGATTTTTTTATATGTTGTAGGGGGCTCAGATAAGTCTTTTTATTTACTGTCGTAAATTTACCACCCGTTTAAAAGAAATAATTCATCTGATCTGAGCACAGGTATTCCATTTACTCATTAAATTTCTTGTTTTTTTTTTAAATTTTATATTATTCTGTACAGACATATGCTTCTACACTTCCTCTGCCTCAGCTTATCGCCGTCCACTGCTGGACAAAAGCCTCCCCCATAGAACGCCAACCATCCTGATCTTGCGCAGCCCGCATCCATCCTGTACATGTGACCTTTTTCAAGTCGTCGGTCCACCTTGCCGCAGGGCGTCCACACATTTGATTGCATTTGTAACTTGAAAATATTTAACGGGGTTTTTGGTTAAAATCAATATTTAACTAACCACCCTTTACGCTACTTTTTAAGTTAGGCCGAAAATATTAACGTGTTGTTCGCTCTGTATTTGATAAAAAAAAACAATACGTTATTTCATCTTGCTTACGTCACGTACGTTTAATAATTATATTTATTATAAATTATATTTTATATGGTGATAGGGCTTCGTGCAAGCTCATCTGGGTATCACCCTTTCATCAGATATTTTACTGCCCAACAGTAATGTTCAGTATTGTCGTGTTCTAGTTTGAAGGGTGATTGAGCCAGTGTAACTACAGGCATAAGGGACATAACATATTAGTTCCCAAGGTCACCACCAACACTGGCGATATATTGGTATTCCTTACTGTCTATGACTTGTGATTTTGATCGACATCATGGCATCGTATTTGTTAAATATGTCTATTGCTTCAGTGCAGGTTAACCTTCTAATCTGATATTTTAGATACAAAATATCGACACTTCTGATGGTAATGTGTGCAAGCTAGTGATGTGAAATAATTTGGTTGTCGAAAAAAAACCGTTTTTTTTAGTATTCTATTTTTTATTCAGGTACCTATATACTAATTTTTAATACGATGTAACTTTAAATGAATAAATTTTAAAAATATTAATCAAATAAATACAGTACTATGAATGGTGCTTAATAGATTAGATTCATGAACGCAATTATTTAAGTGGGTATATTTATAATAAGACACAAAAGCATATAATATGAAAATCCTACTACAATTTTTGAAACCATAGAATTTAATATTCCTTAATATTTTTTTAGAATTTTTGCAGTAGATCAGGCTTCGTTGAAAATGATTACTAATTATTCCTCTGCTAAACATCAATCCTTAATATTGCTATTATGGTTTAAAAATGAGTGAGCCAGATATAAGAAATTCATATAATATAATAAAAAAAACACTTGGTGGTATGGCTTAGTACTTTCGTCTGGTTAGGTATCACATATTCTACCACCAAGAAGCAATATTTATCAATGATGTGTTCCGGTTTGAAGGGTGAGTAAGCCAGTATAACTACCAGGCACAAGGGATATAAAATTTTATTTCCCATGTTTGTTAGCTTTGGCGATATAAGGAATGATTAATATTTCTAAAAGCGTCAGTGTTTATGGGCGGTAGGGACCATTCAACTTTAGTAGGCCCATGTGCGCCCTTCCACATACCTATTTTATAAAAAAAAAAATACAAATATCGTATTTTGTGCCTATGTTAATTAAACATTCCTTAACAGCCTGTGAATGTCCCACTGCTGGGCTAAAGGCCTCCTCTCCCTTTTTGAGGAGAAGGTTTGGAGCTTATTCCACTACGCTGCTCCAATGCGGGTTGGTGGAATACACATGTGGCAGAATTTCAGTGAAATTAGACACATGCAGGTTTCCTCACGATGTTTTCATTCACCGTAAAGCACGAGATGAATTATAATCACAAATTAAGCACATGAAAATTCAGTTGTGCTTGCCCTGGTTTGAACCCACGATCATCGGTTAAGAATCACGCGTTCTTACCACTGGGCCATCTCTTCTCTAAATATTAAACATAAATAAATTAATTTAATTATAAACAAAATGCTTTTCTATCGATATCGAGATTAAAACTTACAACACTACCTGGGCCATTACAAAGTGGGCGCACCGATCATCTTCTCAAACTGGTTCTGCGTAATTTTGTTACAAAATTTTCAATTGAAAATATACTCATTAAATTTAATATTACACAGCACTTTATATTTAATTAATTGATATAATTATGTGCTTTTAATTAAACTATTAAGTTTTTTATTTTAGATAATATATAAAAAAGAAAAACTCAATCAATAAGCTATTAACTATTAATTTATTCTAGAATTATTTTAAAACTGTTAATTATTACTGATCTACAGCCATTTCGAGTTTTTTGGTTTTTTTTCTTTATCATAGATATTTGCTATGGTAATAATATTTATGCATGTCATCTATTTATTATTTATTTATTTTATTAAGGACCCTCAACAGTCACTACACTTACATATGTAATAATAAATACACATTCAAACAGAATGGCTCGCAAATAGGAGGCATTTTTCCGAATTACGTGACACTTATTGTTATATTTTCCAATCCAATTTCAACAAACAAACAAACAAGTCCAATTTAATCAGTAGCTGTATAAATGATAGCCTATATGTTTTTCTGATGTATGAGCTATATTGTTGTAAAGTTTCATTAAAATCCATTCAGTAGTTTTTGCGTGAAAGAGTAATAAACATCCATATAAACATTCGCGTTTATAACATTAGTAGGACGAGTGCACTAATTTAATTAATTACATTAATAACATATAACATTTTTTTTTGTATTTGATACATTATATATTATGTTATTAAAAATCTCTTGGTGACTACGCAGGCGACTGCGGTATGATGTATATCATGCCAAGATTGTAACCGTTAATGGCGCATTGGAGACGTAAGGGGTGGTAAATATTTCTTAGGGTGACCCATTTGAACTTCCGTCTAACTATTTTATAAAAAAAAGTCAATTAATAATTGCAACTTCGTTAGATACTTTTGATAATTTTACGTCTTTAGGTTTTCGATGCAATATAACACATCAACACAGTTCAAAAAACAAGTCATAAATTGGTATGTTCAACACAGAAATTAATTAAACCAGAAAACATGTAAAAATACAACTAAATATGGTATAATGTTGAACATATTTTAATTAACATCAATTCTAGTATATTCCAAATGTTATCAATAATTAAAATCTTGTTACCTCGCAGTCTTAGTATATATAATTAAGCAGAAATGTAATAAATTATTTCATACACAGAAAGCTCACTGTCTATCTTTTTGTATTTAGTTAATTCAACTTATAAGATTGTATACAATTAACTAATTCATTTACAAATAAATTATAATTATATAATAAACAGCTCGTGGTCGTCATGATGATCGGTTGAACGGAAGTTAATGTGCTGCCATCTATTGGGGATTAAAAACAATGTGGTTAGTTAAAAACCTTCGCCATGAGAAAATAATGAGTGGTAACTTTCATGGTGTCCAGTCAGACGGTGTTGAAGACTCAAACAGATATTATTTGGTTGTCTTTCTCCAAGTTCGTCTGACATCACTTTCTGACATTTAACAATCGTTTTCTGCGAGTAGCCCTACTGAAAATGGCTGAATCTGCAGTCTGGTTCAGAACAATTAAGCTGCATGTGAATTACATTAAAACTTTACTTTGTTTTGTTTAAACATTAGATAATTGTACAATATTAATAGCATAACAATAAAGCTGTAAATAAATACGAAGTAAGAGAAACCACAGGCGTCAACTAGTCAGCAATAATGTCTAGAGAACCCGTGACATAAATTAAATTTGAAATGACTTATTAATTGCAAGGAATCGAAACTTGTTTGCTGTGTTATGACGTTATTTAATTATATAACTTGAGCATTTTATCTGATTTTGAATGACTTGAATAGAGTATATATATATTTGAAATCCCATTTACTATTTTATTTTTACGACATATAATTGGCAGATGATAATACAACAACAATGTATAGATATTGGCGCTGTAATAAATATTAACCATTCCTTGGGACCTCAGATATGTGAATGGATCTGGATCACTCACCCCTCAAACGGAAACACAACAATACTAAGTATTGCTGTTGGAGGAATATCTGATGAATGGGTGGTATCTACACAGATGGGCTTGCACAAAGTAAACCACCTTACTTGATTATTATTTTACATAAATCTTATTCATCTCGACTATTCTGTACGAGACTTAACAGCAAGGGTCCTAAAGGTTTATGGTCTATGAACATACTCGAAACTCAGAGCAGAAAACTGTCGTGAATTTTGAATTTCACGGGTGAGTAACGAAGTGAGTTCTCACAGAACAGAACTGCAGTTCATAATAACAGTTTAATATTCTTACATATTGTTACAAAGATAAGAATAGACGCGTAGGGTCGCCATACTTCAATTTTAAACGAGGGCAAGAAATTACATGGATACCAAGATTGGATATGATATTGCTGATAACAATTTGCTAATTTTTCTAAGTAAGAAGGCAAAGTAAGTGCCTTTAAATGTCCTATTGCTAGACTGGACTTCTTTTTGAGGAGGAGTTTGGAGCTCTCTCCAACATTCTGTTCCAACATGAGTTGGTTGGTTGGATATACGTTTTTATCCGTGACATGCAGGTTTTCTCACAATGCCGTGATGAATTATTCTCGTGCTTGCGGTGGAGGATTTTTTTAATGTGAAATATCTAAAGTTGCGCATTGAAGTAAGACCGGCACGTAATTAGTAGTATCAAATGTGTTCAGTTGTTGTTAACGACATTTTGTTTGTAGACAGAAAGAGAAAGAAAGAGAAATATTTTATTAAAACAAATAACAAGTCACCAGTGACAGAATGTATTCAAATGGCAAATTCAGATTTTTAAGAGTCATCGAGTAGGTAATTGACTTTAATTTGTATGATTTTGTTTTCTATTTTTATAGTAATTCGAGGTTTTTTTATAAAATCAGTTTCACTTCTGAATCCTAATTACATACATTTAAAAACAAGACGATGCGCAAGCTTGCTGTAAAAATTTGTGAACGTTCCAGAAAGTTCCAAATATTAGAATGTGTCCAAGAACAACGAGTCGTTTGGCAACCCTATCCTAGACGAAGTGAAGTCTTTGTTCCATTATTACAATGATTGTTCCTGACAGTGTAATTGGTTTCTTTGCACAAGCGTCTGTAATTATTTGAAGGATTCTCTCCTCTCCATGCATAATATGCAGACACTCGTTTTCATTTTTATAACGTCCTCAACGTTATAAAACTGAAAGCGATATTATGAATTAGAATATTTCGTACGAAAAAAAGGGCCGCAGGATCAAAATCAAAATATGTTATTAATGTAGGCTCATAGGGGCCCATATTTTTAAGTCATCATGTACTATATGTATATATTTTAGTATTTATTGTGAGTTTTATAATACATAATTACTTTTTAATAAGTTCTAGTTTAATGTCAATGAAGGCCATACGAGATCACTTTTTAATACCGACGGAATTATGATTTGTTATGTTATGTGATTGACGGAAATTTTATATACTTATATTATAATTCTATGGGATTGTTTATTTTTTGTAATTGAGTGTAATAAATCTCTTGTTTATCTATTATATATTCACAAAGATAAAATTAAATTAAATTTGACATTTAAATCTTTGATTAAAAATAAAATAAAATATAAAAATCTTATCGATTCGATATTTTTGTCTTTTTTTTTTAACACAAGCAACCGTTCTTGTTCAAAGTCAACTAATCCAGATTATTATTTTTCTTTATAAATGAACTGTTATAGTATATAAGGAAAATGGTTTTTTAATTGTTTATTTTTATGCTACTTCAAAATCGTCAGAGATGCGTTCATTTAAATATGTAATAATTTAATTATTTTTCCTTAATACAGTGTACGAGCCGTGATGGCACAGTGGTAAGACGTGAAACTTAACCGATGATTCCGAGTTCAAAGTCCGCTTGTGTTTATAATTCATTTCGTGCTCTGTAGTAAAGGAAAACAGCGTGAGGAAACCTGCATGTCGTGGTTGAATATCAATTCGCATTGGAGCAGTATGGTTAATCCAACGCCTTCTCTTCTAAAGGGAGAGGAGGCCTTAGTCCGAAAGTGGGAAATTTTCAAGCTGTTACTAAATTAAAAAAAGCTTTTATACATTTGCAATTGCTATAATTAGCTATCAAACTCTTGGTTTATTGATTTGATTTATAATAATTATA
This sequence comes from Nymphalis urticae, assembly GCA_905147175.2. NCBI lineage: Eukaryota > Metazoa > Arthropoda > Insecta > Lepidoptera > Nymphalidae > Nymphalis > Nymphalis urticae. Next base: position 10,094,870 of record LR990001.1, read on the forward strand.
TTTAAATATATAATGGTAAGCATAGTAATTGCATAATAATTTATATTTTATACAATTTCTTGAAATGTAACTATCAAGATTATAACACACTAATTGCAGAAATATAATATTATATAAAATATATTATGCTTTTTAAAATATTTTGGAGCTTCTTTTTGAGGTCAGATATTTTACCGTCAAACAGAATAAAAACCTCTGCTCTGTGTACTTTCCAACTTCATGTTACATTATTCAATTTATACGTTACAAACGTTGCATAAAAATCATCATCATCATCGCACCCGTACTTTAAATATTATGCAATTTGTGTTATAATATGAATTATTAGCTTAGCTAAGTCATGAACACATAACAAAGTTAAAGAGGAGTTTGAAAAGTAACATGATAGCTTGCGTATTAATGAGCCTCCCATAGCTCAGTTTGTATGGACTTTTAACCTAATCACAGGTTCCGCGTTCTCTGTCGCCTTCGCCGCCGTCAAAGCACTGACGATCCCTTTGAATGTGGTTGACCTTTTTATTTAAATCGCTTCAGATGGGACGGTAATTGTAAAATAATTACTGTCGCTCATAAAGTCGTACCACAAACGTACCGGCTCTAAGATCAGCGAGTTGTAATTTGTTAGAATTGGCAATCACATATGAATAGAAACTGATATATGTCGAAATGAATATGTATTGAATAGAAACTGGAATAATGTTACCATTGAATGTATTATGAAAAATACATTTATCGGAATACTTCATCTCTTAAAGTGACTAATCTCAAAATTAAAGTGATTTCAGAAAGATTAATCGTAATAACGAATGACAAAATGGCAATCGCGTAGCAGCTGATAAGAACAGAGAAGTTACCGGTGGTTTTAAGTGGGTCCCCTATACCTCTTCGCTTCACGTGGAGCCAGCGTTTATCAGCGAGTAAAAAGATAATAATAATATTTATTTATTTATTACATGTGTAATGTAATAACTAAAAATTGTCGATTCTTAATTAATAAGACAACATAAATAAAGATCAACATAAAATCCTGTGTCCATGTATACTTTTATACTAATATTATAAAGAGGTAAAGTTTGTGAGGTTGTACGGGGTAACATCTGGATCTGCTGAACCGATTTTAAAAATTCTTTAGCGATAGAAAGCCACATTATTTGTGAGTGTCATAGGCTATATATTAACCCGAAAAATGAAAATGCTCTTTCGTGGTAATCGGATGTCGTGGCCAACGCGACTTTTCCAATCAGGAAATAAATCGTAGTTCTCAGTACTAACCGACCACAATCATAATTACATCACAAGTAAAAATGCTTACCGCCCAACGAAATAGGCACGGGTCAGCTAGCTTAAAATAAAAATCGATGTCACCTCTACATGTTCTTAAGTCGTTTTTGAATTGCGTTGCATATCGCTTGAAGCTTTTTAATCTTCCATTATTCGAGTCGGGTACAAAAAGGAATACTTTAATTATTTTTAAATCTTTATACGTGTATTAAAGTTTTATTGGATTAATTAATATTTGTTGTAAGTATTTATTTAAAATATTAGTGACGTCATTCATGTTTTATATTATTATTTTATTATTGCATTTCATCAAGCGTTTTCGTTTTATTGTTAAGGCTTAGTTTTTTTTTTTTTAATAAAAATATATGAAATTATAAACCAAGGTTGATAATAATTTATTTTGGTTATTAATTTTTTTTAAATCAGTTAGTGCATAAGTTTAAGTGCGTGTTTGTTATATAAATATATATCTATACTAATAAATGTGGAGGTCTTTTTGTGATGTCTACCCGACAAAGCTACTATAGTACTAGTAAAATATAAAACTATTTTACAAGATGCAGCGTGTTTCAAAGATGATTCGTGCACGCCCGTCTGAGTAGGTACCCAGATATTCATACATTCATACATCAGATATTCTACATCAGACATTCGTCAAACAGCTATACTTAGTATTGTCCCAAGTTTGAGGGTACATTGACAATTTAAGGAATGGTTAAAATTTCTTACAATGCCATTGTTTATGGGCCGTGATAAACACATAAGGTGACCCGTTTGTCCGTCCGCTTACTTATTATATAAAAAAATATCCGCTCCGCTCGTGATTTGGACCGGTTGTATTATAACTAGATCAGCGTCCATCTCAACCTAAATGTCATAACCTTGTGTACAATTACTTTTTTAAATTGCACTTTGACTTGAAACATCGTTAATAAATATATTTTCTGATTTTATATGATTTGATTGTATATTATTATTGAATGCCTTGTTTATCTAGTCGCTGGATAAACAGCGGATCCGAAGTACTGGGTTCGAATCCCAGGTCAGGTCAGTAAAACTTTTAGTGAGTTTTCCGTCGACAAATTCTCTATAGATATTCTACCGCATCAGAATTCTATCGCAAAACAACAATACTTGTTATTTTTGTGTTCCGGTTTAAAGGGTAAGTGAGCCAGTGTAATTACAGGCACAAGTGACATGACATCTTAGTTCCCAAGGTTGGTGGCACATTGGTGATGTAAGCGATGGTTAACATTTCTTACAATGCCAATGTCTATGGGCGTTGGTGACCACTTATCATAAGGTGGCCCATATGCTCGTCCGCCTTCTATTCTATAAAAAATGGAATTTACGCTATTATTTAGTATTATTACTTTATTTTTATTTTTTTAATTTTCTTTTTCCATTTTTCACCACACATGCTTGTCCGCCAACCTATACTATAAAAAAAAATAGCAGCCCGTGCTTCGGAGAGCATGTAAAACCGTTATTTTCATATGTGAATGCTTTATACTTGTTTCGAATTTGTCGTCCTATCGGATTATGAGATTCTCTCTTCCGCGTCTACAAAATGTGCTCTGAACTCATGTGTTCATGTGTAATAACAGTCAGTTACAAATAAACAATTTTCTCTTTTGTGTGTTAATGACAAGCATCTGATGCAATCTGCTTGAATTTTATTAAACTTTGTCGGCTATGAATAAAATTAATTATTTTTTTTACAGTAACAATCTGTAACTGTCCCACAACTGAGCAACAACCTTTTGAGGAGAAGCCTTGGAGCTTTCTACCACGCTACTCCAATGCGGGTTGGTAGATTTTCATCCGACCCATGTAGGTTCCTTCACGATGTTTTCCTTCACAGCTGAGCACGAAATGTATTATGAACATACATTAACCATTTGATTAGAACAATTTGGACATCTTTATCAGATATATGCTTTGTAATATATTACAATTATAATTACCAAAAGCTATTAATTTTATATTTTATATGTGTGATATCCTTGATATATTTATTAGATATGCAGTCACGAATTAATAAATTTCTCTTATAATAGACCTCTACACCGAATATAAGATTATAAGGAGGCTGAGCTTGCGTACAGTCGACTAGGAATTAAGCTTTATTAATGACAATAATTGTATATAATATTAAATAATATGTTTATTTTTTCGTCCTAGACATTTAGAATGAACACAGATTTACTAATATTATAAATGTGGAAATAATTCGGTCTGTATTTTACACTTTCACGGCTAAACCGATGAACCGATTTTGATGAAAATTGGTATGAATCAAGTTTGAACCCCGAGTAAGGACATAGGCTACGATTTTATAACCATCCCTTGACATATACAAACTCCCATCCCAAATAAAAACATGTATATTATAGGCAATACTTTGAGAGATCTATCCGTTAGTTGAATTAAGAGATTTCATCGTCAACCTTGGCTGACAACACTAGATATTTCTATAATGGGGTGAAAGCGGCTGGTCACCCCCTAAAATACATAAAAATTAGCCTTAGCCTTACTTCAGAGTTATGGTATCCTATCTTAAGACGGCTATGTGAATATTTCGAAATGAGATACCATCTCATGTACATAATATTTTAGCTCCTCCCTAATCTTCACCAGGCCCTATCGTGGGACATTAAAATGAGCCAGAAATTTTTATGCGGCTTTTTACAGAGGTTTTGTGTTGTGCCATACACACACAGACACACACACACGCACGTGCACAAAAACATGAATATGTTCTTACGATTGCAGAATAGTACAACTCTTATACCGTTAACGCTGATGAGTAGAAGCTTTTTAAATAAACCTTATAATTCAAATGTAAAAATTCGCCCAATGATACTTTAGGTTAATTTAAATTATACGCATCATAAATTATTATTAACTGACGGCAGACAGTTCGCAACAGCATGTTAAAATTACTTATTTTGCAACACCTTCACGATCTCTTATGTATAATAAGAAATACTTCAATACCGAACGGTATATTAAAACTCTGATGTGCGTCGCGTATCTATTGCCAGAAAAAAAAACAATAAATATGAAAACTGATGTGCATCGCGTATCTATTGCCAGAAAAAAAAAATCATAAAATATTAAAACTGATGTGCATCGCGTATCTATTGCCAGAAAAAAAAAACAAAAAAATTATCTAATTTTGGCTTTATATTTAACTTTATTAAGTTAGTATTTTATAAGCTGCTATTTCATGACATTTTAAAGAACCAAGTTACAAATAAAATTACTTTGAAAAGAGAGGTCGGTTCGTCTGAAATTTCCTTAACATTTTATTATTTTCATTCTGATTTCCATTTGTAAAAAATTATATATTCTATGATAGTATGATAATATGAATTAGAAGTATTATAATCAAATCCATTCCTTAACTAAAATCTTCCGTTGTTAAACTATATTGCAAAAATGGTCAAACGTTTGAAATTTGTTCGAACTAAGCAATCTGTTGAGGCTATTGTGCTCATTTACTATACTAAGCTAATAAAAGTGTCAATTATTCAGTTCTTTAACGTTAATAGTTTTGTGTATTTTGATGTGTTTCCTTATTTTCTACCACCTATTTAATTCAATAATTTAAATTTTGTCGTTATTCTATTCTGTTTTCTCTCTGTATGCATTTTGAGTGTAAACTTGATTGGTTTACGTGTTTTTTTTTCAGCCTTTCGCCGTCCACTGCTGGACGAAAGCCTCCCCCATAGAACGCCAACCATCCCGATCTTGGGCAGTCCGCATCCATTCCGTACCTGCCACCTTTTTTAAATCGTCGGTCCATCTTGTCACAGGGCGTCCTACACTACGTTTGCCTAAGCGTGGTCTCCACTCTAACACGTGTCGCCTCCATAGGCCATCAATGCGCCTGGAGACATGACCAGCCCACTTCCACATCAGCGAGCTAATTCTACGCGCGATGTCGGTGACTTTAGTTCTCTGGCGAATGTCCTCATTTCAGATTCTATCGCCCAGAGAAACCCCAAGCATCGCGCGTTCCATCGCTGAGCGACCTTAAATTTGTGGACCAGTCCTACGGTGAGTGTCCATGTTGTGGCACCGTAAGTCATATTAAAGACCCTGGTCTTAAGCGACTGTGAGATCGACGATTCAAAAATATGACGCAATTTCCCGAATGCCGCCCAAACGTATTCTTCTTTTAGCCTCCTTCTCAAAGTTGTGCCGGCCAAGTTGTATAGTTTGGCCCAGGTAGTTATATTCCTGCACAACTTCAAGTGAAGAGCCATTTACGTTCACTGGTCCCGGGGATACATGTTGGTTTGCCATGATTTTGGTCTTTTCAATGTTCATCCCGAGACCTACTCGTCTTGGAGAATCGCTTAGGTTGTTTATCACCACTTCCAAATCCTGCAGAGTCTGCGCCATGATGACAATGTCGTCGGCAAATCGCAGATGTGTAATGTGTTGGCCATTGATATTAATGTTCCAATCGAGCGTCTTGAAGACGTCCTCCAATGCATTGGAAAAAGTTTCGGTGAGATTACATCTCCCTGTCTTACTGATCTTGTACTTGGACGGTCATGGTTTTGGCTTCGTACAAACACTTCAACACCTGGACATACCGATAGTCAATTAGGCATCTCTGCATGGATTCCAGAACAGCCCAGGTCTCGATGGTATCGAAGGCTTTTTCGTAGTCCACAAACGCTAGGCATAGAGGCTGATTATATTCCTCGGTCTTCTGTATTATTTGCCTAAGTGTGTGTATGTGGTCTACGGTACTGAAGCCTTTTCGAAACCCAGCCTGCTCAACGGGTTGGAAGTCATCGAATTTCCGGGCAAGAGGATTCGTGATCACCCTCGAAAACAACTTGTAAACATGGCTTAAAAGTGAAATGGGGCGGTAGTTCTTCAGAAGAGCTTTATCACCCTTCTTGAAAAACAGAACCACCACACTTCTGCTCCATGTCTTCGGTGTAATACCATTATGGAGGACGGAATTGAAGATGTTAGCCAGCTCTCTCAGAACTGTTGTGCCTCCTGCTTTAAGAAGCTCTGAGGTAATTCCGTCATCTACTGGAGCCTTGTTGTTTCCAAGTTGTCCGATAGCAATCCTAATCTCGCCCAAATCGATGTCGGGAAGATCGTCTGATAGGTGGCGTGTCAGTCTGGCTCGTGGGTCTTCCGCACTGTGGGACTCAGGTGGAGGTACTCGTGATGAGTATAAATAGTGCTTTTCGACTTCGGCTAGAAGTTGAGTTTTGTCAGGTGACAACAGGAGATATGTAACTCTGCAAGAACCTTTGAGCCCCTATTGAATGCTATGGCATCTTCAATATTCCGCGTATTAGCTCGTCTTGTGTCACGCCTTATTAGTTTTTTAACCTTCCTGTTAAGTGCCAGACACTCAGATAGCGTCATATACTGCTGTTCTCGTCTCCTCGTCATCTCGTCCAGAGTCTCGCCTGAGAGCTTTGACGTCCATTGCTCTTTTGTCGAAAGTAATTTTGTCCCACTTCGCGGATGACACGCACCACACTATTGGTGGCGTCGTCAATGTCCAACATGGCAAATCGGTTCTGTAGTTCCAACTGGAAGCTATCGCAACTAGCTTCGACCTGGGGCAGAGTTGGTCTAAGAGTCGACTTCATTAACCGCGATCGTTCGATTTTAGTGTTAATATTCAGGGTGCCTGTTACCAGGCGGTGATCACTTACGGTGTTTACCCGGTTGATCACGGAGACATCCCTGAATATTTGGGGCTTATTGGATAAAATGAAGTCAATCTCATTCATCGCTATGTTATTGGTTCTTCGCCAGGTCCACTTCCTTTGGGGCTTTTTCTGGAAAAATGAATTTATCAGAAATAATCTCTGAGCCTCAAGGAAGTTTACCATCATTTGCCCCGATGATTCCTGCGCCCATAGCCGAATTTTCCTACCCTCGATTCACCATCTTCTTGTACTCCCACTTTGGCATTGAAGTCACCCATAACAATTTTACACTTTCACTATGTCTTCGTACATGGCTTCGACCTCTTCGTCAGTGTGTGTAGACGTTGGGGCATACACTTGTATAACCTTCAAGGCATACCTCTCGGTTATCTTTAAGACAAGGTATGCCACCCTTGCCGACACATTGCCAACCTCAACGACATTGCTTCTGAGTGACTTGTGGATCAAAAAGCCGACGCCACCTTGGGATGGTTGGTGTCCTACTCGGAAGTAGAGTAAGTGACCGGAATCTAGTGTCATCGTGTCCTCGCCCTGTCTTCGGATTTCTGATAGACCTACTATATCCCAGTTAATACGACTTAACTCTACTTCCAATTCTGTCAGGTGTTCGTCCAGCCGCAGAGAGCGTCCATTATACGTGGCCAAAAACAGTCGCCGTTTGTGGTACCCTGCCGTAGCCCGGGGATTCTTAGCACCCCCCATCGCACCGTTACCATGGCCGGTACCGTGGCCAGGAATAGTGCGATTACCGGGAATTGGGGGCCGTGAATTTATGTCATCGCTCATAGGGGGGTTTTTGCCTTAGTCACCGCGCTTGGCAGGTGGGTTGGTGACCGCAGTGGCTGGAATCTTTCACTAATAGCGCTGCTGCCCGCTTTTATTTTGTAATTTAATACCGTTTATTTCCCAAATATAAAATAAAACAAATAAATGAATGCAAACGTGCTTCAATAAATATTATTCATAATAAATCATTATAAAACAGAATAGAGATATAAATAGTATAGCTAGTACGGTTCTAGCATTATCTAAACTGGTAAGCCATACATGATAAAAATGTTATATAATTAGTCAAGAGAGCGTGAAATCTTAATTCGCAACTCACGTTTATATCGCACTATGTGTTTTATAAAGATAATTATATACATATTTGGACTACTGCTTATGAGTTTTTAATTAAAAACTTAACCTCCGTAGTATATGTACATTATCAATATCAATTAATTAATGTAATGGAGTATACTAAGGTAACTTCGTATATTAAATATTTGTATTTAAATTTAAGATCGATTTTTGCCCTCTTAGTTGTGTTGGATGAATACAAGATGAGCCAATAAGCCACATGATAATCAGCAGTCGCGTTCACTAGTATAACTTACAGTTGAGCGCATTAACGGTAACAATGATCTTCAAACCATTACGTGTTATATACTCATCGTACAATCAACGATTCATTTTTTTCGTTAAGTTTGACGTATGCTGATAGCTGGGGTCCAATTCTACTAACAAATTGTCACTTTATCGCAATCGAATCGAAGGGTGATCGTTGGGGTTTATCCGTTTTCCTATTCATTAATTTAATTATCGACTATTGCCGTAAAAGTTAACAATTACGTTTGGTTTTGATACAACGTTATATGTTAACATATTATCGGTTCGATTCCGATTTGATTCAATATAAATTATTCTAAGTATCGCAATTGAATCGGGAACGTATCGTACTCTTTATAGATTAATTGAATTCGTCCCCTGAATAGTGAAACTGTTGTTAATCACATAGTTGAACGCGGCTTAGCTTTTAGCGGCTATGTATTAACAGGCGTGATAGCAATTATACAATTTAAAAAAAAGTACAGTAATATAAAATAATTTAAATTGCTTTACATTTGGTTTTTTATATTATATGATTTGATCAAACAGCATTATTTTATTTCTATTGATGTATTATGTTTTTTAGGTTTAAATAATTTAATCTCAAAAAGACAAATTCACTTACATGAGAACAGCATGATAAATGTAACAATAAAAATATTCACCTTATAAGTAGGTACTTAGTTAACGGAATAGAATATAATTAAATCGTTGTATATATTTTAATCGCTATAAAAGTGGGTATTCTCTAAAATATATTTTGAGAGTTGAGACTTAAACCCGTTAACTGAGTTTACATTTTTTATATAAGATGGTAATTTGTTATAAAATGTGCTCCATCGAAAGTAATATTTTTTTTACAAATTTGGTTCTAGTTTTTGGGAGAACTAATTAGCTTGGTCAACGGGTGCTACGTTTACTGCTTTGTTTTATGAACGTCAAATCTGAGTGTATCGATTTATTAATATTTTTTTCTAATAAGAATACATGAATTATATACATAAAGTTGTCGAAGGATCATAATGTTTGTTTCTTTACGAATCGAAATCGAATATCGAAAAAGTATTTTAATTATTTTATTTTGTTTTCTTTGTACTTCTTGCTGTTTTGTTTTTAGTATTACCCCATATTTATACTAAATACAATAAATGTGATTTTATTTGAGAATTGTAGATGTTATACTTTATTTTTTTAGGTATGCATTTTGAAATATTTTTAATGACCCAATTAAAGAAGAAAGCCTTTTTATTTATGTAGTCTACTTGATATTTAAAGGTTAAGTAATTGTCTATTCGTAAACCTAAATATTTTTCACAGGTTTTCTGCTCGATTGGAAAATTGTCAACAGTTAATGGATCATGCGGTGGAATCATTTTATTTTTAGTTTTAAATACAATGTAACAAGTTTTGGAAGCGTTAATAGTTAAGAGATTATGATTGAACCATTTATGCAGAACATCTAGATAATTTTGAGCTTGAGTAACTATGTCATTTATGTTACTACCGAAATAAAATAAACAGGTGTCATCTGCGTACAAAGTCAGATGACCATTAAGTTTCAAAGTTACAATATCGTTTACATAAATGAAAAATAGAAGTGGTCCCAAAATTGAGCCCTGTGGAACTCCACAGGTGACAGGCAATCTGTTTGTTAGGTACGATTTTAACATTTCAAGTACAGCACCTTTGATACCTATGTTTTGAAGTTTATGTAGTAAGAGTTTATGACTTACGGTGTCAAAGGCTTTTTTTAAGTCGATAAGTACGCCCAGACCTATGTTCTTTTTATCTAGTTTCTGTCTTATTTTTGTTACTAGATCTACAGTTGCAGCAGTGATGTTACTTCTAGCTCTAAAACCGTATTGTCGTTCAGAGATGAAATCAAAAGAGTCCAAATACGTTATTAAGCGGTTGCGAATTAACTTTTCTAAAATTTTTGAGAGAACGTGTAGCACAGATATTGGACGATAGTTTTCTGGGTCTTAAAGATCCAGATTGTGAATATTCCTTCAGACATAAGCTTGTTAAAACAGTGTGTCAGACATTTTGATATTAAATTACATAAACATTTTAATACTTTTGTGCTAATCTTATTTATACCACTAGTTGCATTCGAATCTAGATTCCCTATCAGTCTTTCAATCTCACCGGAACTACACGGTTTGAATGTTAGAAGTTCATGATGTTCATTGATTGTGTTAATCGGGTGTAGGATGTTGTGGTATTGTGTTGGTACTCTATTTCTTAATTTATTAATTTTTTTTCATACAAGTTTCATAATGCACATTGCAGTTTTTAAATTATGTTCTAATCATATTATTCAATGGTTAGGGAATATTAATGACTGCTTATATTGTTGTAAGATATTAGAATTATATTGTTATGCTAGAGATTAGGTATATAAATTGAAGACATTACAGAAAAACATTGTTAGTTGCCTTACACATAAACATTGTTTAGCAGCTGTTTAGTTAAACAATCATCTCTCTATTTCTATCATAATTGATTTAACATACGAAATAAAAAGACACAAGATTATTTATTTAATCAAATTCTAAACGTTTATATTTAAAATCGATTTGACACTTGATATGTGGCATGTCTGAATCGCGCTATGAACATTTTCTGTGACAGTTGCTATATATACAATCAACTATTTTAATTATAAAGTCGGCTAGAATTATGTATGTACTGTACCTGTAAAATATAGCCTGGAAACCTTTGGAAACATCTTAAACCAAAATTTCTCTTCTACGTAATAATGGAAAATAAAACTAAGAAAGTCGAAATTAGTTGCAGATAAGATCTGATTCCTAAATAGAGATTTTTAATATTTAAAAAAAGTTAATTCACATCAAAGTAAACCGACTGCTTAATTGAATCTCTGTACCATGACATGCATACTAGTTCTTTACCGTAACTAAATTGTAAAGGCAATTATTTAACACAATAAAGCAAATTGAATAGTTTTGATCAACGTTATTATCTATTTATGTAAAAGAATATTTGACTGACTGGCATATGAAAATTTGCACACGGGTTCCTATAAAACTATCTAGGCTAGCACTAAAAAGGATTTTTGATAAGGGAGGGGGATAAGGGAGATGAAAGTTTGTATAAAAATCCTTCAGAGAGCTATGGAAATTAGATGAAACAATTCTGATTCTTGATTCAGAATACGTATTGGATATGTAATTTATGTCTTGATGATGCGAAAATACCTGGTAGACTGGCACTGGTTCCTTGAGGACTGGGGCACCCCACATTGTGGTACACAACATGCGTTGACACATTGGCCCCATCTCATGTATGGAAATAAAAGGCGAGGACACAGAGGGAAATAACAATCAGTGTTAATATTCATCACTAACATTCTTAAACCGTTAGCAGTTGAAGGAAATATTGGACTAGAGTTGCACAAATATTTCTAAAACAATATCTATAAATGGTAAACAAAGTAGCTGATTTTTTCTGTCTGTACCTCCGCTATCTCATTCTAAATAAGGCAACGAATTTTGATACGGTGTTCTCTAATAGAAAGAGCATTAAACAAGAAATGTTTATATATATAACTTGTATATAATATTATATCAAAGTAAGTCATTTTCCGAACGAGTCAGCATCTAATTGACTTTGTGTTTTGAGAATGTCTTTGTTAGAGATAATAACCCACATGTTTTAGGAACGATCTTCGCGTCAACTTTAATAGTTGTTACAAAACTCGTACAAGTTCTGTAATAGCAATAGTTCTATTAGAAATACATATATAAAGTGTAATAAGTAACATGTTATAGTTAAGCAACACAATATTTCTAATTTTAACTATTTCATGAAAATAACAGTCCCCCTTTTTTTTATTTGCGCAGTCAAATTACTAAAATGTAACGCTTATCGAAAAATAGCGCACAAGTCATCGATACTAACCACCTTTAGTCAGTTCAAATATCCGAACAAAAGATCTAATCTAAGCTTTTGAAAATGTAGCATTACGTGATTTGTGTATTTACTTTGTGTTTTACACACAGCGCTTGAAATTGCGCAAAACGTTTTGCACGTTTAAGCGCTTATGTGGAATACTAGAACATAAATTCGAAATCTTTCTGCATTTGTCGAATCATAACTACTTCATGAACTAAGAAATTTGTTTTGATTATATTTTGGTGTAATATTATATATATATATATATATATATATATATATTTTACTGCTAACTAGATCCAAGATGGCCCAGTGGTGCACGCGTGAATTTTATCCGATGATCACGTGTTCAAACCCAGGCAAGCACTGAATTCATTTCATGAAACATGAATTTTCATTTTATGTTTATAATTCATCTTGTGCTTGACCGTGGAGGGAAACAACGATGACCTGCATGCTCCTAACCTTCTCCTCAAAGGGACAGAACACTTAACCCAACAGTGGAACATTCACAGGTTACTTTTATACTTTACTTTAAATTCTAAGCTAAGCTAAGCTATACTGAGTTTTATTTGTGTAGTCGCAAGTAACAGGTAATATGTCATAAATGCAAAAGATAAATTGTTATAATCTGTGCCCCATAGTTGAGTAATATATGCTAATCTCGACCGAGTATAATAGGAGTAATTCAAGTTGACTGACATACATAATTTACTTCAAACAAACTCCTTCTTTGTGTATAATGAAGTTCATTCTTATAATTTGATTACTTATCTATTTGAGAATAGATGTCGACTCCGTAATTACTAGGTTCATAGGTTTAATAGAAATCTAGACAATATTATATTATATTTATTATTAGGATTCCGTTGGGAAATAATAATAATAAAAAAAACAACTTTGTCGGTTTTATATTGAATGTTGTTCAATGAATAGTTGTGAATAGAATGTTGTATTGGATATACAACCTTAATTTATAAAATAATGATGTGAAATTAAAAAAACTAGTACGTCCTGAAATTTATAAACTATTGTTTTTGCACTTATCTCGATGTCTCGCATAAATATAACTCATAGCGTACGATAGAATGTATTCTAAGCAGGTTTGAATTCAAATTTCGAATTCATATAACAACTATTCGCATTTTAAAAATGTTTTATTGACTTATTTCAATATCATATAATAAAAAAAGTTTTAAGTAAAATTTCTTTAGACGTCTAATTTCAAGGTCGAATTTAATTTTATTTGAGTGCAATAGAAGGGTTACCAATGTTAAAGAGAACGAATTGATTTCTTACATTACCAAGCATTAGATGAACTACAAATAGAAAAAACACTTATAAATCAAATGATAAATAGCCATCTCGTGTCTCATAAAATAGTATAATAAAATTCAATCATTATATCACATAAAAAATAATAATTGGACGAAATAAACTACAATAGAGAACTGATAAGATGTATATAAACAAACAAAGCACTCTCCGTAACAGCCTGTGAATATCCCACTGCTGGGCTAAAGGCCTCTTCTCCCTTTTTGAGGAGAAGGTTTAGAGCTTATTCCACCACACTGCTCCAATGCGGGTTGGTGGAATACACATGTGGCAGAATTTCAGTTAAATTAGACACATGCAGGTTTCCTCACGATGTTTTCCTTCACCGTAAAGCACGAGTTGAATTATAATAACAAATTAAGCACATAAAAATTCAGTGGTGCTTGCCCGGGTTTGAACCCACGATCATCGGTTAAGATTCACGCATTCTAACCACTGGGCCATCTCGGGCTTTTTTGTACAACAAAAACACACTACACCCTTCCAAATCTAAATCGGTTAAAGGCATTTCCGCGGCGAGATTAATATTTAACAGCGTAATCAATATTAGCGTTATGAATTATTCATAGGCATTAAAACGTAAAGTTAATTCGATTTGTCTGTCTATCTGTCCATTAAGATATGGAAGGATGTTCTGCGTGTTAGCAAGTAATGCATAAATGCACCCACATATCCATTTATTTAATTAGATGATTTAATCTTTTGAAAATATGATATATTGCTAATGGAATTTATTAAAAAAACGACAGTATGCTGTTTATTTTATTTATATAAATAATCGAATTATGTAGATAGAAGAACCATAAATAACATAAGACAATCAACCAGTTTGAATTTGGAAATTAATAAAAAAGAATTAGACGTGTTATGTTGTTAGATTTATTTAAAATTACCTTCGTCGTGGTGGGAATCTATAACAAAATGCTAAAGGTTTTTAAATTAGTATATATTATTATGTATCTATTGAAGTCTTGTAACCGCTAGATTAATAATACGTATATTCAAATCGGAACTGTAATATATAATACTATAAATGAGAAAGTAATTCTGTCATCCTGTCTGGCTTTCAAAGTTAAGACACAACTGAATTTGATGAAATTGGGTATGAAGCAAGCCGGAACCTAAAAGATGGACATACGATACTTTTCTATACGTACCACCCGCCCTTACCACGCCTCCCACCCTTCTAACATGCGCGCGAAAACTAGTATGTAGTATAATAATGTATGATATTCATTTGTTATTTATTAAATCAAAATAATTATTTTTGACAGCGCTTTGTATTCATTATCATATTTAATTTAAAAGCAGTATATACCATATTGTTCAGAATATTTTATAAATATGCGCAACACAATTTTTTTTTTAATTGTGTTACTGCTGCGCGTTTTAGATTGAAAAGTATAGAAATGAGATCGCGAGAGAGAGAGGCAAATAAAATCTCAAATTATGCTACCTTTAGGCGCGTTCTTAGATATAACCAGTTAGGATAGATTTACTGAGGAGAACAACATTATTCAATTGGAAAATTTTAAAAAAATCGTTAAGGAAACATTTGTGTGTTGGATATTATAAAAGTAATGAATTTGCAGATAACACATCTTAGGATTGAAATGATCGAAGCCGTTTGAAATAGAAATATGAATAATTAAATTTTAAAAACAATAAGAAAAAAAGATAAAAAAGAAATCCTGCTGAGTTTCTTTTGCCGGTTCTTTTTAGGTCTGTGGTATTTTTTTTCGAACTGGCGGAAAGTTTTTTTGACAATATAATAAGAAGTAAAGGTAATGCTTCCGTTTGTAGTTGCACTTTCTCTCAAATGAAATCAATGTTTACGAGAACAAATTTGCAATTATAAATTGTATCAAACTATAACTAATACGGACATATTATAGGTCAAAGATAAATCCGGTTATATAAAAAACAGAGACGCGCCCATATTTATTCAAATACCATTCATCTAAATGTTAAACTTGCTAAATTTATTATACAAATACAATAATGCCGTAACTTTGCTTATGTTATTTATTGAAGGTTCTGTTGGTCTTGGTGGCCTTGACAGCGTTATCAACAAGCCAAATTGAGAGCCAGCTGAAGGAATGAGAGCACACGCTAGCGCAGAATAACGTTTAACCTAAGCCCATCTTCAGAAAGATTGCAACCGGGTAAAGCTGCGCCCGGAAAAAGGTTGCTCGTATGATGTGTACGTCACGTCTGATACGTCATTTATCAAAATAACAATAACCGTCGAGGATCTTGAAGACAACGAAGTTTCCTGTCATCCTACCTGGCAAAACAATTACTATAATAAATTCCCGTTGAAACTTTCAGTTTTTTGAGTGATCAATTCAAATCTGATAATATTATTCATGTACACTACTATTTCTTGTCTATTAAAAACATACAACTTTACCACCAAATAACACCATAACAGAATTATACATTCCATACAAAACCACTAAAAAGCAATACGTAGTCACATTAAAATAATCAAATCAATATATATGTACTTATACAAAAACTTTTGGATTGTCATTTTACAGAATTATATTAAATATAAAAGCACCGTTTTGGAATGTAGATTTTACCAAGAAGAACAACCAAGAAATTCAGGAGGAACTCTTTGCCAATATTTCACAATACAAAGTGAAGTCAATAAAATTTTATACATATATTATCCTGCCTGAAAGTTAACAAGTACTAACTTCACGCTTTTTAATTTCTATATAATATATAGGAGTGTTGTATTCCGGTTTTATGGGCGTGTGCCCGTGTTTCAGACACAGCGACACATTAGATTAGTGCTGCAATACCGGTGTTATAGAATATTTGTCATTTATTACAGTACTAGTTTTTATTTTTTGAAATAGGTAGTTGGGCTGGTTAAATAGGCGGTAAGTGATTTTTCTGGTGGTAGAGCTTTGTGCAAGCTCGTCTGGGTAGGTACCACCCACTCATCAGATATTCTACCGCTAAACAGCAGTACTTGGTATTGTTGTGTTCCGGTTTGAAGGGTGAGTGAGACAAGGGACATAAAATCTTAGGTCCCAAGGTTGGTGGCGCATTGGCGATGTAAGAAATATTAGCCATTCTGTCGCCAATAGGCCACCAACCCGAACAGAACAATACCTCCAAGTTAATTGAAGTGAAGTGAGATCTCAGAGCGGTGGTACTTACCGTCAAGAGAGAAGTTAAAATTTTCATACTAATATTTTTTTTATGTTCTTACGGATACTTATTTTTGTTAACCCACTCGGTGTCAGAAATAAGGTTTTATAAATTAATTCAAAAGTATTTATAATATTCCATATGCGCTGTTTTACGTTGGAAAATTAATAACAAGCCTTTATCGTTAAACTCGATATGGATTTATCGAATCGAGTCATTTTTAGCGATCTCCTTAATGTGATATTGCAAGCTATGAGAACGGCGTTCATTCTATAACTTTGTGTTAATACGTCTATACGTAGATTATTTTATCTGTTATTGGTCAAAAATACTTTAACATTTTCATAGATAGATAAAATCTGACAAATACAAGTTTATATCATATTTTTTTGATCGTTCCTCCTTTCTCTGTTACATCTGACATTGAGAATACAATAACAAATCTATTCTGTTCTTACGGATCTTTGTCTTATGCATATGCATGCATAATTAAAACGCCTGTGTTGTCTGTTAATCAAAATATTGGTACAAACAGTTTAAGATTTTTTTTTAATTAAAATAGGCAATGACACTAGACTTACAGCCAAATTTTTAAGTGACAATAATTGTTAGATTTTAATTTTCCTCAGTGTGTTTTATAGATATTATTAAATTTATTATATTTCGAATCTCAAAATAATTAATACCTTTACTGAACCCAAAGGAATAATTACCAAAATCGGCTCCTATAAAGCGAATATATATAAAAATTGTATAAAGACGAAATAAGAACATCCTTCTTATTTGATGTCGGTTAAAACATAGATAACGCCGAAGTTAGATGTCATTTGACAATGAAATATGAACATAGTACAACCCAAACTTCCTAAATGATTCACAGCATCCTTGACATACGCGTGGGAGCAACAATGGATTAGGAATTAGTACTACACTGACACACGATTGAATTATTCACTACGCAAGGTAAAATCAAGCGAGGTTTTAGTATTTAATTAACTTCGAAATTTATTTAAAAAAAATAATGACAGACAGAACGGTACTATTTAAATATATTACTAATCAGAATGACATTTAAGTTCTGAAGTTAGTTTGACTGTCAGTGAGGCTAAAATATACAAATTAAAGGGCAGTGATGGATCGTGGATAGGTTAAGAAAGGTTCACTGCCCTTTAATTATAGGCTCAATACTGAAACAGCCAACTTTTAAGGTGCCTAATTTTTGAATCAGGAAAAATCAGCTAAATGTGTAACCAACAACTCTTCTCAAAAGTGGGATTTTTATTTACAGGTGTTACTAAACTTTACTTAACTGTACTTTTTTTACTGAAAGATTGAATATTTAGCATGACGTGACCTTAGTAACTCAAAAATAATTGATTAATAATGTACAATAATGAGTCGTTAAATATAAGATTAAGTACTATAACTATATCCGCTAGTATAAAGTGATTATTATTGGTGATTCTAAATCACCATACCTCTATTATAGATCCTTGATTTTTGTTTTATCAGGAAGTAATATTGTAGGTACAGTAATAATTACTATATTTAACCCATAAAGTACAAAACAATAGCTTGGAGCAAATTCATCAAATTGTTAATAAGAGGTTATACGTTAACCGTTCGTGATTATAACTTTGTAAGTCAAGTCCCGAAAAATATAAACGAGTTGTTATGCAATGACACACAGAAGGGGATTGTGTGTTGGATCACATCTTATTTACAAAAGTTATGCAAGTTTCCGTATCACGGTAACAGCCTATAAATATCCCACTGCTGGGCTAAGGCCTCTTCTCCCTTTTTGAGGAGAAGGTTTTGGAGCTTATTCCACCACGCTGCTCCAATGCGGATTGGTGGAATCTGAATAAGTTTCAGTATATCACTGCTCAAATATGATGATGTTATTCTATTCTGTTTTTGGTCACGGAGGTAATGCAAGTCATATTTGGTTTACGAATATGTTCGCTAAATTACTCTCTATTCTGTGACTTTTAATCCGCCGGGTAAATCCGATACTGACCAGTATTTTAGTGGTTGTGGTTTAGCGTGTTTTGTAAGATATATGCGTTGTATTTTATTTTTCTTATCTTTCTTTTACTTCAACCCTTACTTCATTTCCAAATTATTTTATTTATTTAAACTTTTGCAAGTCATTGTTAGTTATGGACTTGAAGATATTCTCTATAGAGTTGTTTCAGTCTTTCTGAAGTTTAATTACGTTTGTAAATTAGAATTCCCTCACTGCTTTAATAGTGGTGTTAAAAAATTATTTTGGTAATAGAAATCAGGCATGACAAATATTTGGAACTTATTATGGAAATATTTGGAACTGTTACACCAACATCTTTTTCAAACAGTAACATAATAATAGCAGGAAGATATAATATTAAAGACTTGACTAATTTGCCAAGTCGTGACCAAACACGTAGAAAAATGATCATTAAGTGCCAAAATTATATAATATGATAATGATACATATATAACAAAAAATCAAAATGTCATTGATAATATTGTAAATAATTTATGATGTATTGCTCTATTTGTAATAAAAACTGTACCACAAAAAATGGTATAAAAAATTCTTAAAGGTGCGATCAGACTTCCGTGAACAAATCTAACATTTATTGTTGATTGATGCTTACTTTATATTCATTATTAGTAACTCCGGTTTCACTTTATTTATCGAGGGATTGTCAACATGTTTCAAGTAGAGTACCGTACTTAAATAAGTCAGGGAGATAGAAAAAGAGAGAAAAACTAACAGACAAGAATTGAGAATGAGACTTACATGAGCTTAAATTTGCCACATGTGGCATCCAAAAATCTGCATTGGCGTAAGTAGTGAATAAGCTCTAAACTAAATATTAAAATATATTAACCATTCTTCATATGACCAATGGGCCACCAACCTTGAGAAATAAGATGTTATGTCCCTTATGCCTGTTCAGTTATTCTGCTGTGCTGCAGTTTAATTTTAAAGGGTTGAGTGGACCTCAAGATAATATAATATGTAATGGAGTTACCATTACTATCAGGGCCCTATTTACCCGCTTGCATGAAGAACATACCTGACTATTCATATGGTTTAGCTTACTCCGCTCTGCTCTAAAGTCAGACTAAAGTGGATATTTCCGTTCACGTTCACGTTCACAGAAATAAAAAAAGGGAAGTTCCATCAAATCAGTTAACTAAAATTAGTTAACACTTACATGAATCCTTGTTCAAGAACATTGAATCCGCATTTAAACGAGTTCGATCAACATTTAATCGTTTTATATACATTATAATGTGTATTTATTTTTAATCTTTTAAAATATTAATTCCGGGTCTTCATTGTATGTTACGTTATGTTTAACTTTTGTTAATTCTTGATAATGTAAAATTTATTCATTCCGGAGATAATAAAAGATGATTATTTTTGTTTATTTTTTATATTTAAAAATAAACACCAACCCGCATTGGAGCAGCGTGGTGGAATAAGCTCCAAACCTTCTCCTCAAAAAAGGAGGAGAGGAGGCCTATAGCCCAGCAGTGGGACTTTCACAGGCTGTTACATTACATTACATTATATTTAAAATAGGTAGATACACTGGTACATGAAATATCTGAGTCTCTGTGAGGATAGAAAGAGATAGAATAGAGCTGGAGCTATGCTGCCTAATCTCGATGGACCGAGGGAGGAAGTCTTTATGCCTTAGGGTCTTGCGATCGATGGCCCTCTATGGCGCCGTCAAATAAATGTGTCATCAGAGGCCGTCGAAGCCTGATGAGACCCTGGTCCGCGTAATCGGACGAGACCTCTACATGCGGCAATCATGTTGGCGATGCTCCGCTTGGAATTCGTGGGGAGGATCGAAGCCTCTTTCTGTAAAACCATCATGGTCCAGGAGACAAGCCAGGATGGAAAAGGAAATGTCGTCTATGCTGATCCCGCTCGGCGATGATGAAGAAGGAGTGGTTTCTGACCTCTTAAAACCCCGACGTCCGATGTTACTATATATATGTATATATAAGCTAAACCCTGTGATGTAATATTAATATTCCAGATAAATATATTAAGTAATCTGTAATGCATTGATGCACTTGAATAGTTTTGTAGTATGATAGTATCTGAAACAAGATATGGCCCTAGTCACATAAATGAGATTTTCATTAAAACTATGGAATATATCATAAATCAATTATTATTATATCATTTAAAAGTTTCACAGATCATTCTAATCATTTTTACTTGTGAAATAATCTTCTAAATTGACACTTATTGCGTTGAGTTAAGTACTACAATAATATACTCAATAAAATGCATCCGTTTTTAGTGGTTTGGATTCCCATTTTGTTACAGGTAATTCGAAAATTATGCAAGCCTATATAGAATAAATGAACATCTTTTTTTTATATTAATTTATAAAATAGTTTTTATATTTTGACCCTAATTGTACTATAGATGAGTTTGATGTTAGGTCAGCACAGGATCGAACCTATGAATTTCTCACAGCAAATAATCCGTAAACCATAAAGATAGGAAGGTTTTACTTTCTCATTTATTGATTTGGATTTCCGTATCATTATCTGTTAAATGAAATATGTAAAAACAACTTTATTTTATTATTATTAGAGTTCATTTTGTGTATTGAGTTTATCCAACCGAGCTGCCGTTTACTCTTCAATGTGCTACAGGTCTTAAGGCGTACAGATTCTACATTTCAACCTTGACATTGCCAATATTGATGGTGTTTAGTATATAAACCGAGTTGGGATCCAGACTCATCATTCGAGGATCGTTACTTCAACCGGCAACATGAAATTGGTACGTCAAACGACCTATTATTTATTTTGAAAGACTTCGTTACAATCAGCTCAGGAAATTGCATATACTTTGACGTGATTGCGTATATTATTATTCTATTCAAAATTTATATAAATAAATTAAATAAGTATATATAGTACGAAAAGCCGAGATGGCCCAGTGGTAAGAACGCGTGAATCTTAACCGATGATCATGGGTTCAAACCCGGGCAAGCACCACTGAATTTTCATGTGCTTAATTTGTGATTATAATTCATCTCGTGCTTTACGGTGAAGGAAAACATCGTGAGGAAACCTGCATGTGTCTAATTTCATTGAAATTCTGCCACATGTGAATTCCACCAACCCGCATTGGAGCAGCGTGGTGGAATAAGCTCCAAACCTTCTCCTCAAAAAGAGGAGAGAAGGAGGATATAGTGCGAACAATTTCATATATAGAACGCTCCGTCATATTGCTCTTAGGGTTTAACGGGGTTTAAATTGTTTCCTTGTATTTAATTTTGATCTATATATAATATATGATTAAACAATATATCTTACTAATATTATATATAAAAATGTGTGCGATACGCGGTTTTAAGATATTTTATCTGTCATATCATAATGTTATGTATATAATTAATTTAAATAATACATGAATACTCGCGGTAAAGTCTAACAGTTTTGTAAATGTTATTTAGAAGTGATTAAATAAACAATGCAGTGTGTTCTTTTTTTGAATGTCAAATTAAGAATAACAGTATATGAGTAAGGTTCTATTTCCCGGGGTAAAAATTGTAACCCAAAATGTTTGAGTGACTTACTATTAATACTTTACAATTTTACTAATAACTCACAGATTAACTGTAACAAAAGAGTTAGTATTTTATATATAAAATCGAATTAAACTCCTAAGTTTGGGTTTTGTAACGGAGATATAGTTTAAGTACTTTAACAGTCGATAGTTATTATTAAAAGTACTGTTAATGAAATTCCGTGTTTAGCTTCAGACAAAAGTGGTCAATTTTAATCAATAAACTGTCACATTGAAAGCGATCGTCTAAAAAAATTATAAAATCAAAATGAACAAATCGTACGATCAATTCAAAAATCTTCATTTAAAGTTTTTGTTGAACAACAAATATTGTTCAACAAAAATCGATCTGCTATAACCGAGCGAGCCTGCCGCCATATAACCAATAAACGAATCCGCTTTCATCGGAACGATTAAAACTTGACACATATTAAACATAGTGTATGTATGTTTTGGACTTGCTTTTTTACAGAAACCGTTATATCTATTCTTTGTGGCTATTAAGTGAGTAGGTTTTACAGTTTTTAATTTTTAATGCTAATATAATGTATGTAAGCATTAAAAATTCACTATGCACTTATAGCTTAAATTGTAAGTAATTAACATATAACTACCGAGTCATTTGCTGCTTCAAGTCTACATTCAAAACAGTGGCAAACACACTCGTAAAAAAATAGTTAATCCATACTTAAATCTGAAATATTTTCCTTATAATATAAATACAAAAACAAAAAAATATTTTCTAGATCATCCTAGCAGCTATCATCGGCGCGTGCGCAGCGGCGTCGCTCCCCGGCTACGTGGCACCTCAATACCGCGCCTACTACCAGGACAGACCTCGCGCTGCGTTGGAGAGGAATGCAGCGATTTTACGATCAGTGTCTGATGTCAACGAACAAGGATACCGTTTTGCTTATGATACGGAAAACGGTAAGTTGGCATCTTCGATAGCTATATACAATTTTCTCCTCTGTTTTTTAAATAATTTATTAACGGACTTCAAAGGCAGGATCTCTATTCGACTCTTATGTATTTGATATATTTGGTAACTATTGACGGTTTTGAGAGTAATCAATAAAAAAAAAATTGAAATAAGTAGTAAAAAAAAACGTTTCGACTTTTTTGCAAATATTTATATACTTTCCCAAAACTTCTCAAACTCAAATACTATTTAGTTAAAAATAAGAAAATATAAAGTGAAAATATATAGAACAACGACAACCATAATGAACTCAAGCATAATGCACAAACTCGAAAAAAAAAAATGATAAAGGTGAACACTCATTTGCTATAACAAGAAACAGACTCAAATCAATGAAAAATCTGTTATATATCTGTGTATTTATATAATTCATTTAAAAATTTTTTCCTTCTGTATTTAAAAGGTCAAAAAAATTTGATGAACATTTAATAACTCCATCAGAAATAATAGTATAATTATTCTGAAACATTCGGTAAATGTCAATTTGCTGGAACAGAGCTTTTAAGATTAGTGGATTTATAAATGTAACGAGTCTTGTATATAGTTTTATAAAGGATAATAAATATAACACAGTCCAAAATTTTAAAATAAATATTATCGACATATTTTTTTACGTGGTGGTATGGCTTTGACCAAGCCCATCTGGGTATTACCCACTCTTTATATATTTTGCCGCCAAAAATTAATACTTAGTATAATACTAACTGTTCCGATTCATTTATTACTGGGTTCCAATTTGAAAGATCAGTAAGCCAGTGTAGAGAGGTACAAGGGACATGATATCTTAGTACCTAAGATTGGTAGCGCATTGGTAAGTGATGGTTAATATATCTAACAATATATATATATATGGTCGGTGGTGACCATTTGCCGACTTTTATCGATATTTATTTTGATGAGATCGATCAAAAATAGTATCTATTTCATTACACATTAGATGCACTTTTCATATCACTCTTTAGATTTATTCAAATTAATCGTAAGATTTACATATTATTGCCTATAAAACGATAAAATCTCAACAAGGTTAAAGTTAGGAAACGAAACGTATCGATACAATTTTGAAATCGATATTTAAGCTTTACATTTTATTTTATAGTAATTGACGAGACTTTTGGTTTATGGTACTCGTATTGCGACGGCGGTGGCCCATTCAATCTAGTTCTAGAGTAAAACGTGTTTTGATATGTTGTTTTATAATTAATTGTACATTTTAAATTGGATTTTTAAATTAGTAGATTATAAAATATAAGAGATATCCTCATCTACGTTTGAGTGGAAGTTTAGGAGTAATATGCATAGCAATAGTGTTGCATCCTTACTGCTTGCCCAGGCATTTGCCCGGGTGAACCTACTATCTTTGGTTAGAATTCAGGTATTGTAATTACTAGGCTGTCAAAAGGAACTTCATGATAAATCAAATCGAGCACCACTACTCTATAAAGAATGAAAACTTATACGTAATAATTATTATAGATTCACGTATAATACTATTAACAGTTTCTGATCAATAATTTTCAGGAATCCAAGCTGAAGAGACCGGTGTAGAAGCTAATGGTATTCAAGCTCAAGGCGGCTACTCCTATACCGGTGACGATGGACAGGTCTACAGCGTGAGGTACACAGCTGACGTGAACGGCTTCCAGCCCCAGGGTGCTCATCTGCCAACCGCTCCACCAGTACCCGAAGCTATTGCCAAAGCTTTACAGGAAAACGCTAGAGATGAGGCCAATGGCATCTTTGATGACGGTAAGAACTTAGAATATAATATATATATATATATATATATATATATATATATATATATATATATATATATATAGGTAAATACCGTGGTCACTGTTAGATAGTTTATTATAGTTAGCAGTTGAGCATCTTGGATCTTAATTTTGAACCGTCTCAGTACACGGGTGACAGAAGTTTGATTTAACTAAGAAGTGTTTTTGCATTTTTCAATTTATTTTATTTTTATATAGCAACGAGCTTAGCTATTCGTATGAGGTTTGCTGACCTTTTATAACAATTTTCTCGTGAGTCGGTTTTGGACATGGTGATTAATCTTAAGATTAGCCTCTGCGTTGATATATAGTGCACAAGTGCGAAAACACAGGTGCCCTCTCTGTGCTTTCCAAGGCACGTTTAAACACTACTAACGAACTTCAGATTGCTAGTGAGAATTTATTTTGGTATAAAGTGGATTTTGCAAAATCAGCCGTATTACGCTGATTCGCTTACGCAGCTACGTATTCGTACTTAATAAATTTGTTATCTGTCATATTATAGACCCAAACCGTCTCGTTCATCTGAACTTTTATAATAATATAATTAAAACTGAATTTTCAATGCAATATTTGATTAATTTTATTTTATTAAAATAAATCAATTGTTTAATTAGATATTGGTCTATCTCGTTTCACATTCGTGTAGAACAAGAAAAAAAATATTGATATCTCTTTCACACATACGGTTAAAAAGTCTATAACTAATTTATCAAAACTAATAACGTTATAATTTTATTAAAACTGATAACAAAAATATTAGTAGTATATATAGGATTGGAAGACGAATCAAAATTTTCGACTTCGTTATTTTAGGTTTGTGCGAGTGAAAGAGAAATAGAATACGACATGGTTGCGATAGAGATAATTTTGGCAACAGTGTTGAGAGTGAAAGTTAAGCTAAAACACCTACATGTTTTCTACGCATGTAATTTGATTATAGTTATTAAAATGTGCTAATTTTCATACCATCCAAACGCGTAACTAAAGAGAGCTATTTGCCCAATACAAGTTATACAATCATATTGATTTTTGAGACTTATCCAATTTTCAAATTTAGTATAAACTATTTAGAGAAAAATGGCATAGTCTGCTGTGAATATGTCGTTGCTCTTAGATGAATAATTTAAAAATAGAATATTAAAAAAATATTATGTTTTTATTATTAATATCAACCCTTTATACTATATATAAGGGTACGAATCCAAATGTAATTATTCAATACTAAAATATCCGAGATCCAAGGACATAGCAACATTAAAATGTCATAAATAGATTTTATATAGAAAAAAGGTTTTATGTGATCGGACCAAATATTATTTTGGTATATAAACGTAATCTCATGGGTTAAATATACTTAAACTTATATTACATAGATAATATCAGAAAATGGTTTAAAAAATGGGGAAAAAAAATACAATATATATATATATATATATATACTTTAGCACACATACAAATATACCTATAAAACAATGGACTTCTATTTTTTAATAAATATTGTCAACTTTATAATTATCTACATAAGTATGTTTTTACAAAAGAATAGTATATGTAGTATATCAGTTGTCTGGTTTCCATAGCACAAGCTCTGCTTAATTTGGGATCACATGTGTGTCAGCCGAGATGGCCTAGTGGTTAGAACGCGTGAATCTTAACAGATGATCGTGGGTTCAAACCCGGGCAAGCACCACTGAACTTTAATGTGCTTAATTTGTGTTTATAATTCATCTCATCCTTGACGGTGTAGGAAAACATCGTGAGGAAACCTGCATGTATCTACTTTTATTGAAATTCTGCCACAAGTGTATTCTAAAATACTAACCCGTATTGGAGCAGCGCGGTGGAATAAGCTCCAAACCTTCTCCTCAAAAGGGAGAGGAGGCCTTACCCCAGCAGTGGAACATTAACAGGCTGTTACTCTTACTGTTACTGTGTGTGAATAATGTCCCAGGATATTATTATTATTAAATATATCCCTCTGTAAATTCAGTTCATTAAATAACACCTCTAGTCCACACTCTAGTCATCAAAATGTTTACTAATTCATATATAGCCTATTTTCATGTAACGTTATTATCCTTCAATCATTAATTACTATTAAAATAACTTTAATACTAAGTCAAATTACCTTTACACATCATTGGATCATCATTAATCTTATCTTCGTGCGAATTTGACGACATTTACGTCGAGTTTCATCAAAATATTCGTATCAAAATGTTTAATGAACTAATAGTTACATTACACTTAAAATAGCTTTAAATAGACATTGTAATTACGGGCAATTGGGATATAATTATTGACAGCGACGGTGAACATATCGAATGCTATGCCATTGTCTGTGAGCAGACGTACCTTAAGATGGCCTCTTTGCTCGCACTAAAAAAAAACAATTTATTGAAGTATTTAAAAATGATCATAACACTATAAAACAACTGACCCGGCAAAAGATCTAACAAAGGTAGACAAGTTGGCTTACACAATTAAAATATTTTATGCAGAAAGAAGTGTGATCCTTGCGTAAATTTTTATTACAATACATATTAAAAATAATATTCTCAAAGCTCCAAGAGATCTTGTTTCCATCGAGTCACGAATGTTTGATTCATCTTGACAGCAACAAGGAACAGCGATATACGAACCAATCAACTTAATATCACTTGGCTGTGACCCGAGGCTTATAAATATATCTTTGTTTTCATCATGTTTTGTAAAACCTTAAGTTGCACCATCAGACTTTCTTTGCTGTATTTATTTATTTTTTCGAAATCTTAATCAAAATATATTTTATTATTTTGTTATTAAATTTCTTTTCATTTCTAAATTTCAGGTAGCTACCGTGCGGGTAAATACGACCAAGGCGTATTTGCCGCTCGCACCTACACTACCCCGAGGTACATCGTTCCCTTCGGAAAGCCCTACCGCTTCTGAGCAGCACGTTATCGTGTCAACGATTAGGCTAAGTTTGTACAGTGCAATGTTTACGCAATAAATTGATTATCATTTTTATTTACGTTTTTAATTCAACGTGACCTAAAATTTTATTCAAACTTTATACTATGAGTAATCGTTGTGATATATTATTTAATTACTTGTAATGTTATCCAATTCCCATAAAATATATTGATGAAGCTCATCAAGGCAAAACGAATCGAGTAATAATAAAATGTTTTGCAAACTACGTACCATACCTATAAATCATAGTTATAAGCAAATACAACTACATAAAAATATAATTATTGTAGAAATCCGTTAAGCTAATTAGAAAATACTATCCTATAACCACCTTTACGCGTTTTCATTAATCAACTGCTAAATCAAAAACAATATGAATCATCTGAACCACGTCACAAATTCCTCATCCCACTCAGGATCTGAGGCCTCATAAGATATTCATCAAACAAATGAGGCGTCAAACTCATATAATAATTACACCAATCAATGTATCAAAATAATAACATTGTTATATTGGACAAAAGTAAAATACAAAGCATGATATATGTGTGATTCTATAAAAACTCCTCAGCGGATGCTACTTAGGACTTTAATTACTAAAGTATTTATCTAAATACGTATTAGTATTCAGATAAATACTTTAGTAATTAAAGTCATAGGGCTCAAATTGTATCACCTCATCGTCATATCGATTCCCTAATGTCATCCGAATATTCAGATGTACACATGGGAGAAGGCGTTATGTTTTTTTTATATTATATGTAGGTAGGTGGACAAACAGATGAGATATTTGATGGTAAATGGACGCTATTGCCCATAGACATTGGCGTCGTAGGAAATATTGAACTTTCCATATATCACTAATATACCAACCATGGGAACTAAAATGTCATGTCACTTGTGCCTGTAGTAAGTTTCACTTTTGCTTACTTCCAACCGGAACACAACAATACTAAGAATTGCTGTTTGGCGATAGAATATGATGAATGGGTTGTACCTACCCAAACGAAAGAACTAAGCCATACTACAAAGTTTTTTATTTAATAAATTAACTCTATGCTTTTCTTATATATAGCTCACCTTTTAAACCACAATAGCAATACTAAGGATTTATGTTTAATAGAGATAATTAACTAATTGGTTTCAAAGAAGAAAGTTGAAGTTTGTGCAAGAATGCTGACAGATTCCCGTTGTATCTTAATTCCGATCCGAAGCGGCAGTCGAAGTCAAAGTCAAAATGTATTCTTTATTCAAGTAGACCAAATCAGATCTGCGGTGGACGGAACATTGCAAGCTTACTAGGATGTCAGCTGAGAGGGAGGGATAGCGTAACATATGGGGAGAATAACAGCAGCTACTACTTCATGACGAACACGACTGCTCTGCCAAGAGGGTATCGACTAAAAAGAAGAATTCAAGTAGGCTTTCGCGAGCACTTACGCGAGCATTTTACAAATTTAATATAAAGCCACCGCTTCGGAATGTAGATTCTACCGAGAAAAATCCATTAGAAACTCAATATTCACTCTATTTAACATTAAAAAGGAAATGTAATAATCATATATAATTATATAATATATCCTGTATGAACATCAACGAATACTCCAACCTTGTCTATCATTTATGTAATCATGTACAGTAAATGTAAAATGATTAACATAATTTTAATATATAATCGAAGTAGAGGTAATAAAACGAGGTCTTTAAAAGGTTTTTGTGGTTTAAGACATTTATTTCTAAAAAAAGAATTCAATTCACTTAATATGAGAAATACACGTTAATCATATAAGTAAATACAAAAATTATGGAACAAGTGGGTATTAGTAAATTCTTAAACTAGTTTGTTATAATTTAACATTGTTTAGGTGGGTAAAACGAAAAAGTAAGGCTACTATTACGTATCGTTTACATAGCAAGTTTTTGGACTATAACTGTAATATTTTCTTAATCTTTCATTGTAGTTTATTATTAAATTACGCATTAGACCGTTATTTTAATAAAAATATTTTCAATATTGTGTTAGAACTGCTAACCTAAATATCTGGAACATATATGTTCGTTTGGTTAAGCACGCGGAAGCCCGTCTGGGTAGTTACTACTCATTTATCAGATATTCTACCGCTAAACAGTAATACTTAGTATTTTTGTGTTACAATCTGAAGTGTGACGTAGCCAATGTATGTAATAGTACAGGTACAAACGATAACAAAGGAACGGCTAATATTTCTTACAGCGCCAATGTCTAAGGACGGTGGTGACACAGGGTGCCTACCTAAATATTTAAAGATATAACAGCGATAAGTCTGCATTTGTCCTTGCTTATGTGTTTGTAAGTATTGTAATATACATATATATACAAAAAATCACTTATAAAAATCTTAATGCTTATCAGAATTTCGAATCTTCGGATCCATTATCCACTGAATCATCCATCATCGCCATCAACAATCCGAACGAGGGTATAATTAGGAATTCTCAAATGAGACGTTTCCGACAAGTGGTTGCAGTAATCTCGTCATGTATCGTTTTACAAGCCGTAAGAAATAATAGCATGTTGTATTATTATTCATTGTTCTTGTTAGCGATGTGGCGAGTTCAGGTCAGTGTGCAATTGTCAGCGGAATTCCGGTAATTGTAAGCTGTAAATTTTTGTTTTTATTTCGTTTTGAGATGTATATTTTAATTAATTCATAAAAAAATATGTTTTTTAAATACCAGCATTGTTCGTTTTTTAAGGAATTACTAATATTCAAATTTATTCATTACTGGGATAGAACTCAAAATTAAAGGCTTCTCACAAATTTCAATATTTTTTTACACTAAAAAAAATTATTAAAAAAGCTCTCGGAACTTTGCGTTTAAACTACTTAAGAATAGATAACTCAATGAATTTCTACTCTTTTTTATTTAAATTCTCGAAATTCGACTTATTATTTAATCTGTGGGACTATGTGTGGACTGTGGGCTGGATGGCGCTAGAATTAACACACACATACACACCCATACTTTGTCGCCGAACGAAATAGCCTAACTACTTATAAACTTATATGCCGTACAAACATGATCCTCAAGATAATTGGTATACACATAGTACACTGACTGCCTCGTTGGTCTAGTGGCTTGATGTAAGGCCGCAGTTCCGGAGGTCCTGGGTTCAATTCCCAGGCCAACCTGGCCCAAGCCAGTAAAAATGTTATTGGGTTTTTCTGTCAGAAAATTCTCAGTAGCAGCCCGGAGTCTGGAAGTTGGAAGTGTGTTCACTCCCGTGCCTCGGAAAGCACGTAAAGCCGTTGGTCCTGCGCCTGAACTCTTTCCGGTCGTGTCGGATTGCAGTCCCATCGGAATATGAGAGTTAGGGAATAGAGAGTGCACTTGTGTTTGCGCACACACTTATGCACTATAATATCTCCTGCGTAGTTGGCTAATCTCTCTTGAGATTGGCCGCCGTGGCCGAAATCGGTCTGGAGGACATTATTATTATTATTATTACATAATACACTACAAAGGAGACTAGTAGAGATAGTATACAAATATATTATTAAAGAATATATTAAATTTTGTTTAATAAGACTGTTATTTAAATAATTGCACAAAAAATGTAATTACAATTTATGTAAAGTCGAATCTACGTCATATTTCTAGTTCACTTTCTGAATTTCTCTTTTTACAATGTACTTTTTCTCATTCATTCATTTGAATGTCGAGCTAATAAAACAATATAATATAATGGATAGATAAATATAATTGGTCCTGCCCGAGGAGGTAGTTGAAATAGCCTTGTTCCTCGAACGTCCTTGCATTAAAGAAAAAACCCCTTTGATAGTTTGGCCTTTGTCCTGCAAGACAAAAGCAATATTAATGTCCGTTATTGATATTACTAAAAAAAAACTGAATTAATCTCTTAAAATCTATACAAAGTTACAGTGTAACACTTCTTTGGTATGTGTTCTGTCTGTCTGTACATAGCAAATTACGCGTAACCTCCTCGCATTGTCTGCTAGCATTGTTCGAATATTTAACTTAACAATACATCAATACGTTGCGTTAATTTGACGTAGGATCGCCAGGCGTTTCGTTTTCTCAGGACTCGTCTTTTAGAAACACATGTGTATTTAACACGATTTTACAGCATAATATTAGTTAATAAAATTTTGTTAGTTGATTTTCTTTATAGGCGACTATTGGCTTTAACTGTAATTAAAATAATAAAGCTATTTCTTGTTGTTAAATTATTTTTCGTTTAGCTATTTTTATGCTTTTTTCTTAAGTGTTCTTCGTCTTTATTGTTTATTTTGTTGTCAATGGGTTGTTTTTTTTCTTTGCAATAGTTGTTTCCTAAAACCTTATTTTAATTCTATTATACACTTCAGATTTCAGTGATCCATTTTTATTATGGCGTTAGTAAAAACCGATTATCAATGATATATCTGGTGCTTTATTAAGCGTCAAGATATATACGATTGTGCGTTTCTGTGTTTTTGCTATCCCACTTGGTGGTAAGGCCACTTCCACTTGGTGAGCCAGTGTAACTGTAAAGAATATATTTTAGTTTATATGGGTGGCGATGCCCACTTACCATCAGGTGACCAATTTGCCCGACTGGCTTCCTATATTATAAAAAAAAATAGTCAACTCCAATTAAATTACTTTTATAGTTCCGAAATCAAAGGATGCTCCCCTATTACTAAGTCAAGGCCGTTTATCTATTCTAAAGCTGTTCCTTTAGAAACAAGATGTAGAATGTGTGTAACTTTAAAGGGCCTGAATTTTGATAAATAATAATACTAAAAAGCCTAAACCATCCATTTAGTATGTATCTCCAACATATACTCGACCGTTTTTATAATTTTTCATTACACACATAAATCATATATAAGTAAAATTTTTGGTTTTAAAGTTTGTCCTAATTTTTAATTTGACATGGTAACCCTTGTCCAATTTCAATTGAATTTAAGCTATTACAAACAAGTCGTATAACTCAACGTCGGACAAGATTCTATTGTGAAGTATTACGTCTGTTGGTACATAAGATTATTGTTACTGCTATGCATTACATAATGCTGATATTTTGCTTTGATTTACTTTTTTTTAAAGTCAAGCTTTTGTCTACTGGTTATATTGACCTCATACTTAATTCCAACATAGAGATAAAGTAATAGTGTTAATATCCCAATTTTGGGCTCAAGCCCTCTTTGCTTTTGAGAAGATGGTTTCAAGAGTATTTCACTCCATTGCTCGTCCATATAAACGCGGGGTAGATTATCATTCGATACGTGCTGATTTGTTCACGATGTTTTTTTGCCTCACCGACTTATAAATACAATATTAGTATATTAGAATTCTAGAATTCTAGCTTATTTGAAATTAAGGTAAGCGTCATAAAATTTTAACATGTTATATTGTTTTTACCTATGGACCACCTGTTGGTAAATGGTCACCATTGTCCATTGACATTAGCGCGATTAACAATTCCTTACATCGACAATGCGCCACCAACCTTGAGAACTAAGATGTAATGTCCCTTGTGGCTGTAATTATACTGGCTCACTTATCCTTCAAATTGGAACCTAAGAATTGCTGGTTGGTGGATGAATATTTCACGACTGAGTTATCAGGAGAGACCAGGCTGGTCGAATAAGTCTTTTTCCTTATAAGTAGTCGTTACCTAGTTTTGGTACATTTTAATATTAGACTAAAATAAAAAAATATATATAATTATACATGATTTATATTATTACATTTAACGTCTTTTTTCAATAACATGATATATATTTTTTTAATTTTGTACATTGAAATTATAATTGAACGTAACAAACAAATTAGTCCAGAACTATATAAAGCACTTAATTTACGTAATAACACATAAAATTATACATTTATACCTAATTGCTATTATTTAAATGTAGATCTGTGATTCTTGTAGAACTGACATTTTAAAATTGGAATGTGATATATATTAAAATGCGGGCGTTGGCTATTATTGCTTAGAATATTATTACTCAATTACGCTCAAATGTGTAACTCAAGCCGAGAGTAATGGGTTAGCTTAAAAATCCATTGACCTGTCGATGTATAAAACTCTTTATATTTGTGAATTTGTTAAAAAAATATGATTTTATTTAATAATCGTGTCCGAGTTTTTTTTACGTTTTTAACATAATTTTAATTACGAACTCGTAAGTAGTCGTACTGTTCAAATCTCTCTTCTAATTTATTATATAAAAAATTTAAGATCTTTTTTATAAACAATAAAATCCTCATGCAAAGCTTTATTTAGAAAATATGCTATTACGTGGAATATCATAAAATAATGTTTTAATATATGTAACATCGTATAATTTTATATCTAAATTGTTCATTGAGAGAGAATATTTAAAAAAAAGCCGCTACAATGTATTTATTTATTATCCTTACTTTAATCTATACAACATAATATTAATATATAAAATTTGAAATATAATAGAATTACCTCACAAAACATTATATAAATAAATAAAAATAAAATAAAATTTAATATACTTGCCACATCTATGACTTACTATGGTCTGTCCAAAATCCGCTCTACTTGTTCAGTGATCGGGTGCATCTCGTTACCTAACAGCATCTTACGGTGATCACGTATACTACGGACCTCCGAAATCCTCTGATTATTTATTTATAATAGCATCCTATATGCAAAAAATCATTAATAAATATGTATATTATAAATCATAAAAAGCGAAATAAATATAAATATAAATCATAAAATAACCTTTGTGTTTTGTTTAAGTTTTTGATTAATTTCACTTTGTATTTTAGAAAGCTATAAGTAATATTTACGTTATATAAAAGTGTATATAAATAAGTATATATAATATCGGCGACAACATTTATTTCGCAAAAATAAATCTATGATATGGAACTTTTTCAAATATACCTCAAGTCAATATTTAACTCAGATCAACGACCTTGAAAAAACACTCTTATTTTAACGTCATTTGCAATATTAATAAAATGAGTAAGTATAGAAAAAATTAACACATATATCAATAGTTATATAATTAGTAAATAAAAACAAATGTATCAGTGTTTTTTTTGACTATGTTCACACTTTTAGTGCTCTAACCACTACTAACACAGTTCTTATTAAGTCAGATGTGTGACTTAATAAGACGGTGCGTATATAGAAATTACTTAGTATAAAAACGGTTGGGTGAAATTTTTTTTACGCATTCAAGTTCCAAGGTTCTTGTAAAACAGTCAACATGAAACTGGTTGGTTTTAAAAATTGTTTTAATTTCAAATTAAGAATTTAATTTTTATTGAGTGTATTTTTTTCTGAAGCCTGTTTTCTTTTTATCCTTATAATATTTTAATGATTATCTCATGTATTTGTTCCAGATCACATCATTCACGGCTATGGTGGCTGCGGCATCCGCTGGACATATCTTCAACCAACCACAGGCCGAGAATTACGCAAATGCTGCTGATATCTACCAATCAGCTGTGGAATACCAACAGCCTGCTATACAAGCCGGACATTCATTCTCCGCGCACGATTTGGCCTATCAGAGACCATCAGCTGAGAAAACGGCTAAGATTTTGGCCTATCATTCGGAAAATAATGGTCATAACTACCATTACGCCTATGAAACTGAGAACGGTGAGCTTAATCAGTTATTTTATTACATTTAATTAAGGAATTTATTATTTCCGTAATCCGTAATAGTCTGTGAATGTCCCACTGCTGGGCTAAAAGCCT
The DNA here is from genome assembly GCA_905147175.2 of Nymphalis urticae. Classification (NCBI taxonomy): domain Eukaryota; kingdom Metazoa; phylum Arthropoda; class Insecta; order Lepidoptera; family Nymphalidae; genus Nymphalis; species Nymphalis urticae. Next base: position 10,130,724 of record LR990001.1, read on the forward strand.
CCTCTCTTCTTTTTGAGGAGAAGGTTTGGAGCTTTTTCCACCACGCTGCTCCAATGCGGGTTGGTAAAATACACATATGGTGGAATTTCAGTGAAATTAGACACATGCAGGTTTCCTCACGATGTTTTCCTTCACCGTAAAGCAAGAGATGAATTATAATCACAAATTAAGCACATGAAAATTCAGTGGTGCTTGCCCGGGTTTGAACCCATGATCATCGGTTAAGATTCACGCGTTCTTACCACTGAACCATCTCGGCTTTTTTTATTTATTATTTGGGTGGTTGTTTTTATCAAAGTTACGCGTACCAACAATTTTATGATGATAAGTTGAAGCGAAAACAAACGCATTGACTTTTATCGGTAAAGACAACGTAATTATTGTATTTTTTTGTATTAATACTTCATCTCTTTTAAGTTTCTAATTATTTATTTTTATGTATACGAGATACTTTTTCAAATTATTTTAATGTATATAATTGTAATTTCTCATTTAGTTCTTTATGATAAATAAATGTCTTTAAATCGAAAGCGTATTCCAAAGGGTAAATCAAATTTTATTTTATTTGCACACGAAGCCGAATTTAAGGTAAGGGCAAATAAGGCTTAACAACTTAGGCCTGGAGCAGGCTCCTCGGTCGAGGCGTTCGGATGAGCTACCGTTATTTACCCAATTTATTTAATTGAAACAAATTTTTGGGTATTAATATATTATGTTATTATATAACGAAACTTTTATGTCAAGATTAAAAAGTGTAAACTAATACTAATTATTTCCATTATAAATATTTCCAGGTATCAAAGCCCAAGAATCGGGCCATGTCGGCAAAGGCACTCAAGCTGAAGGTGCTTACTCCTATACCGGTGACGATGGCCAAGTATACACAGTGAAGTATACTGCTGATGAAAACGGCTTCCGGGCTTATGGTGCCCATCTACCTACCTCGCCACCAATCCCTGAAGCAATCTTAAAATCTTTGGAAGAAAATGCGAAGGCCGAAGCCAATGGCAATTATGATGATGGTAAGAATATTTACTTTTACATAAGGTTCCTGTAGAAACCATCATAATTTTACTGTTGATGGTTGACCAGATGTTCTTTATCCGTCTTACCGGATAAAATTTGCCCAATAGCATGAATATGCTATATGTATTATTATGTTTTTTATGTTTTTATTTTTTATTTATAAAAAATAAAAAAATATAAAATATCGTTGTTAACTCTACCACATAACAATATTTTATATTGCTGTAAATTTTTAAATCGTGACGAATGCATGAGCGAATGAATAAAAACATTAGGGCTATTCAGCACTGCAGGTTCGAACTCCTGCACATTGACGTTGCATGTTGGTGCTACTTCTTCTACTTTCATTCAGCAAACAGCCAAACTTGAGACTTTTTTTTTTTATATTTGCCGGGTGGGCAAATGACTCTACTCCACCTGATGTTAAGTGGTAGTAGAGTCCAAACGCGAGGACGGCCAGTACAGTCGGGAAGAAGATTCTGCACTAGCCGCCCTCGCCTTGCCGGCCCGCAAGATGCCTCTTCACGCCTCGTAAAGAGACGTGAAGTGAGCGACGTATTGCCACGATAGGGATGGGCAAAGTGTGGAGGCGTGTTTCCCCCGGCATTGGTTCAGCAGCCGTCTCCACTGGACCAACACCCATCGCGGCAATGCTCGCTCGGGCACTGGCTGTACGCTGGCTGACCTCGAAACGCGGCTGCAAGCCACAAACGCGGCTGCAAGCCACTTACTGGTGGTAGGGCTTATCAGATATTCTACTGCAAAACAGCAGTACTTGGTATTGTTGTTTCCGGTTTGAAGGGTGAGTGAGCCAGTGTAATTACAGGCACAAGGGACATAACATCTAAGTTCCCAAGGTTGGTGGCGCATTGGCGATGTAGGCGATGGTTAACATTTCTTACAATGCCAATGTCTAAGGGCGTTAGCGACCATTTACATTCAGGTTGCCCATACGCTCGTGCGCCTTCTTTTACTATAAAAAAAAAAAACTTAAAATGATGTAAACCATCAATTCTAATGCTTCACAAATATTTATTTCCAGGTCACTACCACGAACAGCATCAAACTGAAAGCTACCATGATGGGGGCGTTCAAACCTACCATGACGGGGGCGTTCAAAACTACCATGACGGGGGCGTTCAAAACTACCATGACGGTGGCGTTCAGTACCACGAACAACAACTCCAAAACTACAACAATGCTGCTCATGCCGCAACTGACTCCGGCTATCACCATTAATTAATTGATTGTTGATTTATACCTTTTGTTGTTCTGTTACGTTTGCAGTTATTTGTTGTTTGTTAAAGCCAATTTGTTATTGTTGATTTGTTGTTAATTAATATGTTCCTAATATATTAAAGGTTGCATAAAAAACCTAGTCCCAGTATCAAGCTCTCTTACCAAGACTTTCTGTAATTAATTAATAAATGAGTTTTAATGATTTTACGTATTTTTCTTAGAAGTTATTTATTCATTCATTCATTCATTTACGGCCCTTACTGACAATGCACATCCAAATTATCAACGCACAGCCAAACCTACTGAGTCTAGAAGCCTGAAATTTGGAAGTTAGGTTTATTTTATATTTATTATAAAGTAAGCATCGGTTAGGAAAGATTTTTTAGATATTTCATCTTTATTGAATGATTCCATTCAATAAATAATTTGTACGAATGCTGCCCCTACCAAGTTGGGGTTACCATATTTTAAAAATTGTCAAACAATAATTGTGTTACCACGAGCATACCGTGAAACATGAACACGGTTATGACTTTTATATATAACAACATCTTATGTGTTATATACTCGTAATATATCTATGTTTTTTATGGCTTGAATATGATCAAAATATTATAGAGTATACATTTCTTTATACACCAATTCCAAATGCTTTGATGTAGTTCGTATTAATTGTTTTTTTTTTAAATAAAAATCATGCCTTATGACCGAATCGGTTGAGCATAGATATGTATCTTTGTCTTGTTATATTAGGCGTCGTTCGAAATGTATATTATAAAACTATAAAAAAAAGTATTAAAGAATTTACAGTTCCTTATTCCTTACTAACACAAACCTTTCGGGAACTATGCAATTTTTAAAGGAGATACTCATCTGAAACGCACTTTATGACTACTGCTAATACAATAAATTTAATTACTGTGCGATGCGTCATTTAGCCTTAAACATATTAATTAGTATTGCTTTTAATAGAATCCGATAATGATTCACAACCTACGAATTATTCGAATATAATGTTACTTCAGGCCTTCGAGTCCACCCACAACGTAGTCCGTTCATTTTTAAAAAAATGCTTCAATAAAATAGTATATTGATCCATTTTTTATGTCAAATATCATGGTAAGGCATCTCAGAATCATAGTTCGGGTAAAATATTTATGGCACTTTCGAATCAATTCGCAAGTTCTGACGAGGCGGTTGTAAGCTCGAATATTTCTTATGATTCGTATGCCGTAACGGTAAACGACATGAGGATATATAATAATAAATTAAAAAAAAAAACATTATGAACGATACTGTGTTTTTTTCCATATTTATTTTATATTTTTTATAAAATAAATATGGAAAATGGAGACATTAGCCAACTGCGCAGGAGATATTATAGTGCACATATGTGTGCGCAAACACAGGTGAAATCTCTATTCCTCTAATAATCTGATGGGACGGCAATCCGACATGACCGGAAAGAGATCAGGCGCAGGACCAACGGCTTTACATGCTTTCCGAGGCACGGAGTGTACAAACTTCCAACTTCCAGACTACGGGCTGCTACTGAAAATTTTCTGACAGAAAAACTCAATAACTTTTTACTGGCCAGATCTGGGAATTGAACCCAGGACCTCTATATCTATCTAGGATATATAATGTATATTAAGCTCAAGGTCGGAAGCATTTTGTAAGTCGGTTGTAGTTCAATCACCAACTAGACCAACTATATTGAGTGGTGTTAATCAAGTCATCGTTCCCAGAACCTCCAATTTTTTGCAAAAATTAAAATAAATTATTATAATTATATACTCGTACATTCAAGCTCTTAACATGCAGGTTCGCTTATTTAATTAAGCGTGCAATAGAGTAACCTCAAAAACAAAATTGGAATTATATAAATAGAAATACATAGACTTCGTATTATATACAGTAATACTTCCTACACATAATCTATTGTAATATTTAACATTCTAGTGCCTTCAGGATGATTTGATTCACTTTGACCCGATGGCATTTGAGTTTAAACGATAGACACTATTTGACGATCGCAGATTTCATTGTTGAATCATATTTTACATTAATACTTAAGCTTTGAGTATCGTATTAACTTGTTTTGACTGCCTCGTTTGTCTATTGGCTAGATATAAGGCCGCAGAAAATCAGGCCTATATAAAGTTTTTTTTTTTGAGACAGAAGGACAGTACGAATTTTACCAGTAAATTTGGGCTTTGTGCAAACTCAGGTAGGTACACCAGGCAGGCAAGTTTAGGTAGGTACCACCCACTCATCAGATATTCTACAACAAAACAGCAGTATTTAGTAATGTTGTGTTCCGGTTTGAAGGGTGAGTGAGCCAATGTAATTACTAAGGGATATAACACCTTAGTTCGCGAGGTTGGTGGCGCATTGGTGATGTAAGCGACGGTTAACATTTCTTACAATGCCAATGTCTACGGGCGTAGGTGACCACTTACCATCAGATCCATTACGTATGCTTATCCGCTTACGTATACTATAAAAAAAGAAAAAATAATTTTCAAATCTATAATATTCGTATACATTTATCAATGCTTTTTTGATAATATTTAAATTCAATAATCGGAAATGAAAAAAACGCTAAAATTGCATACATTATATATCTAAGATCAAAGTGCAACGTACCTCTTAACAATCAAACATTCGTTTAGAAATTTCATATCCCACAATCAATAAATCTATACAGGATTAGTCACGATGCTATTCATATATAAAAAATGTATACGACTTTGACATAGATTTTGCTGCGGAATGTATTACAATGGTTTTGAACTTTCACGGCTTCGGTTCGTATTTTGGTAAATTGCTGATACCTTTAGGCTGATTTATGAACCGCTTTTATGTGTTGCAAGAATACGCTTAGGTTAGGCTTAGTTTAGCAGCTCAGAGACGAGCGTGGGTTGATTTTCACTGGTGGTAGAGATTTGTGCAAGCTCGTCTGGGTAGGTACCACCCACTCATCAGATATTCTGCCGCAAAACAGCAGTACTTGGTATTGTTGTGTTCCGGTTTGAAGGGTGAGTGAGCCAGTGTAATTACAGGCACAAGGGACATAAGACCGTAGTTCCCAAGGTTGGTGGCGCATTGGCGATTTAAGCGATGGACAACATTTCTTACAGTGCCATTGTCTAAGGGCGTTGGTGTCCACTTACCATCAGGTGGCCCATATGCTCGTCCACCTTCCTTTTCTATAAAAAAAAAAAAGCGACGGTTAACATTTCTTACAATGCCAATGTCTACGGGCGTTGGTGACAACTTACCATCAGGTGGCCCATATGCTCGTCCACCTTCCTATTCTATAAAAGAAAAAAAATACCTTATTTATACTTAACATAATCACAAATCATTTTCTAATGTGTCAACAATCTAAAGTTCAAATGAGACAGCTTATATATAATTGTCAGATTTTTTAGGGTCCAGTGGCAGAAATGATATTATGTTATTTATATATTTAAATTTATTATCTTTGAATAAAATATATTTTAATAAATTTATTTATTATTTAGTTTTATTTTTTTCTAATTTCATTAAATGTATGCTTATTTTTTTTGTATCATTAATATTGTATCTAGATAATTTTGCGTCTTTGCTTTATTTTTGAGTCTTAATTTCATTGTGTTATTTCGCTCAATTTGAAGTCATTTATACAATTTAATATTAAATGCATCTAATTGCAAAAGTAACATGAATTGTAGATTTTGATTTACACAATAGTGATATTTTATGATCCCATGGGAACTTGAAGCTGGTGATTGGTACACGGAATTGTACTCTTGGAATTTATGTATGTGATATAGGGTACTAAGTTTGGTAATAATAATTATGTAAATATCTAGGAGACCTATATAACTATATATTCACTATGATAAGTGACGATGAGTGTTGTCCGTGACAATTTCCTCTAAAAAACCTAAGATAGATAACTAGTGTATTCTCTTCTAAATAAATTTTCATGGAAGACTACTAGACGATGAATGATGAAGACTACGTGTTAATTTTAAGCAAATAAAATATATTTAATATTTATACACTTACTTTTTAATTATGAATATAAAAATCTATACGGAATCCATAACATACGAATTAAATTGACGCTTTCATTTACATTCTTGGTCGCTTTACATCAACACGTTACAAATACAGTTGCGAAACTCTTGCGCCGAAATAAAACAAGATTTTCATGTAATGATCATTAATCATAATCGCGAATGTATAGATTCTGGTTCGGGTGACATTTGTGTCTTCTGTAATATAGTGATTGCAGTAAAATTGTTTATTGAAAATCAACATATTCGCTGATAGGGTTTTGCGCATGCGTCGAATATTCATCACACTGTTCAAGTATTCTTGACTAGTGAGCCAGTTTACTTGTTTCCAAGGGCTATAAATTATTATATTTTTCTAAGATTTTTACTACATTTTTGGTGTAGTGTAACTTATAGCATGTAGATCCCAAGGTTTTTTTTGTCGTAACAAGTAATCAGATTCGCAAATGACCCACCTCGTGGTAAGTGGTGACCACCATCTATTAGACAGGAGCTCTAGAGTTAACAATCCCTTACACCTTCAATGCACCACAAAGCCAGGGAACTGAAATACTTTACCCTTCAAACCAAAACATAATAATACAAAGTATTTCTGTTTGATGGTAGAATTTGTAACGAGTGGGTGGTACATACCCAGAGGGGATTATACAAAGCCATACCACCAAGTAAGACGGTCCTCGTCCTGGAACATTCTCGAGTCTTCTAATATAAATTATTAGATTTTTTTGTCAATAAAATCTCAACAGCCTGGAGATAGGTAGTTGGAAATTTCCATGTTTCGGAAAACAAGTAAAGCATTTGATTGTGCATCTGATCCTATCGTGTCGGATAGCAGGACTATCGGACTACGAGACTAAGTGAATTCAGAGTGCACCTACGTTTGTGTACATACTTGTGCACTTTAATAGCCTTTGAATTTGCCAACCGTCGTCAAATTTGAAGCCTCATTTCATTTCACGTTACGTATATTGTTACATTAGTACAGATAACTAAACCACTAATTAGAATTAAAACAAAAAAACAAACAGTTCACGCCACTCAATACGTCATTATGCAATGATACAGTTTATTACTCGTTATATTAAAGGCGTGTCATATATATGTAATGGCCCAAATAAAATGATATAGTGCCATAACAGTCCGCGGGCGAAATATCACTTTCAACACTTCACATTGATTTGATTTTCAAAATGTGTTCACGGTCAGTTAAATTCGATCGAACCTAATTCTTAATTACTAGCTCTGCGCGAGGGTGAATGTGTGGGATGGGTTTGAAGTGTATGGTACTCTATGTCCTTTTCTCTATGTGTATGCCGAATGTTATGGTGATCGTTTTTATAGCTAAGACATGAAAGCATAACCACAAATATATATGTTTATATTTTTACGTATTTATTATATTAGTTATGTTTATACCTTCATCTTCAATCGTATGACCTCCACTGGTGTCAGGTAGGGTTGGTATATTGTTCGAAGACGGCCATCGCAGTGGTTTTAGTGGGTAAGAATCCCACATAAATCCAGTCCCCCCATAGGTAGCCGAGTACCGTTCTGAAGGTTTCCAATGTGTGAAAAAAAATTGTTCATCTAGAGAATTTATATTACAGCTCAATGAGGAAATGCTGCTAAAATATTGTCGCCATTTTACGTAGTCACAATTTGTAAATTAGGTACTTTAATATTTTGATATACATATACGTATTCACTCGTTAGTGTACTTGTACTAATAAGGTCGCAGTTGATCTAGTTGCTAACTAATCTGGAGGATTTTGGTTCAAGTTACATTAAAACATAATTGAATTTTTTCGTTGATCCAGAACTTAGCAGTGCTAACACTTCCATGTATCGAAAATAATTTCCATCACATCGGAACAGTAAGTGTGAGGGAATAGAGTACACTTGTGTTTGCACACAAAGTTGTATACTATAAAATGTCCTGTGCAGATGATTAATCGGCCTTGAGGTTTTTGGTTATGTCGGAAAGACAGAAGTCCTCAATGTAAATTCTTACTAATAAAAATCGTACTTTTTTCTTAATAACACCTGTCAATAATTATAATTTATCGTCAATCGCCCTCGGCCCTAGGTCGTTGACATTAATTTGACATCCGTTTTTGTAACTTAATATTAAAGTCACTTACTTAAAGTCACTATACTAAGCTATCATTATGTGTAACTCTTGATAAATGTTTCGAAGTAATGTACGTTGTTACGGGTTATTTGAATCAATATAATTCATCAATATTTTGAAATCAATATTCATGTGCCAACAAAATTATGATTATTAATGTGTCACTTTAATCAAACGAGTAAAATTATTATATTAATACAATTTTCGCTCATTAATTTTTGTATTTTAATTATATAGTCAATGCATTTATTGCAATTACAAAGCTTATTTAATATCCGTATATATTATTATATATAAATATTGTGTATGCTTAGTAATAAGGAATTTTTTAGTATTTATTTCATCTACGCTTTACTAACTTCGTCTTCTAGCCAACTGTTGTTCTTAAGCGATTTAAAAGCGCTTTTTGTATGTTTTTTGTATCATTTATTGAATCCGAATTACAGAATGAAATATGTATTATATAATTATTTAGTGTACGATATATAAATAAAATGTAAATATAAAGCCTAATTGTATTCGTATTTATCAAACATTCAATATTTTTTTTCGGTGGTATTGTTTTTGGTCCGCTTAGATGGTCACCACAAAATCTGCTGACATACAACTATACTTTGCATGCTGTATTTCTGTTTGTATGGTGAGTGAGCGAGTGTAAATAATACTTAAGCCCAATAATTATCTATAATTTTAAAAAGAATACTTATTTCTTTTGTTTAAAATTATAGTATAAAAAAGATGTTCATATTTGAGTTTAAAAAAATTAAATTAGTTTATATTGAAATAGTTTTTTGATTTTTTGGTGTTTAAAGTGGTTTTTAATTATTAAAATTCCAGACTTAATGGGCCAAAGTGAACACTTACGATTAGATAAGCGGCTCATATGCCTTTTAAAACACATTTAAAACTTATCTTACACTAAAATTATATTATTGAGCCAGTTCAGCCATAATATATACTTAATCTTGTCACTATTACAAAGAAACTTTGTAGAGTAATATTAATTAACTGCCTTGTTCGAGGTTAGTTGGTTCAAATACTTGGCCACTAATAACCAATGTTATTTCTGGTCGCTTTGATCAGCCGTTGGATCCCGCGCCCGACCACTCAACGGTTTTATTTTTATTTATACAATAACTATACAATCTACTTTATGTTTTCTACATGTATAGCTTGGGTTTGACCGAGATCTTTTTTTTCTATTGGCGATATTTCAACAGAGTTACAGATAAACAATTGAGCTAGATATAGTCCATATAAAAATATGCATCGCAAAATTTCGGTGTACAATAAAATTAATCTGATATACCGGTAAAGTAAAATAAAATTTAATAATATTATGCTAGCGATTTTAGGATTCTTGTCAATTTACGAAATATAAAAAAAAACTCATCAATATTTCCGTACGGACGATAATTGACCTATATTACTTAATAAAAAAAAAACAAGCTCTTAAAAATAAAGGAGCCCTGTTGTGACAGCCCTACCTAATTACGTCATTGCGCATTATCCACTCCTTTGATACTAACTAATGACTATTAGTTAAGTTAAATGTTATATGCAGCTATAAATTCTCATTTATGTCGACATAAAGGGCTCAAGTCAAGGTCATGATGACCAGAACGCAATGTGGAACATCATGTGTCCGGTAGAAATAAATTACTATCAAGGCTATCATTGGTATTTCCTATTTGTGAAATAATTAAAAAGTAAAATTACTTTGTTGATATATACTAAGATAATTAATCAGGTTTATTATTTGACGTTGCCATCTTTTACGCTCCTGTTCTAAATCCTGTTTTCAAAATGGAGCGGAATTCAACGACGGTATTTGGTCTCCATTCTGAATTTAGGTGTCAAATTTATAGTCTTCATTTTGAATAACCCGACTGACGTTTCTTATTAATTATTTGGGCGGTAATTTTTTTTAAATCACAATGTAATTTTATTTGATTACTAGCCAACTTAAAAAAAAATCTTTTAAAAAATATTTTCTTTGGGTTTTTATTTATGCCAACTATGAACTGTATAAATTTTTACATGTATACTTTTTTTCCTCAAATGCTATAACTATTATGGTCAATGTCACGTACCACTTTCTGACATTTCACGATCGTTTTCTGCGCTGAGTTTCGAGTTTCAAAGAATACTACTACTGTTATCTATTATAATATAAAGACTATTTAGAAGTAAATTGAATTCAAAATATACCTATATATATATTATGATCTTTTGGCATTTAATTTTAAGACGTGAGTTTTGATTTCTATTAAAAAAAACGTTGGATACATTAGTGAACACCACAAATTTTATTTTATTTTTTGCCTCATTTTCTACTTTATAACTGTCGTTCTATATAAAGGAAGGCATGGATTTAAAAGATTGCCATCTTTTGCTGTTAGTAAGTTTTATTTTTTATTTGACTGGTAGAATTTAAATCCATCAATGTGTTTGACCCACAACAATAACTATTATTTCTTCAGGAAATACGAATACTAATAATTAAATTAAAATGATTCTTAAAAAAACACGTTTATCTTTATGTAAATTAAATTGCCACGCAACACTAGACAAGGAATACCATCTTCATTTGTTATATTTGCTCATCATTCTTGCCATGTATAAAAAACCGGAAATGTTCAGTTCGAGTGAAATACACACAGGAATTGTACTTGAATGTGGTTTTATACAAAGGATAATTTTCTCAACTATATGCCATCCTTAGAACATATAATAATTGCGCTGTATATTATAAATGTGCCGCCAACAATAGGATCTCTCGCCTTTCAAACCGAAACACATGATGAGAACACAGCCCTGCATATAGTCCTATCACCTATAGTCCTTATTGATGAATATTATCATTTTTTTTGGAACTAAATTTCAAAGAAATGCTCTAAATTACATCATGTATTTAGTAATATCTGCTACTTTAGATTTGAAGTGACGTCATATAATTGACCGCCATATTGGATTTCAAATGGTGTCATAAAACACGAGACGCTGCTAATTCTCATGACAAGCTTTTAATAATCAGTTCTTGTCCTCTCGATGTTTAGGAATGAATATCATTATCCTAATAGGACTGGTAATCATGTAAATGGTTGTAAACAAGCTATTTGTTCGAGCGTCAACATTCTATGCTTATTGTGTGTATGTCAAATCAATCATTTTTACTTATATAACCCTCGACTTTGAATGGATAACATTAAAATATATTGATACGTGATTTTTGTAATGTGAGGTAGACTGACAAAAGGATCATCCGATTGTAAGAGGTGGAGATGAGAAATTCGCAGCTAACAGGAATTTGTAAGTCTCTTGTGCCTTTTGCACTGGCTCGCTCAGTCGTCAAAAGGGTCAACAATATTGCTTTTTAGCGATAGAAATGAGCCGTGATGGCACAGTGGTAAGAACGCGCGAATCTTAACCGATGATCGTGGGTTCAAACCCGGGCAAGCACCACTGAATTTTCATGTGCTTAATTGGTGATTATAATTCATCTCGTGCTTTACGGTGAAGGAAAACATCGTGAGGAAACCTGCATGTGTCTAATTTCACTGAAATTCTGCCACATGTGTATTCCACCAACCCGCATTGGAGCAGCGTGGTGGAATAAGCTCCAAAAACCTTCTCCTCAAAAAGGGGGCTGTTACGGATAGAAATGATAAATGCTTCGTTTCAAGAAGGGCTTACATGTAGCCTTATCACTTAACAGTTCCAAGACAATTTATAATATAACGTGCTTGTATAGAACATACCCTTAATATTTTATTTATTTTTGTATGGATCAAGATTATTACCAAACCAAATGAATTGGACTTAGTTTTTGATATGTAATGCTATAAAAGCCAGACAGATTTAAGATATCCCTAAACTTTTACGTACAATTTTGTTTTTAGTGTTCCAAAAGATTTTCTCGTGAATTATACCTTATCTAACTAGATATAATATTATATTTTTAAACGAACAAAGAAACCGAACTTCGCAATTCATTATATATATACCTATGTTAAAATTTTCAAACGTCAATTATATTCATGATTTCAATTTTACATATGTTCTTAATAGAAACCTATTATAAATTATTATTCAGTTAAAGCTGTCAGCAATTGTTCTTTATAACTAGTAATATTTTTTAGTAGTCATATATACAGTTTAACGCACAAGTAAACGGTTATAGAGTTTGTTTTATAATTTTTAAATATAATTTCAATGCGATTGAGATTTAACATATTTGAACATATTAACATATTTGATATATTATTAGAACCTAGAACGTAACAAAAACATATATATATATATATATATATATATTTAATTTTAATAAATAACTAATAAATAAAAATAACGTCTTATGAAGTAGTTATAATTGATTTATTTATTTGCAAAATCATGTGTTAATAATTTTGTCATTTACATACCTACTTGTATACAAATATATAACCATTATTATATATGAGTCTGTTGATCAATGGTATCTTCTTCTAAATTTATATCTCATATTTAAAAAAAAACGTTATGCTCAATTTATTATATAATTGATAAAACGGTGTATATTTAACAATCGTTACTTTCATGCTAGATAAATAAAATTATTTAATCAAAATATCTATGTAATTTAATTGGAAATAAAGAGTGTCTATTGACTCCGTGAGTGACCTTGAATCGGTGATTTCTTTAAATTAAATATAATCTTGTAAATAGACAATTCGAAGAAACTTGTAATAGCCAGCTTAAGTAATTTATTCTATACTTAAATGTATTTTAAATCAATTTTCTTTGTTTGTAGTCTTAACTTAGCACTCTTCTGCAGTCAGGTTGCTACTAGTCTTGCTCTACCGGACCGTGACAGCTATTTCATGGGGTGTGTCGCATTATTCGCACTGTGCTAATATAAGTCGCAGGAAATTATCGTATAGTACACCTAAGGTCAGCAGGTACTCTGATTTGTACTAACAATACCCAGGGATCACCACGAAGATCGATCAGCAATAAACTAGCCAATAGAACAATAAGAGTACATATTACACTGCAGTAAACATATATAAGTTCAAATGCTATATTTTTTTATAATTTTATTAAATTTTAACAAAGTTATAATATGTGGGTCAAATCATGCTAACTAAAAACGAGTTCTGCAAAATTAATAATCACTTATATCCGGTTGCTATGGCTGGTAGAATTGTCTACGAGGTGTTCCTATAAAAAGCGTTTTGTAATTGTCGAACTCGAATGTAATTGACGTAAAAATTTATAGAAATTTTATTTATTTATTTAACCATATAAGCAACCAAATTACAATTAAATGATGGCACTACAAAAACCACGAAAGTTTATCTTGAGTGCCTTTCCGTCTATGGAGTTACATATAATATACACTATAATTGTTTTAAATATTACATTTTCAGCTTAAATTTAAAATTCTTAATGGTTATTTCTCGTCTTGTTTTGTTATCTAAGCTATTTATTAAGCGAGGAATCATGTAAAAGCTAGTACGCTGCCCATTTTTATTGTTAGCTGATATAGTTACTATTTTTTTGTTGTTTCACCCAACGGGTTTTTATAACATGCGGGACGTGCTTCTGAAAATCTGTATTGAAGAATTGTTCTTTCAATATATGATACTTAACTTTGTGTAAATGATTTTATATACTAAATATAAGTCTGTTCTCGTCACTCAAAAACAGTTGATTATATATACAAATAAAGGAAATATAATAGAGTCTTGTTAAAAGGAAACCAGAAGTGCTTCTGTAAAAATCACTTCATTACTTACCCGAGAAATATTGACAACTGATTTATGGTGGTATACTATTCTGACGCGTGTTTTACTTAAAATTTTATAATTATTTTGGTCAATGTCGCATATCACTTTCTAATAATATACGACCGTTTTCTGCAGTCTCGAGTTTGTTCTTATAACATAAATGTGAAGTATTTTTTAATATTAACTACAACGTTTACTGGTGGTAGGGCTTTGTGCAAGCTCGTCTGGGTAGGTACCACCCACTCATTAGATATTGTGCCGCAAAACAGCAGTACTTGGTATTGTTGTGTTCCGGTTTGAAGGGTGAGTGAGCCAGTGAAATTACAGGCACAAGGGACATAAAATCTTAGGTCCCAAGGTTAGTGGTGCATTGGCGATGTAAGCGATGGTTAACATTTCTTGTATTGCCAATGTCTAAGGGTGTTTGATGACCACTTACCATCAGGTCGCCCGTACGCTCGTCCGCCTTCCTTTTCTATTTAAAAAAAAAAGTTCTTACCTTGAAAACCTTCATCCAAAATAATTATTTTAATAATTAGTCGTATTTGATATAATGAATAATTTTGTCTATTATTTAATTTGAACATTAGTAGATGATTCCAAATATATAAAATTATAATCTAATAATATTTCATAAAATTATTTACAAAGATGTGAAAAATCACACGATTTTTTAAATTATCACTTTCTAACCTTGAAAATGCTTAGCTATAATTCTTCTTATAAATAATTTGATTTAAGTATGATTGGTTTTATCTTAATTAAAATGTTCAACATTTAAATTATTAATTAATATTTATGTATGTCCTACTAATATAAATATTTAGGGCTTTGTGCAAGCTCGTCTGGGTACGTACCACCCACTCATTATATGTATATTCTACCGCAAAACAGCAGTACTTGGTATCGTTGTGTTCCAGTTTGAAGGGTACTCACCCTTCAGAGCCAGTGTTACTACATGCACACGGGACATAACATCTTAGTTCCCAAAGTTGGTGGCGCATTGATGATTTAAGTGATGGTAAATATTTCTTAAAATGCCAATGTGACCTTATGGGCGATGTCAATCTATGGGCTGTGGTGACCTCTTACCACTAGGCCCATTACCTCGCCTACTTATTCATATTAAAAAGTACATTATGTTTTTTTTCCATAAAGAATTGATTTTCTAATAAATTATAACATCAACGCCTAATAACATCGACCTTAAATAATTTAATCGAGGAATGTAGGATAATGATGCGAATAATAATAATAATCTTAGAGCTAATTATGTAGAGTCAAGGAATTTTGGCGCCATTATTGTTTGTTAATGGCGTTTGTTTTAAATATAAATTTATTTTTCATACTTCATTATATCATATATCTAGTATATATTCAACAATACACGGCATGTATATAGTGCATGTAGAAGACTTAATATATAAAAGGACTAAAGCGTAATCGTAACAGCCTGTGAATGTCCCACTGCTGGGCTAAAGGCCTCCTCCTCTTTTTGAGAAAAAGGTTTGGAGCTTATTCCACCACGCTGCTCAAAATCGGGTTGGTGGAATACACATGTGGCAGAATTTCAGTGAAATTAGACACATGCAGGTTTCCTCACGATGTTTTCCTTCACCGTAAAGCACGAGATGAATTATAATCACAAATTAAGCACATGAAAATTCAGTGGTGCTTGCCCGGGTTTGAACCCACGGTCATCGGTTAAATTCACACGTTCTTACCACTGGGCCATCTCGGCTTTTTTTTTCAAAGGACTATATATATACTAATATTATACGTGCAAAAGTAACTCTGTTACGATTTCAATGCTGAACCTCTGAACCGAATTTGATGCAATATTCAATGAAACAAGCTTGGACCACATGAAATGCCACGTGCGAAGTCTAGTTGTTAATATAATCATTTATATTGTTAGTTAATTAAACCGCTATTTATCAAAGATAAATTTCTAAAAAATAGAATATTCTAGCTTAATTATGTTTTTAGTCTTAGCTAAAGATGATAAAGAAAACTGAGCATGGCTTACAATTGTATCCCCTAAGTTAATAAGCTACAGAACTTCTCCACTAAAAGACGTGTTTTCCCAACAGTGGGATACAAGCTGCTTTTTACTCTTAATAATCATTAATTACAATTATTAGATATAGAAATTTAAATAATATAAATGCAATATGGGGACTATAAACTACCAAGCTTGGATTCTGAACTGATGTTCTTTCGTTGTTTGAACTGTTTTTTAATTTTCTCCATAATAAATTGTAGGTATTTTTTATATAATAGGCTCGTCGAACTTTTAAGGCCGCTGATCGCATAGTCCTGGATTCAAACACCGAATTAAGTCTATAAAAGGTTATTAGGTTTTTTCCGAAAATTTGTCAGAATGTGCCAGTGTTTTGAATTCCGTGCTATAACTTAATTTGGTCAAGATCTGATATTGGAATATATGTATGAAATGTATAATTGCTTTCGACGTAAACCGATTTTAATAATTATTGAAAAATGATGGTGGAATTTTAGAGGGAAGTTTGTTTGTTGTTTCATTGTCAAGATTGTATCCATATCAAAGAATTTTAGAATCGGTTTTTATTTTTTATTTTATAAACCTTAATCTATTATCGGTTGCCAAATTAATTTCTTAATTATTTCATTTTATTTCTACCAAGCAAGAAAAAATTAAAAGTACAGCATTAAAAGTACAGTGACAAGGGCACAAACTGTGACTATCAATGAGATCCTATCTACCACAAAAGATAGCTCCAAGATGGATAGGCTGGTCGATATAACGATCAATATCAATTGACAAAAACACAAGAAAGATAACTGACACGCAAGAAGAAAACAAATTAAAATTGCAGTTGTAAAACTTTAAAAGGGATACTGGCTGGAAATAACAAAAGGCAAATCCATCAAACCGTCAAACTCAATAAAATACAAAGATACACCAAAGCCACACGTCTGAAGAAACTATAAAGATTTAAAAAAGGAAAAACATTAATTATAGGGTATTTCTTACTTAGGGGTGCGTCTTCATCAAACGGATTGAGATCGTTGAATACCATCTTACAAATTATATCTAGTCAAAAAAATACATAGAAAACTAAGGCCTAAGGTAATAAAATTTTATAATGTAATGTAATAAAAAAAACAATTATTAAACAATAATAGTAAAAATTAATCGAAGATTCCATTTTATTGAATCAAGAATTTAACCTTTACAGTCTATCTATATTAGTCATTCCCATCCTTTGTTTCACGAAGGTTACAATGTTATATTTGAAATATTAGATTCGCTTATGTCTGGTGATGTGAAGTAATTTGTAACGAGGTCAAAGTGAAAAAAAAAAGTCTTATATGCTTTATAATTTTACGAATCTCTTTTAGTTATTATAACGAGTATTGCTCGTGGTCGATATTGCCATCGACACGACGACGATATATATATATACTATTAACAACTATATATATATATATATATATATATATATAGTTTGTGTTCCGGTTTGAAGGATGAGTGAGCCAGTGTAATTACCGGCACAAGGGACATAAGATCGTAGTTCCCAAGGTTGGTGGCGCATTGGCGATTTAAGCGATTGGCAACATTTCTTACAATGCCAATGTCTAAGAGCGTTGGTGACCACTTACCATCAGGTGGCCCATATGCACGTCCACCTTCCTTTTCTATAAAAAAAAAAAACGCGTCTGGGTAGGTACCACCCACTCATCAGATATTCTCTCGCAAAACAGCAGTACTTGTTATTGTTGTATTCCGGTTTGAAGAGTGAGTGAGCCAGTGTAATTACACGCACAAGGGACATATTAGTTTCCAAGGTTGGTGGCGCATTGACGATGTAAGCGATGGTTAACATTTCTCACAATGCCAATGTCTAAGGGCGTTGGTGACCACTTACCATCAGGTCGCTCATATGCTCGTCCGCCAACCTATACTATAAAAAAACAAGGTAAATTGTGTTCAAACATTTCCATATAACAATATAGACGATTTTATAATTAATTCAGTTAAGTCTGGTATTATAGGTTATTATGCTTTGGACCTATGTTTACAATTACCTAAGAAGATACGTTAGACCGGTTTAAGATTCGAAAGGCATAGGTTCGATTCTGACCTCTTCAACTATTACTTACTTCTTATCTTAAAATTTATATATAAAGAAAAAGACAAACGATTGTATAATTATTTAAAAAAAATAATACAAGCAGATCTACAATATTATATAATAAGGCATTGTCAATGTTCCAGATGATTTCTTATAGTTACCACCATCGCCATTGGGGAATGCTTATTATATATTTAGTATTCAGAAGGGAATTTGATTATAAAAAATCTTCAAGTTACTTTATAAATAGAACACAAAATCATACACATTGACTGTTTTAAATTCACATATCACAATTTAACACATTCACCAATCACAATTCGTGCTAATAATGAATTAATTACTTCACTTTTCTGTCCACCAAGTGGTGGTTTGCAATTGGCACGTGTCTTTTTTTATATATCGCTATTGTGTGGATAATGCTATCTCCTATATATTATATAATATACAGCTGTGTCATTGGTCTAATACTTAGCTTGTATTTTTTGGAATCATGTAATATATTGAATTTAACAAATGTTCCCTTATAATAATCTTATAATAGGTATCGATGTTTCATGACTCGCGATTTTATTTACACAGTTAGAGGAAAGTTTCAAGACACTTCTATGTCTTTCAACAAAATCAAGCTATTGTATAGTATTGCAAAATGGTTCTTCTCCTCAAAAAGGAAGAGGCCTTTAGCCCAGCAGTGGGACTTTCACAGGCTGTTACGGTACGGTTTTCGAAATGTTTTTGTAACAGAAAAAAAACATAATACCATACTATTAGAAAAGGGTATGTGAAAAGGTAAGTGATCTTGCAAGACAAACCAATTCACTATCGAAACCTTACATATATTAACGATACACTTAATAATAATTTAATTGTCATATAGAATGTATAGTTGACTGTATGACTGGTGTCTTGTAGAACAGTTTATCTATTGCAAGCACCGGTCTTCACATTATTTAGTTGATATTTAAATGTCATATGTCAATTTGTAAACTTTTTGTGAAGAATTAATAAAATATTATTATTAAAAAATTATTTAAAAAAAATAAAGTTTTTATATGTAATGAAGACTTTCGCCGAAGCTGAGATGGCCCAGTGGTAAGAACGCGTGAATCTTAGCCGATGATCGTGGGTTCAAGCCCGGGCAAGCACCATTGAATTTTCATGTGCTTAATTTGGGATAATAATTCATCTCGTGCTTTACGGTGAAGGAAAACATCGTGAGGAAACCTGCATGTGTCTAATTTCACTGAAATTCTGCCACATGTGTATTCCACCAACCCGCACTGGAGCAGCGTGGTGGAATAAGCTCCGAACCTTCTCCTCAAAAAGGGAGAGGAGGCCTTTAGCCCAGCATTGGGACATTCACAGGCTGTTACGGAGAACTTTCGCTTTAACTTGTATATGTCTGCAATTTTTTTCTTAAGGAGTCTATGTGACCTTTTGACGGTGATTTATCCGAATCGACTTGGAAAGTGGAGAACCTTCAAAAAAAGAGTCTATTTATTCCTAAAAAGCTGACCATCTGCAATCATGTCGGTGTTGCAAATGTCTATAAGCAGCGGTATTCATATAACATCAGGTGATCCTACTGCCCTTATGATCTTACATAAAATAACTAACCACAAACAAATAAAAACTCATTAGGTCTGCCCGTCCACCTGAGTATATTACACAAATAAGCTCAAAGGAAAATATCAAGGCAATCAAAATTGTGAAACACCACACATAGATAGCCCTTTCCTTTCTTTCACTCTCGTAATCTGGTGGGATGTCAATAGGAAATCGGGAGTAAGACCATATGTATTCATGCTTTCCGAATCACAAGAATTTTTTATTATTATCCAAGTCAAGGCCACGTTCAACCGATTTACACATGGCATAATGTGATACTTTAAATATAAATTAGTGTTCCAAGGCGTGTAATTTCTCAATACAGTTTGACCTCTTGCGGTCAAACACTCGGATTATCGAATGACTGAAACCAGATATGGAGAATTGAGTGATGGCTTAATTATTATAATTTTGAGTGGAAAATTTAATAAACTTTCATTGACTTGACGTTTATTGTTATAAGAGATGTGTCTACACTTTTTTAAATTGTTGGACGTCGATCTTAGATTTTTTATTATATTTGGTTTATACTTTATTGTACACTACAAGGACAGTTTTATCACCCTTCGTAACAGAAACTTTATCTCCAGGATTAAAGAAATAGGGTTGTGTAAGTTCTGACAAACATAAAATAAAATGGAAATAAAATTATCAAACGATATATATTTTTAATAATTTTACATTTATCTCATGTTATTATTATTTGCTTAAGGATATTATAAAATAAGCAAATTTTTGATGAGGAGAAAAATATAATGGCACTGGGATTTTTTCGCCGGTTTTTCTTTGGTCTTAGGTATTGCTTAATTGGAAGTCGATTTTTAACAATTAATAAATAAGTGTAAAGCTTTTATACTAAACAAAGATTTTGTCACTAAGTTAAACTGAAAAAATATAAGAGGTCCAGTGGTTAGTTTATACTCACTAGTTTTTACACAGATCCCGAAATCCTGGATTCAAACCCAGGGTTGAGCCCAATAACAATTCAGAGTTTGGAAATTGTCAGCTTTTACACTCCCGTACCTCAGAAGCTCGTAAAGTCGAACGTCAGTCCTGCGGCAGAACTATTTCCGGCCGTGTAGGACTTCGCGTCTCACCGAATTTTGTATTTGAGGATATACATAATATGAACTGTGCAGTTAATAATTCTATCTTAAATGGTTGCCGACGAAATTGGGCGGTAAGACATTTATATTATGACGGCTTGTCGTAATTGTAAGAAGCAATAAATATTAATCAGTAACATAGATGCCAAATAACAAAATACTGTTAATACTATAACAGCATCTCACTAATAAAATCAAAGTATTCGTTTCAGTAGTCAAAAAGCACTTTTTACAATGATTCAAGCAATGGCCGTTTTATTAAGTAACTCAGACAAAAAACATAACAATAATACATTAGTAATATTTTAGGAGGGCGACAATGGCTCAAGGGTCAGGATTGAACCAGCGACTTTACATCTCTTGGCGACCCGTAAACTATTGAGCTTTTTATAGTATAGTGAGGTGGACAAGTATATTGGCCATCTGATGGTAAGTGGTCACTAACGCCCATCGACATTGGCATTGTAAGAAATGTTAACCATCGCTTTTGTGTATAAATGCTATTTGTGTATAAACACGTGAAAATTGAACATTTCATCTCGGGCGGTGAAGAAAAAGATCGTCAAGAAACCTGTAAGCTTTCTCCTGAAAAGGATAGAAGGCCTCAGCCCAGTAGTAGGACATTTACAGGCTGGTACTTTAAATTTTCATATTGTGTAATAATCTATTAATGTGTTTTTTACATAAAATTTAAATGTGTGTTAAGTTTAATCAAAACTCAAAGTCAATATAAGAGTTTCACAAGTCAATTATTTATTATATTATCTAATTTAATTAATAAATCAAATAGTTACGAAATTTAAAAAAACTTTCTTGTGTTCCAAATTTGAATTGTAATTAAACTAGTTTAATTACAGGCACGTGGAACGTAACGAGTTATGTTGAATGACAGCGTGTTTGCAGCGAGACATGCTTTATACAATGTCAATGTCGAACATATTCGTACTTGACTATTTACCTAGTGAACAATTCAGTTACGCCGTGATCATCAAATTTAGATTGAATGAGTATTAGGTTACATCGGTATTTTCATTATTTTTTTAATAAAAATAGTAACTAGCACTTATAATTTATTTTACAAGATAAAATAAAATTTAAACATACTCTCAAATTGGTGAGACGAGATGGCTCAGTAAACGATCACGCCTGAAAATATTCCACAAATGTTGACCACACGCATCCATTCCAAGATAAGGTTTGAAGCTTCATTACACTGATCCAATGTGGGTTGATGGATAATGCAATTCCCTCCGACACAGGCAGACTTTCTTATGATATTTTTAAGTGACGAATTATAAACCCAAATTAAGCACGTGAAACTTTAGTGCTTGCCCGCCTTAAGTAAGAGTTTCAGCTGAAATCTAGCTACTGAGCCATCGCAATTCGTAAACATATAACATACTTATGTATTATTAATATAAAATTACAATCACAAGGTATAACATTTTTTTTAAATAATATAACAAGACACAATACGATATTTTTTTAAATTAATATTTAAATATTTTATCCTTGAAACTATACTTATATTTAAATTTTATATTAAGGTATAATAAATCATATCGCTTATAATACTGGTTTTTTCTTTTTATATTGATGACATAAGCTTAAATAATATAGTAATAATAGATTGATAAAAAAATAATTTAAAAAAATAAGGATTTTTTTTTTAAAGTAATGCATATATATATGAAGATGAGATTTTACTGGTGGTAGCTTTGTGCAAGCTCGTCTGGGTACCACCCACTCATCAGATATTCACAACAGAGCAGTACTTTGAATTGTTGTGTTCTGGTTGAAGGCTGAGTGAGCCAGTGTCATTACAGGAACAAGGGACATTACATCTTAGTTCCCAAGTTTGGTGGTGCATTGCCGATGCAAATGATGGTTAACATTTCTTACAGTGCCAATGTCTAAGGGCGTTGGTGACCACTTACCATCAGGTGGTCCATATGCTCGTCCGCCTTCCTATTCTATAAAAAAAAGATAACAAAGACATACTACGTAGATACGATCAGATATGGAACCTCCTTTTTAAGTCGATGAAGACAATACGATCAATACGATCCTTGACATCTTAGAATAATAACCTCATGTCCGCACCGATATGGTTCACAATATTATAACAAATATTATCCTTAAAAAAATAATTAACAAAAATCAAAACTTCGAACGAGTTGGCCAACATAAAGATGATTCAAAAAAAAAAAAAACTTACGCAAAAAAAAATCTAAAGTTCAACTATTTATAGAGAAAAGTTACATTATAATGTTGAATGAATTTTGTAACCACCGCATCGAGTATATATAGACGAATAGACGATAGAATCGTCACTTGTGTGATCACCTCCGACCTGATCTAACATATCATAAACATGCAGCTGGTGAGTAAATATTACAATAACTCGATTTTAACTTTTTTAAATTTCAATTTCATGTCAAACATCAAATTATATTATGCCACTTGAAAAAAATATTCTGTGTCAACATTTTTTTATTGTTCCATCGATATTAATATTCTAAATTTAAATACGATTTTTGACATTGATTAATGATGTTTCCAAATCTTTGATAAATTATTGCATATTAAAAAAAAACGATAAATCGTAAAATCGTTTCTATCAATATGCTAATGTAGTATCCATCAGGTTGACATTGTAAAAAAAATTTTACTTGACCACTGAAATAGACTAACTTTAACTTAATGCTACTTTAAAGTTACATCAAATTTGACATTTTCAACGTTGTATCAGTTTTAAACGGATAATCTAATTTAATTATTAATTAACAATTCATTTGTTATTGGGTAGGTTTTGTGTTAGTTGCTTATATTTTCTTGCTGTAATTACTTTATTTAGGTATTTCTTTTTAAAACAGAACTATTTATATTATAAAAAAAATGGATTCTCATTGGATACTTCAATAAAGTGCAATATAAAAAAGTTATTATTAAATAAAATAATACAAAAATAATAATAACTAAATATTATATATATTTTTGATATTAATATTCCATTTAATTTAGCAATATTTCGTGGCGAAAATGTACTAATTTTTGTGCATTTGCTAAAACAACGATCATTTCACAATTATATTTCAATTAATATAAAATCAAATAAAACTTATTACTTTACTTTATACACTGTATAGTGGGAAGTTAAATTTGAATATCATAGACTCAATGTCTGTTTATTTCCTAATCTTTGATAAACTTGAGAACCTAACGTGTCTATTTTGGTGAAAAATGCCGACCAAAAAACGCTTTATGATTAGGGAGATAAGTTTTAAAATATTTTGTAACGATTTTCTTTTCATGTGAACCGCTTTGTTCAGGGTTGTAAGCGATGGTAATGTCAAGACAATGAATATTGCATTTGAGATAAATATACGTGTGAATGATTAATTGTGAGAACGGTAGCAAATTTTTATCTTCGAAGTCATTATGTTTTGGTCGAAAACATTAAATTACAAGATATAAGTCAATAATGTGAATATTTCGACAACGGAAATAATATCTGACAATACTGTTCATTACGGTATTCTGTTGACTTAATTCGTTTTAGCTTATAACATATTTTATATATTGTTTTTTATTTGAAACGAATAAGAAAAAAGCGTTTGTGCAATAATTGAAGCATAAATTGTATTTTTTTTTTTAATATTTTGAATCCTGTGTCGATTATTTATCCATATATCCATATAATTATATTCTGTTAGAAACATAACAAAGTACTGTTTTTTATACACAATTAATAATCTCCAATAACCTTATTCTGAAATAGCACAACTATTTTAATTGGAGCATATTTATAATAAACAATTACATTTATCAATTCTTCATTCTACAGTACATCATCGCCATTGCCCTCTTCGGCATCGCCAGCGCCGCCTACTCCCCATACCCAGAACAGTCCAACCGGCCCCAGGCCCAGTACGAGAGGAACGCCCGCATCTTAGCCTACGAATCTGATGTGAAGGAAGATTCTTACAGATACAACTATGAGACCGAGAACGGTATCAAGGCTGAGGAACAAGGACGTGAGGTATGATCTTTTTAATATCTACCTACTTATTAACAAAATCAAGACCTATAATCTAATGAAGTAGCTATCAGTATATATTAATACTTTTAAGTATATAATGTATTAATACAATAATTTTGAAAACCGTTTATTACAAACGATTCCCGAATTCCTATTTTACAAATAGATTTCATTGTGTTCCAGTAAAAATACGATGTCGATACACTAACTTATTAAGCGCTGCTATAAATTATCAATTTATAAATTCAACCATGTGACAGAAATTAAATTGATAACCCATAATTTTAATAACGAAAAGCGCTAGAATTTAATATGGTTCGAACGTCATAAATTATTTATAAATGCCATAAAATTAATAAATCTTCAATCAAAACCATAATTGTCTAACTAAACGCAATTACTGAAACTAAAGTCACTTGATCACATTACAAGTGATGCAACGCTAATTTATGTGCTGATACTACCTTTGACCTCCATACATTATCTGGAACTTTAAGCCGATCCCATTCGTAAAACACTCGTTTGATACAATCACCGGTCGAAAGGGCATCGGTCATCCGACATGCATCCAAAATGTCGACATTGCGCAAATGTTTAACATTTTTAGAATTTTTTTTATCGTCACCAAAATCTACTATGTTTATTTCTAACGAATGTTTCAATATCTTAATTTCCATTAAAGGGAGATGAATTTTTTTTCAACATAACATAAATATATTTATTTATTTAAAGTTAGGAAGACAAACATATGTAAATTTGCTTATTAATAAAACATTATACAAGATGCATTTTAGGTGATTTTCAAATGTTCTGTAACACCTAACAAATAATGGAGAAATAGGCATATTTAATGAACAAACGTTACATCGATATTATGAAAGCGATGTCATCTGGATGACAAGATGAAATCAATTAACACATCAAGTGTGAGTTAAATGTGTTCAAGGTTAATTTATGCTAATAGCATATTCCTCAACGTCGAATAGCCAAAAAACATCTGTTTTATATTAATTTATTCTTCACTATTTCAACCAAATATAGAAATTGATTAAAAATTCTTAAGTCATTCCTTACCGTGCCGATCTTTAAATACTTTTGAGTATCATCGCCTTAAATATTCACCGTGACTAATTCAGAATTCCCAGAATGAAAGAGAACTTTAACCTCAATAAACAGATGTAAGATTTATTCATCTAACTTTGCCTTTTAGACAAGACTAGATATTTCCATAGTGATAATTCCTTCAACAAAACTTATTTCAAATTTCAGGTCGATGGAATTGAAGCTCAAGGTGGCTTCCAGTACACCGGTGATGACGGTCAAATCTACTCCGTGAGCTACACAGCTGGACATGCTGGTGCAGAATTCCAGGGTGCCCACTTACCCACCCCTCCTCCTACACCCGAAGCCATCTTGAAAGCTCTTGAACAAAACGCTCGTGATGAAGCCGCTGGTATCATTGATGACGGTGAGTGTATTTTAAATTATTATGATTTAATAGTTGAGTTAAAATAGCAACTTATAAAACTTAATATGTCTTTATCTCATTCAACATAATAGGTAATGACATGTAGGCCATCGATAACAATGATTTAAAATAATAATATAAAGTTGACGCTAATACGATTCTGAACTGTATAATAAATAAGACATTTCGAAACATCAATACTAAAGATGTTTTTTTTTTATTTCTACAATTAGAACGTCGAGAATTTTACATATTAGGCAATTTTTATACACCAATGCAGGTCGTAATGTAGCGTTTAAAGCAATTACTTCTTGATAACAATGGATTCACAAGACGCATAGAATTGAGTAATGTTTAACTTGTTAATTTTATCTTAACAATGCAAAGGAAGGCATGCATCGAAAATTGTAGGTGCATAAATGAGGACATTAGATTTTTGCAATAGAATTTTTTCATAAGGCAACGAATAATATTTTAGCATACTACTGACTTTCAGGCTCTTGTTTGGAACAGTGTGGAAGATGTTAGGTTTAATATAGTTCCATTAAATATGAATTCAAATCAAGACATATAGACGTCAGCTAAACCAATTGCACAATTAAGATTAAGGCTGTCATAAAATATATAAATGTCCGAATAGTTACTTAAAGTTGTTCCTTAAACAATAAATACGAAAGAGTTGCATCAATCTAGGAAAATACATTTAAGTTGACGACGCAATCAAAACCTACGCTGAGTCAGCGCAATATGACCTTTCGTGGATTATATAAGTCTGGGAACAGTTTAACCGAATCGTATGCACTTTAAATACATCTATTTTCAAAACAGTAATGATATTTACTTATGCTAACTCTTGGGAATAATGGTTGCTCAAATCATTTTTCAATTGAAATATCCTTAGGTATATACAAATAAGGTTCATATTGGTACATCTGTCTGTATTGTTCTATTACATATTAACAATTTATTTGAAAGCTTTATTTTAATAATTGTCTATCGTGAGAATATAACAGATTCTAACGATGTATTTTTCTAACGTGATTTGTTCTTTTGATTAGAGATTTATGACTCCTTGGATTTTTTATAACTATTGTTTCAATTTTTTACACAATAAATATTTATATGAAATTGATCTTCTAATTAATAAGGCAATTATTTGTAAATGTTCATAGCTTAACAGAGGTACAAGTAATATTGCTTGTATATTATTATTTCATTTAATAAAATAATAATGAAAGCATAGTGAACCTGTGTAATTGTACAAACATATAATTATTTACTTTACAAAAAAATATTGCTTTAAATAAAATTAAAAAAATAATTCGAAATCAATATAAAACTTAATGTTACGATTTTCAATTTCAGGTCAATACAACCCCGGCAAATATGGTGGTGCTCCTTCCGCCGGCGCTTTCGTTCCTCAGCAGAACTATGCACGTGCACAGGCCACAGCCGGTTTCCGCAAACCCTACAAGTACTAAGTCTAAACGAGACCTCTTATAAGCCTGGTTTACATTCAGATATCTGGGAAACTAAAACCTCGTTCTTACTTTAAATAATTGCCCTGAAAGGGCTAAAATTAAAGAGGCTAATTCTTTTTACTGTAATTCTAAGTCTTCCATTTTATCATTAAATAAAATCAAGACAAGAAGTTCAATAGAAGACATTCTTTGAATTTTTTGCTTTTATGTCTCAACATAAACTATTCCACTATTTAATTGTAATGTTTTAAAATCATTTATGAGTTTTTACGATTCATCTCATTTCTATTATATTTCTTTTAATCCTTTTCATAAGTGAACCTTAATTAGGGCCCGAAGAAATAATCAATTGAATATCGGATAGTGTTGTAGACTTATTAAAACCAGGTCATACTTAATCGATATCAGTGTGTTAACACTTAAATCTTAATGTAAACTAGGCATTATATAACAAAAATAGCTTACGATCAATACAAAATAATGTGATAATAATCTGTACTTCTGTAGATATAATCCAGATAATGGAAAGTTAGTTTTTATTTATTCTATGAATAAAAATTTTTTTATATATAAATTTTATTTTTATTGTAAATCCCAACCTCATTAAATTTATTGTATCTATTGTCGGAATTAAGAAATTCACAATAAAATAGCAGATTATGATCGATAAATAACGGAAAATGATAAGCAATATTACCTTTTATTAATATTTTATTTTACTTAAGAGGTGCACTTATCATAATAGATTACCATTATAAGATGGTTTTAACATTAAAAAAAGGAATAGAAGCATATAATGCACGTAGTAATGATGATGTGTGACTGAAAAGTATTTTCCAAAAATATTTATCCTTAAATTTGAAAGTTCCAGTACAGTTATTAGACAATTATACTATAACTATTATACTTATACAATTCAATATTAATTATAAAAAATAAATATATTAAGTCTAAAATTTTTGTCTGATTGTAAATATTTGGACCCACAGACCAATATTTCTTTCCGAGGTGACTCGGTTACAAGAAAATGTGAATTTTAACTGAAAATCAAGCAAGGCAAAGCAACTAGACCTTTTTATGTACTTAAGATATCTTTATAATTAATATCGTGGTTAGCGGCAATGAAATACACATTGAGAAAACATACATTTATTATTGAAGTTCTGTACTAAAATAATATTATAATGCTTTTAAATTGAAGGTTTCTATTAGTGGCGTCAACAATGTTACCAATTTTAAAATTATTTGTTTATTTGTTTATTTGTAAGTAAGTGAAACAAACAGCATATTTTATATTACATAAAAATTATAAACCTTAAATAACACACATGCCAATACAGTTTCCACAAATAATTAATCTGGAAGTGAACATATATATAAAAGAGATAAAACAGTAAAATTAAATGTATGGTAATTAAAAAAAAAAAACTAACAAGTTTAAAAATGTATATAAACCAAACTTATATCATGTGAAATATGAAAAAGGAAAAAAAAAAGTTAATAACAAATCTAAATCTAATTATTTTTAAGTATCGAGTTAAACTTACTGAGACCGCTGCTGAACAAGTCTATGTGGTTATATTTATCGTTATAGTTGATACACGATCTTACTATAAAACCATTTTTGTAATAATTTGTTTTATGATTTGGAGTTGCGAAAGTGGCTTTGTACCGAGCACTTAAACGAGGACAGTTAAATAATATTTTATTTAGGAGATAAGGCGAATCTATAAGGCTGTTAATAATTTTAAATAGAAACAATTGGTCTCTATGTTCTCGTCTAGTTTTCAAGGACAGTAGAGTAGGCAAATCGTGACCAAATTTATATTTTAATTTTAATTTTTTTTTTGCTACACGCGCTGAAAATAACCAACGGGCTATACAGGCTGCTGACCTTCCATGTTCTGGAGTTAGATATATACTGTTTGAATATGAAGTAACAGTATGTAAATGTTCCACTGCTAGCCTCCTCTTTGAGGAGAACATTTTAAGTTTATTCCTCTACGCTACCCCAATGCGGGTTGGTGGACCCGTGCAGCAGATTTTCATGAAAACTTATACAGGTTTTCTTATATTTTTTTCCTTCGTCACGGAGCACGTATTATAAATACAAATTAAGCATATTAAAAGTCAGTGGTGCATTTCGGGTTCATCTCAAATATATATAAACGAAATTAATTTATTGTTTTTCTATATTCTCGTTTAGTAATGATAGCTATGACAAAAATAGTTTGAATAAAGTTTGATAGGAACTGTTATTATTCATAACTGCAGATATTGCTTTTAATTAAGAATATTTATCAAACATAAGCAAAAAAAAAATAAGTACAAAAAAGTCATACAATGAAATTTACGTGCCACATTAAGTTTAAGTTATTGAACTTAAGATATTAAATTTAAAACAATATATTTTTTGTGTTTTTTTTAATCAATCAATCAATCAATCAATCAGCCAATCAATAATTTGTCCACTGCTGAACATAGGCCTCTCCCAAGGTGCGCCAAAGCTCCCTGTCCTCCGCCTTCCGCATCCAGTCGGTGCCCGCCACCTTCTTAAGGTCATCGGTCCACCTGGCTGGAGGGCGTCCTACGCTGCGTTTGCCGATCCGCGGTCTCCACTCTAAGACTCGTCTGCTCCAACGGCCATCGGTCCTACGACATACGTGACCAGCCCACTGCCACTTCAGCCTACTAATTTTGCAAGCTATGTCGGTGACTCCGGTTCTTTTCCGGATAATCTCATTTCTGATCTTATCCTTCAAAGATACTCCGAGCATAGCTCGCTCCATAGCACGCTGAGCGACTTTGAATTTGTGGACTAGTCCCGCAGTTAGTGTCCACGTTTCGGCACCGTATGTCATGACAGGTAAGACGCATTGATTGAAGACTTTCGTCTTCAAACATTGCGGTATGGACGACGTGAGGACTTGACGAAGGTTGCCAAATGCTGCCCATCCCAAGCGAATTCTTCGATCGGCTTCCTTCTCGAAGTTGTTCCTACCGACTTGTATAACCTGTCCTAGGTAGGTATATTCCCTAACAACTTCGAGAGGTTTCCCTTCGACGTATATCGGTCCCGGCACAACATGCCTATTGAACATGACCTTGGTCTTGTCCAAGTTCATACCGAGACCGACACGCCGGGAAGATTCACTAAGGCTACGCAGCATTCTGGTTAGTTGTTCCAGCGACTCCGCTATGATGACGATATCGTCGGCAAATCGAAGGTGTGAGATGTACTCGCCGTTTACATTGACTCCACATCCAGTCCAATCCAGCGTCTTGAACACGTCTTCCAACGCGTTGGTGAACAGTTTCGGAGATATTACATCCCCCTGTCTCACCCCTCTGCGCAGTTGGATCGCCTTCGTCTTACAGTTCTGGATGTGGACAGTCATTGTAGCGGCGTTGTATAGACATCTCAGTACCTCGATGTATCTCCAGTCGATATGACATCTCTGCAATGAGTCGAGCACTGCCCAGGTTTCGATGGAGTCGAAGGCTTTCTCGTAGTCCACAAATGCCATACACAGCGGCTGATTGTACTCTTCGGTCTTCTGCACAATCTGCCGAACAGTATGAATGTGGTCCACGGTGCTGTAGCCTGATCGAAAACCGGCTTGCTCTGGGGGCTGGAACTCGTCAAGTCGTCTGGCGAGACGGTTCGTGACGACTCTTGAGAACAGCTTATACACGTGACTCAGGAGAGAGATTAGTCTGTAGTTTTTCAAGAGGGTTTTATCACCTTTCTTGAAAAACAGTACCACCTCACTCCCGCTCCACGTTTCCGGGGTCTTGCCATGTTGGATGACGGAATTAAAGAGGCTTGCTAGCTCTTTCAGGACCGGAGTCCCGCCTGCCTTAAGCAACTCCGTTGTGATTCCGTCATCTCCCGGAGCTTTGTTGTTTTTAAGCTGTTCTAGAGCCGCCCTAATCTCGCCTTGGTCAACGACCGGGAGCTCCTCGGAGTAATGGCGCGTAAGAGGGGCGCGCTGGTCATCAGGACTGATTCCCACGGGTTTATCCGATCTTGAAGAGAACAACTGCCCATAAAACCTCTCTACTTCTCCGACAATCTCAGGCCTAGAGGTAACGACCCCACCATTTTCAGTTTTAAGTTTTGTCAGACGCGGCCTCCCAAACTTGCGAGCGAACACTTTCGATCCCCGATTTTGCTCAATTGCAGCCTTGATGGCACGGGTATTGGAGCATCGGAGATCGCGTCGCGTCAGCGTTTTTATTTTTCGGTTTAAGGCCTTATCTGACAAAAACGATGGTAGTTCTCGTCGTTTCCTCATGAGCTCGAGTGTCTCAGCAGAGAGTTTTGGTGCGTTGTCTCTTTTCTGTGGCGGAAAACACTTGCGGGATGTGTTTTGCAGTATTTTGACCAGCGTGTCGGTTTTCTCATCAATACTGCTTACGGTTTCCAACGCGGTAAATTGATTTTGAAGTTCCATTTGGAACTTTTCGGCACCTTGAGCAGCTTGGAGCATGGTAGGTCGGAGAGTAGACCTCATCATTCGCGATCTTTCAGCTTTAAAGTCGATATCTAGAGTGCCTCGAACCAAGCGGTGATCACTTCCGGTATTAAACCTGTTGATCACTGAGACATCTCTAAATATGTGCCTTTTATTCGAAATGATAAAATCTATCTCGTTCCTTGTCACGTTATCGGGGCTTCGCCAGGTCCACCTCCTCTGGGGCTTCTTTTGAAAGAAAGAATTCATCAAAAAGAGCCCCTGCGCTTCGAGAAAGTTTACCAGCATTTGCCCCCTGTGATTTCTGCAGCCCAAGCCGTAAGGTCCAACTTTCGATTCACCGCTATTATGTACTCCCACTTTAGCATTAAAGTCTCCCATAACAACATTGTAGTGGGCCTTCGAGGTGTTGTTGAGAGCCTTTGCGATGTCCTCGTACATCGCTTCGACCACATCATCAGAGTATGCCGAAGTTGGCGCATATACCTGTACGACCTTCAGAGAGTATCTGTCGGAGAGTTTTAGGACAAGGTACGCTACCCGGTTCGACACACAACTGATTTCCACAATGCTGCTAATGAGATCCTTTTTGACCAGAAAACCGACACCACCCTGGGAGAGGTTATCACCTTCGCGGAAGTAGAGTAAGTTACCGGACTCTAGAGTTATCGTGTCCTCCCCCTGTCTTCGGACTTCAGATAACCCCAGTATATGCCAGTTTATATGACTTAGCTCTACTTCTAATTCGGCGAGGTGATGGTCCAGCCTTAACGAGCGTCCATTGTACGTTGCCATATTTAGTCGCCGTTTATGGTAGCCTGCCATGAACCGGTGATTCTTTGCACCCCCTGCCCTGCCGATACCGCGACCGCTACCTTGGTCGGGCCTAGCGGGCTTGCCGGTAACTAGGGGCCTTTTTTTTGGCGCATCTACCATTTAGAGGTTTTGCCCATACTCGCCACGCTGGGCAGGCGTGTTGGCGAGCGCAGTAGGGGGTAAGATGCTTATGGGGGGGACGCTGCTGTCCATCCCCCCTTTCCCTTTCCCTCAGTCGCCTCTTACGACACCCACGGGATGAAATTGGGGAATTGGGGATTGGATGTTTTTTTTAATGCTCCAGTCTATTTAATACCAGTTCGGAAGTGGATAGCAATAAAGTATTATTATTATGTAGCTGTACTATAACACTTTTTTTTGTAATAGTATCAAATTATTTTAAATAAAAAATAAAATAAAAAAAATAAAATATTTTATTTCATAGCAAGCTCATATATACACATAATGTTCGGCTTAAATAAATAACATACAAATTGATATAAGTTATATTTAGCAAATTATACATCAAGGTATGTTAAAAACATATCGTGATTTAATAGGAATATCCGGAGTTCGAGTTGAAACTGCCCTGGTGGTTAGCAGAGCCGAATCCCTGACCAGGCTTTCCTCCATTCTGACCATCATTGTCAGGACGGTATTTACCTGTTAATAAAGAAGTTAATTTCATTAAATTATATAATTTTTAATTATATTAAATTATATGATTAACTGTTTAATCACAGTTACCTCTTTCAGAACACAACTAATGCAGCAGGAAATGTCTTACATAATATGTTTTGGAAGTCAAAGTATACTCACCATCATCAAATATACCAGCAGCCTCATCTTTCTCATTCTGTTTCAAAGCCAGAAGGATTTCTTCGGGTGTTGGTGGGGGTACTGGGAGGTGATCACCCTGTGGCCTAAAGCCATCTTCTCCAGCTGTAAATGTCACGGAGTAGACCTTTCCATCATCACCCTTGTATGCAAATGCACCTCTTGTCTGAACTGCGTCACCAGATTCCTCAGCTTGGATGCCGTTGGATGTTTCGTACGAGTAACGGAAACCTGAGTATTGGATGAAGAAATTTTGTATGTATATCATTTGTTTTTCTAAGCAATATTTCATATTAAGTTTTAATTTGAGAACTTATGGCCTTACTTATCTCTTTCTACCTTTATTGATTTGACATTCGAAAGAAGAAGACACAGCACTGTTTAACAAATCAGTCGCTAAGCAACGTATATAAGTAAGGCCGTTAGTATTAATGTATTTAAATAAAACTATAATTGCGTTAACAATTATTCATTAAATAATTTAAATCATCGGTGCTATTTTGTAAGAAGTCACTTAATATCTCACTCTTGTATCTTTTGAATGATTTTTTATAAAATAGGTAGACGGATAAGCCAATGGACCACCTGATGGTAAGTGGTCACCACCGCCCATAGACATTAGCATTGAAAGAAATGTTAACCATCGCTTACATCGCCAATGCGCCAACCTTGGGAACTAAGATGTTATGTCCTTTGTGCCTGTAATGACACTGGCTCACTCACCCTTCAAACTCAAACAATACCAAGCACTGCTGTTTTGCGATAGAATATTTGATGAGTGGGTAGTACCTACCCAGATAAGCTTGCACATAGCCCTCTCACCAGTAATATAACCATTTAATATAACCAATATCACATATCTCATTCTGACCTATTTCTTATAGAATATTTCAAAATTGCTTCCACTCACCGTTTTCTCCAATTTCTTGATCCAATTTCAATATGGCTGAATTTTTCTCCGCAGCTTGCTGAGGACGATTATTGGCTGAACCCTGTCCACTTGGACCGAACTGATTGGATCCCGGTGCTCCAGGACTTTGAGGTAGATAAGTAGCTGATGGTAGTTGAGCAGCAGATGTCAAAGCCAGGAGTGTGCAAATGATTATCTGGAATTATATAAACGTTTTAGAAACAAATTTGACTTTACCTATAAAGGTTGTTCAGTACGTTAAACAATGCTGTCTCTTTCTGTCTAATGTAAGATCAATGATGATAGAAAAGGAGAAATAAGTGTTTAGCTAAACACACGGTAAGCATAGTTCATAAAATCGAATACTGTTTAATTTCTTCAAAAATCTTACCATTTTGTTCATTTTGTATTATTTCTCAACTGAATTGCTATTCCAATGCGATGAGCTGTACTGTGCCTTCTTGGGCCCATGATTCGCTTTTATATGTAACAAAAATATTTAATTTAACAATTAAGAGATTGTCAACAGCGATATTGTGACTCCCGTATACCTTGAATGTTTGAAGATGCGATTACTTTCTATAATAATATGCAAAAAATACAAGAATATTGAACAAATATAAGACCTTATTACATCAAGGTCGTTGCATATTATGTTGCATTTAAGGCATTTTATAAAATTATAAATTTTCTAAATGTTCGACTTATACAAGTATACACATAATCTTATGTTTACAGTAATTCATGTTTAGTGACAATAGAAGTGTTCAATGATCGTGTCTGAATATAATTAATTAACTGCATATAAACAAAAGAATAATCTACAATATTCTCCGTTCTCATAGATCTAAGCACGTGTATCAAATTTCATGAAGATGAGTTAAAATCAAATCAAAATTATTTGATTTGATTTGACTTGATGAGTTAAACGATTAGAACATTGTGTAGATGCTTAGAATTTGGTGTGCTGCAGCGCCATCTAGCCGCTAGTTTCATGAAATGGATGAACTACTAGATGCGTACAACAACACTGGTTCATTGTGACTGGCTCTTTGGGCCAAAATAAATGACACGGCAAGATGACTTGCCAGCGAGGAATTAGCCCGGGGCTACCTTGAGGCCCGTACCCAGAATGGTTTTTGGGCCAGTCAGGAGGAACCCTCTCTCTCTCACAACAAATGTTATAGTCTTAAATTGCTTTTTGAGTAATTTGTCTTCGTTACTATTAATGCGGTTAGGATAATATAATATACTACATGAGCGTTATAGACTCTATTAAGCTTTTCATTCTTCATCATTAAAAAAGAAGAAAGTTTTGTTCAGCTGTGGAGTAAAAACTTACATAATATAATTTAAAATTGTATTCTAAAAGTTGACAAATTCACTATATGCATACCCGAATATGATTATAATAATAATAATATCTTGGGACATTATTCACACACGGCCATTTGATCCCAAATTAAGCAGAGCTTCTGCTATGGAAACCAGACAACTGGTATACTACGTATACTACTTTTTTCTTTGTAAATACATACTTATACTCAGGACAAACAGACATGTTCATGCACACAAATGTCTGTCTTGGGTGGGAATCGAACTCACAACCTTCGGTGTGAGAGGAAAGTATCTACCAACGACGCCAACGACGACATAATGGTGGATGACATCCAACACATGCGAGTGCTCTCATTTTCGTTTTGTTTTCTTTAATAAAAATGTTCAAGCCGCCAATAATAAAATAATTGAAGGACGTGAAAAATCATTAAGATTTGAAGTGTTTATATTTACTTATGTCGTAATTGTGTTGCTATCTGTAAAGTGTGTAAGTGTTATAATATAGTTTTAATACTATTACGTTTCATACGAAAACAGTACTACAATTATAAACTTGAAATGCCTCGAACAATATTCGCACGGTACAATTTTTAGCGTATGTGAACGCAGCATTATAATTGAAATAAAAGCAGTTTAAATGTAATGGTGGTAGAAATTTAATAAAATTCTTGCACTCGATGTCGGCGGGCGAGTAGACGTTCTAGTTAGCTCGTGACCAGACAGGTATAACCCTGTCGAATCGTCAGCCTTAATAATAATTGTAATATAGAGCAATCCTCCGCCCTCTATATTGCCCAGCTGTCTGGTAAAACCTTTATGTTTTTACCATAACCTATGTGTTGAAGTAAGTTTTTGTTTGTGAGATGTGAGATTTCAAATTAAATATGATATATACATATATAAAACCTTAATGCAATGCCTATATAGGATACATCGAAATGTAACCTAAAATAAACAACAAATAACTTTAAACTTCCAAGAGTTGAAGAAATAGGTTAGGAATTTAAAGGTATTTGAGAGGATTTAATAACAATCGCAGCGTCTATTTACAACAGAGGAAAGCCAACTGTGAAAGATATTTTGCTCAAAGGTGTACGCAAACATAAATATGCTGGAATATATATATAAGGTGTGTGGGTGTGAGAGAATCTATATATATAAAGGTAAGTTATTCGTTAGGACGGCAGTCCGACATGACTGGATAAAGATCAGGCGAAATACCTACCTAGAATTTCTTGACGGAAGAAACCCAGGGCCTCACTTCCTGCAACCTTATAAATTATCCACTAATTCAACGACGTAGATTTATATAAACGAACATTTTCATTACCAAGAAACAATTGGGAAATGTCTTAATGTATGCAATGTAAAGCTCACGACTTTGTACTAATGACAAGGTCATGTGAAGGGCACAGTGTTAACATTCTCGTAATAAGTTCGTTTCTGCTACATATAGAGAAAAATATTTGGATATTTTTATACAATATTTTTATAACAATTCAAAGTAGGTCATTATTGTTTAAGTGAAACTTTTTTTATACAAATAGAGTAACATTTCAAGGTCAAATATTAACATATCATTCTTTATAAAAATAAAGAAAGGCGTCCAAATGGGCCACCTTATGGTAAGTAGTCACCAAATAAAAAGATCTGTATGAATAATATTATCAATAAACCGACATAAAATCGAATTACTCAAATTCCGAACTAAGTTTGGCACAAAAACTATATTATTTGAAAGACACAGCTTTAAAATTCAATACCAAAATACGTTATAAATTAAAAATTCAATAAACATATTCAATAAAAGATTAAAAAGTTATTAACTGGCACAAAATGTAGAATTATAAGTTATGGTATAGTACTTAATATTTAATGGTCCTAAGTTTAAGTGGACTTTATTCTTTTTAGGAAATAAATGCCTTAAACCTTAATAAAAAACGTAACTACCGAGTTTTTGTCTATTATTTATGATAGACTACATTTTGAACCGGTAGTAGCTTCTTGTTTATCTTGTAAATGCTCATAACAGCCTACATAAAGTAAATTTTGTTTTTATGTACACGCTCAATGATAAAAATCAAAGAGAAAAACATTTTTGACTAAGATAATTTATGATAATGATAATCTCCTGACTGATTTTGTCCGCAACAGCTGTTATCTACGTAAACTGCTACCTTATTTAGCTGCTACCCTAATAAACCTTATTATTGCTTATTTATTATATTTCCTTCTCACTATTATAAACAAACGGAACCGCAATCTGACACAACGAAGAAGGAAGATCAAGATTAACTGTAAGTCCTGTACTTGCTTTCCGCTAATGGAAATGCTACTAAAGTATGCTACTAAACTATGAGCTGCGTTTTAATAAAGGCGGATGGATAAATGGGCTGATGTCAATTCCTCACCATATAGACATTGGCAATGAAAGAAATATTAATCACTCTTTACGTCGCCAATGCCCAAACAATACAGTGCTCACACACCCTTCAAACCGGATTACAACAATACTTATTGGCTTGACGGTACAAAATCTGATAAGTTTATCTCCCCAGACGGGAAATCCTGCTACTAAGTGCTACAAGTTTCCGGCATGATCAGGCGCAGGACCAAAATTATTTAAAAAAAAAAAACATTCCTATAACAAACAATAAAAGCTTGATGAAGCAATTAACAAAATGATCAACCAATTTGAATTGATTATAACAAAAAACGTAAGTCGTTTTTTATACGAAACAGGTGTTTCATCTTCCTTGAAGCTAAATTAAACCAGTTTTGAAACAATTAAGCGTGACCAATAATTTAAAGCCTCATTGCTTCATGCCTCGTTAGTGTAGTGACTTATAAAGCAAACCCGTCTGGGTTCAAACCAGGCCAGGTCTATAAGATATATGACGTTTTTCAGTCAAGAAATTCTCAATAGCAGTACGTTTGTATAATAATTGAAATAAACATATGAGTTGAAATTACGATTCATAGAACAACAGTGCTATTCAGAGAACTCACCTCGTATCTCACTTGTGAAATGTTGAAAATCAAATTGCGGTCAAAATAAAATAATGCCGTCGTCATCGATCGTCATCGTTATATTTTTATACCAACTCAACTGATGGCAGAACCGTTCTACATAAGGTCTTTTTTTTATAGAAAAGGAAGGTGGACGAGGATACGGGCCACCTGATGGTAAGTGGTCACCAAAGGCCCTTAGACATTGGCACTGTAAGAAATATTAACCATCGCTTACATCGCCAATGAGCCACCAACCTTGGGACCTAAAATTTTATGTCCCTTGTGCCTGTAATTACACTGGCTCACTCACCCTTCAAACCGGAACACAACAATACCAAGTACTGCTGTTTTGCCTTAGAATATCTGATGAGTGGGTGGTACCTACCCAGACGAGCTTGCACGAAGCCACCAGTCGTCGCAGTAACTAACTTCAGTAATAGATTCGCTGAACTGATCATTCTATAA
Organism: Nymphalis urticae; assembly: GCA_905147175.2. NCBI lineage: Eukaryota > Metazoa > Arthropoda > Insecta > Lepidoptera > Nymphalidae > Nymphalis > Nymphalis urticae. The sequence goes on from LR990001.1 coordinate 10,170,640, forward strand.
AATACTATGAACATGCTATAATAATAAATATCAATGTCGCTTATCCCTCTTTTTTTTCTTTTTTTTCCTCTGACAAGCGAATTCTAAATTGAGTTTTGATTTTGTTCATATAGAATAGAATAGCTTTATAATGAGTACGGACAGAGTTCGCTTGGTTTTATACTGATTGTTCTAAATTTTTTTAATTATCCGTACAAGATAGAAACCTAAATAAATAAATTTATGAAATTTTAAAGTTATTTTTAATGGTTTTAAGAGTTTACATATAATATTAATACTGTAAAATGTCGACTACAAATTCTCGTATAACCGTAACAGCCTGTGAATGTCCCACTGCTGGGCTAAAGGCCTCCTCTCCTCTTTTTGAGGAGAAGGCTTTGGAGCTTATTCCACCACGCTGCTCCAATGCGGGTTGGTGGAATACACATGTGGCAGAATTTCAGTGAAATTAGACACATGCAGGTTTCCTCACGATGTTTTCCTTCACCGTAAAGCACGAGATAAATTATAATCACAAATTAAGCACATGAAAATTCAGTGGTGCTTGCCCGGGTTTGAACCCACGATCATCGATTAAGATTCACGCGGTCTTACCACTGGGCCATCTCGGCTTTTTTTTTAATTTTTAAATTCTCGTATAAGTCTACTTAAACTACATAGTTATATAGTAGTAGTAGTATAGCATACATTCGGCTTAGTGAGTCAGCTATTTAATTGTTTTGTTTGAACTAATATTTTATGTATTCATAATTATTACATGTTCACATCATTCATACATAAAATAAACAACCACCCACAAATAATTCAAACATTCCAAAATATTTGCTGATTCCAGAACAATCACCGCAAAACGGTGCATCGCTATATACGAAATGCCAACGGTTAACTCAAATTTGTGTTCTTATTAATGTGTAACTAAAAACATATATTTGACATTAATGTGTAACTAAAAACCAAACCAACCAATCTGGGGGCGCAATCTACGAACAAATTGTCACTTTATCGCAATCGAATCGAAGCGTTATCGTTGCCGTTTATCCGTTTTCCTATTCTTTAATTTTATTATCGACTATTGGCATAAAAGCTAACAATTAAGTTTCATTTGACACAACGGTATATGTTAACATAATATCCGTTCGGTTCCGATCCGAATATATATAGAATGGTCAAAGTTTGATTGGAATTTAATCGGAAACCTATTGTAATCGTTAAAGATTAGTAGAATTTGCGTCCTAGAATAACGCATGAATTGGCTATTTATATTTCTGGCTATATTTGTGCAAGTCATCTACACACTATCGAGTTTGCACAATATTATAAATACCATAATAAAATGTAACTAAATTAAGGCGTCACGTGAAGGTGAAAGAAATTATGTATAAACTATAAAAGATATTGGTCTTAGTTAAAATTGTTTCTTATCGGATAATTTGTTGTACAATTCTGTGTCTTCGTCTTTCGAATGACAAATCAATAAAAAAGAAAGAGTGAAATCAATGGTTAACTGATTAGCTAAGTAACGCTGTAAAGTTATATTTAAGATTTTTCTATTAAATGGATTAATATTTTTTTATGACTTTCATTATTATTAAATGATATTGAAAAATAAAAGGATCAAATACAATACAATAATATCGTTTATTATATATTTGAACACAAGCATTAATTAAGTAAAATAATTGACTCCTCAGTAGTGGTAGCCAGTTTGTTCATCAAAAGGTTGTTGAGGAATGTTCTGGAAAGATGTAGTCTTGGGAGCCAAGTACTGACGGCTGGCAGCACCGAACTGTGGCTGAGAGCCAACGTTGGATCCTTGAGACCCAAATGTAGATCTGAATCCTCCACTTGCAGATCCATGAGACGAACCGGAGTTTGAACCAAAGCCGGTGCTATGGCTGGAGAAATCGGAGCCCTGGCTGTATTGTTGGCTGGCAAAGTGGCCCGATGATTCTGTAAATACAAAATATATTTTATTTCCTAATGCAATAATAAAGGAACAGCCTAAATAAAGGCAAAGGCCCAGTGGTAAAGTGGTACATATATTAGGCGAAAATTATATAAATGTTGTTTATATAATATACTATATAGTGCTTCCTCTCGAGAATACTTTGAGTTTATTCCATGCAGCCTTATGTTGGTAGTAGAAGAATTTAATTCGACTTGTGCATGATTTATTTCTCTGTAGAGCAGGTGGTAAACAATAGCTTCAAAAATGAAGCTTACCAAAAATGCATACTATTTACCCAGATTTGTACCCATGACCTTTCGTTAAAATCGACATCCACTAAGCAATATCGACTTCATCTAATAGCAGTATTAACAAGCACTTTCAATTAATTACTGGTATTTTTTATAATGCTATCCGTATAATATTACTTACGTTTGTTTGAAGAAGTTCCGATTCCATGGAAACCGTTGGATCCAGCTCCAGATGGTCCATGGTCCGGGGGAAGGTACTGGTTAGATGTGGCACCAATAAAAGCGCCATTTTTACCAGCTGATCCATTAGCCCCGAATCCGTTTGATCCTTGAGAAGCACCAAATCCACTGGAGCCATGGCCGTTAGCACCAACTCCATTGGAAATATGGCCACTAGTGCCAAATCCATTGGAACCAACACCGCTAGAACCAAAGCCAGAAGACCCATGGCCATTTACACCGAAGCTGGTACTGCCAGAAGTGTGACCGTTGGCCAATCCGTTAGAGCCATGACCACTACCGAATCCATTGCTTCCCGAACCGTGTCTGGAAAAACCGTTGCTGCCAGTGTTGAAACCATTTTGTGAGCCTCCGTTAGCACCGAAGCTGCCATGAACGTTGTTGTTGTCAGGAGGTAAGTAGGAGCGCTCGAGGTGCTCCAGGCGACCAGCAGACGCCACAGCAATCAAGGCAGCAACAACGAACTAAAAATTTTACAATTATGTAATATGTAATTTACTTTTATGTCATAAGAAATGTAAAATAAACAAACAGTTTGAAAATATCACACTGATAATGCCTCATCTCCTTTTGTTGGTGACAATTTGAATCTCATTTCATTACGCTAACCTATGCGGGTTAGCGAATACGAATGTGGAAGATTTCCATCCAACTCATGAGAAGATTTCTGTTTTTCCTTCACAGTCTAAATTAATTATTATCAAAAATTGAGTGGTATTTGCTTAGGTTCGAACCCGCTCTGTTCAATTACAGTTCACGCGTTCTTACTAGTAGATACACAAAACAACTACCTCAAATAAATTAAAAAAAAATTATAATAAACACATAATAGTCTATTATTACTAATAATAATAATTACTAATAAATATAATATATTAATGTAGTTATTCAAAAAGAACAATTATTAAAATAATTTACCAATTTCATATTTAGGTCGGTGTATGTATTGCCAAATGTGAAGCCCACAAAGAACTGTGTTACTCTGAGACGGACTGACCCATTATATACCATCCGTCCAGATCCTAATCCTGAAGATATCGCTCGTATACTGACGTAATATACTTTACAAAATGTAATAAAACATTGCCATGATGTGATATGCATGGTCGAGTTATTAGCCGACATATTTTTTCCAAAGACCTTGTCTGTCAGAAATTTTTCAAGGGTATGCCTTAATTAATTTCAGTTAATCGTAATAATCAATTCAATTATGAAAGCTGTCTTAGGCTTTATCTCATTGCTGGGTACGGATCTCGAACGTGCTTGTAATTTGATGTTCGTGAATAGATGAACATTATAAATTAGCTCGTTTGTTGAGTTTTGCAAGCGTATTTTTTTGGTTGTACCTCGTTGATGGATTTGGCGAATCACGTATGCGTGTTTTTTTTTGTAATTTTCGGTTAATTAAAATATCGTAACCAATGTAAGTATTTTAGTAAATTTTATATCTTATAAAATGTATAGGTACTTATTTTTTATTTTTTTTGATATAACATTTCTATTAAACCAAAGCTAAGATCTTAATCAATATACGTACTATAAATTAAAAATATATAGCAATTTATACTAACAATTAAATCTTGTATGGAGTATAATATGTCTCTTATCAATTTACCTTGCTTGGGGTTAGCAGAATATTATAGCATTTTTGTACTGAGTTTTATGAAGTCGAAATTGTTTGACTAAACATATATTTTTTTAAATCTTTTATACTTAAAATTTTATTGTTTTCATGTCAGCTTTTCTCAAAGCATTGTTACAATCAGACAGCGTCTTTAAAGAAAAAAATGTATTTTCATCTTTTTCAAAAAATATATTTTTTCTTCTTACAATCAAAATATAATTTATAATTAAAATCAATTCACAATTGACAAATATATCAAAAAGTATTTTACAAAGAACTAACAAATTCACATGTTAGTCATATTAAGTATTTTGTATCATTATATACGATTTGTAAAATTACGATTTAATGTATATATATATTTAAAAAGATAAAGAACGATTAGCAAAAATCAATTTTAACTAAAGACATATTAAGCCCCTAGCTAACTGATCATAAAATATTTAATTTGAGTTTCAAGGTTGTGAGAAAACCTGCATGTATTGGATAAAATGCATGTACATCTAATCAATCTGCAATGAAACGTTGTGGAATTAGTTCCAATCCTTTTCCATAAGAGAAAAGAAGTCCCAGCTGTGGGGGATTTACTTTACTTCGTCTTATCTTATGATGCTGCACTTATGTGCAATCCTTATCTAACCATCTATTAAAACACAAAAAGCGACAAAAGTGCCGACGGTCGGTTTTATTTAAATTGTGATAATTTAGAGAAGATTGAATATAAAGGAAGCTTGAAAATCTGGGTGCGACTTGGTCTTCCCTCTTGTTCCCAAGATGACATTTAATGCTTTAATAGACAAAATTAAACTACTTATACGCTTTTGAACGTGGTGGACGCTGGAAACGATCCATTATCCATATCCATATCCATATCATTTACTTGCAAAACATGAAAAACAAAGTTAAGCCACTTAACAGTATCTGGTTAACGATAATGTAAGTAATTTTTGATGTTAAAAACTATTTCATAAAAAGCAAGCTATGCCACTCGGTTTCACACGTGTTATTCTTATGACGTGTAATTGCTGCCAACATTCAAAAAATGCTATGAGAGTTTCTTGCCCTAATAGCTTTATTGGGTGGACCAGGACAGGCCCAGGATTCGCTCCCACGCCCACAATTTAAGCCTCGACGCAGTCCTTACTTAAATATTATGAGTAAACAGCCAAATGCATCTGATTTTGTTAAGAGGTCAAGCTCAAAATTAAAGATGAAAAACTCCGATTCAAAAAGCATTTATATTACTAGTAACACCTGGCGTTTTCCATTCTATGTATATATAAACTGTAATGGCAATCAGTTGAACTATAGAAAATGATGCATGGCAGCGCCACCTAGCGGTTACAAAAAAAGTGGATAGAATAAAAATACATTCATACGAGTATACATGCCACCGTATCAACACTTTAGAAATAACCTCGTTGATAATACCAGTAGCAGTAGCAGTAACTCCTCTCCCTTTTTGAGGAGAAGGTTTTGAAGCTTATTCCACCACGCTGCTCCTGCGGGTTGATAGAATACACATGTGGCAGAACATGTGATAATACCAGCCGTTAGAAAAATGCATTGTTTCTTGGAGACAGTTATGGGACTTTAGGGATTCGACTGGTTTTATTTTCAATGCAACCTGTATCTTTGCGGTTAATTGTGACCAAGTGTAAGCACTATCTAAGTCTATTAATATCAATATATTTTTTGTTTGTAGGACAACCTTTATCAATAAATTAATTATCTAACGCAAAAATAGTTTCTCAAATTGGACTTGGACTTCCTGAGATTATTGTGTTCAAACATACAGACTATTCTGATTTACAATATTATTGTAAATAACGTTAAGTTATAAGCAATAATCTTTTAACTTTTTCCATTAAGCCCTACTTAGTTACTTAAAGTTTTTACGTTTTAAAAGCTTCCTACATACGAAAAAAAATTATTACTTAAAAGTACACGGATGTCGAATACGACTTAATCCTAATATATTATATTGGATTGATATTTAATCTTTATGAAATGTTCCGCGATTTCGATAATATTTAGACCCTTACTAAGAAATAATTATGATAATGAGTTTATTTGTTTGTTATACTTTGACGTCTTAACTAAACCGACAATCATGTTTGTTCATTGTTAACGGTACAGAAAAGTACACATAACATCTTCCTCCTTTCAATTTCACAGCTTCGTGCGGGTGAAGCTGCGAACTCGTTAATTCGGTAAATTGTAGTACGAAAAATAACTTTTAGTTCGTGGTACGGATTTGTGTCAATATTACATATATTTTAAGCGATATAATTTCAATCTTTGTTCCTTTGGTTGGCGACGCATTGGTTGGATGTAATTAATACATCTCACACTGTCAATGCTTATGGTCGGCGATGAACGCTTGCTCTCAGCTGTTCCATTTCTAAGTCTAACTAAATGATTTAAAAATATATTGTACCATCACCATTCGATTTTCTTTTTATTGCGCTACTGACATACCAAAATACCAATCATACCCACTTATTAATATTCCAATTTATTTTACAATTAAGCGTAAAGTTGAATATAAAAAAGCTACGATTACCAGAAATATATAAATAGTTACAGCCACTTTTGAATACTTAATAAATAGAATCAAAAACGAATTGATTAAAGATACAATATAAAACCTCTTTGTTACATACCTACACAGAGAAAGATAATGAATGAATTCGATCCAACTCAATCAAGGTACAATTTGATCAAGCATCAATAATTACATAATTGGCTCCTCTCTTTTATTTATAAATGTTTATATATCTCAGATACATATGTATTTTTTACTTAATTACAGCTGTTTCATGCAAATCATTGATTTACATGATAGATATTTTTAAAAACGAATATCTATATTTCGGCGTATAAAAGGCAAAATATTATATACAAGAATTGAGCCCGATATATTGAATGGAAGAGCCGAGATGGCCCAGTGGTAAGAACGCGTGAATCTTAACCGATGATCGTGGGTTCAAACCAGGGCAAGTACCACTGAATTTTCATGTGCTTAATTTATGATTATAATTCATCTTGTGCTTTACGGTGAAGGAAAACATCAGGAGGAAACCTGCATGTGTCTAATTTCGTTGGAATTCTGCCACATGTGTATTCTACCAACCCACATTGCAGCATTGTACACAGCAGTGGGACATTCACAGGCTGTTACGGAAGAATTGAGCAACGATTTTCGGTTTCCGGTTCACCACCCCGGCACGCGTCATCATCATCGTCTCTTTCTTGCCCACTGCTGGACATAGGCCTCTTCGATGGCTCTAATCTCGGTCTTTAGCTCGCAATTTTCATTGCCCTTACCATGACATTTGGCCAGGAACAGCGGAGCAACCGGGAACTAGGGGTTGCATATAGGTATTGAGTTTTGCTTGCCTATGTACCATCGAGTTTTGCCCGTAATCACCACTCTGGGCTTGGTGATCATAAAGCGTAGATCGTAGCACAGATGACGGTGCTGCCCGTCACCTGCCTGCGGTATTTAGGCTAGATGGAATGGTTATACTGCCATTAGTCGCTCGCCGATGTTAATCGGTAGGATGAACGTGCAGGTAAGGTTGATGTCATACTAGCAAGCATTACTTTAATGTACTTGTACATGTTTATACGTCACTTGGTCGCGTGATACAAGTACATACATACTTTTGTAACATATTTTATTTATTCCTGATATATTCATTATCTTCTTCTCTATGTCCATGTTAACTGCCGTCTATAAGAGGTTGCATAAGCAATTCCAAAAATAATCAATGTCTTTTTCACTCTATCTTAAATTAGTTTATAGTTAAAATATTTTACCCTTCTTTGCTTGTGCTACGAGACATCACTTCAAGAAATAACTTACTACTGGAGGTGGTAGAGCTTTGTGCAAGCTCGTCTGGGTAAGTACCACCCACTCATCAGACATTCTGCCACAAAACAGTAGAACTTGGTATTGTTGTGTTCCGGTTTGAAGGGTGAGGGAGCTAGTGTAATTACAGGCACAAGGGACATAAAATCGTAGTTCCCAAGGTTGGTGGCGCATTGGCGATTTAAGCGATGGGCAACATTTCTTACAATGCCAATGTCTAAGGGCGTTGGTGACCACTTACCATCAGGTGGACCATATGCTCGTCCAGCTTCCTATTCTATATAAAAAAAACCGTAACGTATAATAATGTATTAATTAAAATAAATAAGTTTTACGCAATAAATATGTATATATAACGTTCTATATATTGTATATTTCTTATATCTTTGCGTTATAAGCTATCATTTATTTGCATGAAACATAGTTTACGGAATTTAACTTTATTACTAAATATTTTATAAAATTAGACATAAAGCTGCCACCGGTTTAGAACGTAAATTTAAAGCGTCAAGAAATTCAGTAGACACATATATTCATTATTAACAATTAAATTCGTATATTATGTATTTACATAGATGTAAGTAAATACTAACTTGTATTATTTTAAAAACGCTTACGTCACCAGTTCTTACTTCACCTGATACTGTGTGGGTTAAATTGTGCAATGGAATTAAACTAATTCCTCTTCACACGTTTTTGACAGTGTAATCTAGAATACTATATTTTATTCGTTTATGTACAAAGTATAAATAAAAGCTGGTTTTAAAAGTTATTAAACTTGATCTATAGAATCGGATTAAGCTTATACTTAATACCAAACACGGAACTTGTAAGTAATAATTCTAAGAAATAAACTGAAATGATTGGAAAGAAGGTTTTCCTTAATCCCTTACGCTTGTTTCCAATACTTCCTTATGTGAAAAATATAATCTGATTGACTGTTAATGTCAATTCTTTCAGACTAAATTTGTTCACGGCGGCCATTTTCAAAAGAGACTAGTCTTGTATCCTGGATTCAGTCTTGTCCTCAATATTATAAACAAAGTGCTGGCTTATTTTAAATGGTTATCATATTAATTAGGTTTATTTTTGTGTGTACAGCCAGTCCGGTTTTATGCCTAGCCCTACAAGGGCCCATCCAAAAACCGAATTTACTCGAACCGTTTCGGAATGTGAGACCAGATATGTCAAAGTGCCTTGGAGTTCGAGCTACAGCTCTTGATAGAACGCGATGATGTCCTTCTGTCCGATTTCGGCCACTGCAACAAATCTCAAGGGAGACTAGCCATTTACGCAGTGTGATTAGTTTACAGAGAAATTCGTCAAACAACGCTGTCTTCTTCTTTCGAATATCAAATTAATAATGACAGAAAGAGAGAAGTCAGTGTTTAACTAAACAGCCGCTTAGCAACTTTTATAAATAAAACCGTGAAATATTATGCGTATGTCAGATTAAAACATAAATACTAGCATTAAAGGTATTATAACAATATTAGCTTGTTTTGTTTTTTGTAAGATCATCTTTTAATTCTTATACCTATTTAGTAGTCAAACGGACTTCGTTTTGAAATATTCATCCATAAATATGATTTTCCCAGAGAACATACAATAAAACTACAGCGGCCACCTGATGGTTAACCATCGCTTACATCACCAACCTTGGAAACTAAGATGTTATGTCCCTTGTGCCTGTAATTACAAGAATGAGAACATACAATAAAACTACAGCGCCTGATAAAATCTGCTATGTTTAAAAACTTTTTAGACGGATTTAACTCATTGCCGCCTTTGAACTTATATAGATTTTTGTATTTATTTATTCTTTAAGAAACAAATACGGTTATGTTTTGCCTGTATAACTAATATACTCGCTTATGGCATAGGCTCTATTAGGCTGTATATCCCGGAGTCCTGGATTCAAAGTCTGTGCGGACCAATAAAAAATAATTTTCTGTATATATTAATTCAATATTCTGGCAAATTGTGTACCGATTTTAATAATTCTTGTTAAATTATATACATCATACATAGATTCGTACCATATAAAAATTAAAGAATCAACTGTCCTCTTGAACGTTGAATAAGAGTAGAAAAGTAAATTAATTCTGATTTAAACCGAATTTAATTTTTTTTTTATATTTTTTAATAAATATGACCTTTCTAAATTCAAAATGGCGATGAAGTGGTTATAGTACGGAATTATTATTTAATTTATGTTATGGTAATGCTATTTTCTATTTGATTTCTGGTATATAATTTTATATTTTGTATTCATGATCAGTACCAAAATTTTGAGTTGAGGGGGTTGAAAAGTTTATATATTTATTTAGGAAATTTCTATGAATTTATGTTTGTTACTTATACATAAAATAAATAGTGTATTTAATAATCGTTAATTACTTTTTTTTTTGAAACTTATTTTTAAAAATAATATAAAAACATAAAAAGACTTCACTGATCAATGAACAAAATATGCATTATTTTTATTAAATGTAATAATTCTAGTAAATCTATTAATAAGTACCTGAGTGTATGAATAAATTGATTGATATTTAATAAATTGATAATATTTAATGAATTAATATTAATAAATTGATTAATTGATATTTAATCGATATCGATAGGTCATACAAAATAACGAGAGATAAAAAGAGCCTTCCAGCTTTGAACTCCGTTAAAATACTAAGGTCTGTCAGGCGTAAAACAGAATCAATAACATCTTAACTTCACTACCGCTATAATTACAATATTTGCGTAATTAATGAAAAAATGTATCGTCTAATTCAATCATCGTTTATTTCTTGTTAATATTAAAATTATAAATAGAGCCGGCAAAAATCAATTAAATCGTGAATTGGTTTTTTAGTTAAACAATAAGGCTGCTCACAGGCAATGCAACTGATTATTTAAATAGACTATTAAAGAATTGATTTATTGAAGAACTGATATATCAAAGAATTGATATATCAAAGAATTGATAGTTAATTTAAAGTAATGTAATTTAATTTAGATTAATTATCTAAATAGATGAAAAAAGGACTTGGATCTTAATCAAAGGAGCCAAGCGCCAAGGAGTTTTCATATGCTTATTTTAGTTTTTATCAGTTGATTTATCATCTACTTTTTTTTTATAGAATAGGAATGCGGACGAGCGTATGGGCCACCTGATGGTTAACCATCAACCTTGAAAACTAAGATGTTATGTCCCTTGTAATTACACTGGCTCACTCACCCTTCAAACCGGAACACAACAATACCATGTACTGCTGTTTTGCGGTAGAATATTTGATGAGTGGGTGGTACCTACCCAGACGAGCTTGCACAAAGCTCTACCACCAGTAAATATAATGTGACGTTTAACAAATATGTTTTATTTGAACTTTCAGTCAAATGGGACCACCACAAGTGCACCTTATACAATTGAGTTACAATAAAACTTTACTAATATTTACTTCATATATAACACGATTTAGCTTCAAATTAGATGTAAATAGAACAATAAACGTGCCAGGGGTTTTTGGGAAGTGATTTTTGAAACATAAAGTGAAATGAGTTGGATTGCTATGTGTAACGCGAGTTTTACAATAAACCAAAATAACTCTGAACGCGTCTTAAGCGAAGGCGAAAATGGGCGGCTGCACCTCACCCCTGCCTCCGATACGCGTCTCCCGTTGTTTCGGATTTTGAACTCAATAATTAGGGAACCGTACCTAAAATTTCGCAGACGAGAATGACCTTAAGAAGTTGGCAGGCACCGACTGGATGCGGAAGGCGGAAGACGGAGGACCGGGAGCTTTGGCGCACCTTGGGAGAGGCCTATGTTCAGCAGTGGACAACGATTGGCTGTTGATTGACCTAAAATTTCGCAGACATACATTTAGCATGCTTTTGTTTATGTTATTGTTAATAATCTTAAATTCCTGTTTGTATATGTGTTATTATATCTGTTATCGTTTCAATTCAATTATACATAATTGTTACTGATCGTGTGATATTTGAATCCCCATTAAAAACCTGAAATAAACTATTACGAGTCTCAAGTAGTTTGTGATATGTAAACATATGTGAATTAAAAATCTATGTAACATTTAGACCAAAATCCCCTAAAAATTTAGGAGGTGTTAATTATTGGCAAATATTTGGACTTTTCAAAACTGTGACTTAATAATAATATTAAATAAAGAATCGTTTGTAACCGGCCTAACGCGTACGTTTTATTGAATTTGACCTTTTCAACAGTTTTGTGTGAAACGGAACTGGTTATATGTAAGTGATCACGAATTATTCAGGCAAATTGCCATTAATGAATAGTTTTAATCGAACATATGATTAGTTTTTACCCATCTGAAGCTACTAAGCGGTGTTACCCGTATAATTATAAAATTTAAACAAATTTATAATTATACGAGTCATTTAATAAACAAGTAATTTTTAATAATTAGGTTTAGTGCGAATCGTTAAGCTTTTATCGCATTGCTTATAAATAGCTGGTAATTAGTTAAACAATGCTGTGTCTTCTTCTTTCGAATATCAAATCAATAATAACAGAGAGAGATGAATACTGTGTTCTATTTTTAAAACTTTAAAATAATCACTAATATGTGATATACCTGACGAATTAAGCTGCTCCTTGCCTACTTATAAACGTCATGTAGCGGGTGATTAGTTAAGCAATGCTTTGTCTCTTTCTTTCGAACGTCAAATGAACAATGACAGAAAGAGACGAGCAACGTTCGAAAGTAGGCTGTTAGTATTTTTTACAATTTAATGTATAGTTGGTCGTGGGTTCAAACCCGGGCAAGCACCACTGAATTTTCATGTGCTTAATTTGTGATTATAATTCATCTCGTGCTTTACGGTGAAGGAAAACATCGTGAGGAAACCTGCATGTCTATATTCACTGAAATTCTGCCACATGTGTATTCCACCATCACGCATTGGATAGGGTGGTGGACCATAGCCCAACAGTGGGACATTCACAGGCTGTTACGGTATAGGGTCTAACGTAACATGACATAACGTTTAAAAAGCTTATAAAAGTCCTAGTAATATTGACATACAAAGTCTAAAGCCATATATTAGCTACTTGAATGTATTTTGCGTGCAAATATGCAAAGATTTGATTTACGATTTTGCTTAATGGATCTTCCGAGATTGTGACTCATAAGGCATGGAATTCAAATCCTAGTCAAGCTGTAACGGTCAGTGAGTGATGGAATCGAAGCTATGACTGCAAGTCTCATGCAATAAATTAAATTAATTTTCCCAAACGGATAAATGGTCCTAGTTATCATTGTGACATATCAATAACTGGCTGGGGAGACATATGTAACGGATTTCTTTTACACAGTAGGCTCACCCTAAGGAATGATTTTTGAAAAAATAACCCTTAAGATAGTAATAATAGGGATTAGAGTTGTGTAAAAATCCTTCATTTATGAAGATAGTGGTATAGAAATTGATATTTAATAATTCTGAATTAGAAGCGAGTGAGGCTAGTTATAAATAAAATATTTTTTTTTCGATTCTCAGTCAGCTTCGTTTATAGAATAAATATTTCTCATGATAATGAGTGTGCCCAGCGCTAGTTGTATTACTTATTCGATAGCGTTTACGTTACTTGCAATTTGTATGAAATAAAAACAGCGCCATCTTGTGAAAATAATTGGAATACCATGTAAATCAGTTAACATCAGTTCAGATCTGGGGCGAGATGGTGGGGGAATGGGGTTACCCATTGGGTCGAAGGTAGATGATTTCGGGTACATACCTAATATCTAAACTAGCAAGGAAAGCTTTTAGATTGCTGCCACAATATGTATCCGAATTGGAGCAGCGTGGAGTAATGACGTCCAAGCCTCTTCCTCAACAGGTAATACCTTTACCTCTTTATATGGGTATAGAGTTAGATGGTAAGAGGTTGGTTAGTCAAACCACAATGCTATCCAATATAAATCAGTGTGATATAGATAATTAAGGTAAATTATATGTAACACAAAAATGTAGCGTAGGATGTCCTGCCTGGTAGACCGATGACCTGAAAAAGTTGACATGACGCAATTGGGAGATGCCTATATCCTATATCTAATTGGGATGGCTGTTGACGTGGCGAGGATGACGTAAAAAATTCCCGTACTTAGCAATTCATTACCAAACGTGTTATGCCACTACCTAAAGCCTACTTAATAGTTAATAAATGTGGAAGTTTGCACGTTTGTTACATCATCCCTTCAAAACGACTAAACGAAATCAATTAATCTTTAAATCTACGTTTACATTAATAAATATTAACCGTAACCGTACCGTAATAGCCTGTGAATGTCCCACTGCTGGGCTAAAGGCCTCCTCTCCTCTTTTTGAGGAGAAGGTTTGGAGCTTATTCCACCACGCTGCTCCAATGCGTGTTAGTGGAATACACATGTGGCAGAATTTCAGTGAAATTAGACACATGCAGGTTTCCTCACGATGTTTTCCTTCACCGTAAAACACGAGATGAATTATAATCACAAATTAAGCACATGAAAATTCAGTGGTGCTTACCCGGGCTTGAATCCACGAACATCGGTTAAGATTCACGTGGTGTTACCACTGGGCCATCTCGGCTTAAATATTAAGATAATATATATATATATGAAATCATTCCAAAAATGGTTTGACATGGTTTTTATACATTTAATTATAAAATTATTATTCTATACATTATACATCCTAATCGATAAATTGTATAATTGTACAAAAAAAGATTATTTAGTCTCATAAATAATGTATAACCATTTAGAAGTAGCGGCGAATAATTTTCTCAGTTTCTCGGAGCTTAATGTGCGTTCGTGACGACTTGGTGTCTTCATAATTAGGGACTACACACACTTAATCGCAACTATTTGAAATAAGTTATATTAATAAGTTTTATTTACTATTTTTATTTCAGTTCTTGATTATATAATATGATTATTACATGTACATTTTTGATTGATATAAAAAGCGTAGCTATAGAGTAATTGTGCCTGTTGGTCTTGATTAGTAAAAAAATATTACTAAATACATTAAAAAATATATATAGAGATTTATGTATAATATTATCTTCTTCATTTTCTAGTATTATAATAGTGATAAGAAGAGTATATTAATGTTATTAGTAAAAGTATGTTTTATTTAACTCTACCTCCTTTATTAAAAATAATTTCTATAACTATCAATTTTGATATTTTACATCCGCAGGCATCCAGTAGGTCACATTTTTGTACCTCTCCATGGGGACGAATGAAGTCTCGTTGATGTATCAAAATATTTGTAACCTGATAATGCTGACATAAACAGACTGAAAGACGACATTTTCATAGAATATTTACTATATACGTTTATAGTAATACAATATTTTTAAAATAACCATTACGAAGATAAAGTTTTAAGATTTAATCAGAATTATTAAATTTTATACACTTATAAGGAACGAAATAATTTTAGCAAAATAATCTTTGTCCAAAAAAATAAAATTCAAGAACAATAATTTTATCGTTCTGATAAATTTCATAAAAATAACATAAACATACAATATTACAAACGATACTAAAAACTGTATTTTTTTTTGTATATTTTAACTACTTGAAACACCTTATTAAATATATGCTAAAATATTACAAGCGTTTTTCTAAGGTTTCGCCTGTGATTTTTCAGAACCGATATGACAAAGAAACCTTCAAGAAAAGTGCGTACTCATTCTTTAAAAGTCGCAGCTGCAGGCTCTCCGGTACTACAGGTCCATGGGAGATGGTAGTGACTTTCCATTAGGTAAGTTATCTGTCCGTTTGGTCCTTCTTTAGATATTTTAGAGGCGATACATACGAGAAAAAACAATTTCAATTGGTATGACGTCATCATTTTATCACATCAAATAACCCAGTAGTCAATCAAATCAAATTTGTGAAAATAGTAAAATACATTGAATACTTGAATATATATAAATAGAATATTAATAATATTGTCGTGTTCCAAGTTAGAAAGGTAAGTGTGCCAGTGCGAAGACTGGTAGAAACGACATTGCAATTTTACATAGACATAGACTGGTGGTAGAGCTTTGTGCAAGCTCGTCTGGGTAGGTACCACCCACTCATCAGATATTCTACCGCAAAACAGCAGTACTTGGTATTGTTGTGTTTCGGTTTGAAGGATGAGTGAGCCAGTGTAATTACAGGCACAAGGGACATAAAATCTTAGGTCCCAAGGTTGGTGGCGCATTGGCGATGGAAGCGATGGTTAACATTTCTTACAATGCCAATCTCTAAGAGCGTTTGGTGACCACTTACCATCAGGTGGCCAATATACTCATCCACCTTACTGTTCTATAAAAAAAAAATACATTTCCTACACTACTAATGTATCAATATCGTATTAATATCAGTTTGCTTACTTATTTATAATAATAAAAAAAATATATATTCAAACAATCGCGAACGCATCGTGCGTACAAATGCGGACAAATGTAAGTTCACCAACGCTCATCTTCATACCATTTATAGCATTACATTTCATACTAAACATGGTCGACTTGCCGAGCCATGTACACCGAGATGCGTGAGGTCAGATGAATCTTCCTTTAGATCTGTTTGAACTAGATAGATAATCTTATGTAACTTGTTAACGCATATGGTAGTGATGTGTATTGGAGCCTTATGGCCATTTACGGTTTTACGATTTTCATATAACATGGTATTTGTATAATTTATTATATACTAGCAAACCCCGCGGCTTTGCCAGTGTTAATGCTCTCAGAGTATTAATGTAGAAAGAAGCAGTTAAAATGTTTATGTCTTTGTATAGAATGATAAGCCTTAAATAGTGAAAAAGCAAAGATACGCACGTTTACTTTAATTTGTTACAACTTTTGATAGACCAAGTCGATTTCGATTAAAAAGAACTCTTAAAATAATTTAGTTACTTACATTTGTAATTTTTAGCTGTTTAAAGATTACCCAGAACAAACAGACAGACAGACAGAGTGACGAAAATAAATGAAATGATTGATTTGTTTTTTTTTTTTAACTCGCAATAGTTACTTACTTAAAATCACAGACAGATACTTCAATTTTTTTTAGAGGTTACATTTTATTTTGTACTTAATATATTTAGCTTTAAAATGTAAAAATGAGTGTAAATTTGGGTAGGTGAGGTTAGTAAGGTACCATAATATGATAACTCCATTGGTTTTTGTATAAAACGCCAGTGAATCTGTGATCTGAAATGTCTTACATTGGGATAAAGGCCTCCTCTAATGGCTTAGGATTTATCCGAAACATGCCGGTATACTCACGCGTTTGCCGTCACCACTGCTGCTTCTGTCGATTTGTAATTAACTGGCTTCGTGACTTGAAACAAAAAGGCTATTTACTAGTTAGTGGGATATTTGGGGTGTACGCTGTACAGAGGGGGATTTTGTCTGATTATTTATTAATACACGAACAATAATATTTATAAATATACACATATATAATTAAGAGATTCCTTGATCCTTACAACGGCCCCTAAAAAAAAGACGCGAGCTTATTTAGCAACCGTCATTTTGTCGGTGGACTAATTCAAGGTTTTTATAAAAACAGTTTTCTTTTCTGGATGCTAAATATATATATTTTTATGTTTCTGTATTCGTTTTCATCAGCTTATATATTACAAGCGATCAGTCTTATTCTATTTAACATTTTATTTATATACTTTTTAAAGTTGTATAAATGTGACACTGCCAATTCTGCACAAAGAACTGAAATTCTGCCACATGTGTATTCCACCACCCCGCATTGGAGCAGCGTGGTAGAATAAGCTCCAAACCTTCTCCTCAAAAAGGGAGAGGAGGCCTTTAGCCCAGCAGTGGGACATTCACAGGCTGTTACGGTTACGGTTACGGTAAATGTTACACTTGTACATTAAATATAGGTGAACCTGGTACTTATATAAAACGAGCTATGAATTTCTTACCTGATTACTTAACAATATCTTGTGGATTTAGAATGGCTTTTCTGAGATTCATTCTTTATCACTAATTGTTACCGAAAAAAAAATTAAAAAAAAATCGTCATCCTATTTCATAAAAAAGCACATTAAAAAAGAATTACAAACGACTAGAATTAATAGAAATTGATATTTTCTCTCCATAAAGGTTTGATAAAAAAGTCTCCTCTATATCTTAAACTGTCATTTTGAAAATAATAAATAAAGGCGGTTTTATTTTACTCGATGACGAAGCGGATGCCCTCCAGTCATTACAAGTACAAGCTATTATTAATCGAGACACCAATCCACTCATAGCTTTAGTATGCAAATATGTATGATTTAATATGATTATAATAATAATGACTCAATTATTTTCATTAACTACATACCTCTGACATAGAGTATGAAAACTGTTAGAAATTGCATTAAAACTTACGAATATACGTATAAAAGTCTTCTCTTCAAAAAAAAAACATTTTGTACGCAGTCTTAGCCTGGTGACCATCTTTAAGTTTGTAAGAGTCGTCAAATGATATAGCTTTGTACAATTGCATATGAGTAGGTAAACCCCACTCATTACTTAGCCTACCTCTAGCGTTATCGAGTAATGTTGTGTTTTGGTGAGTGAACTAGATTATTTACAGTTACGAGGGTCATAGCTTCTTAGTTCGACTAATTGGTGGCACATTGGCGATATAAGGAATATTTCATATTTCATACAAAGCTAATATTTACGGCCGTTGGTAAACATTTACCATCAGTGGCATTTTAGCCAGTGCTCCAACTTATTGATAATGGAAAAAAATGTATACAGCAATCCTTAAGCATAGGTTTATACCGTGGGTTGTAAGCTTACAGTCATGTCAAGCCTTTGTTTTCGAATAACACGTGCTCAATGTTTGATATCATTTCTATTATACTTTCAGCTCTCAGCTAATTGCGATGATGATAACTATGAAAGCAATTATTAGGAGTATATAACAATTTATATGTACGTAGTTATTTATTATTATAATATAGGCTTAAAATAGACCAGTGAAATAGACCTGTTAAAATAATAATCGAATATTTGTTTGTCGCAAAGTGTTTGTTGGTCTTTAATCAATGTTAATAATTTAATTAGTTCCGAGATAGCCATGTGGTTAGAATATGTGAATCTGAAACGAAAACTTGGGGTTCAAACCTGAGCAAGTTTCACAGAATTTTTGCAGCACTGTCTTCATCTAAAAGCTTATATAATCGACTCGTCACAGTATATTTATAGTTATACTATTACTTGTTAATATGGTTGAGCCGCAATGGCCCAGTGGCTGATAAAGATGCTAACCGATGATTCGAACCCGTGCAGGCAACACTGAATTTACATGTGCTTAATTTGTGTAATTGTTGCAGAGAACTGGGTCCCTGGATGTTAGATCCTGGGTTGGACCAACAAAAATTTATCGGATTAATTTTATTGCCATCTAGTTATGAGAGTGAGGTAATAATAAAGTGCACTTGTGTTTTGACACACACCTGTGCACCATATATATATATATATATAATAAGCATGTATGTATATATATAATATCCTTTAAGAGTGGCAGAATAAGCCGCCATTGGTCAGGACGACGCTGAGAAGTATGATATCTTGAAACTTGTCATTTATTACATTAAAAGGAAAAATGTTGCTTAAAATATATTCAGCATTAATTTATATTAAAATCTTGGCGCCTAAATCACTTAATGATTTTATCTGCTTTAAATATTTTCCTAAGTGTGTAAATAATGATCATTCACGGTCTTACTCATCTTGCTTCCTTGTAAGGTTGGTGGTATTAGGCGTAATTACAGTAATAACGCCGCAGAATTAGACAGAATGCAATTTGTCTTAATATAGTCTAGACTATGATTAAGGTTGACTATGATAATGCTGAATATTAAAGAAAATATTTGAAGTTTATTTATTACTTTATTACACCTACATATATGAGATTCCTTTATTGCTACAACGGCGTTTGAAAAAAACGCGCGCCAATTTATAAACGCCATTTTGTTGTTGGACAGAAATGTGTTAAATTGTGTTATTTGGCTTTTACAGCGTAATTGACTGAGTAATATACATCATTTTTTATGATTCATCGGTCTATTTTTATAAAGCAATTGTAAATATTGTACAAAAGTTTTAGTATTTCGCGAACTACGCTAAAAGTCCAGTCTAACCATACTACCTAACCATACTACCTACCTAAGATCTACCAGTCAAATTAGGTAAGGACGTGCAAAATAAATTAATACTAAAAACACATCGAAAAAAAATCTTTTAAATTTATAAAAAAAAATCGTGTCAATACTGTTGAGGACTTCCTTCGTCTGGATTTAATACTTGGTCATAATTGTTCTAAAAATACATTGTAGTCGAAACTGAACCAATATTTAGTTTATTTACACCCTTACATTTAAATTAAATTCAACTCACACACACACACACACACACACACACGCACGCACGCACGCACGCACGCACGCACACACACACACATAAACACGCGCGGGCGCGCACACACACACACACACACACACACACAGGCGCGTACAAATATGGTGTGATGGTGTGTATGGTATGGGAACAAATATGGGAACAAATATGTTCCATTCTATATTTTTATTATTTCTTATTACAAACTTTATACATTTATTTTTCTTTCTTTGTTTATATAATTGGAAGTGGAGGGAGTCTTGTATTACAGTTTATCTATTGCAAGCACCAGTCTTCACATTATTTAGCTGATATTTAAATGTTATATATCAATTTGTAAAAATTTTTGAATAAAATATTAATATTATTATGTAAAATTCAACAACGTAGGATAAGAGGAAGTGGAAGATTTGTCCTAAACAAACTAAAAGATATTGTTAGTTATATAACAGTTCAGCAAATAAAATTCAGAAAACCAACGAATTTTTTACATCGAAACGGCGAACTTCTATACAAACTTTCATCCCAAATTCCACCATCTTGGTTGATATTTTTTTAAAAAACGGTCTTAGCACTCTTCGTAGAACTTAGAATCTTCTACGTTTTTAAAAAAATTACGTCCATACAAACTTTCATCTTAAGTTTTGTCTTAGCTGATGAATTTTCAAAAAAGCTATAATAAGCTATGTCATTCACCACCAAATAATACCCTTAGGAGATTATTTTTGAAAAATCCGTTCTTAGTGCTTAAAATTTTTATTTTTTATATTTGCCGGGAGGGCAAATGACTCTACTCCACCTGATGTTAAGTGGTAGTAGAGTCCAAACGCGAGGGCGGCCAGTACAGTCGGGAAGAAGGTTCTGCACTAGCCGCCCTCGCCTTGCCGGCCCGAAAGATGCCTCTTCACGCCTCGTTTGAAGGAACCCGGGTCGTAAGAGTATTAATATCCCACAGCTAGGCTAAGGCCTCCTCTCCCTTTTGAGGAGGAGCTTATTCCACAACACTGTTCCAATGGGGGTTGGTAGAATACATGTAGCAGAATTTCAATGAAATTAGACACATGCAGGTTTCCTCGCGATGTTTTCCTTCACCGTCAAAAGCACGAGATGAATTATAAACACAGATTAAGCACATGTAAATTAAGTGGTATTTGTCCGGGTTTGAACCTACGATTATCGCTTAAGAGTCACGCGTTCTAACCACTAGGCCATCTCGGTCTATTATTAGCCAAATATAAACATTAATAACAATTATTATACAAGTTTTTATACACCTTGTGTTTTTATTTTAGTCTGATAAAAGTCATGATTACTTATTTGGCTGTTGCAGCGACACAAAGTGACCCTTGGAATCCGACGCGACTTCTGTTGCACGATATCTTACCAGTCGTTATCAGACAACACACCTGATCCTGTGTCCTAATTACTTTTTAGTTTAGCCGATGTTTCAAGCCGTTATAGTTTTCATACCCATTTTTTATCTGTAGATGTTTTCTCCCGACGTACTCGGAGGGACCAAATGATGAACGAAATAAGAACTATATTTCACTGACATTGACATTACGTATACGTATTATTACAAAAAAAACTTAGACAGCGTGATTCAGGAATTTCAAAATATGAATCAACGCCATCTTTTGAGAAATAGTAACAAACATTTTTAATCTTAACAGTAGTTAAGTGACAATATTCTTGATTATTGAGATTGTGCCAATTTTTTTTTTGCCAACCAATGAATAAAAATGTTTTCTCCGTTTTATGTTTTTTTAAAGATGTTATATTGTCCTTTATGATTCTATTAGTTCTTAATAAATTTGTGCAATTTTAATTTTATAATATGATTGTAAAGTTTTTATTTAGTTGTATTTTGCCGCTAAATGGCGCTTCTGCTAAACTTATAACCATAAAATATACGGATAAAAATGTAGTTAAACTTACTGAATTACTCTTAAAAACCGAAATGACACATTTGAACACATTCAATAAATCACAAGTCACGTAAATAATGAATTAATTACTTTACCTTTGTGTCCGCCGACAAAATGTCGGTTTTAAATTAGCGCGCGTCTTTTTTTTTTTAACATCGCTGTGGTATGGATCAAGGAATCTCGTTACTATATATATTTTATCCCGCTGAGTTTCTTTCGCCGGTTCTTCTCACGTCTGAGGTGTTTATTTCCGAACCGGTGGTAGATTTATGACAATCATTTTCATCATAATCATCAGATTAAAATAAATAAATCATTTAGTAAGTGTAACGCTTCTATATTAAATAAAGATTTTTTGACTTTGACTTTATATGTATATAGATTATAAATGAATGTTCATTTTTTGTCCCTTATTCGTTCCTTAACATAAAAATTTAAAAGGGCATTTAAATTAAAAAAAATTAACGAGTAAATAAAAAATGATAAATTTGCTTTATAACTTTAATTCATTACGTATCATATTTACAATTTGTTATAAACTAATGTTCATTATTTTTTTTTATACATTTTTATCAACTTACTTCTAGAACTGTCCATTTACATAGCCTTTTAAAATCTAGAGCTTATATGTAAAATTATTTAACAAGAAATGAAATGTAAGAGTGCAGAATGTTATTTGAGATCATTAATGAAGATGAGAGGGAAAAGACTCTGTAAATAGACGAATGAGTATTGAGTCGGTGCACGGCAGTGCAAAGCCAAGTTCTTTGATACTGCCTAGCATTTATACAGGGCGTAACATAAACGATTCACAGCGTTATTCGTTGTTTTTCATTATCAACAGAGGGCGCTAAAAATAAAATAACAATTTATCTTCACGGAAAATTATTAGCTAAGTTTTTGTGAGTCCGAAATATGATGTTTTTTTTGTTTTGTTTTCGTTATCCATTGAGAAAATTCGGTGGTTTTCATATTCTCCATTATATTTCAAAGGATTGATTCGTTTGAGATAAAACTGAGCTAATATATTTCATTGTCCCTCGTTTAGTAGCGGTATCCGGATTGGGAGTTGAAGTTGCCGTTGCCAGAGCCTCGGGGTCCAGCGTTGGGGGCCAGGTATTGACGAGACGCAGCACCATTGAATGCGGATGAGCCACCAAAGCCTGAGCTACCAGTGGAGCCACCGAAACCTGAGCTGCCAGAGGAGCCACCGAAACCAGAGTTGCTCGAAGAGCCACCGAAGCCGGAGGAACCACCAGCAGATCCACCGAAGCCGCGAGAGGGAGCACCATATTGGTTTGATGGTGAAGAGTAACCTCCTTGACCAGAGTATGAACCAGCTCCAGCACCAGCGCCTTCACCGCGGTATGAGCCTGGGAAAACATAACATTTAAAATAAGTAAGTTAAATCGCTAAGAAACTTTGTCAGATGTACATAAAATAACAAAGGGCAGCGGGTGAAGCCGCGAATGGAGAATATTATTAAGTTAAGTAAAAAAATCATGTTTACGTCCCTATTGTCAATGTCAATGTTTTTTGACATTTCTTTCATTTGTTTTTTTTAAATAATAATAATAATATCCTGGGACATTTTTCACACACGGCCATCTGATCCCAAATTAAGCTTGTACAAAGCTTGTGCTATGGAAACCAGACAACTGATATACTACATATACTACTTTTCTTTTTGTAAATACATACTTATATAGATAATTACACCCAGACTCAGAACAAACAGACATGTTCATGCACACAAATGTTTGTCCTGGGTGGGAATCGAACCCACAACCTTCGGCGTGAAAGGCAAGTATCTACCAACCACGCCAACCGGCTCATCAAATTTAACAGTGAAAAGGATTCGATTAGTTAAGCCTTATTTTTCAAATAATTAAATTATTCGAAAATTATGGGATAGAAAAAAAAATGTCACAATGTAGAAAATAATCTCCCAAATTATTTTTTGTAACCAAAAATTAAATGTAAACCATTGGAATTAAAAACAATGTATCTCATAATTTGTGATGTTAAATCTCATTTTTATTATCCTTGAATTAAGGTCGAATTTCGACTAATAGCTAACCATTATCTATTATAATTATTATAAATATACTTTTTAACTGGTTGGTGGCAAGTTTAAAGTATTTTAAATTGCAACATGTCTATTTCATTCACACGCATATATGATCTAAATTGCCAAGATGATTACGTTGGAGCTCCTAAGCTGGCGATAAGCGATTTAATAAAAAACGCTATTAATATTATAATGTATGCAATTTTGTCATGTTTTTATAGTATTTATGTAAAGCGTTTCATACAGTATTGAAGTTTAATAACAAAAAAAAAATAATAATAATTGAATACCATCCATTCCATACCATACAATCGATGGTATTGCAAATTGTAACTTTGTTCTTTATTGTAAAATAAGATTATAAACTTTGGATATGTAGAACGAACTATTTGACTTTCTATCAAAAGATAATATAGAACAATTGATATATATATATATATATATATATATATATATATATATACCATTGTACCATTGTAACTTAACTTTTATAGTATCGTCTATATTTGGTAGTATAATAACTTTAATTTATCAAAGACTTATAGTTATATAACATTTCTCGCACGTTTACTGGCCCCACCGTACAGTCTCTTCCGAAAGCTATTCAAGGTTGCGATCGGAAACAATTCCGATATACAAGTTGTAAGCGGCGACCTTTGCAAGATTCACACCTTTTACTTAACTAGAGCAACACTCGGTTAAAGCTTATACCATCCTATACAAGGATCCTTGGTTCAATATGTATCTATTATGTATGATTTGAACCAGTAATCTTCGAAGATTCACGTGCAACCACTGAGCCATCTCGTCTCATTGTTCTCCACGGAATTTAATTGATTTTCAGAAATGTTTCAAAACGTTCCCAGCGTAATTTCAATTAGATATTATACAATCGTTATTATACATTAGCGAGAGATTATAACATCGGTTGAGAGTTTACATAAAGGATTTGACCCGATTAAAAATTGTAAGACGTTCTTGTTATTATAATTGCGTTTAGATTAAAAGAGATTTAAGTTGAATGAATTTTGTAAGACTAGAATATTTTGTATTATATTAGAAGAAATATTTGTTACGAGTAAGTTTGTGTATCGCTTAACTATTTTTTTTTACTAAACCGATAATCATGAATTTTTCAATACACGTTATCAGGGGTACAGAAATAGACAAAGGGTACCTAACACCCCCTCTCCCCTAAAAAGCGGGTAACGCCGCTTGTGTAAAGTAGTTATTTATAAAATAAAAGCAGGTATCAGATATAAAATTATGATGTATAAACCAATGAATAGTATACATCGTAACTGTAAATCGTGGGTTCAATGCGGGTAAGTACTTAGCACTACGTTTTCGTTTTATTTCAGCTTGCGATAGAGGAATTTACAACATAACATCTTAGTTCCCAAAGTTGGTGGCGCATTGGCGATGTAAGCGATGGTTAACATTTCTTACTATGTCAATGTTTATGGACGTTGGTGACCATACGTTCGTCCGCATTCCTATTCTATAAAAAAAAGAATAACCCCTCTCTTTCTATTATTACTACTATTTACTCTTACTATTATCTATATAATTAATTTGAAATGGTTGTATCTGACCTCTATTAATAATGATATATATAACGACTTATATTCGCAACTAAACCTATACAAATAACATTGCATACATGTAAAGAAAAATTAACCTCGTTCATAATCGTAAAATGTCGATAACAATTCACATCCAATATCAAATAATAGCCTAACGATCGTTAAGAATATTTCTTCAGAAGAAGTTGAGCTCGCAATGACCATTGAACAAATGTGAGAAATATTCAAAGTGAATGATTTAACATGTGACGCGCAAGATAACCCTCTACTCTTTGTTAACGGTTCCCATACGTTCCTTTTCACGTTGAACAACTTTGTCACGAGACGATTGCATCTTAGGGTTAACAAAACGGACGTGTTGAAATCGTTTCAGCTTTATTGCGAGTTAAACGTTACAATTATATTTTGAATAATGAAGATAATATGTTAATAAAGTAATCAAGTGTATTTGCTTGATTACTTTGCTCATATCGTTTCTGAAAATCGCAGGTTCAGGTAGACCATTATTATTCCATTTAAAAATAATTTAAAGTGCAATTATCTTAAATATAATATTACAGTTCATCACGTACGCCATTCATTTTTCCTTTTGTAGACCTATCAAGTAAACATGGCGTTACAAAATATGGCAGCGCATCTCATTTCGCAAACGGTTATAATGCGAATTCTCATGCAGCAATATTAGAATTACTCTACGAGCCCTTAATTTCCAAACGCATTCATTGCGAAATAGAACATTGTAACTACAATTTGTAAATATCGTATAGCAGATATGTGATGAAAATCTTCAAACTATTTTGGATATAGAAGAAATATTTCATCATATTTGTCAATATGATTTAATCTTAGCTCAATCAACATTATTGTCATAAATAGTTATATGAAAGTAATCGATGTTCAGTCAGCTCTAAGATCCCGATTATGATGAAGTAATATTACATTATAGATTCTAATAATGTTGCATCTCCAGTAAGCACGCTATTTATCTACCATACTTTATATATTATGACGTTTAGAAATAAATTTATAAATCGAATCGTTTCAAAGACTGACTGTTTAATGATTTCATTAAACAAAACAGATCTTTCATAACGTCATTTGGTATTTGACAAATAATTAGAAAATTACCATAAACGGATCCTGCGATGTTGGGAATTTACACGTTCATGTCACGATTTTGTCTATTATTGAGATCAGTAAATAGATCGTCCGCTCCCATACCTTCACTTTAAGGAATAACCTTTTTAAAGGATGTGAGCACATCGGTACTGTTCGCCACGCCTTGAACACGGATAGTGGTCACGACGCCAATATTCTAACGATTTGTGATATGAATGACTGACGTAATGCTCACGATATTCAAAACTAGTTCTGTCTTGGAGCATTTTTTTATTGAAGTTTATATATTTCAGATCATTACATAACATAAAAGTTTTAATAAAAAATATCAGGCGACTTTAAAAAAAATATCTATTATACGTTTCGTCATAGATGTTTCAAAACTAAATTAGGATATCTAAAGCTGTAAAAGTGATTAGCAGTTGCAGTATTTAGATAGTTAAAGTTCGACCTCTGCACTACCTGCCCCAGATTGGTTCCTAACGATTACGCGAACTGTTGCAACTGGATGTGTCTTCCATCACATTTTATATCTGTCTGTGACGTTATTTACTGACAAGTTACAGAAAAATATTGTTTTTTTAATTTTCACTCACAGTTTCAGTTAGTTTTCTATTTTACATTCACGGTATATATATCGAGATAAAATTAATTGATTTTAAAAGTTCAACTAAAAAATTCTTCTATATTAAAGACAAGAGAACCTTTATTTAAGTATGTTTTAGTCTCGTTTGAATAAAAATCATTGTTACTTTATAAATTACTGATGGTCTAACAGCAAGGCTATGAGATTATTGACAAACTTAGTTGAAATTAGTCCAAACTTTATATATCAATCGTCCACATATTGGTCAGAGAATTCTACTGACAAACCGAAAAGTTATGTTTGCACCAAACTGACAGCACGTTTGCTTTTTTTGTATCATCAAACAGGTGAGCGCTTTTTGTACATCAAGCAAAAACCTATGTACGTCTTATTTCATAATTATTGACCCAATAAATTATATAATCAGACAAAAAGTTTATCATACATCGTTATTAATATTACCTAATTTATAGACGAGAACCTTTGAAAAATATATATTCTAAAAGTTGAAAAACTAATGTTTATCAATGAACTTGAATATTCCTTACTGATATAATATTTTTGTGGGTGTTTTCTCTTATTTTTGGGTGCCAATCGTGGCGATATTTACAAATAGTTTGAAAGTAAATTTAATGAAGTCATATGCAGTTTTTTTATCTAACAGGAAGGTGGACTGGCGAATGGGCAACTTGATGGTATGTGTTGGTTACCACACCTATATATATAATTGGAAGAATATCCCATGATTGAGTGGTACCTAACCAGACGGGCTTACACAAAGCCCTACCACCAAGTGAAAAACAGTATTATTTATATTAGACTAAGGTATATTTTAAAAGGGGAAAGACTTACCATCATCAATGATGCCAGCAGCCTCATCACGGGCGTTCTGTTCCAGGGATTTCAAGATAGCTTCGGGGATAGGAGGAGGAGTTGGCAGATGGGCACCACGTGGCTGGTAGCCATTTTCATCGGCTGTGTAAGTGATGCTGTAGTCTTGGCCATCATCGCCCTTGTAAGCAAAGCTGCCTTGAGATTGAACACCATTGGTTGCTACTCCAGACGCATCAGCTCTGATACCATTGGAAGTTTCAAAATCGTAAGAAAATCCTTCGGCTGTGACTTCGTTGTTCAATCTCAGAATCTGGGCGTTAGCGTCAGCTGAATTGCTCCTGCCTCCGAAACCTCCTTGGTAAGAGCCAGCACCAGCTCCAGCTCCTGCGCCTGCTCCTCCTGCTCCGAAACCAGCACCGTTTCCGAACCCACCGGCGCCAGCTCCGCCGTAACCACCGGCACCGGCACCACCGAACCCGTTACCGCCTGCTCCACCTCTACCGAAACCAGATCCAAAACCACCAGCTCCGGCTCCAGATCCCGCACCATATCCTGCACCTGCGCCTCCTCTAGGAGGGAGGTAGGCATTGTCAAGACGGGCTGCTGAGCAGGCACCGAGGATAGCAGCAACTACTAACTGCAATTGAAAAAATACTTTATTACCAATTTTGACCTCGAATTCATAACTTACTATAAAATCAGATAATTATTATATACATAATTTGTTTTATATTTAATAAAACGATTAGAGAAAATGAGTTTTTTCGTTCTATACACATATAGCTTTATTTCTATGGTAAAAGTTATATAACGAATCCAAGTTATTTTCTATGAAAGGTCGAGGTCCATAAATGTCAATAAGCTTAAATGTTAAAGACTTAAGCATTTCGTATTGTTCTTACTTCTTAAAATAAATTCTAGACAATAAGTTCGTGAAAAGTTAATATTTATGAAGGTAATTAGCAAGAAAAACTATTTTACCTTGAAATTGCCAGATATTGACTTTTAGAGGTAGTAGAACTACCTAAGCCTACGTTAACGCGTAATCATAACTAGTGTCAGTTACTTGAAATTAAATTGTTATGATGACATGAATTTTCGGTCCAATTAGGTTTACAATTAAAACTGGAAAAGCTACTGAGAAAATAGCGATGGAAAACACGATTTAATTTAACCTTCAAAATTAACTCACACACTTATATAATAATAATACCGACATGCTAGAGAATTGCGAAGGATGTCACACTAAAATATTTTAAGGAACAGACTTATTGCTAGGGTATTTTAATATATATTTTTGGAAGGTAATTATTATGAATTCAAATTTAAGTACTCTTATAAGAGCTTCGAAATCCAAAACTTCAAAGGCTAGATTCCCTAGGGAACATAATTAAAATTATATATAATATATATAATAATAAAATAAAATAAAATTCGGACAAATCCAAAATAACCAACACTTAACCTTCGAAACAATGGAATCCATATCGACCGGATTCCTCGTTATAAAGAAATTAATATTTTCATAAACTCACCAGTTTCATATTGAAATAATATTTTCAATGATGCGTCTTGGATGGTTGGCGATGAACTGTGCTCTGCTTTGATGATCTGATGGTTATATACCTTTTTGGCTTAGAATGCTTGATGAAAATGGTATCACGGCCGTACACAGCGCATCGCGGCAGTGAGGTCTCCCTTATAGAATGTAGCGAGTAAGGGACGGTTTCTGCCATATGTTATACATTTTTGGTAGCAAGTGAATATTAATTATTATTTTTTATTAAGTGTTTTTAATTAATAATCGTTTTTTAAATATTTGTTTTTTTCGTATTGTTTGTTATTAACTTAATCGTTCATTGATGGCAGCGAATTTTGAATTTTATATTAATATAAAATTACAAAAAAATATCTTATTATTATTTAACTTTAATTCTAAATATATTTTAAAAATAAATGATTAAATCTTTTGATTGTACTTAAGTTAAGTTTCAAACTTTAATAATAATAAGCATAAGTAGGTATTACAAAACATCGATCAATGCAATGTAATTGTATGTATATTCTATTGCAATAGAAAAAGATTAACATATATTCATATAAGCCTTTATTTAACTGTGATAATATTTCGAAATCGTAATATCAAAAATTGCATCGATGACTTAACTTTAACTTAACCTGAACTTGGATGTCTCACGCTCATACATAAAGCAACTTACTCACTTGTCACTTGTGAGTCATGAAGGATGTAAGTTCAATTCCCTAGTATTGATGTTTAGTAATTATTGTTACAAATTACAATTTAATATTGTTTATATGAAAATATGTTTATTATTCGTGCTGATTGTAATAAAAGTTTTTACAGTTAATATTGGAGCTTATTTGAAGGAATGGCATACCATCAACTACAATACCGCGAGAGTCATATGGTTCAATAACTCAAAAATATGTTTTATAATGTTTTCTGTTTTAAGCTATATATTAGCAATGATCTAAATTAAACTTAATTGGTCTATACTAATATTATACATGCGAAAGTAACTCTGTATGTCTATTACGCATTCATAGCTTACTTACTAAGCCGATTTTGATGAAATTTTATATGACTACTGTTTTACCTAATACCTCCAAATTCGAGCAAAATTAAAGCCGAAAAATAATTGTAAATAAATATATATGATTATTTTTTGTAGCATTCCATTAACTACTAAACTCAACAGCGCTAAAGCTGATATCCAAGGCATGTGGTTAATTTTAATTCTGGCTGTAGATCAAACAATCATTTAATTTAATTTTTATTTTGAAAAAGAAGAGTAAATTAACCGCCTGTAAATATCCCTACTTATCAAGCCCTCTTTCTTGAAGATGGATTGGAACTTATTCCTCCACGCTTCTCCAATGCAAGCTGGTGGATACATATAACACATATGGCAGAATATCTTCCAAAAATGAAGGTTTCCTGAAGATACTTTCTTTAATTTTAGCATGAAATTAATTATAATCAAATATTAAGCAAGTGTCCTAGTTTGAATCTTCGGTTCAGATTCACGTATTACAGCAACTAAGCTATCCCGGCTCTTCTATTTTGAAAGCTTATCAATAAAATACTTCGATTGTGGCAACGTGTAATTTTGGCATTGTACGGAGTTAGAATTTTCGACAGCGAAATCATTGTTAATAAATTTAATTCGATAATAAAATTTTATTGATGATGAAAGTGAGACTGTTTGCTTGAAATCGTTTTAAAAATAAAACTAAAACGATTTTAGTTTAAACTATCTATATACATATATTATCTATATATCAAAATGTTTGTTCTTTCGTAACTATTTTAGTATAATGGTGTAAGGAGTTATTATAAGTAGAGACACAATATATATATTTAATAAATAGTATATATAATGATGGAAAGGCATATAAGGCCTTTTTTTTAATTAAGTGAGTCTTAAGTTAGATTTTAATGTTACCCAGTGATTAGAACACGTGAATCCAACTGCTCTGCGGTGAAGGAAAACATCGTGACCTGAATAAAAATAATAATAATAAGCTTGTGTTAGAAGTAAGGACGAAAATAGCCCAAGGGGTCGAACTTGCGACTTTTAAATCGCTAGGTGACCCTTAAACCATATTATTGACGCTTCAATTCTTATATATATACATAAGGTTTAAGGGTTTATATTATATATATATATATATATATATATATATATATATATATATATATATATATTCAATTTTTACATATACATAGGTGTCTGAAAAAATCATGTTTTCGTTCCTATCGAATGTAAATTTTCATTCATTGGTTTATATTTTCTTTATGTTATAGTTAGGTGGAGTGGCAATCGGCTACATGATGGTAAGTGGTCACCAGCGCTTCACGCCTCACGCCAATGCGCCACCAACCTTGGGAACTAAGATATTATATCCCTTGTACCTGTCATTACACTGTCTCAGTCACACTTCAAACTAGAACGAACGATACTAAGAATTGATGTTTAGCCGCAGAATATCTTACGAGTGGGTGAAACCTACCCAAACGCTTGCACTAAACCCTACGCCCTTCTATAAATATCAAATAATGATAATATTATGCAAATTTAGGATATTTTATTGTAAGATAAAATCTATCTATCTATGGAATTAGAGATAGTAAGCTTAATTGATTATATACATAAAGAGCCAGAAGCCTCGTCCTTTGACTTCATTTACGTACTTTACATATTATCGTTAAGTTAGTATCTCATTGATTTATTCCCAAGTGAATATAGATAAATACATAACGAAACAGCGGAGATGCGGTTTATATTATCTATTATGTTATTCTGATGACAGTAATTACGGATTCTCACTGTGAAAACATACGGCGCGACATTCGCATGCACCCAACATTGGCAACTTTTTATATTTATATATAATGTAACACAAAATAAAATATCAAATATGAATCACTATGTCTATAGTTATTACCAACATAAATATATTTACAAACGAAATAATACATATTTCAATTAGTCGTAAGTTTTTTCATAAAAGACTACAATTCTTTGAATAATTTCACCCATTTCAAGTGCACTTTGGGGTATAGAATTTTACAAAATCATACATCTTTTCCCTTATTTTATAATAGATAATATATTTTTTTAGTCTTTCAGACCGATTTCGGCCACGGCCACCAATCTCAAGAGAGATTAGCCAACTGCGCAGGACATACTATAGTGGACAAGTGTGTGCGCAAACACAGGTGCACTCTCTATTCCCTAACTCTCATAATCCGATGGGACGATAATTATTATATATAGACTAGACTGATTATACTTATTAAATAACATGAATGCTTGCTTATTTAACTATTTATTTATTTTATTTATTTAAAAACTTTTTTTGACAACCACATTGTGTAGTAGGACAAAAGGCGGACTTAACCAGTCAAGCTTTAGGCTAAGCAGAAATACGTGAAGGCGGTAATTAATAATCAAAAATATACATACATACAAATATAACATCAACAACAAAAAATAAAAAACAAAGCTATAATATATATATATATATATATGAATATTTAATTAATGCTTACGGGCATTATTTATAAACGTTGTGTAGCTGATGCTTAGTTAAGCAATGCTGTCTCCTTCTTTCGAATGTCAAATGAATAATGACAGAAAGAGAGATAAACAACTAAAATTAATAACGTTCGCCAATTGCACGATAACTTTACTTCAATTCCAAATGAATTGAACCTTTTAATAAAATACGTGATTGGGTTTTTTACAACCACTTGCGGTTTTTTTTGTTTATTATTCAAAGTTTTACAAAGTGATAGTGTCTAAAGTGACTTTTGGTGATGTATAATAATGTGTAAATTAATCAATAAATAAGGTACAAATATCGTTGTTATACCGTATGATTCCTGAATAACGTAATTTTGATTACTTCTTGAAATGTCATGTGTTTAGGGGTCAGTTAAATACATATTAGTTACAAAAATGAAAGAAGACGCTCGACGGGCTTTCGACTCGTGTGTCTCGTATTCGTGGGAATCTTGAAATATTTTGAAATATTTTTTATGCTTCACAAGTTATAGTTATTTGTGAATTACTCTACGTGTAAGTTAAATGGTCGGTTTATTATTAAAATAATGGTTTTATCGCCGGTCATTTTGAATTAAGAAATTGTAATATGTCTGTCCATAAAATATCTGCTGAATAGTTATCATATATGTTGAAATTATTTCTATTATAAATATATATATATATTATTAATAATAAAATATATATTATATAATATATAATATAAGATAGTGCTACTGTCAAATGGAGCTACTGGTAAGTGGTCATCGCTTAATCTAATATAAAATGGTAATTAACTGCCTGTAAATATCACACTCAGTTGGCAATTGATTCATCATCATGATGGCAGTGAGGCAGAATTTCATCCCATACATGCTGGGGGCTAATTCTACTAATCTATAACGATAACGATTCATTCCCGATTCAATTTCAATCCAACTTCGACTGTTCTCTATTTATTCGGATCGGAGCAGAACTTATATGATGTTAACATATACTGTTATATTAAAACCAAACTTAACTGTTAACGTGTATGCCAATAGTCGATAATTAAATTAAAGAATAGGAAAACGGATAAACGGCAACGATCAGGCTTTGATTCAATTGCGATAGTGACAATTTGTTAGTAGAATTGGCTCCAAGGTCACGTACATCCTTCGCGATGTTTTTTGTTTTCACCGCCGAAAACAAGATGAGATTTAAAAAATAATAATATGGTCATGACAGGTGTTTCAGATACCTGATAATAGCTAATTTAAATAATATAATCAATTAAATAACAATCGAAAGATAAATTATAAAGTCAAATAAAGCTCAGGAAAACTCAGAGCTGCTCTGAACCTAGGTTTGAAAGCTTCGATTATTCACGCTATATACTATTTATGTATATAATGATTATAAATACTATAATTGATACGCTCATTTCATTACTAATGTTTGTCTAAAAAATAACCCGGATGTCGCTCACACGCCTTTCGTGTACGTAATCTAACGATAATTTCAGTTTCGGTATTAAATATTAAAAAAAATAGTATCATGTAAATTATTTCAACAAAAAATTAAGTGATTAGGGATCCGTGTCAAATATTTAACAAAACACATCATGCTGACTCGAGGGAGACTCTTGTAGCCCGGAAGTCGTGGATGGTATCACAATTTGTATTCCGCCATAAATGTCGCTAGGACTACACGGTTCTTTTTACTCCAAGAACCCCCTAGGTAGTGGAGGACGCATTGGCGAGGCAAACGAGGTATCAACACGGTAGCATGCGTAAGCGAAGCTCCCCGAAGAGGGAGGATGGAGGGTTCCCCCATACGTACTGGTCTTTCAGTGGGTATTCAGACACACTAAGCGCTGGTGATTCCCACAATCCCCTACTTTATGTGGGGAAACGTGTAAATGCGTTTTTTCGGTGAGACAAATAAGGGGTTAGAGCCCAGGATCTCGTGATTTGCTATATACTAGACCAACGAAGCAGGCAGAAGACATATTCTTTACATAGTGATCTATAGCCAGATTAGATATTATAAATGTAAAGTTTTGTCTTTTTATGTGTTTGTTACTCAAAAGACGACATAATAAGTTAATTATTAAGGGTTTTTTGTTTCAATTTTTTTTTGCTTGGTACAATGCCAGTAAGCAAGAGATTAATTATATATTATATATATATATTAATTAATACAGATTAATGTATTAAGATTTCAATATGAAATCCAAACTAATTCTCCTGCACATATAAAAAATGTTGTTTAAAAAAAAATAAAAAATCCGTGAACGTGATCGTCTTGTTTTCCTACCACTACTAATCCTTAGTCTGCCTTTGAACTGACAAGATTGAAAAAAAAAACATACTAATGAATTCTTGCAATTGTATGTTCTCTTTTTTCAAACAGGGCATTACCGGACGTTATGAGTTCGTCATATTTTTTTTGTGAAGACTACTAGCTAAAAATGACGCCATTACAAAGAACCTTACAATACACATATTACTAACTGTTATCAGTATTATCAGCCTTTTTATTTTTTTCACACAGTGGAAACTGCTCCCTTAGGGAGTCGAGTTGCTTGGGATTCTTACCCACTAAAACCACTGCGATGGCTATACTCAGCACAGAAAAGAGAGGCTGCCGGATCGTTGATTTAACGCTTCCGTTGCCGCTCCCGTGCTATGCAACGCTCGTGGCTCAGGGGGCGAAGGTAAACTCGGGTTCAAACCAAGTCGAGCCCAAAAAAAAAACCGAACCGAAAATCTATTCATCGGTTCCACTTAGATCTGAGGTGAGAAATACCTCAAATCTAGTTCCTTATAAATTTTTGGCAGCCAAATAATTATAACTTCAATATCGAATAAAGTTTTTTGTTGACTTTGAACTAAGATGGCCTCTCACTATAAGTTTGCCAATTTACCAGTTTACCTTCAATTTTTTTAATTAAAAAGCTTATAATTACTCGAAGGGAATTAGTAATTAAATCAGGCGGTTTCTATAAAAACATATTGAATTATACTTAGCGATAACATATATGTGTTTATATGTATGTATGTTAAACATTAATATCTGCAAAACCTTGAGTATGGAATCTTATACAGTCGCTTTACATTACTATTTAAGTAGGTATCATATTTAGTAGAGCAAAAAGTGTTCAAGTGTAATCGTATTTTTATAGATTATTTGCCTTAGTCAAAGGCTTCGGGTTATTACGCCGCATAGCTCTGAGAGAGATACAACTTTTTTGTTTGTTTAATAACATTCAAACCAATTCCTACCTGTTTTTATTTTGAAATCTTGGAATACTTAACAAAAGCCTCTCTTAAGTTTTATATTTTGTCACTAGTAAGAACTATAATGTTACCATATTAGACATAATGTGAATAGTGGGGTTATTTTTACCTTTTTATTCAATAACATGCACTTTTTCTATTAAATTCACTCACTGTGAAGGAAATTACTTGTTTATAGACTAGGCTATTCATTGAATTGGTCTTATGGACTATTGCAGAATTTGATTTCGTTTTTAAAATCATATTAATTTATTTAAAATTTTAATCTCAAAGTAACTAAACCAATAGATTGTTTTATTGAATGTTTTTTAAATACAATCTTAATTAAATTGGCTTAAAATAATTTATGAATCAAATATAGTAGTGTTATATTTAGTAAGTTATTATGTAATATATAATGAATAATATCAATGCTATTTATATCACTCAATATCAGTCTTGTAGATTCATAATATTTTAGTGTAAACTTTCTACTTTTTTTTATTGAATAGGAAGGCGGACGAGCATATGGGCCACCTGATGGTAAGTGGTCACCAAACGCCCTTAGACATCGCTTACATCGCCAATGCGCCACCAATCTTGGGACCTAAGATTTTATGTCCCTTGTGCCTGTAATTACACTGGCTCACTTACCCTTCAAACTGGAACACAACAATACCAAGTACTGCTGTTTTACGGTAGAACATCTGATGAGTGGGTGGTTCCTACCCAGACGAGCTTGCACAAAGCCCTACCACCAGGGATAGAGTATACCAGAGTACTAATATTATAGTGCGCACGTATGTTAATTTGTTTATGCTTTTACTATTGATCGACGTAATTTACGTGTTAGTTAATGACCGAGTGTTATATGGGTTTTATTTGTAGATTGACTACTAGTAAGCGTATAAGTCCGCAAATCCTTAGTTATTGAAAAAAACCACGGGTCAGAAAAAAAATCTATCAAACTGGGTTTACCAAGTCCGAACTCTCTCGTGTCGTCTCGGATTCCTTTTTTGTGTTGTTTTATTTATGAAATATATAGGCAGACTTGCAAATGAGCCACCTGACGGTCAGTGTTCGCTATCAGCCATAGATATTGGAATTGTAAGAAACGTAGATATTTAACGTTACTTAAAACTACTAACCTAATGGTTAAGAACTAAAAGTTAAGTCTCTTTTACCTGAAGTTACACTGGCTCAATCGATATTTAAACACGAATAGCAATACTAAGGTATTGTTATGTCAATATCTTAGTATTGCTGTTTGGCGGTAGAATATGTATTCAGAGAGAGAGAGAGAGAGAAATAAAAGTAAGATTTAAAAAGTAAGTAAGAGAGTGCAGCTGTCTTCGCGCAAACACTTCTGCACTATAAGCGCAGTTCGCTAGTTCCTTGAGTTTTCTGAAGGATGCATTTTATGCATTTTAAGCAAACAAAAAATATTTTTAAGTAATTCTATTCGAAATCTCGGGTAACAGTTTGTGTTGTACATGTACTTAAATCCGCCACGGTTGTAACTCATGTTTACGCTGCGGGCTATATCTAAGTTCAATTCGAAGTTGCCCATTTCTCGCCGCGAGCCATTCAATATTAGAATATTACATCAGTATATAATAAGATTATGATGAGTCGGTGTCCGTAGGTATATGGAACATTTATTGAAATAATAATATATGTGAGAGGTGTGGCGCAGTGGTTGAAATTCGACTGTAATTCATTTCTAATAAAAATTAGATTTAAACGGATTTGAAACTGTGGTCCGCGGTAAATATCTGG
The DNA here is from genome assembly GCA_905147175.2 of Nymphalis urticae. Lineage (NCBI taxonomy): Eukaryota > Metazoa > Arthropoda > Insecta > Lepidoptera > Nymphalidae > Nymphalis > Nymphalis urticae. The sequence goes on from LR990001.1 coordinate 10,209,251, forward strand.
TGGTTGCAACAACTCATCAGATTTCTACCGTCAAACAGAAATACTTGTATTATTGTGATTCGGTTTGAAGGGTGAGTGAGCCAGTTTAACTAGAGGCACAAGAGACGTAACATCTTAGTTTGGTGGCTATGGGCAATGACAACTAACCATCAGGTCGTCCATTTACCCATCCTACCCATTTTATATTAATAAAACATCTAGCATCATGTTAAATAATATATCCACATAATAATGTCCTCCAAACCGATTTTGGCCACGGCGGCCAATCTCAAGAGAGATTAGCCAACTACGCAGGAGATATTATAGTGCACAAGTGTGTGCGCAAACACAGGTGCACTCTCTATTACCTAACTCTCATAAACTCTGGGCTGCTACTGAGAATTTTCTGACAGAAAAACCAAATAACTTTTTATTGGCCCGACCTGGGAATTGAACCCAGGACCTCCGGTCTGCGGCCTTACATCAAGCCACTAGACCAAAGAGGCAGTCATATAATATATATATATATATATCCACATATTAACAATACATAGCTAACAAAATCACAGTAAATACTTGTAATGCAATATCTAAGTATACACTTCAGTTATCTATACAGAACATCTTGAATTAAAGAGAGAAATTCTAAAGGGAATAACTGTGAGATTTATACATACAAACTTATTTCAAAAGACGTTTGCAAATGTTTCGAAACTTAGTACTATTTGTATCTTGCATTATAAGAGAACAAAATAAATGAGACAAATCGAATGAATTAAATGCAAATTCAAACAATTGCAATAAAAATGAACCGAGTTAGATATGAATATGAAAATCTTAACTAGAGATTGTGGGTCCCGGTCGAGCTACACAGAATCATATCACATACATTAATTGTCTAGAATTTGCTCGGAGGTTATGACGACATCATCAACAACGTGTGTGGATTTGAAAATGGAATAATAAAAAATAATTATACAGCAACATTGTAATACCAAGTATTGCTATTGTATCTGTGTGGATATGTATTTTTATAATATACATTTAAGAGTGTCCTTTGTCACTATAACGACGTTGTAAAAAAAAAAAGACGCGCACTAATTTCAAACCGCCATTTTATTGGTGAACAGAAAATCATTGATTAATAAATATTGGCACGACTTGTTGAATGAAATTAATTGTGTTATTTGGATTTTTAATATGGATTAAGAGGATAATGTACATCAATTATAAAGACCATTTCGAGGTATTTATGAAGTCAGCTTTACTTCTGGATGCTAAATATATACATAAATTTAAAAAAGTGTGATAGTTTCATATTTAAAATATGGAACCACTAAAGTCAAAAATATATTCCTTCGCGTTTATAATAAAAACACGATTAAAAAAAAAACGAACAGTGTTATAAAATGCTTCGAAATTTAAAACTAAATACCAACATTATAAGCTTTAACATTCAAGAAATCTTTAAATACCATAATGTGCACTTAAATTATACGTACCTTTATCCTATTACGGTTAAAGAAGCGTCGAAGGTGATTGCTATCACGTAATGATCAAGGGCGGGTCAAGCGATCGAATTCTTTGTACCACGTGCATTTGAGGTCGTATCATTTAATAAGAACGCATTTAAAAGTATAATAACGTACTGCTAACTCACGATTGTTAACACTTCATGTGATTATTTAAAAAAATATAGACTTCGAATATAGAACGTCAATTTTTTTTAAAGACCGCCGGAATGACAATTCTTTTTATTTTAACGACTATGGATAAAACAAAACGTGATTAACGTGATTTAGAAAATCGTTATACAATTTCGAATTTAGAATGATTCCGAAAAAAAATTAAGCTCAAAATGAAAATAATTTAAGGGAAACATTACAATTTTCGATAAAGAACATATTTATTTATAACAAATGCTAAATTATTAAATTATTCAAAATAATTACGCGAAACCATTTTGATGTATGCGATTTACAATTAGAATCACAATAAATAAATAAAACGTTGTTATATTAATAACATGCAGTAAAAAATCAATGGACGCTTAACGTTCGTGGGAAAAGCTAACGGTAGAATGTTGTGAAATTTAATTCTAGATTCTAATCATCGTGTGTAGGATTCTGTATTAAAAAATGCATCATAACTTATAACATAATAATAATATTTCAAAAAAGCTTCCATAATTGAAAATAAGATACGCATCAAAACAGTATATTACCATAAGTGGTTTGTCAAGCCACGGGTGAGTAATGAAGTGAATTCTTAAAGAATAGCTTTACCTTAAACACATTTGCATTAATTATTTGGTTGGGCTTAGTGTTCCGATTTGCAGGGTGAGTAAGCCAGTTAGAGGCACAAGGGTTACAGTAAAGGGGTACAGGACAGGCACAGGCATAACTTAGTTCCCAAGGTTGGCAGCATTGGCGATGCGAGGAATGGAATGTGGTGACCAATTCACACTCATGGTCAATTTGTTAGTTCACAATAAAGAAATTTAAAAAAATACTCATAATTTCTTAGGTGAAGACCGCGTCTTGGCAAACGTGAGAGAAGTCCTCAAGTGGACGACATACGAAAAATGCTTAATGATAGTTGGAAAATAATAGCCAAAGATTGGTCTCAGTGGCATGCCCTTGTAAAGACTGATGATGATGATGTTATTAAATATATTATAACGTACAGTTTTTGAACCTCGAAAACGAATGGCGGTGAATCCATGTCAGTTTACCCAACAAAATATTTTAATTACCAAACATAAAGAAATGTCAGACTTTATGATCTTTGTAAACATTTGAAATGGTTAATAAATTAAATTTTTATTAATAATAATAAAGTAACGCAGTATTTAGGTCTAGTCGGTTGAAAGAAGAAAAAGCTAATGAACGTAAAGGAGACTCGCTATTATTATATTGATGGGGAAATAAATGCTAGTAATTATGATGATTTTGAAATTGACGCTTCATTTCTAAAATATTTAAAGCTATTATTGTAAGTGTTCATAGATATAACAATCGCTTTAACTGCGACCTTGCTCTATTTATAAAATGTCTTCAAAAATGAAGGATTTTCATACAAACTTTCAACCTCTTTAACTCCTTACCTTAGGGGTTAAATTTTCAATAATCCTTCCTTGCTGGTCTACTGTGTGAAAGGATCCCATATGTGGATTTCTTAGGGCTAACTGCTGCAGTCTGGACAGTGTCAGTCAGTCAGACAGTTATTCTTTTATATTATGTATATTTATATTCGACCCAATAAACGATGTGAGAGTAATTACTGCGGTTCTTGTCGAACGTATTTAAAAGTTTTATTGGGCATTTTAAGACGTTTTGACATTTAAGCCCAATATTATGTAAAATTATTATTTTATCCGAATTTATAACATAAATTAACTTCTCTTAAGTAATTAATTATGATATTTTTTTCTTTTTGTTTAATTATAAAGAATAATAGCAGCTTGCTTGAGTTTGAACCCACACCATCAATGAAAAGTAATTTGCTTTATTATTAACCCAGAGAATCTTTCAGAACTTCTATTAAAATCTATTTAACAAAATAAAATACCAATCAAAAATTATAAATGAGAAAGTAACTCGCAAGCAAAACCGCGAGAACCTCCACCCAAAAACAACAGTAGCATTTCAATAAACTAAAAACGATGTAATGAAAAATGACCAAATAATATTTCGTACGTGTATCATATACGTTGTAATAGATTATTACATTGCAAATTACAAGTTAATTACATAAACTCAATTAATCAGGTTCAAAAAGTTTTAATAGTGATTGCGATACGATTAGCACGTTTAGATAAGTTTAAGTTACGCAAGTTTAGGTCAAGTGGCAGTAGAACATGCACTGAGAATTAGATTTCTGCGCATCTTTATACAATACTGCCATAAGGACGCGACTTCGCACGAACTACAACAAAGATCATATAAATTAAACAATCGACGCTTCGGGAACGTTGAGCTTCGATATTTGTTAACTTAGACAAGAATTTGAAATTTTTTTTTTTTATTGATTTATTGCTAGCGTATTTTTTTATGAATGTAATAAATTTTTATGAATGTAATACATAAATCACCGACGGCTCCGATGATTATGGGAACCGTAGTCTTTTTAAAACCTCTCGAGCATACCACGATAAATAAGATAAGTAAAATGCTTAAGATCAGGCAAGTCAACGGTCAAGCGCTTGCCTATTAACGGTAAAAAAAAAAAAAAAAAAATCGGGTGTAAGCGATCAGTCTGTAACGTCCCACTGCTGAATAAAGGCTGCTCCTGCATGAGTTTATTCCATCGCACTGTTATGCTAGATATTGGATATACTATCATAACAGTGTGATGAAATAAACTCATGCACCAAATATATGCAGGTTTCGTTACGATATATGTATATTGCAAACAAACACGAGAGTATAAACATAAATTAATCAACTGAAAATGTAATGGTTCTCGCATGAATTTAAACCCATCGTTTTCTGTCAATATCCGATACTAGCTTTCCGTGTCGGCATCGCACGGATAAAATAAAAGCCTACAAAAACGTTTTTTATCCTAATTCATATAATTTAGTTTACGCGACGCACGCCAGTAAAGCTCCCAATCACCAGGATTTTTTTGACATTTTCAACAGTTTCCATATTTCAGACAATTTACCCAAAACCATAATGAATTATATATGTGAACCTTTCTCATGAAACATTCCGTCCATTGATGAAAACCGTGTCAAAGTCCGTTAGGTATAAGGTAGGCCTTCAGATAGCTGGACAAACAGACAGACGAGGCGGGAGGACTAGTTTTATAATATGTAGTGATTATGAAATGAAATATAACATCATAAAGCGGATCGTGATGTATATATGATCTAAAATTAATGAAACTCATAATACTTTTTGATTGTAAATAACGAGGTTGGTTAACATTTAGGTTATTTGTTATAAAGAGCAACGGTTGAATAGAAAATTAGCTTACGTTTATAATTAATTAGATCTTTGTTTGAGAATGCGTGATTCACGAGCTTCAGACTCAGGTGAATAATTTATACATAGCTTTAGAATTATGTGTAAAATTAATTTATTTCTACACACAAAATTAATAATTAATTATCTTTATATACATCATAGTAAGGTATATTTGGAATTTATTAAACACAATAACTCATAGATATTATAGTGCGCAAGAATATAAGTCTGTTTTTAAGAATTTTTTTTTAAACAATTAGACTAGCAAATGAGCCATTTGATAATAAATAGTAACCACGTCCATAGACATAAGCAATGAAATTACAAACATTAGCCATTCCCATTGGGATGCTCATGACAACCAATCTTGAGAACTAAAATGCTATGTCCCTTGCTAGTTGCACTGATTCATTCACCCTTCAAATCGGAACACAACAATACCAAAATATTAAATATTGTTGTTTGATGGAATAATAAGTGGGTGGCATCTACCCAACAGCCTTACCACCAAGTAAAAGCGTGAAATTTTTATCTATCTAGAAATTTGGACCAACAGTCCGGATTTAGGAAGATAACAGTTCATTCGCATTAGAAACACGTTAAAATGTCTTGCGCCTGTTTAATATTGGGTCATGTTTGATTACCATTAAATTCTGAGGGTGAGGGAACACAGTCACAGATTGTATCTATGTTTAATACCTAAGCAGTCGAGCCTTTGAGATTGGTCAAATTTCCAAAATTTAATTATTCCGTTAGAACAAAATTTAAACTGTATATAAATCTCTCAATATAAGATTATTAAAGTATCTCAGTACACCATTTTAAATCTAAGCCGGATGTATAAATTAACATTTAAATGCTTAAATTATTTTGTATAAATTATTTGCGTGGTTCGTTACATTTACATTAGAGTTCCGAGTAAACATCTAAATACAAAGGTTAAGTAACTATCTCTACAGAAAACCAGATCCGAGGATTGATTCATCTGTCACGCTCATTTTGATGTGTGGTTTTACTTGTGTTTTTGTATAATTGTAAAAATTTTAAGAGCAAATATTCTAGTGTCGTAATACGGGTTTTTTTTTTTATCTCATATGGCAGTTGACCGTTGACTTGCCTGATGTATCGTCACAGTCTAGGATGTACCACGCTAGCCTAGAAGAAACCTAATCAATTTTTGTAGCTGCCTCGGTATTCTAATCGCTTGCTTAAAATGCTGCATATGCCAGCTTAATTCTCGGGTTAGAACGATAAAAAGGAAAGAAGGAAAATAGAAGGAATTAACATACTTCTAACTTCTAGATTCGGAAAGCTCGTAACGCCGTTGGTCCTGCGCCTAAACTCTTTTCGATCGTGTCGGACTTGCCACTCCATTGAATGACAGTGATAGTTTCTTTTGATATGGCTGCCGTGGCTGAATTGGATCTAGAAAACATATGACACAAGACAATAAGCGGCGATCAGATTATAATCCTATCAGACATATTTCGTTGCACTTGAACTAAAATTTAATTTGGAAATTTAACTTCAATTAACAACGTTTTAAACATAAATTTCAATTATCGGACGATATTTAATTAAATATTAGACGATAATTAATTTGCACGGTACAGTCTCTAAATATAGCATTCACCTTTATAATTTCTAGTCCTAGTTAGGAAGGTAATCAAATTATACAACATATTATCACAAATTCATAATTCGTTATATATAATGTGTGTGAGACTTTTATAACTTAACCTTAAGAAATGGAATAATATTTTGTTATAGAAACCCGAGGGAAAATAATTTATCTTTATGTATTTCTGTATACTAACTACTCCATGGGGCTTAACCTGCATTATACATAACTATTTAGCTCTTGTTGATGAGCTCTTGTGAAACATCCTAATGCCGAACCATGGTATAAGTCAGCACATCTTGGAGCCATTATAATATTATTATAAGTTTTATATTCCATACATTTTGTTGTCTTTTGCCGCTGGATGGCGCTGCACAACAAGGCAACTGAAGGATATATTAACTGGTCCTTACATGGCCAATGCACCACCAATATTGGGAACCAATATCTCATCTCTCTTGTGCTGTAGTTACACAGGCTCACTCACCCTTTCGAGTAGAACACAACAATACGAAGTATTGCTGTTTGACGATAGAATATAATATGAATGGCTAGTACCTAACCAGATGGGCACAAAGCCCTACAAAATAGGATAATTGCAATTCATTAAAAATTAAAATTGCAATTTTATTTATATATATATAAAGATTTAATTAATTATAATCCTAATCACGAAACTATCAAAACTATTCCGTTTAACTATAGGTATCTTTATGTTACTATGTTATTAGTTCGTCTGCTATTTGGATCGTCAAAATTTATCGGTCTAAGGCTTGGTATAGACTATAGAGAATGCTTAACATTTAACAAAATATATGCAGTGAGAAACGAAAGTTGTAATAACTGAGTATTATTAAAATTTATTATAATCTATAATCTCAGCATATCGCCGTCCACTGCTGGACGAAAGACTCCCCCATAGAACACCAACCATCCCGATCTTGGGCAGCCCGCATCCATCCCGTAAAATTTATTATCATATTTTAATTATTAATTAATTCCAACAAAATATTTATTTTTATTCTTAGCTCCCATAGCACAGCCCACACCATGGCGAGCTCCAAACGACTGCTATATATAATAATGTATATATGGATATATTATAATGTACAAATGTATGAGCAAACAGATGTATTCTCTCTTTCCTTATTCTCATGATTTAAAGAGATAGCAAATCTTACAGGACCGGAAAATGTTCAGTCGCAGAAAATCCCAATAATTTTTTATCGGCCCGAAGCGTTCTCGTATCTAGCCATATGACCAACGAGACAGTATTATTATTATTAACTAGCTGTGCCAAAACTTTTAGTTACATTTTTATGGGATAATAGTATTCATTGGTTTTCGCCGCACCCGGATCTCTAGATAGGGCAAGAAACCATTGGCCATGAGGAAAACAGAATTCCCTTATAGTTATTTTCTAATATCTTTAATGTACATCAGCCTGTTACAATTGTAATATTTTGTTATGAGAAACCCGAGGGAAAATAATTTGTCTTTACGTATTTCTGTATACTAACTACTCCACGGGGCTTCACCCGCATTACACATAACTATTTAGCTCTTGTTGATCGTAGTGCGATCGTAGTGTAGTGTTATTATATGTATAGATCCAGTGGTTATAACTAAACCGAAGCTAAAACCCAGACAAGCATCACTGAATTTTCAAGTATTTATAAATTCATCTTATGCACGGCGGTGATGGAAATCATCGTGAGGAAACCTATGTGTCGAACATTCCATAAGTTAGTTCTTACAGAATAGAACTCATGTATTTGTTTTTATTCAACATAATAAACTCCGTCGCTGGTTTTTGTTGTATAATTCTTTTTTACATAATTAAAATAGTCTTAACACCTCATTAATCACCCGCAAAGCCTTATATTATATGAAATGTCAAGTTTGCACTCAACGCATCCTGTAATTAAGATATTTGCGATCATTATTATAAGTAGTTAAGAATAATTGAGAAATACCTTTCAGCGTTTAACGAATGAACGTGGTATTAAAGTCACTTGTATTTACTTAAGTAGTGTTCGCCCTGTGATTGAAATTCCATTATAAACATAATTGAAAATTAAAAAAAAGATTGAGATCGATTTAGACATGTATATATTAAAATATTATTTGCTATTCTTATTTCGATTTTATTGACAACAGTTAAGGTCGACAATAGCTTAACAAAAGAAAAGGGGATAATGAACAGAACAGATAAAGATACCGAACTATTTTGTCTCTGCCTAGTTTTGTATAGATTATTTATTTATAAATAATTTATGGAGTGAAAGTAAATAATTAAATAATTGATTAGTAAATATTTTTCTATGTATATTTTCTATATACTTATAGGATGGCAGCATATCGGTCACCTGGTGGTAATTAACATGAATCCATTGATACCAGAACTGCAAAGGTACGAATCACACCTTATCATTCCAACCGTGGAATCTCTATGCTTGCAATACACATTCATTGTTACTTATTTCAATTAGTAGAGGGGACAAAGTATATATATTTAGCTAAACAAAGGCTCGAACGCTTAGTCTTTTTTTTATAGAATAGGAAGGTGGATGAGCATATGGGCCACCTGATGGTAAGTGGTCACCAACGCCCCGAGACATTGGTATTGTAAGAAATGCTATCCATCCCTTACATAGCCATTGCGCTACCAACCTTGGTACCTAAGATTTTACATCCCTTGTGCCTGTAATTACACTGGCTCACTCACCCTTCAAACTGGAACACAACAATACTAAGTAGTGCTGTTTTGCGGTAGAATATCTGATGAGTGGGTGGTACCTACCCAGACGAGCTTGCACAAGGCCCTACCACCAGTCTTTGGAAATTAAGTAAGCCATGAGCCATTAATTTTTGTTTTTAATTTTTTTTTTTCATTAACTTTCCGTTCTATTGCCAAATTAATTATTGTCAAAAAAAAATCTTCGATTCGAACCCGGAACTCTGATATACATACTAAACAAGCGAGGTTGTTGACAGACGAGTAGGCGATTAACGAACAGTATGTTAAGTAGTGTACTTATCAGTCAAGAACATTAAGCTCATGTAAGTTGTTTTTTTATTTGCAAATTGAAACAAGACTCACGAATGATCACTCCGCTTAACATGAAAGGGAGCGCTCAAGGATGCGTATCAGGTCACTAATTATCGCAACTTAGCATAATATATCTTTACGACTACAACTGACCAACCTCAATTATACGAGCAACATGAAATTGCTAATAGAACATTACAACGTGGAAATGGTAACTGTTTTTTTTATGAAATAGGTAGGTGGTCTGGCAAATGGGTTAGATGACGTTAAGCCACGGTCACCCATAGAAATTGACAAGTATTAAGCATATTGATGGGCCGGGCCTTTCACGCCATACACTTGTGTGCATGGAATTGTCTGTTTGTCCTGAGTCTAGTGTAATTATCTTTATAAGTATGTATTTACAAAAGGAAAGTAGTATATGTAGTATATCAGTTGTCTGGTTTCCATAGTACAAGCTCTGCTTAGTTTGGGATCAGATGGCCGTGTGTGAATAATGTCCCAGGATGTTATTAAAAAAAATATCTGCCAATATCATAGCTGGTTGATTCGCTGGTTTACACCAAACAGCAATATTTAGTATTGTTGTGTTACGGGTTCAAAGAGCGAGCTTGTGTAACTACATGCATAGAAGACATAAAATGTTAGTTCCCAAGGTTGGTGGAGCATTGGCGATGTAAGGACTGTCTAACATGTCTTACAGTAACAATGTTTATGGAAGGTGCTGACAACTTGCCATGAGGACGTCCATTTGCCCGTCCACATACTACAAAAAAAAAACAGTACACTATCTCAAAAAATAACTGTAGCTTTCTTCAGCGCCAAGCACGAGATTAATTAACAGAAATGCTTGAACGGATGTAATCCCGCGGTTTTTGGTTAAGAATCACACGCTATTCGCATTCTAGCCTCTTGACTATCTTGGCTCATTTCATCATGTAACTATTTTTTTGATACATTTTGAATCACAAGATTTTCGGTCTATGCTATGCTCGATGACATTTCTAATCTGTTTATTCTGGTCTACCGTTTGATGGAAAGTTTATACAGAAGGTCGTGGGGTTATGCGAAGTCCTCTACATTTCTTAAGCGTATTACGCTCAGCGGTAACTTTAGCCTTAATGAGTGTATTGATCAATGTTTAAATCCTCGCATTCCACATAAAATATACGAGAAAATATGAAATCCTAAGAATTGCATGAAGATGATGCATTGTAATCGCTTGAAGTCAAGACTTAGACTGATAGCTTATGTTTGAACAAAAAAAGCTTTGAATTTGAGCATTAGGCAATGACCTCCTTTCATCTTTAGGTGAAGGTTCCACCCCGCTGTTCTAATACTGGCTGGTGCATACACAAATTACAGAATTTCTCGTGACACATGTAGGATTGCTCACGAGATTCATTATAAACACATATGCATGTCATTAAACCTTAATAGGCTTAGATTTGAACCCGCAATAATTTTCGGTTAAGATTCACACGTCACCACTGAGCCATATCGGCTCACACGATAAGACAAAACTAATCCTACTTAATTGGGTAGGTAATGAATTTATCTTTTACCTAACAAGTATTAACGCCATTTCTTACTATGATAATGGCTTTGTATATTACATAAGGACAATTGTATGTGGCATTTAACGGCAATTTATTTAAAAAATTAAAAATAATAAGTACTTTAAGACGCTTATGTATAACAATTCCAAAGTAATTTATCGCGGAAGCTGCAGTCTTTTCATTCCGCGTTTTTAATATGAATATGGTCATAAGTTCTCTCTGATAATTCGTTCGTATGGATTATATTATAAATCTTCTTGAAACATATGCTACCCTGGTACATTCTGATATTCAAATATATCCTTTAATGTACATCAATACACTTTTTTTTTAAATGAATATATATATATATTTTTATATATTTTTAATGTTTACATCAAAATGGTAAATATATATAGAAATATTAAAATTAATAATTGAGACGATAGATAGAGATAGAGAGATTTAACGATAGAGAAGATAAAACGATTTAATTGTTACAAAAGAGTAAATTTTACCTTACTTTTTAAACGTTATTTAGCCGATGGTTAGTTAAACAATGCTGTCCCCGTCTTTCAAATGTCAAAATAGTGATAAACTAAACAGTCGCTAAGCACTTCGTTTTTTTATCAACAAAACATATTACTAATATAATTAACGTGGCATAGTTACATAATAAATTATATCGGTACGTATATACAAAGTTGCATAAAGTGTATATGTGTAGTTGCGTAACAGGCAAGTCACTAAAACAGCGATCTCTTCCAGGAAACCTTTGGGCGGAGAACCAGTTTTTAAATACGTGGGAAGAGGCATGATGGTGAAGTAAATGATTTATATAATGTATTTAAATACATATAAAGCATTTAAAGTACCGGTTACCTTTTATTTACTTTGCAAATCTTTGAAGCTAAGGTCATTTAAGGGTAATCTTGTTGGCTATTAGGAGATAAGGCCACATTATTGTACAATCTAATTTGAGAGTAGTAATATCCTCCAGTCCGAATAACTGCCACGGCGGTCATTCACAAGGACTCATCTGCGCAGAAAGTATTATAGTGTAGAGGTATGAGAAAACCCAGTCCGATAGGACGACAATCTGAAACTAAGCGAGATCTGACACGAGACCAATATCTGAAACACGGGATTCAACACTGCTTTTTAACTGTGTAATAGTAGGCACTGGCCTAGGGGCCTCGGTTAACCAAAGATAATAAAATGTTACTCTAACCACTTGGGATGGGGCTCCTCAGATCCTCCTCGACAACAAAAAAAAAAATGAGGCTCCTCAGATATCAAAGTGCCTAGTAGCCTTGGATCTCTGAGTTTAGGCCTGAGGCTGCTACTAAGTATTCTCTAATAAAACCCATTAACTTCTATCGGCGTCCGCGGCATCCGCTTAAAGTCAATTTAAAAGTAATGGTACAATGATCAGAAATAATAAAAAAAACATGTGTAAATTATAGGGTATTAAAAAATATTAAATTATTTTATAGAATTAATAAAATGATTGCTACAATTTATATAAAGTAAGATCAAAACATTCCTACAGCATACTTGTGTTAACACTTCAATTAGTTATAAATACTTAACGAGACGGACACACTGTCTGTGTATTGAGAAGCAATTACGTCAATGGTCGGTTTAACCTTTGCCTAGTAAAAATGGGGACGAAATGAGTTCGAGATCATCATACAAGTGTTTGACGTCTAAAGGCGTATAAGGCTGAATACAAACGGGAGACCAGTTTAATTTCCTTTGATTTCAATTATTGTTTGATAATTTTATGCCATCTGTCTCGTTGGTCTAGTAGCTAGATATAAAGCCGCAGATCCCAAGGTCCTAGGGTTAAACCCCAGGTCGAGTAAAATACTTTATTCTCTCGAATAGTTCTCTCTGAAAGTTTGAAGTGTGTACCTTCGTGCCTTCGTGCCTTGGAAGCACGTAAAGCCGTTGGTCCTGCTCCTGACATCTTTCCAGTCGTGTTGGATTATGATAGTGAGGGAATAGAAAGTGGAACTGTGTTGGCTAATCTCTCTTGAGAATGGTCACCGTGGCCAAAATAACAAATAACCCCGAACGAAGACTCCCTCGAATTGCTATTTTGTGTGGAAGTCTAAAAAAAATTAAACATACATTATATTAACTATGTATTTATGTATCTACTTTATAAATATATTACAAGATGAGAAAGAAATCGCAACCGTTAATAGAGAGATAACTATATCACAGTGGTATTTATTCTTCGAATCAGTATCAATAAATAAAGCACAAAAGATACCGCTTATATCAGACAGAAGTTAAATATTATTTTCGTTTAACGCCTAAATTTAAACCTTAATATATAGAAATCATGCCTCAAATTTGACCTCGAATTTAGAATCACATTAGAAGAAATTAGAATTCAAACGCGTCGCAGGTGTGTTGTTAAGCCTAAATAGGCATTAAACCGACTTATCTAATTGTGGACTTGCAGATGACACTGTGAATGGCAAAAAGAATAAAAATGGTATCCATTTACATATCATTTTGTACATATTCAACTTTTTATACATTTTGAATGTCAAGTGTCATCCTGCCCTTCTAATAATACGTGTCAGGAACACATCTTTACAGCCATTCATTTAAAATTATTAAATTAAAGCTTTAAAAGGTATTTCTGTACATTCGATATTCTTAATTTTATCTATATTAGTAATAACAATAGTATTTGTGTATGGTAATGCGGGAAGTAGATTTATTCCCCTGCAGAAAGAGTAATTATGCTATACTGACTATAATAATAATAAAAACATTTAAAGGATCAATTCATTAACGCAACAAAATATCATAGGTATTAGTGGTATACAGCATTTTTCCTGTCCTTAATTTGTATTCATAATTCATGTCGTGCTAGGCGGTAAAAGACAGCATCGTGAGGAGACCTGCAATTGGCGAAATAAGGTGGAGAAATAAGCTCCAAACCTCCTCCAAAAGAAGAGACCTTAGCCCAGCAGTGGAACATTTATAGGCTGTGACTTACTATTTATAATCGAGCTCAGGACCTCGGGTTCTGCGACCTTGTAGCCAGTTCATCAGAGATATGACGACACAGAGTAATTATATGAATGTAGATCACATCAGCTTACATACAGCCTCCGTGATTTTGCGTTTACAAAAACATAAATGGTGACCTTTGACATGTTACAATTCAGTCGGACCTCGATTATTTAGTTTTTATGCACCGTAATGTTATCGTTTCTTAATGTTATTAACGATGGCCATGCAATAATATTCCAATCGATTTATAACAATACACACGAGCGTTTAAAAAAACGCATTGCGTATTGGAAGTATGAGCGAATACAATTACGTTTCTAAATATTTAACAATTAACGGACATAAATACTTAACTAGTATTTATTAGTTTATTTTATATGTGTAAAGTATATAGTATATTGTTATTTGGTTATAAGTATGTGTGTGTATCAAAAACCAACTAACTAATTTCTATTTTTAATTATTCTTTTTCAATAAGTTAAGTTAAGATATGTTTTTTTTACAGAATAAGTAGGCGGACGAGCATATGGGCCACCTGATGGTTAGTGGTCACAAAACGCCCTTAGACATTAGCACTGTAAGAAATGTTAGCCATCACTTACATCGCCAAAGCGACACCAACCTTGGGACCTAAGATTTTATATCCCTTGTGCCTGTAATTACACTGACTCAATCACCCTTCAAACCGGAGCACAACAATACCAAGTACTGCTGTTTTGCGGTAGAATATCTGATGAGTGGGTGGTACCTACCCAGACGAGCTTGCACAAAGCCCTACCACCAGTAAATGTTGAATAATTAAAATAATTATAGATTCGTTTAAGTATATTTGAATAGACGATTGATAAATATATCATAGATTGCTAAATATATTATATCTTCTTTATTATATCTCTTTCTAAACGATGTATATATATAATGTTAAATATATGTAGTTGTTGATATACTTTCTGGCCTTCTTTCTTTCTGAAAGAGATTGCTATTATGACCATTTTTTTACTGATTGTTTTTATCTATTTGGTAATTACAATTTATTATATATATAATATCGTGTACAATATGGAGTTTCAATAATATAGGCTTAAAGATTAATGATTAATATTCCTTTCTTCAGAATTTTAACTAGAAATAATTTGGAAAATATATTTTTTGTTATATTTGTTGTTTGATAGTTGAATTTATTTGAGTTTCGTTAAATTTATAAAAATCTGTAACAAATTAAGATGATAATGTAAATCAAAGTTTTCAATTCCAGTGAATAAAGAAAAAACAATTGCTCAGCGATTTTTTCTCACATATTTTTTTAGCGTTTAAAAAAACGCTATTGTACAGAAGTACTGTCTAAAACAATTTTGCAACAACCAATAATCGAATCCCACGCATCGGAAATCGGTATGCGTGCATTGTAACAAGCAATCTTCTTGAAATATGATTGAAATATGCAACGTAAATGTTTCGACGGCTCGACAAATGATCTCATTTTTTATCTATATTGCGTCTATTACTCGTCTTCAAGAAACAATGATTATTTGTTTTACATTATTATTCTTACTAGTAAGTTAAGTAAGGTTCGTCATATTATTTACTAATCGGCTTTTAATAATTTATTTACCAACAAAAAACCGAGATGTCTAAAAAAAGCGCTGAATAAAACGGATGAGGAGGAAGAGCGGAGAGAAGCGATCGTTCTATGCAAAAATGACAAAAGAATTACCAGGATTACATAATATCCTGGGACATTATTCACACACGACCATCAGATCCCAAACTAAGCAGAGCTCGTACTATGGAACCAGAAAACTAATATACTACAAATACTTCTTTTATTTTGTAAATATATACTTATATAGATAATTACACCTATACTCAGGACAAACAGACATTTTCATGCACACAAATGTCTGTCCTGGGTAGGAATTGAACCCAAAACCTTCGGCGTGAAGGGCAAGTATCTATCAACCACGCCAAACGGCTCGTCAAACATAAGCGTTGTTTGATTTATATAAGGTAATAATTATTTATATAACATTAACTGATAGCGTCGAACCGTCGCAAAAGCGTCGACCTAAGGGCGCTGAAAGACAATCTCACTATACCCTGATAAATGGCTATGAACGCGCTACTTAGAAATAATTGATCTGATAATATCATGTCGATAGGGACTTTAACCTTCAAAATATCTAGAACTTCTCTCTATAAGTAAGCATATCATTCTATTTTATAATAACTCTTCTATTTAATATTGTTATTGTGCATATATATACTTTTTTGTTTCAATCTTTGTCTCCAATATTTATCCAACCATTCTCCATCCTTCAGCCTTCAACCTTCACAAAGGTTACATTAGTTGCGTTTTTTTGGAACTAAGTTCTTTATGTAAAGTCCTTTAGCGATGGAAAATAGTAGGAAAAAAATAACGCCATTTTGAAATGGAACGGATGGATTTGATAAAATTTAAAATAAGAACATAGCAGACGTATGTTGTTAATATCGAGTAATAAGAAGCTTACTTTAAAGATTGCAGACGAAACTTGTATTACATTCAACTAGCGGTCTAGATTGACATCTTTGACCTTTAAAATTTGTAATTCAGTTCAATAATTATGCCATCAATGATGATTACGCACTGTTTGCTAATGAAAGCAATCAAGTTGATTTCATTAAGGCTAGTTATTCACTAATTTAAAAAAAAAATGTAATCACTTTTTGCTCAACTTTGTGTACTAAGAGGGAGGGTGTTTAGATTAAAAAACTATCGGTATTTATTGAGAAAATATATTGACAATTAAGTTATTTCATCATATAAATTAAATTTAATCAAAATATACTTTATTCAAGGCTCTTGCGAGAAATTTGTCGCCTGTTCGGAATACAGATTCTACTGAGAATAACTGGCAAGACTATTTTTATATTGGTAGTATTTAGTCTTTCCCGATAAATAAATTACATAGGATATTAAATACTATCACGATACATATACTATAATAATAATAAAATCTTAAAATTTTTTTAGGTCGTTATCCTCGTCATATGCGTCACGACCCAAAAATCTATAAAACACCAAACAACTGATGTCAACAAGAAACTCTTCCTTCATCATATATAATTTGTTTTATATAAGGCTGTTTACAACTTACTTAAATAAACGCAAAATTCAAGATGGCGTCACGCTTACTACCTTTAAATTTCATTTCCAATTAAAAAAAAATTTTTTTTTGAATATTTTTGTCTAATAATTACACTATTTGGACTATTATTTTGCAGATGTCGTTGGACGGCGTTGACAATACACCATCAGATAATTTTACAAATTTACTACAGGCCTTATAATAATCACATTAAAAAAAACGCTTATGAAATAAAATGAAACATTTTAAATACAGACTTTATGTCTAGACTCATAAATAAATCCCGACATAAATTTTCAATTGCATAAAATAAAATAGAGACGAATTGAACATTTCATAAATCGTTCGAGCATCCTTCCATTAAGTGGTTCGTGAGAACTTTACGCCAATACTAAAATTAATATAACGCAAGATCGTCTTTTGTGTGAAATTAACCATAGACCTGGATGATCTGCATTGTGTCGCAACGTGAGATCGACAGAGTGTTATTTATTGCTCGGCGCAGACTTACGACTTTCAATAAATCAAACATGAAGGTATTGTACATACAAATACACACGGTGATACTAAAAGAGTATTTATATATTGTATTTATATAAAAATGAAAACGTTTCAAGCTCGATACTATATTTAATAAGTCTAATTTTCAACCGGGGCTTCGCCGGTTTGGGGGTGAGGGTAGGTGTTAGGTATAAAAAAAATCCTATGACTTTCCTTGGAATTCAAGCTTGCTTCATACCACAAATTCGGTAAAATCGATTAACTGTTTTAGCCGTGAAAGCATAACACACAGACAGCGTTACTTTCGAATTTATAATATTAGTATAGATAATATCAATCGCCAGTCTACGCTGTACGTTCGACGCACGAGCGCTTCCTCAGGCGAAATGTGCCTAATAAGTTTGACTTATAACATTTTTTTATATTGACCAAGCAAAGTAACTCGAGGTCAAATGTAACGTCTGTTGTTTAGCAATATAAGAATCTGAGTTACTTTGATGGATCTGTCTTAATGTAATAAAAATATAATATGTGTGTTGTTAATTTATTGCACATTATATTATATAAGAGCACACATCCCGGGATTTCGGGATCAGGTACCGGGGGTTCGGGCCCATAGTAAAGCCGAAAATGGTGGGGTTTTCTAACGAAAAATCTCATTAGTAGCTCTATTACTTGAAAAGCACATAAAGCTATTGGTGCTACGTCTGAACTGCTTCGAGTCGTGTCGTTTGCTGTTTCCTCAAATTATGATAGTGTGCGAATTTGGGAGTACGCCTTTGTCAGTTCACTGGGCATTATAATAATGTCCAGCGCGAATAACTAGCCTCCCATGTAAAGGGCCGCCGTAGCACATGAACATGGAACTTCTTTTAACTATTAGCCATTAAAGGTCCACAGCTGGATATAGGCCTCCCTTAATCAACATCTGGCTTGAGATGGATTATCAGCTATAATTCCACTACCATTAAATATGATCGAGTCGAGTTGAGTATGAGTGAGAACAATATGGCAGCTAGATGAAACCTGGTTCGTCTTCGTCGTCTATCGTGTGTTCCTTTATTCTTTGGACTTTGTTAATTTTTATTACATAATTTTTAGCTAGATATCATAACATCCGTACATTGCCTTAGCTGTGCAAAAAATCATATAAAACTACTCTCATATTCATACTTTTATTGATTTGGTAATAAAATAATTATATACTCGAAATTAATATTAAACGTAATCCATGATGGATGGTTTATCGTAATCAATTATTTAGTAATGCTTATGTCGATAATATATACACATATCTGTTAACATATCTTGACTGCCTCGTTGGTCTAGTGACTAAACATAAGGCCGTAGATCCCGAGGTCCTGGGCTCAAACCTAGGTTGGGCCGATAAAAAGTTATTGGGGTTTTCTGCCGCTGTCATTCGTGCCACGGAAAGCACGTAAATTCGTTGGTCCTGCGCTTTAAGCTCTTTCGTCGTATCGGATTTGATGTCAGAATGTATTATGAGAGTGAGATTTATTAATATTTATTTATCAGTTTATATTAGAACGTCATAATAGAGAAATATGAATAGTGTTAAAATTTGTTCGAGCCGTAATTTTACAGTGTAAAATGGATCAAACTTACTTATGGACTTAACTACTTATGGAAAAAGATACTCATGGACTTAAGCTAGAATCTTTGGATAATTTTAAGTGTCAACTGTCAATGTTGACTGAAAAAGATAAAGCGAGAGAAGATTATTAGGTTAGGTGATGTAAAAATTTAAATTTTAATAATTTGATCTATAACAAATACATAATAATATACGAAGTACGTAATAAGCTATTTTCTTTGATGTCATTAGAAGATTTACTTTAAGCGTCATGCGCGCTTTTATATGCACATTTTTTAAAGGCGGTTCATTTTTTGTAAAAAAAATTTATCGAGAAATCGTCATCGTCGAAATATTATTACGATAACCACCTTAAATACGTATGTATTATTAAAAAAATAACAATTCACATGTATATTGAAAATCATTGTTTCAGTCTAACTATAAAAATTAACTATTCTAATATTATAAATGCCAAAGTGGGTCTGTTTGCAAATTTGTTTGTTACGCTTTCACGTCTTAAACTCGTCAATCGATCATTATGAAATTTTACATATACGTTGTCCAGAGAGGACGTACATCTAACACCCCTCCCGTGGTGCAGGATTATACATGCGGGCAAAGCGTAGTATTATATACATTCATTGCTAAATATACCTTTTTTTATAGAACAGGAATGCGGAGCCTGGGCCACCTGATGGATGGAAGTAAGATGTTACGCCCCTTGTGCCTATTAAAGTAATGTATAATTATCCAAAATCCGAAGGAATTTTTTTAATCAAACCATACGTACTAATAATTTAACATAAAAATAATTTCATGCCATTACTTTAAAAAATTGTAATAATATTAACCAATACAAGTTCAGGTCGAGAGGTCGATTTTGCTATCAGTTCATACAATGGCCAACAATAGCTTAATATTGCGACACAATGCCATCTTAATTCGATTATACAACCTTGGTATTTTTAGACTAATATTATCTTTATTCATATACTTATATTAATGTACAACGTTACATAAAATATTATGTAAAGTTAAGTGTTAGGGCTTCGCGGAAACTCACCTGGATAAGAACCATCACATTTTCTACTGACAATTAAATGTTATTTTGTGTGCGTGTTACAATAAATATTATATGTATGATAATTACATAATTTTATGAGTTTGTGTGTGTTTATCTTAGGATGTATTAGACATAATAAACATGTAGGTAATGCTTCGAAATCATTTAATTCGATGCACATTTTATTAATTTATTTTGAAGGCCACTTAGTGGATAGTGTGACGGAATCCAAAAACAAATACCTCAATTTCCTTTAAATGAGATATATTATCCCTTGGAACCTGTAGTTATACTGGCTCACCCTTCAAGGAACAAACAATATAAAGTTTTGGTGTTCGAGGTAGAATATTTAATGAGTGGGTGATACTACTACGAATCATTGATAATCTAATAATAGCGACAGCGTTGCGGAGTTAAGTAAATAAATATGTATTAAAATCAACACTTATCAACACACATCGTATATCAGTGAACGTCAGGTATAATTAATGAATGTGGGCGTAATATTTTGTTAGTATTGATAGCTCCTACCAAAGTTGATTTTAGATTTTTGAGTAGCTTTTAATGAACGAAATTTCAGTTCAGTGACCTTGTAGGTAATTATGAAATACTTTATAAAGCGCTTTACTCCCGATTTCGCTCGCGTATTAATTCTAAATTGGTAAATAAAATTTTTCACGGTTCCTTATTCAAAATTAAAGGATTTTCATTTTAACTTCCATCCCCTTTATCATTAACTTAGGGGTAAAATTTTATAAAAATCTCATTGCTAGGCCAAGGCCAAGATGGTTAAAAGATAATTCAAGCACGCTACTCCAATGCGAGATTCCTCACGATGTTTTCTTTATTTGAACAATAAATATCACACGTCAAAATAACCACACGGGATTAGGATGAAATTCGTCTCGTTTTTTTTTTGAAATATTTTATATTTCAGGCACAATACCACAATTACGGAGAGTAATAGAATGTTTTCCTTAATACGGTCACCCATCCATTTACCGATATAAAGACAGGAGCTGAACTTTAAAAAAAATTATTATACCAATATAACGGTCTGAGATCGGTCGGTTGTGAATCTCAACCAAAAATTTTGAGCTCAGCTCGAGCAAGTGAACTCAACCTATGAAAACCTAACCAAACCTATTTTAAAATGCTATGTCAGATGTTTCCTTCATATCTTTGGAGTTGCCTACTTTGGATTTGCGTACATAAGTTCAACAATAAACCCAGTAATGGGACATTTACTGTTACTTTAATTTACATCACGAACCGAACCCACTAGAATTGTACCGTCAATAAATATAACATCCTTGCGAAATCCGAACACATTCACGATATGAGTCAATGCATTAATGAATCGTGTCGAATCGTCATTCGCTCTGTGAATTCCTTTTAACATAAATCCCTGCGCTAGAAATGATGCAACTCTCAATAAGACAATTGGAAATTGTAGAACTGTTTCTTGTGTACAATCACACTTGTCCACTTACCATTACTGTTAAAGCCGATCCAAATCACAAGTGAAGCAAATATAAAAAAATAGCTTTGACATGATTGACGTCATAACATTCCAGATCTTGAATATTTATTTATTTATTTTATAGGAACCGAACACAATGTATATTTAATATCAGTCCCCAAAAGCAACAATTTAAAACAATGAGATTTACTAAAACCAAACATCGCAATTATAGGCTAACTTTGATAAGTGCACTTATACAAATCTAGTTTCATTTACTCCAATTTTACATTTTTTATTCATATGGACAAAAAATAAATTTAAAAAATGTCGTAAAAGACAAATGCATTCCAATGTATTCATTATTAGTTAGTGAAGTTGTTGTCAGAACATTGAAAGTAAAATTATATATAAATAGTTAACTGAAAAAGAGATAATAAAGAAAATATTTAAGTACTGTGTGTAGTGCATAATATAGCATGGAATTTGTGAATCTAAGGTGTGTCTATGTTTACTCCTTCTTCGATTGGAGTAGGCTATATGTAAATTCTTTTTTCTTTCATGGATTGGAAGAAATGTCTTAATGCTTAGCATATCCTTAAGGTTTAGTTATTTTCTGCATTTTTGTTGTTTGTTTTATTACTGTTTAATCATTATCTAGCTAAAATGCGTAGGAATGTTTTTTTTTTTTACAAAAAGGAATCGTGCCAACAATTATTTGCGTCCTCGTCATTGATTTTGTGAAAGTCAACTGAAGATTACTATTCAAGCCCGGGCAGGCACCATTGATTTTCATACGCTTAGTTTACAATTTATCTCGAATATTTATAATACATGTCAAATTACCTGCCATCTGGCGGAAATTCTTGAACCGAAATTGCAAGCGCTTGGCTTAAGCTAATTTGCTAAAGACAAGCTCGACTTTACAGGACGAGAGGAGGAGGGTATTGTTGGCCAAGAGTGAGGTACATGCTAAAAGTAATACCACAGGGTAGTAACAACGCAATAATCTTTAATAAATCTAAAATGAAAATTATGACTTTAAATATCTATAAAGCTACTCCCACACAGACGTGTCACGATTTGCACTCGCAACACTCGTAGCACGCATAGAGCGTAGATAATTACAAGTTATTGCAATCTAAATAGTCTAGCTCTAGCATACTATGTCATAGTTTGAGATTCATCATTTACGATATTTAAATATGAATTAGCAAGCGTTCAGTGAACTATATTATAATTTAGTGACTAATGACATGTGTTGCAATTCTATTTCGACGTTTTTCTATATACTTTTAATACGAATCGCGCGCAATAAAAAATAACAATATAAAACAAAATGAATAAAATACCACGTAAAAAATAAATTAAAAGAATAGCCTTTTATACGTACAATGTCCTCTAAAGTATCAAAAATGTGTTAATGTATATATATAATGATATATCGATGTACGATATTGCGCCACCAATGTCCCTGTTATATTCCTTGTGCCTGTAATTACACTGGCTCACTTAACCTTCAAACTGGAACACAACAATATCAAGTACTACTGTTTTGCGGTACTTACCACCTTTATATATATATATATATATATAATTGTCAAGTAATCATCATAATGATAAATGTTAATTTCCGTACATAATATCATGTTTTTTTTCTCAATTACATATTTTTTGTAATGAAGATGTTTTTTTAACAGACATCTTATAAATTATCGCCAGACAAATTAACCACGAAGACGGAACTCTGTTTTTTATTGGATCGTTATATGTATCAACAACATAATATAAAATAAATATTATATATATTTTTATCTCCTCGTAAAGTAGATTGTATTATATTGAAATGAAACAGTGGATATGCTACGTGGATTATACGAAGGATTTAAAATCGGGTAGAAACTACAGAGTTAAATCAATTCTACAAAATAAGTCAATTCTTTAAACTTGCTAGGCTGTGAGGCAGGAGGACGGTGCAGATATAGCTAATGCTACCCCGCTGTTCCAATACGACAGCCAACAATTATAGATTTCAGCAAATACAGATTAATTTTATAGACACAGATTGAGCACACATTTACTTGGTGAGGGCTTTGTGCAAGCTCGTTTGGATAGATACCACCTATATGTGGTTAATATATCTTACAATGCCACTTAAGGTCAGGTGTCCCATTTGCTGGTCTGCATACATAAAACGAAAAGTGCTCGGATTCGAAACCAAAATCTTTAGTTAAGATTCCCGTGTTCCAGTCACTGGGTCATCACACCCTAGAACCGTTACCGTATATTTCTTTAATGGAAATGAAAGAAAATAAAAAGACAGAACCACTCCTGCTAAGAACTTTGCCTCAAATAAACCATAACAATAGATAATAATTCCATACACATACAATACATAATAATTCCACATCAATATCAATTAATAAACGATCGGATATTTTATAACTGTGTAAGCACGCCATCTAGTGAGAAATTTAAAACAGACCATATAACATTACTAAACGCATACATCGATTCAGTATCGATTCTTAATTCCATTGGTATCAATTAGATGGAGCTTTAAGCGCTTAAATAAAACAACAAGAATTCATACAAGCAAATTAATTATGTTCAAACAATTAATTATGTTCTTGTAAAGTGTGTTATATAAAAGATAAAATAACTTCAAAATATAAATAAATTGGTGACTTAAATATTATAAAAAAGATTGCTTTAAAGAATAAAACGTTAAATTGTTGCAACGAAAATTTATTAAGAATCATTATGAAAATAGCAAAATAAATAATAGAAAAATAATAACACGCCATTAATAATAATAACCAGACATCGGATCAAATCTTTGAGGTTGTTTGGGACCGTTGAAATCTTCGCCAATATTTTTTTCTGTTGTCGTTTTATCTGTGTGCACGATGTCGATATTTGGAGCGTATGAATTACCAAAAATTGGAATATTTGTTGATAATCCCGACCTTGGAGTTGTATTATTTAATTCATTTTTCGGGTAACCAGTAACAGCAATATTTTGTTGTACATTTTCATCATATAGATCTATATATCCGGGTCGTCTGCTTGAATAGTCATAGATAGGTAGATCGTTTGTCTCATTTAATTGCGTCTTTGTTTGATATTTTGGTGCAGTGGTTGTAGAGGAAACAATTGATTTTTCACTTATTAAAGTTTGTGGTTCTTCATCATTGAATTCGTGATGTTGAGATTTAATCGTGCTAATTCGAGTAGTAAATTCATTTGGATTTACAGTTGAAGACGAATAACCCTTAGGGCTAATAGATACAAGTGACTTTTTGTCAGAGTTTAAAATTCCCTGTTGGTACGAATATCCTTCATCAGATGTATGAGGATCGTAATCAGTTTTGTTTCCTTTAAATTGATTATTTTTTCTAAAGATTCTTTCATCGGGTTGATTTGAATCTTTTCCATTTAAATTATCCCCATCATATATTGGGTAGCTCTCTCTATCATCTTTGTTACTGTTTTGTGTCGCTTCTACTCCATAATTCTCTCCTTCTGTGTTTTCAGAAGGCTTTTCGTAACTATCATAGTTTTTATGTGAAGCATAAGGAGTGAGAAATGGTCTTGGAATCACTTTATTTTTGTTACTCTGTGGTTTTTCATTTTTTATATTATTGATATCTAAAAAGCGTGTTGGGAATTTTTTTAGTCCTCTGTATTCTGGTGCATTGTATTGGTAGCCTGATTCTTTATAGGATTTTTTACTGTAATCCTCTTTAGACCTATTTTGTTCTTCCATAAAGTCACTATATTTACCCACATTATTAGCAGTTGGTATTTGTTTTCGATCGCTAGTGGACTCAATGTTTTTATATACAGATCCAAGAAAAAAGTTAGGTGATCTATTGAATTCTTCATCACCTGTTTCAAGATCAGCATCGTCATAGATTACATGTTTAACTTCAGACTTGTTTTGAGTCTGGTACGACTCCATAGAAAAATACGGATCAATATTCTCAAAAATATTCCCTAATATTTTATTGTTATTACTTTCGGGTACTGTATATTTGTTTTTATTATAATCTTGAGCAGCAATTTGTTTTTGGTGTTTATCAATATTATTTGCTATTTGATTTTTAATTAACTTATTTTTCCCTAAAGAAATTTGCGGATGATTAATGCCTTGATGATAATTTCTATATCCATATTTATTTTCATCGTATGAACCTAGAAATAGATAATTCTTGTAATTAAAGATTTTACATTTAATATAACTGATAATTGCAAAGACTTACCATCGTCAAAAATTCCAGCCTCTTTTTCTTTATAAGCTTGCTCTATTACTTTTAAAATCGCTTCCGGTATCGGGGGTGAGGTTGGTAAATGTTCTCCTTGAGGTTGAAAGCCATATTCATCTGCAATATACTTGACACTGTAGAGTTTTCCATCGTCTCCAACATAGGAGTAGGAACCTTTAGCTTTAACTCCATTTTCAGCTATTCCACTTTCATCTCCATGAATTCCATTTGAAGTATCAAAGGTGTAAGCGTAGCCATCTGAAGTAATATTATTCTCATAATTAAGAATAACGGCTTCTCTATCAGTTTGGGCTTGAATTCTTTCTGGACGCTTTTCAATATAAGCAGAATCAAAGACAGGGGAGTAATAAGAAGTATGGCTTATTGGGGTGTTGACTGATAGCTCTTGAGTTGCTGGAGTACTTGAATAAAACTGCTTGGGGTTTTCAGTACTACTATAATTATAGATAATCGATGGGGACAAAGTCGATGATTTGAAATTATCATTTGTTTGAATAGCAGGTAATGGTGATGAAGAAACTTGACCAAATTCATATTTATTAGGTATAGAATTAGAAAAATCAACTCTGATACTATCATTATTTTCGCCCTGTGATTTTATTTGATTGGGTGAAAAACCAGACAAATTATCTTTACGACTAACAACACCTTGAATTAGTTGCGGATAATTTTCAGTTGTTTGAAATTTATTATCATGGGGAACAGAATTGTATTCGGGTAGATTGATATTTTGATACAGGTTTTTAGGGTTGAAGGAATTTTGTGAATCGTGAAAAAATGTAGAGGGATTTAATGTAGAATATATCTCAAGTGGTCCTTTTGGACCCATTCTATCTATTCCAATTGCAACTTGAGGGGATTTCAAATATTCATCCTGTGAAGGATAATGTAATTTAGGTTGTTCCAATGGGACTTCTAGAGCATCAGGATTCCCACCAGAAAGCTCAGAACCAGGAGGAGGAAGATAAGTTCGGTCTAACTTATCGGCAAAGGCTACGCCTAAGATCAACAGAACCTGAAAATGATATACATAGTACTATTAATGTTAATACAATTCAAGAAACACAGCAATCAATTGAATTAATTCATCAAATTACAAAATCAATAAAATAATATTAAAAGAAACTAACTCTGATCATCTTGGAAGATCTTCTGACAGCAGGCAATGGATGATGTGTGTGGTTAATCTCGTCAAAAAAATCTATTTATACAATCCTTCAAATTACCTTTAATCGTTCATAAAAAATATCGAACGTAAAAGATAGACAAACCTCGTGACAAAACCGTAATTGTTGCTGTCCAAAGGAACTATTAAGAGCGTTTATTTTTAATATTCAGTCACGTTAGAGCTAAAATCATGATATGGTCATACCTTGACATTTTTAAAGGAGTAATTGCAGTACAATATATGTATAATTATGTATACGATATATAACTAAGCACAAAGTCGAAAGTGATATAACGGAACGTGACGAACAATCACATACTAATAATATAAGATTTGCAGCCTATATGAAAGGTAAATACCCAAAATGTATGTCCGTACAAAAATAGTCGCGAGGATTATTTATATTTCATAACAAACACAACGGAAAAACTTCCGAATCCATTTTGATCAGGTTTTTACTGTCGTAAAAGTAAAAGTAGATGAAAATGAAGGTTTTTTTGTATATCTTACGACCGAGATAATGCATTAATTTAAAATACGTTTTTTTTTTCAAGGTACAACATGATTGACTGCTTCGTTGGTCTAGTGGCTAGATTTAAGGCTGCAGACCCGGAGGTCCTGGGTTCAAATCCCAAGTCGGACGTAAAGCCATTGGTCCTGCGCCTGAATACTTTCCGGTCGTGTCGGATAGCCGTCTCATTGGATTATGAGAGTTAGGGAATAGAGAGTGCACCTGTGTTTGCCCACACACTTGTACACTATAATATGTCCTGCGCAGTTGGCTAATCTCTCTTGAGATTGGCCGCCGTGGCTAAAATCGGTCTGGAGGACCTTACAACATGACATGGTTAATAAGGACGTAGATTAAACGATTTTTTCTATTTCTTGACGTAATGATAATGCCTGATGCTGATAACGCCTGATTGTTTGCAGCTATCGCTGCTATCTTATCGAAAATAATTTCTTATTCAATTATTATTAATGTATAACGAAAATACGTTTTGAAACCGCATATAAACCTTATGTTTCTGTTCGCTCGTGGTGTTTAAAACGAGTAAAAATTACATAAAACCAAAATTGAGTCTCTCAAATTGTTTACGTAAAATTAGCATATACATAAGTAGATAATAATTATAATCAGTAAGCTATTTAAGCATTTCTCTGATAAAAACGTAGTTTAGCTTTCGTTAATATTGATAGGTAGATATTAGACTTTTTATTATTCCATATCAGTACATGTCTGTTTGTCCTGAGTCTGGGTGTAATTATCTATAAAAGTAAGTATTAACAAAAGAAAAGTAGTTTATGTAGTATATCAGCTCTGCTTAATTTGGAGTCAGATGGCCGTGTGTGAATAATATCCCAAGATATTATTATTACATTTGTTAAAACTAAGTACCCCGCTACGCGTGTCTGTCTGTCTGAAGGTGTAAAACTCAAAAACTACCGAACTGATTTTCATATGACTTTCACCAACGGAGTGATTCATGAGGAAGGTTTGAGTGTATAATATATTAAAGTTTTGTGAAAAGTGGCTGAAATATGACGATAATTGGTGTCGGAAAAGTTCATGCCGACTGGGAGCTTTACTGACAATGCCGAGTAAACCAATAGAGTTATATGTATTACAATATAAATGTTTTATGTCGATACGAATATCTATAATACAAATTCAATGCGGGTAGAACATCGGGCACAGCTAGTTATAAATATGTATATTATATTACATAATTTACATATTTTTTAGATAATCTTTACATAAATCACATTCATTCATACGGTATGCTTTAAATTATTTCGAGTTATCTAATAGTAATTATGTATGTCTTGTTAAGTTATATAATAACCCGTTTATGTGTCACTTCTGGCCATATCTGAGGATTTAGCGGTTCTTCTTAGTAGCTTATAATAAAAATAATTCACACTCGGCCATCTGATCCCAAATTAAGTAGAGCTTGGACTATGGAAACCAGACAACTGATATACTACATATACTACTTTTCTTTATGTAAATACATAGTTATATTGATAATTACACCCAGACTCAACGACGAAAAACAGACATGTTCATGTACACCAATGTCTTTCCTGGGAATCGAACCTTCAGCGTAAAAGACAAGTACCAACCACGCCAACCGGCCCGTCAAAGGCTTCATCTTGAATTGATTGTAGTTTTAAATTTTAGATCTCAAGTTATATTGAAAAATAATGCATTAAAGTCCTTATTCACTCTATTTGTATAAAATATATTTAGATATAATTAATTTGAATAAGGCAACAGATATATCCGATATCTTTTCCAGCAACATCCTGTTGAGATTCACCAGTTCTTCTCAAGTCTGACTGTTTGGCGTTTAATGTTTCTATATTGAAAAGAATTTTTTACTTATCAACACTACATATGACAATAAAATGTTCTATACTCATAAT
Source organism: Nymphalis urticae (assembly GCA_905147175.2). Classification (NCBI taxonomy): domain Eukaryota; kingdom Metazoa; phylum Arthropoda; class Insecta; order Lepidoptera; family Nymphalidae; genus Nymphalis; species Nymphalis urticae. The sequence continues at coordinate 10,239,091 of LR990001.1, forward strand.
TTTTGCAAATCATTTTCGAAAACCAGTTGTCAGAATGAATTTGCTCCAAAAATGTGTAACGCGAAAATTTCTTCCCCATTCTTTAAAATCTTGAATGTGATAGAAATCCAAGCAGACAAAGTTGCGCGAATTTTTTATTGTATTTGTTAGTCGAGACTAACTTTCACTTGTAAGCAATTCTAAGATTATAAAAAAAAATGGCAATCAAAATTAATACAAAAAATTATACAAGATTTTGAAAAAAACGGAACAAAATTATAATATTATTATGTAAGTGTTAATGTTATTATATATGCCATAATTATATATTTTTTTTAATATTAATTTGTGAATCGGATTATCTTTTTCGCGATTTATGAGTATTTTATATTCACTCGCTCTGAATATTTTTATGATTCATGATTTGATTTCTTTTGCATCCATTTCCGGCCTCCTAATTTGTAATTCACACATGGCCGATAAAAAAATTGTAATATAACAATGACAAAATCGAAAAGACTAAATATATAAATATACTAAGTAGGTGGTGGCGAGATGGCACTGTGTTAAGAACGTATGAATCTAAACCGATGTTCGCAGGTTCAAACCCAAGTGAACACCACAGTGGATATCGTGGATGTCCGATACTTTAATATATATCAGTTATATTTTAAATTTCAATATTAAAAATTAAAAGTGAAACTTATTACCGAAAACCTAAGAGCAGTAACTCCGACGTCCTATAAGCCCATATAATTAACATTACTAGTATTTTGGACACTCTCTCTCGAGGACACTCTATCTCGATGTAGACGCCTATTTATTAAAACTTATTATGCTCTTAAAAATCTGTTTTGTTCCGCAGTTGAACTTATTTACTTATTTACTGGGAATAACGAAGGCACAAAAACTATTTCTGTAGGAGCAAGAAAATAACGATATAATGAATTAACAAAATAATTTAATACTGTTTGAGGAAAATTAACAAATCTGAGTCGTTTTTTTAATACTTATATCCACTCTTCGCGTTAAAGCTGGGCTTGCGATTCTTCGTACCGAATACTAGTTTTCCACCATCAGATGATCGATCTTCTAAGGACTGCTGGTGAATTGGTGGCAAGTAGCCTTTGTTAACAGGGATATTTACAATCACTGGCTGTCTAAGATCAGGATTCCTGTAAATAGGTCTTTGGAAGCCATGTTCAGGCACAAGAATCGCATCGGTGACTATCTCGTCTCCTTCTTCAGTGTGTTCTGGTTGTTCGTGTTCATCGTGTACAACGACATTGGTATGCTGCTCAATGTTACCGTGGTTTGTGATGTATTCAGCTTTTTCGCCATATTTTTCTTCACTGTACGATCCTGGAATAGCAGTACAAATATAAATTCATTAGTTTTTAAAGATTAGACTTAGAATTTGTAATGAAGGCTGAAGTTAAAATAAAACTCGTACCATCATCATAAATTCCAGCTGCTTCGTCACGGGCATTTTGTTCTAGAGACTTGAGGATTTCTTCAGGAATGGGAGGAGGTGTAGGTAAATGATCACCTTGGGGTCTGAAGCCATTTTCGTCGGCTGTATATCTACAATAAAATATTTTGTTATAGCAATTATACAGGTTATTAACAACATACTGGTTCAAGTATCTGACCTAAAACCAAAGCCAGCTTTTAAATGAAAAACCAATTATGTATAAAAAATATTTCTCCCTATTTAACACAAAAACTGGTTTAAATATTATGTTGTGTTAGATATGGATGGTATCGAATATTTACCTGATAGTGTATTGTATCCCATCGTCACCAGTGTAAGAAAATGCACCTTCTGCAATGACACCATTTTTCGCTACACCATTTTCTTCGCCATAAATACCATTTTCGGTCTCATATGCATAAGCGTACGCTTTACCATCGTTCTCGTACTCCTGACGAAGAACTGCTGCATGTCTTTCTTTAGCCGCTTGTGGGCGTTCCGGTCTCTGTTCAACAACGTTCACATTTTCTTCCTGATAATGAGCGTTTTCATGCGCTGCAACGCTATGGGCGAAGCTACTTCCATGACTTCCAATTTGAATGTATCCATTTATTGGTTGTTGGTTGACATTTATTCTGTTGTCACCGTTTGATTTGTGATAAACGCCGACGTCTTCTACAACAATTGGTTGAGAAATCGGAGTTTCGAGAAATTCTGATCCGCTTGAACTTTGAGCATGTTCTGGGGGGAGGTACGCTTTATTCAACTTATCACCAGACGAACAGGCGATGATTGATAATAATAATATAATCTGAAAATTAAATCATTATCAAATTAGTTAAAATTTTAAATAAATATAGGAAGTAAATGAGAAAACGTTACTATTTAATATTTCTATAACACATTCTTATTAGTTACATAATATATATTACGTCATATATATAAATAAAACATGAATCCATATAGAATAAAAAAGAAATTTTTACCGATTTCATTTTGTGTTAGTTTCGCTACAAGCTACCACAGACGCTGTCATTGATTGAATGATGTAAGAAAAAAATGTTGTGCTTTATTTATACTAAAATGATCACTTCTTATTGATCTACTTTAATATGATGGTGTTCATCTAAAAAGTCGTGTATTACCTCATCTTGAAACGAAGTGAAGATGGACGCGTCTAATTGTTAAGAACGATCTAATGCAGTAAATATTATGTCGATCGAAAATATGTTTAATTGAAAAAAATATTTTTATGAATATTACCTATTAAAACCAGTTTCCAGAGAACCGATGACCCATTGGCTTTGCTTGAATCTTGATCGGTGACACAAATGAGTACCAAGTTTTCATGTGTTGATGTTTATAAATCATCTCGTCCTCGGCGGTAGATAATATATCGTAAGGCGACCTGTATACGTCAGATGAAAATCTGCCATATGTGGAGCAGCACCATGGAATAATTTCCAAGTCCTCTCCTTAATAGGATAAGTGACTTTTGTCCATCAGACTGCTAGTATATATGTAAGGATAAATTTCAACTAAAATCTTTTTTTTAAAATCTTGACTCACTACTGCATAACACTCTTCATACATAACATATCACTTCAATGTACGGTAATCGATTTTTATACCTTAATATCCGACCTTGCATATGTTAAGAATGTGTAACCTTAATATACAAAAGTTACAATTAATTAGAACATTTAAATGAAAATTTTGCTCGTGATGTTTCCGAGGTCATTATATAGGCATTAGGCATTTGTAATTAGTTGTGTATATTTGTGAAACGCTAATGTACTACATAGTCTCCTTTTATAAATTACCAGCGGCACGCCCCGACTTCGTCCGGATTGAACAATTATCTATCATAGATATCTTATAGGATTTTTTTAGATATAATGGGTTACATGATTGCAATTTTTGCTGAGATCTCTATTTGTTTACACTAAAATACAACCTGTGTTACTTGCTTATAATGAAGCTTTCAGCTGTTTTTTTTTTTTTAAATCGGTTTCGTAGTTTTGAGTTTTTCCATTATATACAAAAAAACAAATCTTATCTCATTATCCATATTAGAATTACTTACAGTTGGAATTAGTTTTGTTGTTTATTTATTTAACTATTTGTTCTTCAGTACATTAAATAATCTAAAAATTAGCCAATAAAATTCAAAAAAGCGGCCTGAGGACCGCGGATCCGCAGGCCGCAGGTCGCAAATCCTAAAGTTCTGGGTTGAAAACCCCATCTCAGGTCAGGTCAACATTTCATTTAGTTAATTTGATTAACTTATTAAAGAATCTAATATAGATTTTAATTTAATGCTGATTTTTTTAAAGGGTTAGTGCAGTTGTAATGATACTAGAAAACTGCGAAGACCATAATTATAGTGTACAAATATGTGTGCAAACACAGGTGGGAAGAAACGGATGATAAGTTAGACACTCCCAACATCCACCGGCTGCTGCTTTTTTTTTTATAGATCAGGAAGGCGGACGAGCATATGGGCCACCTGAAGGTAAGTGGTCACCAAACGCTCTTAGACATTGGCTCTGCAAGAAATGTTACCCATCGCTCACATCGCCAATGCGCCACCAACCTTGGGAACTAAGTTGTTATGTCCCTTGTGCCTGTAATTACACTGGCTCACTCACCCTTCAAATCGGAACACAACAATATCAAGTACTGCTATTTTGCGGTAGAATATCTGATGAGTGGGTGGTACCTACCCAGACGAGCTTGCACAAAGCTCTACCACCAGTAAAGCTGAGAATATCTCGTCGGAAAATCCCAATATCTTTTTATTTTCACGACCCGAGGCTTGAAAGCTTCAAGTTCAGGTAAATTGGACCTATGACTTCATAAGCCAGAGCAACGAGACAAACAAAATGTGTCAAACAAGAACTAAATAATTTAATAATATTATATTAAATTAATTTGAAGTCATAAACTACAACTAGCAAAAAAACATTGATTATAATTTTTAATTAGTCAATGAAATTATATATCCTGCGTGAAAATGAACGAATATTAACTCCATACTTTATAAAAGTTATAAAGTTAATTTATGAATTAAAAAATAATATAATATGTCGTACATTTACGTACTCACTACACTATAATATGCCTTAATTGTATATCAATCTGTAAGAACAAACGCATATTTCACGGTGACCACAATCGTGGAATATCAGAAAGTGATATGCGATATTGACTATTATAACTAATATCATAAGGCTCATAACATGATAAGAGATTATAATTTATAGATGAGAGATAACGTGGAATTAATGTTCTTTGATTCTCATGCAGGATATATTTATCATATTTGAATGCAATTCAATTGGTAGAAACAAGTAACTAGTGAATTTATATATATTTACTGGTGGTAGGGCTTTGCAAGCTCGTCTGGATAGGTACCACCCACTCATCAGATATCCTACCGCAAAATAGCAGTACTTGGTATGTTCCAGTTTGAAGGGTGAGTGAGCCAGTATAATTACAGGTACAAAGGACATCTTACTTCCCATTTGGCGCAGGTTGTTGGCGCATTGGCGATGTAAGGGATGGTTAACATTTCTTACATTGCCAATATCTATAGGTGTTGGTGACCACTTACCATCAGGTGGCCCATATGCTCGTCCGCCTACCTATAATATAATAAAAAAACAAACCGGTGATAATAACTTTAAGCGAAAAGTTAAGTTTTAATATTGTAACATAAGTGCTCGTAAAAGCTTATACTATAATGTATATATCGATTTTAATTAAATAGCTTTAACGTAATTTTTCCCTGCTGAACGAAATCCACTCGCTTGAAATAATAAGTTGAAAAAAAAATATTTGAGAAAAATTGCGTTACCGCAGAAAAGAAACATATATAGATAAACTTAAAAACTTCGAATAACACCGTTAGAGCCGCTTATCTTGAAAATATTAGTTTTAAATTATTAGATTACTAGTGCCCAAAACTGGCAATATATTAACGCTGTAAGGTCAATCATATTTTTGACAGTGCTAATGTCTATGGATGACAATCACTTCAAGCAGATAATTCGGTGATCTGCATAACAAAGTAAATTCTGCAATGCATTAGGAAATGAGCCAAAATGTATAATGTTATATGAAGGAAATAAATTGCAAACATATCTTACCGTTGCGATATGATATTAATTTACATAATGGCTCACTTTTCTAAATATGTTAAAAGTTGCTTAAACGTTGCGAATGTATTGCATTTTTTTCTTTTGTATCTGTAAAACCGTGTAGGAAGCTGTGACCATAACTTGAAATTAATTCATATAAATTTCACTCTCGTTTGAATATTTACATAATTATGTCGAGGTGTTTAAAATGTTTTTAAAGAAATATCAATAAAATACTTTAGGGCTTTATTATATATATAACATTTATATTATATACCGAAGATTATTGGTTTCAAATTTAGGCAAGGACCTTTGAGTTTTCATCTCGTGATTAACTATGACATATACAGGAAACTTGCATGTGTCTGCAATTTCTGCAACATGTGTACCACCAATTCCCATCGGTTTTGCGTTATAATAAAAGCTCCAAAGTAAACTCCAAACAATCTCATCAATTTAAGAGGAATCCTTTCCCCAACTGTGGGTACATACAGACTTTATGACATTACTATGTAAGTAGACTATACAAAAAATATAATATGAATACGTTCTTCATTCTTTATTAATTCGTTTGTCCACTATATCTGAGTATGTTCCTCGATGTTCAATTATATAATTGAACTATAATTGTTAGCTTATTAATTTAAAATAAAAACTGTTTGTATTATTAAGTGAAGCAATACATATAACTGGACTTGGCACCGACATCAAACAGTTCAATAGTACGTTAGTGTAAACTAAATAATTTACTATATAATATTTAATTACCGCACAAGGCTACCAGTTGTCAGCTACCGACCATCATGAAATTTCGCATGAATTATATAAACAATGTTAAAAATCAATTTAATGACTATACTTAAACCCCAAGGAAAGAATAAAATCAGACATAACTTCAAACAGTCGAAAAGTGAACGAACTTTGACGTTGCCGTGCAACGGTCACCACACCAGACTATCGTTATATATATAACTACAAATATATATATTCTAATATATTTGATGCGAGTAACTCTGTCTATCTGTTATACTTTCAAGGCTATACCATTGAACTGATTTTGACATAATTCGGTATGAAGAAAGCTAGAACCCCGAGGAAGTACTGGTCTCCTCCCCCTATCACGTGTATGAAGCCGCAAACAAAAACTAGTATATCTATAAAACAAAATTGATATTGTGTTCCAATACATTCGTCTAGAGCAATTATTTACTAATATTATGTAAACATTTTTAAAATTAAAAACCATGATTTGTATAGTGAAATCGCTTTTTCTAAATATTAAAACTGTATAAATATGTAAAATTATTTGTTTTAATTGACTAAAGTGACATAAGTGAGGGTAATGTATTTATGCGACTGTTTATATATAATACAAGTAAATACTTTTTTGATAAATTATTTTTACACGTGACTATGGGACCAACCGCGTGAATTTCTAGGACGAAAGGCCGTTTCCGTTTCATTTCTCTAGTAGATTGTGATTCTGAGAATGCAAATCCCGGGCTAGGCATATAATATAAATACATAAAGATTAGTAGGTATCTATAGTAACTGTTATCTTTGGCTTTCAAATAATAAAGACATTTGTAATAAACCACATTGTAACAGGTTCGTCCGATTGTGAATTAACAAAAACGGTTTATAGTATTTGGATTTATTTACTTATAATTAATTGACTTATCTAAAAAAAGTAAAAGCCTGAAAATGTCTCGCTGCTGGACTAAGGCCTCCTCTCATTTGCACCCCTCTGCTCCGACGCTTGTCCGGGTTTGAACTCGGAATCATCGATCAAGAATATAAAAATCACTTCTTCCAACGGCTAGGCCATCGCGGCTCTATTTTACAAAAAAGCTATATAAAATAAAGTATTTTTCTGAATATTCAAATTTGATAGTATTGATAATTTTACATAGATAAATATTCATTACATATTTTCTATGTTCGTTCAATTTGTTATTTTAAGAGGAGTGACGCTATCACAGAACGCTCGGTAAATGGTTCACATAATATATGTATCATAAAATATAAAATAATGTAATTTAATGTATTTTTTACAATACAGGCTATTAAATATTCGGGAGGACAAATCCATTGATATTTTATAAAACTTCTAAAAGATTACTATTTTTCTCAAATGCACCAATGTTTTTTCTTTTTTGTATTTTTTAGTACTCATTTTGCTTGAGGATTTATGGTATTTATTGTATTTTGTAATTCTATTATATAATTTAATAATTGGTTAAGCAATTATGTGAACCATATATTGTCATCCCTTGGAGGTAAAACTGACTGTACTTCGTGGTAGGAAATGCCATACCTAGTGCTTATGCCACCATGCCCCTCTCCTTCCTACTCTATACTCCTATATATGTGTGGTGGGTATACTTGTTGTTGTTATATATTAATATAATATAACACGAAAAATATATTTATTTAATGATTGGTCTTCTTTAATTATAAGCTTTTTCAATAATGATCAATTGCAATGTTTACAGGGCCGTTCCGTGACATTCATTTTAGTTTTACTTTCCATTTTGCGTGTTTGTTACAACCGTGGACGCCACGCCGCGAAGTGACATACACTTAAAATGCAAATAAACGTTGACTCCAGTCAGATTCCTGTCGGCGGCTCTCATAAATTGATTGGTAAATTGTTATGCTTCAACTAGTTTCCACCCGTAGCTTTTCCCTTCTGGGTACCTCTGTCAAAATGTATGCAAAATTCCATAATCACCAGTTGAACAGGTAAGTCGTGAAAGCAAACACAGATGCACTCTCTTATGTAAATCGAAAAAATACTATAAAAAATTATAATATAAAAATATTCTCATAGCAATTGATTCAAATACATGTTCTGTGATAAAGCCTGTCCATGTTTAATGTTACATAATAATGTGTCCGCGAGTTCGTCCGTATTAAACTCGGTTTTATTACGATATATTAAAAAAGGCATTTTCTTGTTTTGTTACGGTTTTTTATATCACCCACGCTCGTTGTTAATAAATAATAATAAAAAAAAAAAATTATTCAATGTACAGACGGCTTCTACTGTTTTATTATATGTATATACATGTACAGTGAATTCCGGATATATAAGGTCAAACAAATTCGTAAATAATTAATACCTACTTTTTCAATATTTTTTTTATACAGATAATTATTTCGTTCACAAAAAAGGTAACGTTACACTCTAATGGCATTGTTTAGCGGCTGAATATATAAAAGTGATGATGAATGAGTGGTACCTTTTTTTTTTACTGGAATAATGAATTTACACGCTTTCCCCACACAAAGTGGGGGGTCAACTTCATGTGGGGGGTCACCAGCGTCGAGTGAGCTGCAATACTCACCGGTCATGCATCACTCAATCGGTCTTCGGCGGCACACGACAGTAAAGCTCCCAGTTGAATGAGGATTTTATATTTATCCCATGTTTTTTTTAAGACATCTTCATTACCAACATATCTCGTCAATTTAAGCTAATGTTCAGTAAACTTTAACAAATTATGCACCTTAACCTTCCTCATGAACCACTCCATACATTGGTGAAAGCAAATCCGTTTGGTAGTTTTGGGTTTATCGCATTTAGGCAGGCAGACAGACAAAAGCGTTTTTGTTTTATAATATGTGGTGAAATTATTCATTAAACACACAAGAACTGGCAAATTAAATTTATTCTATTATTACTTATTGATACTACATATTTAGTCTTACTTATAAAGCTATAGATTTGAGGTCCTGGTTTCAATCCCTGGCTGATAAAAGGATTTCAAGGATAATTCATCTGTTCGGAGTATATATAAAATGTCCCGTGTAGTTATCTATTATCCCCTAAAATGGCTGCCATGGCCGAAATCTGGTCATAATTACGTCATCGTTATATTATACATAAGCGACACTCTCTCTTGAATAAATTATAATAGATAAAAATTTTATTGAACGGTTATTTCTTATTATCAACAAACGTTTTAATAACAAACAATCAAAATATAAACACACACACACACAAAGTGACTTACTTTCGCATTTATAACACGCACACCCACACCCACACACTACACACACACATACACACCACACACACACATACACAGTTTCGATTTAGATTTGAACATAATATAATCTCCTTTTCTGTTTGAAGTCGGTTATTTTTTATGACATACGTAGGACTCGCATATAGGAAACCTGAAAGAGGGTACCACATAGACATCCCTTAGATCGCCAATGCAATTGTGGACTAATATTATGTCCCTTGTGGAAGTATTTGATCTGACGGACCAGTTGGCGTGGTTGGTAGGTACTTTCACGCCGAAGTTTGTGGGTTCGATTCCCATCCAGGACAGACATTCGTAACAGCCTGTGAATGTCCCACTGCTGGGCACCTCTCCCTTTTTGAGGAGAAGGTTTGGAGCTTATTCCACCACGCTGCTCCAGTGCAGGTTGGTGGAATACACATGTGGCAGAATTTCAGTGAAATTAGACACATGCAGGTTTCCTCACGATGTTTTCCTTCACCGTAAAGCACGAGATGAATTATTATCCCAAATTAAGCACATGAAAATTCAGTGGTACTTGCCCGGATTTGAGCCCACGATCATTGGTTAAGATTCTCGCGTTCTTACCACTGGACCATCTCGGCTTCTTTATCAGAACAGACATCAGTGTACATGAACATGTCTGTTTGTCCTGAGTCTAGGTGTAATTATCTGCACAAATATTTATAGTATATGTAGTATATCAGTTGTCTGGTTTCCATAGTAATCAATCTCTGCTTAGTTTGGGATCAGATAGTCGTGTGTGAATAATGTCCCAGGATATTATTATAATTATTTAAACTGTTTTTAAATATGTAAACGTAAGTTATATTCAAGTTAATAATATAGTAAAATATACAGACAAATTACATTAATTATTGAATAATAAAGTTCTTATACACATCTGATTTCTTACTTGAACCAGAGCGACCCCGTGATTAGGTTCGCGTGCTTATATTAGCTCCTACAAAACTTAAGCTAAGTTAAGGTCGAATCGAAAACCAAGTTCAGTGTTCCGTACATTGATTTTCTTATTATTATTAACAATCATTACTTTTTCTAGTGTTTAATTACTTCTAAAGATATAACGCCTTGATAGAAAATATAATGGAGACAAGAATTAGACATGACCACATGATTATTAGACATGGTGTCTTGTAGATATTGACACCATAATAAATATAAATCATCCCTTATATAGCCAATGCGCCACTGACCTTGGTAACTTACGACCTTACTTACAAACTGTTCAGCGGGTGATTCAATACGACAGAAAGATGTAAATCAGTGTTTTAGTAAGTAGACGCTAATAAGTAGGGTCGTAAGGTATAATATGCCTTGTGTCGGTTGTTATATTTCGAAACGTCTTCAATCTTTTAAGTCAAAGTCAATATGTCGATTAAGTTAAGGCCGTGGAAGAAATCTGTACAATTGCAGATTTCTTGTAACTACTATCGTACCGTCTCTTACCGTCCTAAATATTACTACTCAATAACAGTTTTTTTTATTGACAATAAATATTGATTAGACACACGTGTACATGCCCTTAAGTAATTCTCTTATCGTTTTCACAATAACGTCGTTTTATCGCCCATTTGTATGTAACGAAAATTAAAAAAAAAATCCCTACTTATCGATTTTATAATAGAACTTCAAGCTTATGCTTTCATAAAAGTTTCATTCATTGAAGAACACTAAAACTAAAGGCACACCAACACCGCCCGTGAGGCTGTTTCACACGATACACCTAATGATATTTCGACATGGCAATTTAAAATAACGGTTTCAAAATATTGTGCCGACTTCACACGTGACGATCAAAATGATTGTTCGTTAAGTAAATGTACCACTTATGTAGGTTGCTACGTGATCTTTACGATAATTGTAATTGGGCTTGGCGAATTTAACAGATTCTGCAAGGTTCAGTTGCTATGAGGTTTTATGGTCAAAAGTGTTAAAACTCACGGTGTCATCGCAAAATCATTTTTTTTTTTTATAGAACGGAATGGTGGACATGCATATGGGCCACCTGATGGTAAGTGGTCACCAACGCCCATAGACATTGTCATTGTAAGAAATTTTAACGATTAATTACATCGATAATGCGCCACTGACCTTTGGGACGAAGATGATATGTCCTGTGCCTGTAATTACACTTGCTCACTCATCCTTTAAGCCGGAACGCAACAATACTAAGTATTGCTGTTTGGTAACCTATCCAGACGGGCTTGCACAAAGCCCTACCGCCTACCAACTTTTCTATTGACTCAAGGGTAATGTTTGAAAGATGATTTATCTTCGCGATTCGCTGACTTTTCTTATTATATAACTCACCGAATAGCATATTAATATTGTTTTATACTATTTAAAGAGTTAGAAGAGCAATATAACTCAACTATAATAACGATTCCAAAACTCAACACTAAGAACAATACAAATATTCTCAATACAATAACGGTGACATTTACTGAAATACCTATTCCAGTGTGTTCGTGACAACCTGTCTAGGCGACCGAGCGTATACCGACCGACCTAGGACTACCATGTCACAGTGATCAAAACTAGGATAGAAACTTCCAACGTCATAAACAAAAATGTATAAAATATTAGTAATATATTATATTTATAATGTAAATCTTATTTAATTTTTTTTTTCAAAATCCCAGTTTTGGACAATAAATTGTATTAGATTTTTGTATCAAGGAACTTTCAGCAGCAATCCGGTGCTGAAAGGTGGTCAGTTATATTCCTGTACCACGATAAATCGTTGGTTGTGCGTTTTATCTCGTGTCGTGTCGCCCGATTTGCATTCGGCTTATAAGAGTGAATATTTAAAAAAAAAATTGATTAGGTATTTTTTCTGAGTCAATGTTATATTTTAAAATGTAATGATTCCCTCCACGGTTTGTCCCGAAGACAACAGAAAGGTTGGTGAGCCTCATGCGAGCATAATATTATTCCTTTTAAAGGATTGTACACTTTACCGTTTAGTTTGCACAGATTTAAGATTTAGATTTGTCTCTTGTACTTGCTAGTTTGTCTGTTTAATGCAATTCTGTAATTTTGAACTAATATTACGTAATATTAAGTATATAACTTATATATGTAGAGAGAGAGTATATATTTTGAGACTGAATATTTAGAGGATCTTCTGTAGGGGTTATTTTTTAATATAAAATTGGACGGACCCCTGATGGTAAATAGTCGCAATCGCAGTCGCAATATAGACGTTGGAGCTGTGACCTTGGGAATGGCCACTGGAACTATGATATAATGTCCCTTGTGCCTGTAGTTACATTATTGCTGTTTGCCATTTAAAGATGTGATGAATGGATTGTGGCTACCGAGACGGTCTTGCACAAAGCCCTACCACCAATTGTCATTCATTCCAAGTGTCGTCTACGAATTGACATCGGTACAAGCACAAAACTAAAAACTGTTTACTTCTGTGTCTGTGTTTTATTATTATTCTTATCTAGTACCATGGCTTATAGTGCCTTTAAGTGAACTGTTATATACCTAATTGTCTCAAAATGAAAATTTTTCAGATTCTCACCTAAAATTTATTGATTTTATCAATGTACAATGATAAATTATTAATTTTTTTAACGGCCTAGATTCAATTGTTTCTTTCCAAAGGAAGCACGCTCTTCACCTTTAAATTATAATACCTAAATCACAATTAAAAAAGCAGAGATGGCCCAGTGGTAAGAACGCGTGAATCTTAACCGATGATCGTGGGTTCAAGCCCGGGCAAGCACCACTGAATTTTTATGTGCTTAATTTGTGATTATAATTCATTTCGTGCTTTACGGTGAAGGAAAACATCGTGAGGAAACCCGCATGTGTCTAATTTCACTGAAATTCTGCCACATGTGTATTCCACCAACCCGCACTGGAGCAGCGTGGGGGAATAAGCTCCAAACCTTCTTCTCAAAAAGGGAGAGGAGGCCTTTAGCCCAGCAGTGGGACATTCATAGGCTGTTACGGTATGGTACGGTACCTAAATCACTTTATTTATAACTAGAAATATTCTTAATGGATCTGTATTTTGGTTATGTTATAATTGTTATAGAACCATATATAATATGCAAAACAATTATTATAATTAATATAAAAAATGTATGTTTCAAATATAAATAATTAAAAATATTACCGCTTACATTTATCATTGTATCATATGTTAGTCGTATTTGAATATGGGTAATTTTTCGCACCAAATTAAAGGTTTCTTGCAGGGAATCAAATATTCTAAATATACTATTACAGTAGTAGCAATCACACTTATTATAATAATAATGTCCTCCAGACCGATTTCGGCCACGGCGGCGAATCTCAAGAGAGATTAGCCAACTGCGCAGGAGATATTATAGTGCACAAGTATGTGCGCAAACACAGGTGCACTCTCTATTCCCTAACTCTCATAATCCGATAGGACGGCAATCCGACACGACCGGAAAGAAAAGGCCCAGGACCAACAGCTCAACGTGCTTTCTGAGGCACGGGAGTGTACATACTTCCAACATCCAGACTCAGGGGTGCTACTGGGAATTTTCTGACAGAAAAACCCAATAACTTTTTATTGGCCTGACCTGGGAATTGAAACTCTGACCTCCGGGTCTGCGGCCTTACATGAAGTCACTAGACCAACGAGGCAATCACACTACCTGGTACTTGTATATACATATGTTTACTAATAAATACTATATCAGTAGTATGTTTTTATATATGGATTAGAATTAATTTCAATTTGTTCTAACAGGCACACATAAATCTTCAACGAATGTCCGAGAATTCGTAAAATAAATCAAATACACTAAACCATAAAAGTGGGCGGGCGATGTAATAATTTTCGCGTTTCACAGATGAATGGTGCCAGCAAGATTTACTAACTGCTATCAATAGAAAAGACATAGTAATCAGCGTCTGTTGTTAATTATTTTATAAATAACAAAGCGTAATACGCAAGCAACGTTTATTGTACATTTTATCGGCGATTATTTACAATTGTCAGTACTTTAGTATTTAATTGTTGAATGGTTTCGAGAATCTTTGTTACGTTATTTCAAGGAAACTTCGCGGAGTCATACGTGAAACTATAAATATAAATAAGTAGTTACTTCATTATAATGCAACGTTCATTATAATCCTTTTTGAATGTTTGGGCAATAGCAGCCTTTAATTATCCCATTGTTGAGCAATGGTGTAACGTCTTGTTAAGGATTGAAAAGTGATGTCTTGTAGAGTTGTGAACGGTCTTAAAGTGGTCTCCTAACTCATACGAAATAGATTACAGACAGTAAGACGCGTGCTACTATTAAAATGTGTTTATGATGAAGTGTCTAGCAAGTTTTACAATATTGCAATAATTATGTCGTACCAGATTCTTCTAACTACGAGTAGAATAATGGTTTTTTTATAGAACAGGAAGGTGGACGAGCATATGGGCCACCTGATGGTAAGTGGTCACCAACGCCCTTAGATATTGGCACTGTAAGAAATGTTAACCATCGCTTACATCGCCAATGCGCCACCAACCTTAGGACCTAAGATTTTATGTCACTTGTGCCTGTAATTACACTGGCTCACTCACCCTTCAAACCAGAACACAACAATACCAAGTACTGCTGTTTTGCGGTAGAATATCTGATGAGTGGGTGGTACCTACCCAGACAAGCTTGCATAAAGCCCTACCACTAGTAGAAAATAAAAAGTCGTAATACATATAACTCTATCGGTTTACGCGGTACACTTTAGTAAAGCACGTGAGCATGATTTTATCTGCCACAAACATCGTCACATTTCAGCCAATTTACAAAAAACCTCAATTAATTATACTTGAACTTCTTCCACTCCGTATGAAAATCCGTTTGGTAGGTTTTGAGCGTATCGTTCTCAGACAGATAGACATTCGCGGCGGGAGTATTTTGTTTTAATATATGTAGTAATTTAATCTCATCATGAAGCCCGCTCATGACGGGCTTCAAACCCCCGCCCATCTGGGGGCGCATACACTTGTCGGGAGTGCGGCCGAAGGATCCTCTCTCGCATTGGGCTCTTTAGTCATGAACGCAAGTGCCTTCGTGATGCTGCTTGAATCATTTGTCAGAGATGCAGAGGCCTATATATATGTATATTAATCTCATGTATTTGTAACGACGTATTATTTGTCAGTTTGCGATTAAGAGCCCAAACACTTGACACTATATAACACCCTAAGCTAAGGCAGTTTTTATACTATACTGAATTGTGTAGCGACTTTCATTGTATCGCGGTATTTTAATCCATCATTTCAGAAATTATTATTTTTGTATGTTTATATGTCGTAAATTTAGTGAGATATATTCATTTATATTTATATCTGTGTAATCATATAAATAATGTTTGCTGTAACATCGTTTATACAAAATTGTAATTGCAAAATTTTGTAATATATCACAATGTGGATTTATATAAAATTTTATATTAGTAGTTAGATTTACGTATATTATGTAAATATACAAACTATTTACATTTTTTTACTATAGCTTACGTTTAATATGTATGGTAATAATTAACATTATTGTGACTTATCTTTCGTACCAGTTAATAATACGCGCGTTTTGGGGTTTACTTTAAAACTGTTTAGTTAAAATATATATGTATAAATAAGTATATATAGCGTTTTACAAATAAGAAAGAAATCTCATTTTATATTATAAACTTGCAAAGAGTTTGTATTACATTTATGAAAAAAAAATCAAATTCATTTGTTAATTCCTTTGTTACTTCTATTGTTTTCTTTCTTTGTTATGTCACATTGTTCTTGTTCATTATATGTCTGAACCGAATTAAAATCGTATTTATTATTTTACCTGTATATTCCAAACACTGACCTATAATAAATGAGTCCAAGTGGGTATCAGTATAGTTAGTATTAGTATAAGTGATGCCCTACTTATAAATATTTCATTTTTATTACGTAAAAAACTAAAAAGTTTCTCTTTAAATATTTTTAAAAATATGCACTTACATATACACCTTAAATTATCCTTTAACATTTGCAATTATATATTTAGTATATATATTATATATTTATATATATAAGTCTTCCTCTTCTCTGTCATCAACTCATAGGAGCTAGTGTTAACTATTGTTTTAGTAATAAAATATAACATTATAAATCGCAACGTTATTAGCTCAGTGTATACATAGCTTTAGTTCTAGTCATGATATTCTGTGACCTAGTAAGCGGATCCGTTTGACGATGTAACGAGTTCACGTCGAATATGTCGATGATTCTAAAACTTTATTTGATTTACGTTTAATGTGAACGATGACGCTTTGATAAACTGAAGTTTAGATTTGCTCGATAGCTTTGTATTTTAGAAGGCTATGAACTCTTTTTTTTATATTTCATAACTTTATTATTCTAAATTCAAATTTTTGTAATTAGAATTAAACTGTAAATATGGTTTTGTAATGCACAAGTAAGGCCAGTGGGAGACAAATAAGGTTTCATATAAATTCGCATTTGTAATTCGGTGAAGAAAAACATCGTGAATCTATCGCATGAACTCTTTTTTTTTTTTATATTGCATGACTTGATTATTCTAAATTCAAATTTTTGTAATTAGAATTAGACTGTAAATATGATTTTGTAATGTACAAGTAAGGCCAGTGAGAGACAAATAAGGTTTCACGTAAATTCGCGTTTGTAATTCGGTGAAGAAAAACATCGTGAATCTATCGCATGAAACTGCGCTACTTATGGAATCGCCGACCCGCTTCAAATAATGTGATGATCTTCAATGATTCTCCTCAAAAGAGGCGGTAGTCCTGCAGTGGGACATTTTACAGGCTCGTTCTATATTGCACAAGTTTAAAATTACATTTGCAAATATCATAAAATCTAATTAATGTAAATTTTATATAAGTATGTTTTTACAAGCACTTTAAAATCGTGATTTACAAGATTAATGAAATGTACTATTAATTACTACTTAATAAATTTTATAGCATAATTAGTTTCATGGATAAATTTTTTTTGTATATTTTGTACCTAATCTATTCCATAAGCGAAATGTCGAAAAGAAATTTAAATATTAGCTTATAGTTTGATATCAATAAAAGTTACTATTAAATATTGTGTTGTTTTGTTGAATCGTTGGCACATTATTCGAGGGTCAAATATTTTAGTGGTAGTTACGATTACTTAATATTTTACGTCCGCAATTTGAATCGAAATAACGGTCATTATCAAGTAATGCGTTAGACAGTTAAATTCTGTGTTTATGTGTGTATTTAAAAAGAATTGAGGTTGAATAATAAAGATAACATTCTTTTTTTAAATATTTATTTCGTTTCAATCACACAGTGATTTATGTTATACGTTTTCATACAATCTTACTGATTAGTATAAAATTATGTTTTTTTTTTACAGTTTATTATGCTGATGTTTTTTTTTTCTTATGCCGATTTAGGATATGCCTAGAAATTCGCTATCACTCTTGTCTAATATTTATAACCTTCCTGTGGGCTGAAGCTTGGGGGTTGACGGGGTCCACCGAATTGATCAATTCCCTTCTGGCTATCTTGATTCGTTCTTCCATTAGTACCTTGAGCACCAGCGTTGTTGAAAGGACTTTGTGGCTCGAAGCTCTGACCAGGTCGGTTATATTGGTATGGCGCTTGAATTGCTGAGCCAGCTGAACCAGCTGAGCCTGAAGCACCAGATCCAAATTGATTGCCTGACGTGGATTGTGGTGCACCTTGGTTTGGAGATACTTTAGATCCAGGTGCTAGCTGGTTTCCATTTTGTTGATATTGAGGACCACGCCCAACTGGACTTGCAGATTGAGAATTTTGGTTTCCATTGTATGAAGTGCTCTGAAACGAGCCAGTATTTGAACCAGCTGATGGTCCATATTGGTTGTTTTGGCCAGCGGAAGATCCAGCATTAAAGGCATTCTGGGTAGATTGATAACGTGTACCTTGTCCAGAAGCCCCTGTGAATTCTAGTTGAGAACCTTGTTGAGATCCAAATGAAGATTGATATGCCTGACCTTGGTTCGTAGTAATACCAGAGCTTAATTGACTTCCTGTAGAAGGTATATTAGTCTGACCTAATCCAGCTTGATATTGATTTTCCTTATTACCAAATAGAGCACTAGCACCAACTTTGGTGTTTGATCCAGACCCTGTAGAAGTTAATCCAGTTGAATAGCTTGTCTGCTTATTTACTTGAGGACCGTACTGAGTTATAGAGCCTTGACCGGACCCAAAAGCATTCGGTGTTTGTTTAAATCCGTTGGCACCTTGTACTTGACCACTTTGACCTACACCTGTGGTAGAAGCTTGATTCTCTCCACCATACTGACCTGATGGACCACTTGGACGAGTCTGGCCAGACTGAATTGAGCCTTGGTTTGTTGTGAATTTGTTGACTTGAGGTTGGTTTACTGCTTGTCCTTGAACGGGTTGGAAACCTTGAGCAGACCCGTAATTCTGAACTTGTGGCTGATTGAAAGTGTTACCGCTGTTATATTGCTGTGGTGAAGGTTCCGATTCGTATTCTTCAGGTCGGTACGCTCCTAAAAATAAATAATAATCATTTAAATACCCTTAGTATGCAACAATATAATATTCTATGTAATATTGGTTTTCAAAAATGCTTTATCATATTTAATGAAGCATGCTGCGATAATAGTAATAAATGTTTATAAAACCCCCCTTATTTATATCATAACTAAAATAATAAGGTTTATTATAAAGAAAAAGATATTACCTTCTTGAGTACCAGCTGCCGCTGCCCTTGCGTTTTCTTCGATAGATCTTAATATTTCCTCAGGGATGGGATGAGGTGTTGGTAAATGCTCACCCTGTGGTTGATATCCATTTTCATCAGCAGTATAGGTCACAGAATACAATTTGCCATCGTCGCCAGTGTAAGAATATCCTCCTTGAGCTCTTACACCATTAGTAGCTTCACCTGACTCTTCAGCCGATATACCGTTAGATGTTTCGTAGCTGTATCTATAAGATTCACCATTATTTTCATTAATATATTTCAGGATTTCAGCACTTCTGTCAGCAGATGCTTGTGCACGTTCCGGTGTGGATACTTGAGCTACATTTGGGCCTGATGCTGCTGTACCAAAACCTTGGTTGAAAGCACTCGCTTGACCGAAACCAGCTTCATTCGTTCCAATTTGAGATGAAGCAAAAGCAGAAGTGGAAGGAACACGTGATTCAAGTGGTGAATCATACGAGCTACCACGAGAGGTTCCGCCTATTTTGGTGGGGCCAAATCCATTTTTGCTTGGAGCATTATTCGAAAAGCCAAATCCATTTGAGCTTGGAGCATTATTCGAAAAACCAAATCCATTTGAACTTGATGGCTGTGCACTTCCTGAAGGTCCTTGACCGAATCCAGAGGACCCAGATTGATCAAATCCTGAAGCTCCAGGTTGACGCCCAGAACTAGAAGGAAGCCCTTGTCCAAAAGCTGGTCCTGCTTGGATTCCGGGTGCCGTCAATGCGCCTGGACTACCGCCAGCCGTTGCAGCGCTTTGCGGTGGAAGATATGTCCTATCTAACTTGGCTGCATATCCACAAGCAATAACTGACAGGACTATGAGCTGAAAATGTAACAAAAAAATTATGAACAAATAACTTCAAAGATATTTTATATCACTAAGCACGCTCAATTACTATATACGATAACAATTTAGTTTAATGTTATTAATATAATATATAAATTACCAGCTTCATGTTTAAGCTGTTCTTGTTGCAAAGGATGAACTCTGAATGTGGCTCTGATAGCACATCCCATATTTATATCAGACAAAATTCGTTCACCTCTATATCTTACTGCGAGCACTCGTGGTAACCTTTGACTCAAATAAGTGAATCTTCATTTTACTTGTGTGTGTAAGTTGCTCAATTTACTGATCGATTTTATAGATACACTAATTATTGTGATCTCTGTAACGAAAATTCGAAAGGTAGTTATAATCAAATATGATATTAATATTGTTTTTTTTTTTAATTATTTTTCTAACTAAATGTTATATTTTAAAAAAAATATGTATTTTTTAATAAATCTGTATTAATAATGCTTTTAAATGTACTGTATTTCCGTTTAGAATATTTAAATTTAAGCTTAATTGTTAAATATAGCATTTTATTTATTTAAACTATTCAATTATTTTTATAAATATGACTTACAAATGTAACAGGCAGTATAAATTTATTTCGCGTGTGCTTTTATAAAAAAAAAATTGAAATTAATCTTACTATGAATAGCAGAACCTATGAAATAGAATGATATAAAAAACAATCAATAAATTGTTTAAGACTGAGTAAAACATTCTTTATCAAATAAAATTATAAGTAGGTATAGTTTATTAATTTTTTGAAAACATTTACAAAGTTTGTAGTAATACATAAGTTTCTATTGGTATTGTCGGAAAGGTTTTTTTTTATGTTATAATGTGGCGGACGGGCTAATGAACCACCTGATGGTGAGTGGTCACCACCACCCATAAACATTAAGAAATATTAACCATTCTTAAATCGCCAATACGCCACCGACCTTGTGTTAGAAATACTTATTTATGTACTTCACTTAATATATTTAATAATTACATATTTCTATATTGTACTTGATTTAATAAAAATATAATCGGTTTCAGAACGTCGTTGGCATTGTTTGGTAATAAAGTTAAAAAAATATATTTTTCCCGCGCATATTTATAAAAAAGGAGAACTGAACGATTGTCATTGATTTAGCAATATATGATATTTTGTTTTAATTAAATTTAAAATATACCATAAATTGTTATATTAAAGACATTAAAATAAACAAATAATAAAATTTATGACTTCTACTGGTGTATTTATTACTTGGGAACTAAGTAATAGGGCTGTTTCGTCTCTTGAGCCTAAAGTTACACCTGCTCACTCACCCTTTAAACTGGAACGCAACAATACTCAATATAGCGGACGGATATGCGATGTTGGTGGTACGTACCCAGAAAGGCATGCACACAACCCTACACACAAGTCCCACCACTTATTTACTAAGTATATAATATGCCAACCAAGCTGTGTTTAAGTAAATTTGTAATAATATGTGAGTAATTTGTGTAATTAATAAATTTCATTAATTATAACTTACAAACACTTACCATTTTAAATAATTAATGGATTCATATCTCATTTTAAAACTATATTCGTTATTTAAAAATGTTCTTATAAATTAATTTGAATTGAGCTTTTATAATAATTGAAGCCGAATTGGTCCAGTGGTTAGAGCACATGAATATTAAACAGTGACTGCGGGTTCAACCCCAGACATGTACCAATGATTTTCATGTACTTAATTTGTGTTTATAATTTATCTCTAAGAGATAAAATTAAATTATAAAGGACACTAAGTCAACATAATGTCGTTGTATTATGACAGCGCTATAATTATTAATATCTGCTTTAATTAAATGTATCAATACTTGGATGGTATGATTGACGGCTTAAAGCATATTTCCATTCTTTTCATTTACGATCTTAACCTATCACCTCGGGCTGTTTCATCAGCCTATACTTAGAAATACAAGTTTCGTTCATGGATTTGAACGCCATTGACATCTTTATTTCGCTACACATATATTGTTTGATATATAGAAATACATTCATTCATAAGATATTTAATTATGCAATATAGTATAGTATGCGAATAGTATAGCAAAGATTACAATTATTATTTATTCATTTTTAATGTAAAATTCTCCTGACCAAGAGATTGACCTGAACTACACAGGACATATTATAGTGCACAAGTGTGTTGCAAACACTGGTGCACTCTATATTCCCTTACTCTCATAATCCGGTGGGACGGCAATTCGGTTCTGACGCAGCAATTTCCGTGAATTCCGGGGCATGGGAGTGTACTGGGCCTTATATGTAGCCACTAGACCAACGAGGCAGTCTAGAAAAAAATATTCAGTGTTACCATATTTAATCAAATACATATTTATAAAGAGTTGGCTGAGACTAGAACTCAACAAAGGTATTATAATACATTTTGTTTGTCTTCGTGGAGTTTTGGATTCCTTAGCCAGTCTAGCTGGTACTTGCGCAGTCTGTCCATAATCGGGTCACCTCTATTGGATCGCCATTTTAGGTTCTAATCCAAGGTTCTAATCCAAGATTCTGTTAGTCACCATTTGTGCCTTGTCACCACCTTTTCCAACCCGTCTTTGCTGTTGTCAGTAACACTCTTGAAGTATTTTGAACTTTTGACACGTCTAATGCAAACTTACATTTATATTGCATATGAATACTATGTTTCCATCAATTCTTATTCCTTAAACATAGATTGTGATTCTGCCTGGTAATGAACATACAGGAACAATAAAATAACATTAATACGAATTAAAAAAAAAGAAACAATAGAAATATAGAAATTAAATACCCTTAAAAGGTAATATTAATGGATAAGTATTTATAACGTAAGTATGAGAAATTTATCGTTCATCGGTAGAGCTGGAGGCTGTGCGTGGGTGATTAAGTATTAATGTGTAAAATGGTGAGCGAACTACTATAATTAGAGGCATTAAAAACACAAAATCTTAGATCATGTGGCTGGCATGGTGGGTGGTGTAAAAAGTGGTTTATACTCATATGTGCAAAGGGGAAGCGATCACGGTGTTCTTAGAACACCCCAGAGTTGCCTATGTACAGGCTATAGACCTTAGAAAAGAAGAAGTTAAGTCTACATCAGAATGAAATAGATAAGATTTAATATTTATTATAAGTTTCGATTGAACAATAAAATAATACACATTTTAATTGTTTAAACATTAACAAACATTTTTATGTAAATATTTGTAATTACAATAGTTATTTTAATAAATATTTTAAGAAGTAAAACAATAATTTTGTTTGGAATTCTTTTAATTTGATACAAATACGCAAATATGTACTTTAAAAAAACGTGTTGTTTTGTAATTCGATTTTTCTTATTGATATAATAAGATTGTATGTATATTTGTTTGTTTACATTTTATTAGCTAAATTCCTGTATGTCTCATAGTTTAAGCTGTGCTGTGTCAGTTTGTCACTGGATTTAACCCAGGACTTCAGGCTTTGCAAACTTATAACCTAGCCACGAGACAATAATGTAAGGCAGTCAGTCACAAAACCGAGGCTCGTACCACCCATCATAATTATTCTACCGCCAAAACGCGGTAAAAAAAAAACTAAGTATTATTTAGTATTGTTGTGTTCTGGTTTGAGGAGTGAGTGAGCCAGCGTAATTACAGGCACAAGGGACGTAACATCTCAGTTTCCACATTTGGTTGACTATGTAAGGGATAGTTAATATTTCGTACAGTGGCTGATGGTGATTATTTACCATCAAGTTGCCAATTTACCTGTCGGCCAACATATAAACAAAAAAAACGCTGCTCAAATGTTTGTTAGTGAAAACTTATGAGGACAATTTTCTTTCGTAAAATTAAAGTTTGCTCACGATTTTGTCTCTCACCACCATACACGTGGTTTAACCACTGAGTCATCGGGGCTCAGCAATGCAACCGAAACGTATAAATAGAAATAAATATATGACTTCATTTTAAAAACACCAAGTTATCGTGACTGTATAAATTAATAGTATGCGTATTAATATAATCATTTCTATATTAAATATTAAAATATTTTACAAAACATTTTAATTTCGTAATAATATGTATGTTATTTTATTCAATTTTCAATAATTTCAATATATATAAAAAATATTTGTTCTGTAAAGAAACATATGTACTGTTTATTAATATAAAAATTTAGAGAGGCGCCGGCGCCAGTCTCGAGAAGAATATATCTAGGACGTGTGTATTTATAGTTAAATTAAAAAATAACAAATTCCAACGAATAGTTTTTTTTTACATTCTGTGTTATTATCACTTTATTATATTATATATCAAATAAATATTTATTATGACAAAAAGATAATCTTTTTAAATATATCTTTATGTACTACCTAACTTAAGTAAATAACAAAGTAACTAGATTTAAATAAAATGTCATTAATTGTTATATTTATTTACCTCTTACTCATGTTTATCTAGTGACTATATTATAAGAACACATGATCCCGATATCTTAGGTAAAGTATACAATTTAGTGACCAATAGAGTTATATGTATTACGATATAAACATTCTATATAGACCATTACACTACCGCGCAAAGCCGGGATAAATAACTAATAAGTGATAAAAGCAGTTGCATTTTTTTTTCATCCCCAACCAGGGCTTGAACCGACGAACTCCCGATCTGCAACCCTATACAACTAATACTTTACCATCGAGGCGGTTAATCAAAATCATCCCGAATATCAATTTTAATTTGAATAAGAAACATGAAAACACACGGAAATTCATATTAATTGAACAAAATTCTATTTATAAAGTAAAATAATTCTCACAAATATAATGTCTTCATTCAGATTATAAAATGCTGGTTCGAAACTAGTTAACTAACGAAATTTGTTCAGCTAAATTAAAGCGGCAAGATGTTATAAAATGAACGAACTATTTAACAATGAAATGCATTGAATTCTATTTTCAAATTTAGCAACAGCAATGAAACGAATCTCTAATAGTAAAGCACACTATAATTTTAATTGCATACATCGATAGGAGTTCGAAAAATATGTAATGCGAATTACTAACGAAAAATTATTCACGCGTTTTAATTGAACTGTTAAGACGCGTACACATTAGTAAAATTTATTTATTTTATTATATTCAACTAAATCATTTTTGTCGAAACATTCTCAATAGCAGTTTGAAGTTTGAAAGCTGGCAGCTTCATCAATTATTAACACAAAAGGTACATTGGAAGAAGACTTCGTAAAAAAAAAGAACGTAGTCCAAATTCCTTCCCAAAGTGAGGCCTCCCAATTCCTAAGCGGTTAGAGTAAAATTATATTATTTTTAACTGGATGGGATGACAGCTCCTTTTAGGGCTAGGCATAAATCCTGAACTGCTCATTTGATATAAAAAATGACCGTATAATAAAAGTTAGATCAGTAAAATATCGTACACCTGATTTTACGGCTTTATGACTAAATAATATAAAAACAGACAGATATAAGTATTAAACTAACAGGACTTGATTCGATATAGGATATCTTTAATTGTTTTTCAAAACATAAATAATAATAAATAAATATCTTGGGACATTATTCACACACGGCCATTTCATCCCAAATTAAGCAGAGCTTTTACTGTGGAAGCCAGACAACTTATATACTACATATACTACTTTTCTTTGGTAAACTCATGCTTATATAGATAATTACACCCAGACTCGGACAAACAGACATGTTCATGCACACAAATGTCTGTCCTGGGTGGGAATCGAACTCACAACCATCGGCATGAAAGGCAAGTATCTACCAACCACGCCAACCGGCCCGTCAATGAACAATATAAGCAATACATAAACGTAATATTAAACTATTTGTCACCCGCGGCTTCGCCCGCGTGTTAGATATCAGTCACCCTATGTCCATTCTGTACCTTTGAGAACGTGTATGCAAATTTTTACGATGATCGAGTTAAGACGTAAAAGTCTAACAAACGAACAAACTCTCTTTCACATTTATAACATTAGTAAGAGACCGAAGATTCCAAAGTTGAGATGATCGACGTTGTAAGGAACGGTTAATATTTAATAGAGTGCCAATGGGCGGAAGTGACCATCACCATTACTACCTTCAGGTAGCCATTCGTAACCTCTTATTTCCAGTTATCAATTAAACATATTGATTTGGTTAAAATATATACTTAAAAAAAAACCGACGCGTAATTATTTCGCATTAACACGAGATATTAATGTTTGTTTTAAATTTTATGCGCGTACGCATGACGCTTAGAACATAGATCGTTAGGTCAAACGCCGCACGAACTCGTGACCAAGTGTCAATAAAAATGTACTCTTCGTTTTGTAAGTCTGAAAGGGTGCTAGGTTACACATATATAAGGTCGTCTTTAATTGTAAAATAAAATATATGTAGCCGAGATGGCCCAGTGGTAAGAACGCGTGAATCTTAACCGATGATCTGGGTTCAAACCCGGGCAAGCACCACTGAATTTTCATGTGCTTAATTTGGCATAATAATTAATCTCGTGCTTTACGCTGAAGGAAAACATCGTGAGGAAACCTGCATGTGTCTAATTTCACTGATATTCTGCCACATGTGTATTCCACCAACCCGCACTGGAGCAGCGTGGTAGAATAAGCTCCAAACCTTCTCCTCAAAAAGGGTGAGGAGGCCTTTAGCCCAGCCGTGGGACATTCACAGGTTACGGTAATATATATACATTAATTTAAATTATAACAGACCGTCTATACAAAAATATAGTTTTAATTAACGGTCTTATCATAATTTTTGATTTTCGCTTTCAGACAATTTCAAATACAAATATATGTACGGTATAAATAATGTCAAAAAATTAGCAATAGAGCAACGTGGTGGAAAAAGCTCCAAGCATTCTTCTTAATAGCAGAGGAAGTCCATCCTAGTAGAATGACTTTAACAGGCTTTTACTTTCTTTTACGCACATGGATACTATAATATAGAAGGTAAAGACTGGTATTACTTCAAATAGAATAGTGACGTTGATAAAATTATTTCAAATAAAGGAAACATTACTAATGTAAAATAAGAAAGCCAAGAATGTACAATTATTTTATTAAAACAACATCGATTTTCCTTCTAATTACTCTTTTAAAAAAAAATTGCCATTCAGTTCTCCGATTATTATGCCTTTACGCATTCTAAATATTTGAAAGGATTCGTAACGGCCGTCAATCGCAATACATTTTAATAACTTTACATAAAACTTCCTTAAATAATAGAAGAAATAATTTAAAATGCTTACAATATTATTTTATTACAGGTAATTAATTTAAAGATAATTAATCGGAGAAGACATAAAAATGTGTTCTTAGCTTTGTTAGGTTAATTATTCCGTTGAAAAATATTTTTAATACAAACTATTGCGATGTTATTATGTAATAGTTAGTTCTCTATATTCAGACTGTACAACTTTTAATATTAGTTCACAATTCATGATTCTCTTTATTGTTCATTTAATTGCTTGTCTGACGATGTAAGGTTATGTCAATGATGTTCTAAATTTAAACGTAGCATATTAAAATGAATGCGATCGACTCAGTTCGTTGCATTGACTGTGTCATTTCATCAAAAGTTCAAAAGATTAAAAATAAATAATGATATCGCCTCTTACGATATTATCTTTATCGCAGTGTTTAAGAAAATAGGAGTTTCTTAATTCGACTGTAAGTTTGGTATTAATAAATAATTATATTAATTATACGGCTATGAATGTTGTCAGTAAACCAATTATTTGGTTTATTCAAATTTATATAAAAATAACGGTAAATTAAATTAAGGAAGAGCTTTCCAGTATTCACACCATGATTCATTTTGTCTGATAATTTTTACAATATTACTTTCACATTATATTTATTTAGTAGCGAATCTAGACAGCACGATTGAGAAAACTGACAAACTTTATTACCGCCATCTATCGCTACCGAGTAGTAACACGTGCCATTATACAATGGTCGTCTGTGTGTCGTGGTGTAGTGGCTTGATGTAAGGCTGCAGACCCGGAGGTCCTGGGTTTAATTCCCAGGTCGGGTCAATAAAAGGTTATTGGATTTTTCTGTCAGAAAATCCTCAGTAGCAGCCCGGAGTCTGGAAGTTGGAAGTGTATACACTCCCGCGCCTCGGAAAGCACGTAAAACCGTTGTTCCTGCGCTTAAACTCTTTCCAGTCGTATCAGATTGCCGTCCCATCGGATTATGAGAGTTAGGGAATAGAGAGTGAGAGATGCACTCTGCATCTGTGTTTGCGCGCACACTTGTGCACTATAATAACTTCTGCGCAGTTGGCTAATTTCTCTTGAGATGGACCGCCGTGGCCGAAATCGGTATAGAGGACATTATTATACAATGGCAGCTTAGTTGCTGTTTTGTTATCTATATAATCTTGTGTTCAGTAATATATATTTATTATTGTTTGTGTTTGTATCAATATAATAAGTTTTTATTATCATCCAAATCTATGAAGCCACTTACAAAAAGATTAACAGAAAAAACACATTCCTCTAACATGTAACCTTTTCCTTTTTAAATCGACACAGTATAAAAATCACCGTTAAATCAAGTGCACGCTTTTTACAAGCTTTTATTTAACTAGTAAAATTTGTTTATTTATAATCTTGGAAACTGACTTAAAATATTTTCTATTATTTTTATTTCATAGGCGGACGAGCGAATGGACCATTTAATTGTACAAGAGGTCATCCACGCTTTTAGATATTGGCGATTACCCATTACTTACATCGTCAATGCGCCACCAACCTTGGGAACTAAGATGTTTTGTGTTATCAATAGTAACACCGGCTGGCTCGTCCTTCAAAGCGGAATGCAACAAAATTAATTATAGCTGTTTAACGGTACCTACACAAAGGGGCTTACACAAAGTCCTACCGCCAAGTGAACAGTGTCTTATTCTAAGGAAATTGTACATGTTGATTTAAAAAAGATTTAATTAATTATTTTATTAAATTGTCATACACAAACTTCAATTAGGACAACCGCTCTCTTCGATGTTCAGAAGTAGACTAACTGTTAACCCAGTGACGTCAAAAGACCTACTTACTAGCTAAATAAATAGGGTGCTTATGCAGCACTTACCCTTACGTATTATTAACAGTTCCAATGACGATTCATTTTTATTCCTGATTCAAAACCGATTGCTTCCAGACAAAGGAAAACAAAAACAATAGAATAAACAAGAAATGTCGTATAAAAAAAAACATGAAAGCTTGTTTTAAAGTTGAAATTATATAAATTTATAATTCTATGAATTAAATATTTAATGATTTATTCAATATATTTTTGACTATATACAAGCACATCATTTAAAATACGTAATTTACAAAACATTTGGGTTTTCACAGTCGCTCCGGTCCAACTTGGCGCTGAGGTTGTTAATTGCCGTACAGCGTGGAAATGCGGCCTTATGGGCAGCTTTGCGTCGGGTGGGAACCAGGAGGGACTATTTTAAATTTGACTTTATTAAAATAAAAAATTGACATTAAAATTGAGTTATATTTCTGTTTTGTAAATTACATATTTTAAATGATGTGCTTGTATAATGTCAAAAATATATTGAATAAATCATTAAATATTTAATTCTATTAATTCTATAAATTCGTATACAATAATATGTAAGTCTGTCATTACCGTCATGCTTATCTCATGTCTACAATGAGTTTGTCTTTATGTTGTAGAATAACTATGACTGCTGTATAAGACACAAATTGCAGTGTGGCGAATTACGCAACTCACACCTAAGTCGTTTATCTATCTTTATAGGTAAGGGGAGGGGCGTGTAGAGGGCGGGGTTGCTATAAAATATTGTCGTTCCTTGGTGCTCAAGCTTGTTCATACTAAATTTCATCAAAATCGAATCTGTATTATTTGACTTAGTATAGATATATATTTATTAAAAGCAGTAGAAACCGTGCGTCTGTACATTGAATAAATTTATCAAATGAGGCGATAAAAAATATGAAAAACAGAACATAAAAATGCATTTCTTTAATATATCATAATAAAACCAACTTTCACGCGGATGAAATCGTGGACACCAAGTTTTACTAAAATAAGTTATCAGTTATAAACGACTTATCAAAAACAAGCTCACAATTAGCTGGTTATTTAAAATCATAAACCCTAAAGGATACCCAATCGCGCGCGTCGTTAGTATAATAGGAAAATCGATTGATTATCTTAAACCATATTTGCTTAGAACGCGCATACCGAGGAACGCGGCATACGATTGCAACAATGTTCCTACATCCAAATATAGACTTTCAATATCGTGTTAGTTATTTTTATTTCCTTTACCTCATATACAATGCGGTTTTATGTTTCTTCTGTCTCTTATAATAATTTGAACCACTTTATTTTACTAAATAGTAACGTAATCATTGTAATGTTTGAACCGATATGACATACAAACTTTCAAGGAAAGAATTTACTCATTCCTTAAAGGCCGGCAACACTCCTGCAAGCTCTCGGCTGTTGCAGATGTCCATGGTGTAGTCACTTTCTATCAGGTGAGCCTCTTGCTCGTTTGCCCCTCTAACATAAAAAATTGGTAATCAAATTTTAACTTTTATTATTTAAATTAAAACGTAAGCCGATAAAGTGCACTGCAAATAATGTTACGTAAGTAGCTGTTCATAAATTCTGCACGAGTTCCTTTTAAGTAGAATTTAGCAAAAGTTAAGATTTCAACATTGCTCTGTCTTCGAGATCGTAAGGATTAAAAGAAATCACGAATTGTAATTCCTAATATGGATTGATGGAATCTGTATGATCTAGCTGGTCCTTTAACGAATTGACCTCTCACTTGGTTTCAAAGCCAGTCAAGGATGATCCAACTGCATCAAATTTTTGTTAAGATATGTAACAAATACAAGAAAAATTGACAAATGTTTTCTTTTTACTTATCACCAAGTAACGGACGTTGTGTAAGTTCGCCTGGGTAGTTATCACCCGCTCATCATCATCAGAGTGAGTGAGGGTGAGTGGGCCAGTATAACTACAGGGACAAGAGACATAATATCTTAGTTCCCAAGGTTGGTGGTGCATTGGTTCATTACTTAGTATAAATAGTTGAATTCTTATTTGAAGGAGTGTGCCAGTTAAAAAGGCGAAAGGGTAATAGCTTTTTAATATTAAAATAATCGTTTAATACTTTTAGTGTCAATGGTCGGTGGTGGCAACATGTGGTATGTTAACAGGTGGCCCAATTGAATGTCCGTATCTATTATAATATTATTATGAATATCTTCCGAAGGAGCGTGGCCTAGCGGCTCGACTTGATCACGTGATGGCCATCGTGGTGGGGACTGGAACTTCTGCTTGGACTCTCGGTTGTGGTTGATATCTCATAAATGATATTTTAGTTGCCCAGTCTTGAATTCTTTGTTCTATTTTGTGTCTAAATTGTACGTGTCGATAAACGTTTACTTTAAAGTTGTATAGTTGTTTTGGATTATATTTCTATTCTATTCTATTATACCTTTGAAAAACCAATTTCCATCTTGATTCCTAAAAATTCAATTATTCAATTATTGGAAATGGCTATAAATTTATTTATTATATAATCTTTTAATTAATAACAATCAAATTGTAAAATGTGTACGAATGTATAATATGTTTCTGTGTGTAATATTAATATGGAGAGTTGTCTCTATTATTCAGCATTGCGATTCTGCAAAAAAAAAAGTCGAAGAAATGTAAGAAACAAACAAAAGATAAGCGACATGGACTATTATAATTATGTAACTAAAGTGTAAAATAGCGTATCAATGTAAGTTCGTTTTCGACATTTCGCAAGCGCTTACTATGGCAATTTTCTTACTACAG
Organism: Nymphalis urticae; assembly: GCA_905147175.2. NCBI lineage: Eukaryota > Metazoa > Arthropoda > Insecta > Lepidoptera > Nymphalidae > Nymphalis > Nymphalis urticae. The sequence continues at coordinate 10,271,244 of LR990001.1, forward strand.
CACTTGCATAAAAACAAATTCGTATACACCCAATACAAAATAAATATAATCTGCTTCAATAATTAAATTTAAAATATCGTTTCTTTAATCCAGTTTGATCTTTATAACGCTGACTTTTTATATTATCTTCTACCATAAAGACAAAGTATTTTTTTAGGAATGTAATTAACGACTCAATGTGAAGTATTTAAATAAACATTAAGGAAATGTTTAGAAATAAAAAAAAACTACTTAATAATTAATTAGGAGATATGAAAAAATACTACAATATTTTCCTCTTTTATTATCCATTTAAAACCAATACTACATCATCGTATTTACACAATAATTTATTACAATATATTTTACAGGAGTAACGCATTTTATCGCGTTATCATTTTAAAGTTTTAATTAATAAACACTAAATATCACTAAGCAGATATCACTAAAGTCTTAAAATTCCACTTAATAATGATATCCCGTTTCATCAAAACTCGGAGGTTTTCTTGGTCCTCCAAATTCTTCGCCTATTCCGGCGTAAGTTTGAGAACCTTTTTGTGCATCTTGCAATACCGGTAAATTTAAATTTTCTTTTTCTTCTACCTTATTCATATCAGCAACTTGTTCCATTTTCTTAATTTGAATATTTTCAACTTCATTGGCTGATGTAGTGCTTTGATTACTTTCTGTTTTAAATCCTTTACAACATGCACTATAAAATGCAAATTGTTGTGGAGAATCAGAAGGTTTCGTTTTTGGCAAGGTTTCTTGTGTAAAAACATATTGAGTCGTTAAAGTATCTGTCGTTTGAGAGTTTCGACTTGTTTGAGTTTGGAATGTAGCTGAAGTTGATGTTGGAGCTTCAGTCGATTGAGAAATAGTTGTTTGCTTCGTTTCGAAAGTGCTTCCAACTGGAATGGTTGTCCGTTCTCCAATTTGTTGTTCTTGGTTTTTCTGAACCATTTGCCCATTTTCTCCCTGGGATTGTGGAGTTAAGCCTTGTTCAGGTTTTGTGTATTCATAAATTTCCCCTGTTGTAGACGTTTGATCTGGTACTTGAGTATAAGAGGTCGTTTGGACTTGTGGTAAGCTTGGAACCAATGTTGAACCAGTATTATATTCTATACTGGTCACTGCTTCACTTTGTGACAAATGAGACTGCGTCGTTTCTTTTTCGGTTACTTTCTGGTTAAATTCTGTGCTAGGTTCCGTGGTGAGTTGAGGTTGCTGTGTTTGCTGTGCAAATTGTGTGGGGTTTTCCCTTTGTAAAATGGGTGTCATTTGAGGACCCATGTTAGATTGAATTCCAAATTGATTCACCTGATTAAATTGTGCATTATTTTCATTCTGAGATGGTGTTATTAAGCCTTCTGTAGGCTTCTTGTAGTCATATACTTCACCAAACTGTGTTGTTCCTGGTGGAGTTTCAGTTTGTGCTGTACTAGGAATTAATGTTGATGGTTCGCTAAATGACGTTGAACTTTGATGACTGGATGTTTGAAAATCAGAAATAGTGGTCTGTTTATTTTCGAAATTACCTTGATTACCTTGTGTACTAAATTGTGTTGGCTCGTCTGTCGTGGTTGGAACGAATGAAGTAGAAAAACTAAATTGTTTATCTGGATTTTTTGTATTAGCCCCGCTAAATGTAGAATGATCTTCATTTGAAATTGATGTCGATGGCTTGTAAGTAAATTGAGTTACAGATTGCTGAAATTGTGGCATAGTTGTTGCTTTGTTATCAAAATTTTCATATCCAATTTGTGCAGTAGATTGTGTACCAAGCCCTTGGCTGATTGTCGTAAACTGAGTATGTTCCTTGATCTCAGGTGTAGTTTGCGATGCGCCTGAAATCGAAGTCGATGACTGGTAATTGAATTGTGTTTCAGTTTGTTGATTAGGCTGCTTGAAGTAAGAAGAAGTTGTTTCCTTGGTACTAGAACCTTCAAATTGTGAAGTAGACTGAAGTTCAAAAGTTGGATTATCGGATAAAGTTGTAGAAGTTTGACTTTCCAGTTTATCTGTATTCAGTGTATTGCTTGGTACTGTACTTGGGAAAGAAATTGTAGGTTTGTAATTAGGTATTCCTATTCCAGGACTCGTGTGTTGTTGAGATTGAGAGATAGTATATTCATTACTATTTAAGTCTGCTTGAGTAACTTGTGTAGATGGTTGTTCACTAAATCGAGTACTAAAGCTTTGTTCACTGACTGTTGAATCTCGTTGTGCTTCAAATGTTGTTTGGGGTTCTTGCGTACCTCTCTGAATATTATTTTGATCCATAGATATTGTTGAGCCTTCTTGACCAAATTGTGAACTAGACACTGCGAATTGAGGTCTTTCAGTCTTAATACTGAATTTATCATCCTCTTTTTGAGGTTGAGGTGGTAATCCTTGGACTGGTTTATCATATTGATATATTTCACTGGAATATTGTTCATTATTTATCTGATTTATACCATCATTAAGTTTATCTTCCACAAATAATTGATTTTGAGTATAATCTTTTTGATTATCTAATGTTGTAGATAACATTTCTGTAGTTGCAGTCGCTGATGTAGTACTAGGTTGAGGAAATGCGGACTGGCTTGGTGTGCTTAGTTCAGATTGTTGTAGAGGTATTTTGATACTCAATGAACCAGTGAAGATCGAAGGAAAAGATGATATAGAAGCCTGTGTTATTCCATTGGTAGCTTGTAAAGAAGTTTTTTCATGTTCATTTTCTTTTAGAGTATACGATGAAGTATTTGGTATTAAAGTAGTAGGGTTAGGATAGTTACTGAATGTAGATTGAGTTTGATATTGAGTAGTTGATGTTGAATCCTGAGGTGTTGTTAAAGACTGAGTAACTTGACTCAATCCACTATTTGATTGTTGTACAGCAAAAGGTGTATTAAACGGTATTGAGGGTTGCTTGTATGTATAAGAATGATCTGGGGCTTGTGTTTGACCATTATAAGTGGGCCTCTGAGTATTAGTTGAAACAGAATCACCTTGACTATTGGATACAAATATAACTTGTGTTACTTGAGGCTTAATATCATCTGATATTTGAGTCGTTTGTGTATTATCAAAAGCTTGAGAAGTACTTTGGGAAAGAGTAAAGGAGGACGTACTTAAACCCGAAAAATCATTTCCACTGATTGTTGCTGCAGATTGAGTTGGAAATTGTTCCTTATTTGAACTAGTCTGCATTAAAAGTTTTGATGACTGATTCTCTGTCACTGTAAACTCAGGAACAGTTGTAGCACGAAATAGCTCAGTTTTTCCAGAGTCAAGTAAAGTGGAAGGCTCTCTTTTTGGAGTTTCGAAAGGAGTAGTCAATGTAATCTGAGGTTGCACTGTTGGTACAACTGACAAAGATGAACTTGAAAAAGATGTATCAGTACTAAAGCTAGGGATGTTTGTATACTGGGTGTGTTCCATGGTATTTACACTAGGATTAAAATATCCAGAAGGTGCAGAACTTAATTGAGTTGTTGGTAAACGAATATTTTGCGTTGTCATTGTAAAGTCCGGAACAGTTGTAGCATTTAATAACTCTGCTTTTACATAATCAATTAAAGTGGAAGGCTCTCTCGTTTTTGGGGCTTCGAAAGGAGTAGACAATGTAATCTGAGGTTGTACTGTTGGTACAACTGACGAAAATGATGTATCAAAACTAGAAATAGGTATATGAGAATACTGGGGTTGTCCGATGGTATTTACAATAGGATTAAATGAGACAGAAGGTGCAGAACTTAATTGAGTTGTTGGTAAATCAATATTTTGCGTTGTCAATGTAAAGTCCGGAACAAATGTAGCATTTAATAACTCCGCTTTTCCAGAATCAATTAAAGTGGAAGGCTCTCTCGTTTTTGGGGCTTCGAAAGGAGTAGAGAGTGTAATCTGAGGTTGTACTGTTGGTACAACTGACGAAAATGATGTATCAAAACTAGAAATAGGTATATGAGAATACTGGGGTTGTCCGATGGTATTTACAATAGGATTAAATGAGACAGAAGGTGCAGAACTTAATTGAGTTGTTGGTAAATCAATATTTTGCGTTGTCAATGTAAAGTCCGGAACAAATGTAGCATTTAATAACTCCGCTTTTCCAGAATCAATTAAAGTGGAAGGCTCTCTCGTTTTTGGGGCTTCGAAAGGAGTAGACAGTGTAATCTGAGGTTGTACTGTTGGTACGACTGACGAAAATGATGTATCAAAACTAGAAAAAGGTATATGAGTATACTGGGACTGTCCGATGCTATTTACAATAGGATTAAATGATACAGAAGGAGCAGAACTTAATTGAGTTGTTGGTAGACCAATATTTTGGGTTGTCATTGTTAAGTCCGGAGCAGTTGTAGCATTTAATAACTCTGCTTTTCCAGAATCAATTACAGTAAAAGGATCTCTCACCTTAGGGGGTTCGAAAAGAGTAGACAATGTAATCTGAGGTTGTCCTGTTGGTACAACTGAAGAAAAGGATGTATCAAAACTAGATACAGGTATGTGAGCATACTGGGGTTGACCCATGATATTTATGCTAGGATTAAGAGATCCAGAAGAGGCAGTACTAAATTGAGTTGTTGGTAAATGAATATTTAAGTTTTGAGTGGACTGTAAAGGACTGTTAGTAGATAAAAATTGCTGTGCAGATTGAGTTTGAGGAGAAAAAGCAGACACTGAAGCGACTGATTGGCTAAAAGAGTCTTGAGTAAAAATTGGCTTAATATTATTGGGTGCTGACATTGATTGCTGCGTAATTGATGGATTTTGATTCAAAATATCACTCGAGGCAGGTTTTTCTGATAAAGCCATAGATTGACTCATATTTTTATCACTGAAACCACTTATAGATCCTTGATTGTTAAAATTATTTGAAGGCAATGAACTTATTTGTGAGTTAAAAGCAGGCTGGGAAAATATTCCTGAAGATGTTTCAAACGAATTTGGTCTAACGACATTTAATTGACCTTGTGTTTGTAAATTTTGCTGTAAAATCGGTTGTGATATGCTGAAACTATCCTTATTTCCTCCTGCCGAAAACACACTTTCAAATTGGCCTCTATTCGGGGGCAAATATTCATTTCTTGAACCGAGTCCATTATTAATGAATTGATTATTATGTTCAATTTTCGGAAAAGTATTTCTATTGTTCATGATATTAAAATCATTAGCGGCGTTGTATTTATCCTTGGATGTATCATGAGTGAAACCAAATTGTCCATTAAAATTTGATGTCACAAATGCTTGTTGGTTTTGATTAATGAAGTTCCCGACGCCATCAGTGGATCCAGGTCGTTTGCCGAATTTATTCGATTGTCTATCATTATATTCGCCATTATCGTAGCGTTTTGTGTAATCGCCGCCAGCATTGTATTTCTTAGCGTCATACGAGCCTGTAAATAAAAAATGAAAGTTGTCAGTCATTTGTCAACGCCTCCGTCTAAGCCATTTATCAGTCGGCAAAACATTTATCAAGCTATACAATCGGCCTAAAGTAATCCTAAGTGATGTTTGAACGGATTTTTTTAAGAACAAAAAAGTAAAAAGGTTTTATTGTTTGTTAAAATTGAAATATAATTAAGTATTTAATAGAAATTAGTTTGTGATTATCTCTCTTAAATATTTTTTAAAGAATTCTAGCAATGCCCGTTTTTAAGCAATTACTTATATTCCTATTTACCGCTCCAACTAAGCGTGTTGCTTGTGTTAGGAGTGGGGACGACAATAGCCCAAGCCCAAGCAGTCGGGATAGAACCTGCGACTTTTGTATCGCAAGGCGACACGTAAACTATTGCGCTATTGACCCTAAATACTGATTGATATTTAAGTAATAAAATCAAATTCAATATTTGTTTATATATACTAAATGCTTAAAATATTCTTATAAGAACAAAGCTCCAATCGTAAAAACAATATATTTATAAAAACAACAATAACAAAAATAAAATAACGAAGAAGGAGATGTTTGTTTGCTTTGGATTTTCTTTTTTTCAAACAAAAAAAAAGTTTATTAAAGCCTTTCGATATTTAAAATATATATTTAAAAAAAAGGACAACGTTCGTACAATATATATATCAGAACTGGTCGAATACGTGCGTCTTGATCATATGATAATGACATTACTTTTTTTAAATACTTTTATCATTTGATCTCAAAACGAAACGCAATCGGAGAGTACTTTTAAAATAAAAACACGGAACTGAGAACGATCAGAGTTGACTTTTATTACATCTCAATGTGATTGCGTTTTTTATTTTTAAGTGATGCCTAAAAGCACTCGTTTTACTATATAAAGATCAGCGATCACTACAAGGTCACAGTGACCGACTACTTTCAAATGCACGTCACTTAATGTTTACATGTAATAAATAAAAACAGTATTACATTAGCCTTACTATTATAATTCTTTTTTTATAAATATAAGAGTCATATTTCGATACTGAATAACATGTTTTTTTAATCTTAAATAGACGACATATTGTTCAATACAAAATTATACAGATAAAAAATGTGGCCGTCGAGACAATGTGTAACTGCAAAATTTGTGGTTAATGATATTAAAAAAAATATAAAATATATCGTGTAAGTGAAGCCGAGATGGCCCAGTGGTCCAGAACGCGTGAATCTTAGCCGATGATCGTGGGTTCAAACCCGGGCAAGCACCACAGAATTTTCATGTGCTTAATTTGGGATAATAATTCATCTCGTGCTTTACGGTGAAGGAAAACATCGTGAGGAAACCTGCATGTATCTAATTTCACTGAAATTCTGCCACATGTGTATTCCACCAACCCGCAATGGAGCAGCGTGGTGGAATAAGCTCCAAGCCTTCTCAAAAAGGGAGAGGAGGCCTTTAGCCCAGCAGTGGGACATTCGTAAGCTGTTACGGAGATATCGTGTAAAATATAAACAGGGTTCGTTCGTTAAATAAATGAATATATGTTTCTTATAATTTTACATGTTATATATAATTTTATAAAAAAAGATGTGTAGATGTGTGATGGTGTAGCCTAGTGGTATACTGGGCTATACTTAAAATGCTATAAATAAATTATTATAGCCAAGTAACAATTTCACGCTATACATGATAATCAACAACGTGTCAGAAGTTATACAAACACACACAGTTTTACACAGTTGAAATATAAAACAGTGTGATAATATTTATTATATTGATTAAGTGTACATATGTATCTGTGTTGATTTAAAACATCTACACATACAAACGTCATGTGGCTAATTTATAAAACGAGGAACAATGAAATTCACATAGTATATAATTATTATTACATACATAACGTTCATTGAAATGTTAATAATATTACGAGGCATTTAAATATACGCTCAGGACGCCAGTAGGTAAATAAAACATTGAAACCGATAGTTATTAAAGGAATTTAAAATTAAAGAAAACAAATATATATGGAATCAAATAAATAAAAACATAAAGCTTGGTAATGCTAGTTATCCGGATTCCAACGGTTACAATGAATGTAAAGTCTATTGATTTACGCAGAACCAGTAAAGCTCCTAGCCGGTATATTTTTGTCCGACGTCTCCAATAATAATCGTCATATTCCAATCAATTTACAAAAAACCATAATGAATTATACACCGTAACTCATGAATTATTCTATCAATTGATGACAGTATGAAAATCCATTCATCCAGACTGACAGTCTAAGGCAGCGGGGAGACTTTGTTTTATAAATATGAAGATATATACCAATTGATTAGAAATATATAGTAAACGCGTCATGGTCAGTAAATAACGGCGGCGGGGATACATGACAGTATGAGAGTATCATGGCATACGAGTCGGTACGAGATTTTTCACTTCAAAAATACATAATCTGTATATACGGTACATAACAATTGAACAGGCCAGAGATCGATTTTGACGTTTATAAAATTTATTGGTTTAAAAGTATCATGAGATAAAATTACCCATTTTTCGCTTGACAAACGCATTTACTCGTTTCTCCCGCGTGAAGTGGGGTATGTGAAACTCACCGGCGCCTGCAATGAGTGCATCGGAATACCCACAAAAAAACCAGCGGTATCCTCCGTCTCTTCGGGAGGCAACAAGGGATCGCTTGCGCATACTACCGTAACGCTTCGACAAATCGTTATACCCATGTGAAGCATGTGTATAAACATGCAAAGTGTTACATTTGGTATATTCAATTGAAAGATAACCTAAGCCCTCGTACAAGTCATTTCTACGACACTCTCGAATGATGCTCTAACTTTCACTCTCGGAAAGAGCTTTTTCGTAATCCCTTTTGTACGATATAATCTATCATTAAGTTGAATTTTACCAAAATTAATCCATCAATTCGCAGTATGACGTAGAAGTGACATGAAAAATAATGATTATGACTTTTAAGAAACAGCTATTAACATTTATCACATCATTTGATCTCGTTTTTATTGAATGTATTCAATATTTGTTATGACTTCATTTAAATTAAAATTTGCGTTTGCGAAACCTGAGCCTCCACCCCTTGAATACACTCAAGGTGCTCCGCATATTACGTTATGCGGAAACTGCCGCATCATGATACACAAACATCATATTTGTTGGTTTGCAAAAAGTATCAAAATTGAAATCAACTAAGTACAATTAAGAAGAAAGCAATAATTATCATAATATTTTCCTGAACCGTTTGTCTAGATATACAGATAGATAGCTATAAGGTTGCAGATGATGCGGCTAAGGATTATGACTAAACAGTTGTTTGGTTTTCATCAAGAATATATAATTTATGCATATAATTGTATGTTTCCGTAACTTGTACTGGTGGTAGGGTCTGTGCAAGCTCGCCTGGGTAAGTACCACCCACTCATCAGATATTATACCGCAAAACAGCAGTGCTTGGTATTGTTGTGTTCCGGTTTGAAGGATGAGTGAGCCAGTGTAATAACAGGCATAAGGGATATAGCATGGTGTACAATAAATTATTATATTATTTTCTATTCTACATGCCAAAAACAACTTGCTATAATATCAGCGTCTATATGTCTCAATGCTGGGCTAAAATCTCATTTTAAAAAAAGTGGAGCTATTAGAGAATTTAGAGCTAATTTCACAACACTGCTCCACCGCGGGTTGGAGTAAACAAACATGGCAAATTTACGTCCCACACTTGGAAGTGTTACGATGTTTTCCTTCACCCGAGCACAAATGAGCAATTTCGGCTTTTGCTAATTAATAAAAATAAAGAAACCAATGGAGTTTCGGTTGTGGTGCTTGGAAATTAAATATCTATGCACATCGAGCTAATACAGTCAATCAAAATGAAAGAATATATATACGAAAGGAACTTGAAAAAAAAGTATACGTAATTCGGTAATATAATTTTAAAATTGTAAATATTATATATCATCGCGTGGATTAATTCGGAACAAACAAAATAAACAAGCAATTATTTTTAAAGCGAAATGCAGATAAAATCAAGGTTGTTTAAAATTTATTAACATCAATATTGCATTGATCTTTATGAGGCTTTCGTTTGTAAATATCACGTAATGATCATTTTCAATGTTTCCCTAGTTAATTATTGTCAGATTAAGAGGAAACGATTGTTTTCACTCACAAAAACAATTCGTAAGGAAGTCGATTGTGATATTAGAGGTTGCAGGATCAACCAAAAACGATGGGTTACCGATTTACAATAACGATTAGTTCAATTTAGAAATCAGGAGCAAGCCAATATTGGAGCCAATTTTGAACCAATATCGATGGTCAGGAAATATTTATGAATACTATTCAAATACATAAATCAACTTTTGAAATGTCAAAGTCAAATCAAATGAAAATAAAATTTATTCAAGTAATCTTACAATTCATTTCTAAACATTTACGAGATATTATTGTATGTCAAAACTATCAGCATTCATATTGATTACCAAGAAGAGCCGACACGGAAACTCGGAGTGTTGGTGGTAACCAGTAGTTTAATGCAACCATACATTAAATTTTTACTGAAAATAAACGGGTACTGAATACTGATTACCTTTTATTATCCAAAAACATATTTTTTCGTATAATATCGAATAAGGTACCTATAACTTTTTTTAAAGAACGGTTTTAGTTTTGAAATGAATAATAGCAATGCCGGTTTTAATGAATTACTAATTACCACTATATACCCCTCTAATTAAGCGTTCAGTTTGTGTGGAGTAGGGATGATAACAGTCCAAGGGGTTAGGATCGAACCTGCGATTCTTATATCGATAGGCAACCCGTTATTGACGCTTTGTTCATTGTATCTTAAATTGAAAAAACAGCCTTTTTTATATAAAAGGAAGGTGGACGAGCATATGGGCCACCTGATGGTGAGTGGTCACCAACGCCCTTAGACATTGGCACTGTAAGAAATGATAACTATCGCTTACATCGCCAATGCGCCACTAACCTTGGGACGTAAGATTTTATGTCCCTTGTGCCTGTACACTGGCTCACTCACCCTTCAAACCGGAACACAACAATACCAAGTATTGCTGTTTTGCGGTACAATATCTGATGAGTGGGTGATACCTACCCAGACGAGCTTGCACAAAGCCCTACCACCAGCCTGTTTATGCCTCGCTATGATGCTCGCATAACTCTTTCATAAAAAGAACTACAACGTAAGTATATAAATTATAATTTATAACTTAAATAAATACATAATCGATTGTAATTAAAGTTTAAGTTTTTAATTTATTAACAAAAATGTATTTATATAAGTATCTTATTATTTTAATAATTTATAATATGTCAATGTTTATTATTAACGATTAACGATGTTGACTACACTAAGAAATTTTAGAACACCTGTATTCATGCATGTGATTATCAAAATACTGATCTTGACATTAGATTTTTTTATATTAATGCTAAAGTGGTTCTGTCTTTTACGTTTTCATGGCTAAGGCACTGAACCGATTTTGATAACATTTGGTATGAGACAACCTTGAACCCTACGCGCCGCAATAGGCACCGCCGGGACCAGGGGAGAGAACTCCCTGAGAACAGTACCCTGGAAATCCCCCCTAGAGAATGGAGGCCCGCATAGACGGGCCGACTGTCAGAGCGTCACGGTAGCGTGCGCAAGCGATCCCGTGGCGCTCCTCGTTAAGATGGAAAGAGTACCGCTGGTTTTTTAGTGGGTATTCGAATGTTTCCCACATTGTTTCCGTGGGGGAAACCCGTAATGTGTTAAAAAAAGCGTTTCCAGCGTTAAAAAAGGTTGAACCGTAAGGAAGGGCATAAAATACTTTTTATAAAATTAAAACCATTGCACTTCCCCACAACGCGAACAAAGATGTGCGCGAAAACTAGTTACATAAAACTATATGTAAACATATACAATTATTTGGTGTTGACAAATATATAAAATAAATAAGTTTTTTATAGCTCTTTACAAAATATATGGTGTTAAAAGTCAAGGCGTGTAATCATATTTAATATTAAAACATATATAAAATATTATAATTTAAAAGAGCAATGTAATTCGGATGACAAATTTCATCAACAGTGCGCGGACATATTATATTTGATATTAATTATAAGTACAAAAATATAAGTTAATTATTAAAAACAACTGGCCTTCTAGAACGGTTATTTAAAAATATATAGTGCGATACAAAATTACTCTAAGATTTGTTGTTTTTAAACGTATCAATAAATCCATATAAAAATTATTAACAATATAATCGAATTGATATGGATATTGTATAGTTTTAATTATAGATTCGTGACGGATAATGTAATCAATTTTTTTAAATCGCATGATTTTTATATGATTCTTATGTTTTAATTGTCTAAATAAACGTAATAACTTACAGCCTTATAAAAGTTTTTTAGCGGGTGATTAGTTAAACAATGCTGTCTTCTTCTATCGAATGTCGAATTGATAATGGCAGAAAGAGAGAAATCAGTATTTAACTAAACAGCCGCTGAGCATATAAGTAAAGCGTTTAGTATTTTATGTACGTTTTAACTCAATAGGTTATGGCCGAATTTTAAATCATGATATTTGTGTAAATTCCACTTGATCTATATAATACTCATCGAATTTATTTTGTTATTTATCTTAACCCAAATAATATAACAGCCTGTGAATGTTTCACTGCTGGGCTAAGGCCTCCTCTCCCTTTTTGAGAAGGTTTTGGAGCTTATTCTACCACGCTGCTCCAATGCGGGTTGGTGGAATACACATGTGGCAGAATTTCAGTGAAATTAGACATGCAGGTTTCCTCACGATGTATTCCTTCACCGAAAAGCACGAGATGAATTATAATCACAAATTAAGCACATGAAAATTCAATGGTGCTTGTCCGGGCTTGAATCCACGATGATTGACGCGCTCTTACCACTGGGCTATCTCGGCATTAATAAGTATATCTTTTTTAGTTTATGTTATTTATTATTAACGTTAAAGACAATAAATAAAGAAAATAAAACATCATATATATAATTCGCGTATCGTTCATCTGATTGTCTTCAAACTTTATACGGTTTATATTGGCACTTGTATTACAGGTTAATTGAGAGGCATAGTATCATCAAAGTATAAATTACCAGCGCCCTATACGCGGCTTCCCTCGCGTTATAACTCTGTATTGCTAAATAACAATTTTCATAGTCCTTTCATAAAAAATGAAGGATTTTTATCCCCTTCGGGTAGTGAACCTTATGGGTTAAATTTTTAAAAATCCTTCCTACATACTAACCTACTGTGTAAAAGAAGCCCGTATGTATTTCATGGTGCTTTGGTTTTTAGCTGTGCGTTTTATATATAGATGTTAAAATAGTAGGTTTAGTTAACTAATAAAGAAATTTAACTTCAATAATTAACTCACCATCATCGAATATTCCAGCAGCCTCGTCCTTAGCGTTTTGCTCCAAGGATCTCAAGATTTCAATCGGTATTGGTGGCGGTGTCGGCAAATGGCTTCCATGTGGTCGGAAACCATTCTCATCAGCCGTATAGGATACACTATAAACACGCCCATCATCACCGCTGTAAGAATAACTTCCTTGCACCTGAGCTCCATTGTTGGCTACACCACTTTCTGATGCCTTGATCCCATTGTTCGTTTCAAAACCATAATTGAACTTGTTTAAATCAATATCGTTATGATATTTAATGGTATTGGAAACATAATCTCTTATAATTTGAACATTTCCTGGTCTATAGGAAGTCATTGGTTGGTAAAATGCTGATAAGTCTGGGTTAAGATCTCCACCGTGGGCTGATTCAAAATTAGGCATATGGTTTGGGTTTTGATGAGTAGAAGGTGTTCTGAATGCAGCATCCCCAACCTTTGAATCTGTAGATCCATAGGAAACTCTTGATCCACCCAATCCACTTTGCTGGCTCGATGCTCTAGTTCCAGCTATTGCAGCTTCCACAACAACACCTTGGTGCTCATTAATGAAGCCTCCAGGTGGAACATTCTGTGATGCTTGATCAATAGCTCTGGTTAAAGGAACTTGTAAGGAGCCAGGACTCCCGCCAGCTAATGCAGCTGATGGCGGTGGTAAGTATGTACGGTCTAGCTTTGCAGCACCGCACGCCGCTATAAAAGCGGCTAAATAGATCTGTAAATGAAAAAAAAAAACTATTACAGAAAAAAAACATTTCAAATTATTTAGTGCAACACTTCAAATCAATATAATTTTGATTAAAAAAATAATCTGTCACTTTAACTCTTTAAGTCCTAACAATTATTTATCTATAAGAACCATACGACAATGTTAACTCTCATTTAAAAAAAAAAAACAAAATCTCTAAAAAGTCACAGTTCTACACCGTTTACGAAGTGGGCGAGCCAATTGCATTTAATGAAATTACTTATTAATATATTATCGTGTTTTATATGTAAACAATTACCAAAAACATTGTACCCGACAACGAGGGATACTACTCTAGTGATAGTTTGACACGTACTGTGCTCTGAGCATCCTAGTTTTGCTTATATAGTCATACAAAACACATCTAAAAAAAACGTGCTCGGGATATAATATAACAAATTTAAATTTGCTGTCAATAAAACTCGAGTACTTTATTATGTTTCTTTATTTAAACGGACGAAGGTATCATTCTGTAGTGCTGATTCATTTTTAGTCTGTGACGATGTTTATTGAGACTCGTACTCCAAGTTCAGTTCAAAAATGCGTTTTATACATATTTTAATACTATTATAATAGGAATTGGTGTTGTTAATGAATATAATCGTTAAAATTTATTGTATTAGTTTCGTGATGTTTCAAGTGATTGCTTAAAAAGGGCAGCTTTTTTGTCTAGTGTCAATAAATAAATGTATTTAATATACTTATAATAAAAGTTTTAAATATAACAAAGCCAACGGCGATGTATATTGTTTTAATAATTCGATGTTAATGAATAAATGTCAAATAAAATATTTAAAATATTAAAATCGTATATCGAAATTAATTTAAATATAAAATTTATATTTTATTAATTAAGTGAAGTCAATTAATTACCAATGGTATTTTGTAAAAGATATTTATAAAAAAGAGAGTAAAAATATGTGGTATTGTGGTCGCACTTTTTTTTGATGAATAATGAAAAAAAAAGTATTCTGGAATATTGCAGCCACTGAAATATAAGAGTTATGGTACATAATATCGAACTGAGTGGTAGTTAGTTAGGTATATAGTATTTTTCAAATTTTAAAAATAGAATTATTTTATTTTTTACAATTTTCATATTCATATGAGTTATCTTCCTTAGGTAAGACTTTTTAAATATTCCTTTTTTTTTAATTCAGAACGTGGCACTAACAAATGTATATACGTACTATTTAATTTCATTTAAATAATTAAAGTTTAGTGCAAAACTATTTTTATTTTGTAGCTATAATAAAGTAACTACTGCCACGCTGCTCGGGGCTTAAGTTGTGCAATGTATACTTACAATATTATAAGTTATTATATTTATATTTTATAGTTAAATTATTGATCAATATAGAGAATTAATTTGACATTTAAATACGTTATTTTTTTAAAATGCGACCGTCACGGGACGCCCCTTTTGTAACATCGAATTTGATAGTTATTGAAGAATTTACAAATGATACAACCAATAAATGAATATGGAGTAAGATAAACATAAGGTTTAGTTAATAAAATGAATATAATGTTCTTATTATCATTATCATATTTTTTTAAAGAATAGGAAGAACGAGCGTATGGGCCGCCTGATTGTGAGTGGTCACCCAGGCCACGGAGGTAAAGCTTTGAGCAAGCTTGTCTGGGTAGGTACCACCTACTCATCAGATATTCTACCGCAAAGCCGCAGTACTTGGAATGTTTGTGTTCCAGTTTGAAGGGTTAGTGAGCCAGTCTAATTACAAGCACAAGGGACATAACATGTTAGTTCGCAAGGTTGGTGGCGCATTGGCGTTGTAAGCGATTATTAATATTTCTTACAATGCCAATGTCTATAGGCGTTGGTGACCTCTTATCATCAGGTGGTCCATATGCTCGCCCGCCTACCTATTTTATAAAAAACAAGTGAAAGCGTAACAACAAACAGACTCACTTTCTTATTTACAATATCAGTAACGATATACATTTCTAAAAAACGTTCGATTCATATAACTGTAGACACAAAGCTGAAGCGAACCGCGGTAAGAAACAAGTTTTCAATATATAATCTTGACAAATATGGAGTAACGTGTATACGATTGAAAAAGCCCGTCCTTTCAATGTTGGACATTTCAATGCGATTACGAGCAGATCATTTGTAACAACGATCGATCTTATCTTGTGTCAAAATTATTTTAAAAAGAACTTTCTCGTATTACAATTCTCTATGAAATATAGATCACTGTGTGTAATTATCTCAATGACATAAAGAAGAAATGACTCAGTGGTTAGACGTGAATACCGAAGATCGCTAGGTCAAACTCGTACTCGTACAAACTCGTACTATCGTACAAACGTATCATTTAATTTTTATGTGCTTAATTTGTTTTTATTATGACTACATATAAAGCGCAACTGCGCTTTAAAACTAAAATGTTATGTCCCTTGTGTTCCATTGGGTCACATACCCTAATAGAATATGTGATTATTAGTACCTCCGAGAAAAACTATTACTTAAATTTTGTTTTATTTATACATTTTTCCACCTGTATAACTGTAGGCTCTACAGCCGTTGACAGTGTCACCAGGCGTGAGAAAAGGGCTTTGAAAAAAAGGATTCGTTTGACCCCGACGTGATTTGAACACGCAACCTTCTGATCTGGAGTCAGACGCGCTACCGTTGCGCCACGGAGTCGTTAGAAAACTTGATCAAACTTTAGTACTATAAGAACTAAAATTCTATAACGTGATTCAGGAATTTAAATATTATGCATAGCGACACCTAATGTCAAATAGTATCTCGACTAATTAATTCTAGAGGTAAGTAGTAGAATTCTAGAGGTAGTAGAGTAATTGACTATTTATAGTTGTAGGAAATGCAATAAATAATTTGATTAAAGTGAAGTAATAGCTCGCTAAAAGTCCAATGATGGCCCCTCCTTCTCTTCTTTCCTTTTTGAGGAGAATGTTTGTTTCCACCACGTTGCTGACCACGAGAAGAATACACTCAAATTAAGCTCAAGAAAAATATTTGCTTGCCCGATTTCGAACCCCTAATTTTCTGTTTAGTTTCACGTGTTCTGACCACTGGGCCACGAACTGGCACTGGGCTATGAATTGTAAAGACCAAGAGGAATAGTAAGTTAATAGAGAGAGAGGGACGAAAGATATTTTTAAAAATTCTTTGATTTCCGTATCAATGAGAAAACAACATAAAAATACGGCAATTACAGATTAAATATACACCAAGGTACATTTGTAAATAAATAAAGTGAAACGACTTTGGGCGTGGTGGTGAAATATCAAGGTCAGCTTTGAGTGCGACATGAAACATGTAACGTTTTGAATGAAACGCTTCTGACGCAAAAATATTAAAATGAAACAAGACGAGCGTGTAATAAGACTTATTAAAATTTCCCACGGATTTCAAATATTATGTACAAAGTCCGTATAAATATAATTTATTAACAACACGGAAGCCGCTTATATTCAGTTCAATTATTTGTCTATTTTTAAACTACTATTATTGGCTACTACTATTATTACAAAGGGAAATTGACCTTTCCATGCTTGTCTTCTCTATCGTTTCACGAGAGGAGATGAGCTGGACACTGGGCCAGACGGGAAGACGGAAGGTGGTCCAAGGTCGTCATGGAACGGTGGTGTAAAAGCAAATAGGTCAATGGGTAGGCCACCAGCCCGTTGGTCAAATGAGTTTAGAAAAATGGCAGGTGCTCAATGGATCGCGCTCACAGATTGAGGATGCCTATGTCCAGTAGTGAGGTATGTGGGCTGCGTATGATGACGACTATTAGTAAACTTCGATGAAATAAAAAACACACTATTTCGCTTAGATTTAAAAAATCATGGTGTAAAACCTTATTTTACCTCTACAATGTCTGGTCCTTAATACTACCAACGAATAGGTGGAAAATACGATTGTAAATATTTAATTGAAAGTAAGAACATTTACAATGTAGAGAATACACATAATATTATATAAAATATATTGACTTCCTGCTAATCTCGTCATGACGAAGTCACATACGATTACCCATATCGTGATGTATTATGACGTCATAATATATAATATTATTTTACGATAAATTAAATTCATAAAAACGTCACTCAAAGGCAATTATGTGATTTCACGCGAGTTCATTGTTTGATTATGTGTTTCTTGCGCATAGTACACATGTTTTTTTTTGTTAGAGCAGCTGGATGGACATTGGAAATGTATACACCCCTCTTTAAAAGGTAATATAGGAAGGCAGAAGACCAAATGGTCCACCACCACCACCGTAAATAGACATTGGCGATGTAACAAATATTAACCACGCCCAACTTTGCCAATGCGCCACGAGATGTTATGTCCCTTGTTACTGTAATTAGACTGGCTCACACCCACAAAACCAAAACTCAGTAATACAGAATATTGATGTCTGGTAATGCCAGAAAGTTACATCCTTACTTTTATCATAAAATTATTTATTTATATATGTATATGTTTGTTTGGTTGTTATGCTTTTAAATCTAAATTCAACCGATCATCATGAAATTCGACACGTTCTCAGGAGTACCAGGAGTATAAGAACATAGGATACCTCCCCCCTCCCCCCACACACGTAGGCAAAGCCGAAACTGAAGCTACTTAAAGTTGAGTCTTCAAGCGCGCTCATGATATTGTTAAGAACGCAGGGCAATATTGGATTTCCCTCGCCAGAGATAGATGATTCTGCAAGGAGAAAGAGGAGGTCTTCACCCAATCGGGATCCACATCACAATACAATAACTAACCACACTAACACTAGATTATTAAGTTAAAATATACTAACACGACTAAGAAACATTTGAAGTGTAAATATTTTATTGTGGAATAAGTAGAAAAACTTATTATTATTATTATAACGTCATAGTTATGTCAGCCTTTCTCAAGTAATATACACCCTAAACAACGATATCCTTGTTACTGGTGGTAGGGCCTTGTGAAAGCTCGTCTGGGTAGGTACCACCCACTCATCAGATATTCTACCGCAAAACAGCAGTACTTGGTATTGTTGTGTTCCAGTTTGAAGGGTGAGTGAGCCAGTGTAATTACAGGCACAAGGGACATAAAATCTTAGGTCCGAAGGTTGATGGCGCATTGGCTATGTAAACGATGGTTAACATTTCTTACAATGCCATTGTCTAAGGGCGTTGGTGACCACTTACCATCAGGTGGCCCATATGCTCGTCCAACTTCCTGTTCTATAAAAAAGAAAACCTACATGAATATAATAAGTAAGTATATTATAACTGTATGTGTTTTTTTTTCAATACAGCCTCCTGCGAAATAACAAAAGAATTACCTAAATGTGAAAAACAGCGCAATTGGGGTTTTTTCTTATAAAAGTTATTGTGCACAAAACTGTTGATCTCCGTGACACCCTTGAAGAATTTTAAACTTTTTTTTTTGTACATTCACACACCTTGTTAGCCCGTCACTCATACAACAATATTATAATTGGTAAATATTATGATTATTTTTCTTTATCAATTAACGAATTTGTTTATGTTGTGAAACATTGAAAAAAAAATACGAATTATTGTGCCCTTCTCTTTCTTTTTTTCCTTCTTTCTATCTCGTTCTATCATCACTTATTTGACAGTCAAAAGAAAAGGACATTTATAAGCTAAACAGACAATTATTAAAAACTAATTATTAATTCGATTAAGCGCTTTAAATAGCCTAATTATATATTGGACGTGAAGCATTTTAACATTATATCGACGCCTTGCGTTCGAACCGATTTAAAAATATTTGACATTTAATTATTTTTTATCGCGAAGATTTTAAAAGACTTTCGCGTATCAGAGACCGATTTCAATGTCATTTTATTTATAACCCATATGCATGATGCATAGCATTTTCAAAAGGTATTATAGACAATTAAAAGATTGACGTACGTGTGGAAGTTTTAAAATTTAAAGCGCAACGAATCTTTGATAAGGTCAATGGACGGCGACGCGACGCTGGGAAGACGGCGGCGCGTTGACTTGAGTATTGATAGAAGTCACACGAACGAGGAGACACGGTTAATGGAGTGGAGGGAATGGGACGCCTTCTATATTGATGTCCTCCTGACCGATTTCTGCCACAGCGGCCGATCTAGAGAGATAGCCAACTGCGCAGAACATATTATAGTTCACAAGTGTATGCGCAAACACAGATGCACTGTCTATTTCCTTACTCTTATAATCCGATGGGACGGCATTCTGACATGACCGGAAATAGTTCAGGCGCAGGACCAACGGCTTTACGTGCTATCCGAGGCCTTATATTTAGCCACTAGACCAACGAGGAAGCTATGGCTTTTAAATTAACTAATACATTGCACGCTCACACCCCATTTCGCCAACTGTCTAGTCATATCATTATTTTGTATTTATTTTTTATTTATTATTTGGCTTTTCTTTGCATAGTGATAGGATATTTATATGCTGTTGAAACATATCGTTTTTTTTTATAGCGCCGTATTGACAAAAGGTATTATTTCTTTGAGTCTAAAGGTTAAATTTTTTATTAAAAAAATTCAAATGTGAAAACTAATCTCACATTTTTATCATCATTAATTCGTTTGAATATTTTATTAACTGATAATAAATATGATATTAATATAGCGGTATCACATTTCTTATCTGTATATTTCCAAAAATGTCATGGTGCTTAACGTTGCAGTTAATGTATGAAATCACTTTTATCTCAATAGATTCTCCAGAAAGATCATTTTTTTTAACAATAAATTACAGTATAAGTGACAGAAGTAAAACTGCGTCAAACGTGTTTCGTAACGTCATATACAAATACGATGCAGTTAAATTCAACTTTATTTAAAGTGATATAGGGCTTTGGTCAACAACACCCATAGACATTGGCAGTGTAACCATTCCTCACATGACCAATGCGCCACCAACATTGGAAACTAAGATGTTATTTATTGTACAACTAGGATGGGTGGCAACTTTAATCTATGTCCAAATCAACGAGACCCATCTATTATAGAGATAAATCAATCTTGATACTTGAAAATTATTCCGTTATAGGATATATTCTTGTCATCATAATTATAAATGTTGTGTCTCGATGATAAGTATCAAATACTTGTTGGTGTTTGACAGATACCGTTTTAACGGTCAAGTGGCAATTAATTAGACAGTTCACTGACCTCTAAAGCCAAAGTCATTATTTTGTTTTAATAATTTGACATATTTCGTTATGCAATTTGTTATTTTCAATAAGTTATACCAGGGTACAATTCTACTAACAAATTGTCACTTTATCGCAATCGAATCGAAGCGAAATCGTTGGCATTTATCCGTTTTCCTATTCTTTAATTTAATTATCGCCTATTGAAATACAATTTTACAATTAAGTTTGATTTTGACAGAACGGTATATGTTAACATCGTATCGGTTCCGTTCCGATCCGAATAAATATAGATTAGTCAAAATTCAATCGATGGAATTGAATCGAGAACGAATCGTTATCGTTATAGAGTAGTAGAATTGGTCCTGTTTTACAGTCTTAAGTCTTCTTCTAAAAAGCCGAGATGGCCCAGTGGTAAGAACGCTTGAATCTTAACCGATGATCGTGGGTTCAAACCCGGGCAAGCACCACTGAATTTTCATGTGATTAATTTGTGATTATAATTCATCTCGTGCTTTACGGTGAAGGAAAACATCGTGACGAAACCTGCATGTGTCTAATTTCACTAAAATTCTGCCACATGTGTATTCCACCAACCCGCATTGGAGCAGCGTGGTGGAATAAGCTCCAAACCTTCTCCTCAAAAAGGGAGAGGAGGCCTTTAGCCCAGCAGTGGGACATTCATAGGCTGTTACGAATAGCTCATAATGTAGCGTCGAAACGGGATCATACCTTAGTAATTTTTTTCTGTCTCAAGTTAGTATTAATGCACTCGTCTTAAAAAGCACGAAAGCTTTTGTTTGAATGATGAAACAATCGCCTTTGAAATTACATTCAAGTGACGATATAAATTTTAAATACATAAAATGGTAACTGTCATTTGTCTAACGATAATATCGATATATTTTAACGCGAATATTTATGTAGACATTACGGATTATCAGCAGTTCTCTCAACTATGTTGACATAATCTTTACTAGTATTTATTCGCAATCACATATATGCGAAAGTAACTCTGTCTGTTACGCTTTCACGGCTAAACTGCTGAACCGATTTTGATGAAAATCCGTGGGCAAATTGAATCCCGTGGAAGGATATAGGATACTTTTGTATACCTAACGTCAACTCCTTCCATCTAACACGCGGCCGAAGCCGCGGGCGATGCTAGTAAATAAAAAATCCATCCTAAAACCACAAGCAGTCATTATACGTAAATATTATAATATTAGTATGATATTAAAAATATGTATATTACATGAAATCGACGTAATATGCACATTATATTAATATGTACTTTACGAACATGTAAAGTATTTATACATAATGTGACAATGCAACTTCAATTTGTTTTATCTGATCGTTTCTAAGTCTGTGACTGGCACATGTTATTATAAGTAATTAATCTTTTTTTTTTTTTTGTTATTATTACGCAAATGCTGCAAGACATAATGCTTAAGTCAAGTTGTTGTTTTGTCTGTACACTTTTACTTATCATTGGAGTAAATAATAAACAATCTATTTTTGATAGGAACTTTTTTTTATTAATCTTTTTTTATGTTGTTTCGCGATTGAATTCCGCATTAAAATTATAATACATTATTTAAATCTATATACAAATTGATAACTACATCAAACATAAAAAATATATATATTATTCTATCTTTTATTTAACTTTGCATTTATTCGTGCATCGAGCACTCATCATAGCATGTTAAGTACCTATGAACTAGAAAAAATGATAATTAGACTTAGAACCATTTATAATAAAAAAGAAATATTAGATGCTGATCTTAGAGACTACTATAGCATAATTAAACCTGGTAGTTATTTAACTGATAAACGTATAGTAATAATTTTCAAATTCCCCGTTATATCTTCTGATAATTTTGAACTTTACCGCTTTTCAATTGTCCCCAATAAACTGCAACAAACCTTTATACCCCCGTATCCCTTTATGGCAACCGATGGGAAATTGTTCATGTACATGGAGGCTGAATGCCCGAAGCTTGGACATTACCGTCTCTGCGAAGAAACTATAAATCATCAGCCACGGGAGCAGCCTGATTGTATCCAGAGTATCGTCATCCATCAATCACTGGTAAAGTCATGCCAGCCAACGAAGATCAGTTTCAATCGAGAAGCAATGGAACAATTAGACGATAGCCATTACACTCTAGTATTCCCGCGACCCACAAAAGTTAAGCTACAATGTGGTCGTCAAGATTACGTGTCACTCTCTGGAAGCTACCTCGCTACCATTCCACCCGAATGCTCTCTTCGCACGGATACGCTCACTATAACCAACATCAACGATGAGGTTAAAGGGCAACCGGTAAAAATTACTGAAATTCCCACCAAATTTGACCAGATAGAAGAAGACAAGATTCCTCACATAACTCTAAACTCAATTAACCTCAAGAGCCTGCAACATCTGGAAGATAGAATACTCCTTCAGAACCCTATAAACTTGAACCACATAGATGCTTCACTATACCATACAACGATACCCTTATATACGGTTGTATTAGGTATAGCTGCGCTTGCCCTAACGTTAATCATACGACGTCACACACAGCGCAGAAGCAAACCTACAACACCAGGGGAAGAACCAGGAGATGAAACCGGCCCCGAAGGATCTAAGATCCAGGAAGGAGTACCAGCAACATTCTCGTTGAAAGTACTCCAATAGTTGCTGCTCTGGGGGTGGAGGTGTTACATATAGCACCTCAGGGAGAATCGCCGACGCAGCACCTAGCCGCACAGTCGCCGCCGCGACCCAGTTAAGAGATCAATACTTAAACAAATTACATATTTGTCACGTACAGCCCCTAAAAGCACGTAGCCGCGAAATCGCGGCCGCGAGTCAGCTCTCCACATACCACCTAATTAATCTAATAGATCAGCATTCTAGCACTATAAATTAGGACAGAATAATTATATGTATCACTCAATATCTGCATCTAGCATCGAGCAGTATTGTGTCTTAGGATTAAGTTATATGTAAGATTTAGAAATTAATTAAAGTGTTAATAGAAACTTTGGTTTTTCTCAAATCCTCCGGCTACCGTAAACGTAATTCGCAAATGCTGCAAGACATAATGCTTAAGTCAAAGTTGTTGTTTTGTCTGTACACTTTTACTTATCATTGGAGTAAATAATAAACAATCTATTTTTGATAGGAACTTTTTTTTATTAATCTTTTTTTATGTTGTTTCGCGATTGAATTCCGCATTAAAATTATAATACATTATTTAAATCTATATACATATTGATAACTACATCAAACATAAAAAATATATATATTATTCTATCTTTTATTTAACTTTGCATCTTTGCCTAACAGCCGTGTTTAAAATTAAATTAAATACTTAGTACTGGACTAAATGAGCTCTTTTTTTTTGTTTTTTTCGCTGGAAAAACGCATTTACGCGTTTCCCCTTACATGAGGTGGGGGTGGGTACGCGAGATTCTGCGGCGCTGAAGGATTCCAGAATACCCACTAAAAAACCAACGGTACCAACTCCGTCTCTTCCTCTCTTCCATTGGGCGTCACAGGATCGCTTGCGCATGCTACCGTGAGGACTAAATGACCCTAAGCCATTTCTATACTACGATAGTGCGTGTATATTAAACGACAGATACGGGAGAAGCAATTATGTCGAAACGTCGACGAAAAATGTTGTATCGTATTTAAAAAGCATATAAAGTATTTAAAAAGCTTAAAGATATTTTTTCTTTTCATAATAAATAAGAATTATAAAAAAAAAAAAACTTTCAATATTTTCGCCAAACATGAGGAAAAACGTTGCATGTACACTGACACAATTACCTTCCTAACCGGGATTTTGCACTACAATTATATAATTGCAACGCAATGTTATATAGGTATTTATTATTTTCATTTGATTAATTTTATAATTAAGTAATATCATTAATACCAATGTTATGCAAATCACGTCACGAACTGCGTCCGCGCATGTCCATCATTACAAATATTGGGTAACGTATATAACCGTCAACTAACCTGTAGTTTATATTAAATTTTGCAATTATAAATAATATATTTAAGGCTATACATTGTAAAAATGTAAAACACGAATTAATTATTAAGGAAATAATTTTAAAATTAAGCTTTTAATCAATAGACTGATGAAAAATAAAGTCAAGAAATAAACGCATTGCGCTCCTAGTGTTATACAAACATACATGAATAAATTTAATAAGGTAACTTGTAACTTTAATCCGTCCGTACACAATTACGTCCAACACATGCAGCTTATTTATGATATTTTACTCGACCGCTGATCACGATATTAATATTATAAACGAAAATTAAAAATATATATATCGGTACTGCAAGCTCGGATCTGAACCCGCAACGTTCGTTTTTTTTTTATAGAATAGGAAGGCGGACGAGGATATGGGCCACCTGATGGTAAGTGCACACCAAACGCTCTTAGACATTGGCTCTGCAAGAAATGTTACCCATCGCTTACATCGCCAATGCGCCACCAACCTTGGGAACTAAGTTGTTATGTCCCTTGTGCCTGTAATTACACTGGCTCACTCAACCTTCAAACCGGAACACAACAATATCAAGTACTGCTATTTTGCGGTAGAATATCTGATGAGTGTGTGGTACCTACCCAGACGAGCTTGCACAAAGCTCTACCACCAGTAGTTATACAAACATACACGAATAAATTTAATAAGGTAACTTGTAACTTTAATCCGTCCGTAAACACAATTACGTCCAACACATGCAGCTTATTTATGATATTTTACTCGACCGCTGATCACGATATTAATATTATAAACGAAAATTAAAAAAAAAAAATATCGGTACTGCAAGCTCGAATCTGAACCCGCAACGTTCGTTTAACATTCACGCATTCCATCTACTGTGCTGATTTAAAATATACTGTCCCTTGTACTAACTCATGTAAATAATACAGTAATTCCTTTTTTATGCAATAGGTTAGTGCTACCCTTAAATATTGGCAATGCAAGAAATGTTAACAATATTTACATCGCCAATGCGCTACCAACCTTGGGAACTCAGATGTTGTGTCCCTTTTATTTAATTACACTTTCTCACTTAGTATTCAAACCGGAATACAACAGTACTAAGTATTCCTGTTTGGCGGTAGTATATCTGATGAGTGGGTGGTATTCAGACCTTACACAAAGCCCTACCACGAAGACCTAATCTAATAACTAAATAATTGTTTTTTATGAGTTCGTTGAGTAGAATCAAATCGACGCTAGATACAATCAAATTATAAAATCTTATCTGTGAAAATATTGGAGGAATTTCTATAGCTCGATTCATGACCGATTGATATTAAAAAAATTGTAATCAATATACGTACAAATTCATGGTGGATCAAATGCGGCTAATAGCACGGGTCATGGCTCGCTGACATCACCTTGACAGGTAACTTCCGTAATTGCTTTAAACGTACACTCCGAGCACCATGTCTCGTGATGAAATTTGAAATTAAGCTAACTTAGAAAATTACTTCATCCTCTTACCTAACTTAATTTAAAAAATAACTTCGTCTTATATACCTAGATTTGTTACATATATAACGTATTGTGGTACCGTAGGTTGCGGTAAGTAGAAAATTGTAATTTTCGTTTATTTATCAATTACACATGCGACTTGTTTCAAATAATCTCTGGAGTCTGGAAGTTGGAAGTGTGTACATTCCCGTGCCTCGGAAAGCACATAAAGCCTTTGGTCCTGCGCCTGAACTCTTTTCGGTCGTGTCAGATTGCCACCCCATCGCATTATAAGATTGAGGGAATAGAGAGTGTATACACTCGTGGTATTTGCGCATTTGTACACTATAATTTTTTGTCATCCATTATTGTCTATTCTATTGTTCATTTCGCATTGGCGCAGCTAGGTGGAAAAAACTTTTATATACCTATTTTCGGTAAACTAACATATTTATCTGAATAAATATTAAAAATCTAAAAAGTTTGCTGGCTTTAGGCGGTCTGACATTTTATGTGTGAGTAGTTTGTATAAAGATGAAAATATTATTTTGCCAAAAGCTGTTTATAAAATAAAAATATATCAAATGAAACCGTCGTCGGCCGATTTTAAACCGGAACAAAAAAATATTTAATCATTAACAATTACTATAGTGAAGTACTAAACATGTTGATAAATTAAAAACACAATTCCTTACAAATATTTTAATTTCTTTTAATAATGTTACCCTGGAATTTAAAAATGGTTGTTTTAACCTTGTTAATAGCTATCACGTGACCTTGCATCGTTTATGGGGCAATTGACGAGCATTGCACCCGCTGGGTACTGTAGGGGAATTACCCAAAGGTTGAAAACCGTAATTCCCTTACAAATTATAGTCTGCCATAATGATAATGGACACAGTAATTTCACCCACATAAGGCTCAATCTAAAAAAACTAACATGAATTATTTCTATAATAATTTGCATTAAAATTCCTATTGTATATTAAAGCACTAGTGTAATTGTTCGTTGTAATAAATTAACGGAAAACTGAAAAAAAATATATATAATGAAATCAATTATCTATCAAAGTATAGTATAATAGGCTGCGTAAAGATACGATGAAAAGTGACGCACGATATCCTAAAAATTAAATTACAAATTTGTCCAGCAGTGGACGTTTTACATCTGATATTAGGATGATGATGATGATGATATTGAAAATATTTGAAGTGATAGAAAATTATTGAAAAGATACACTAAAGGCACAGACTATACGTGTGTGGGGATTTGTTTGATTAAGAAAAAAAACAGCGCCGTTGTTTATGATAGTCATTTTATATGTGTCTATATAACATAGTCTGTTTTTCTATTAAAACTAATGCAAAGGAAAGATTTGGTCGGTTCTTGATCGATCAGAGAAAACTATCAATTACGATCCGTCTCTAAATGGCCTTGATTCGTCAGTATAAAAAAAGTAAATTGTCAAGATATATATATCAGTCGTTCGCTCTTGATAGTGGTCGTGGTTGACGATGACGCATTGTTTTTGGCTAATGTCTGTGTATGTGTCTCCATCTGATGCGGTCTTCAGCATCTCTAAAACTTTAGACTATAGAGGTCTGTGTTGCAGCTTTTATAATGTATGTCCAACGCTTGGGTATTCGACCGCGCGACCGCTTGCCTTCCACAATTGTCAAGATAGACATATAAAATTCTAAAATTCTTTATTTACTATTTGCTATCACTACATATTATAAAACAAAGTCCTGGCTGACTAAACGCGATAAACTCAAAAACTACCAAACAGATTTTCATACGGTTTTCACCAATGGACGTAGTTAGTCATGAGGAGGTTTAAATGTATAATTCATTAAGGTTTTATGTAAGCTGGCTGAAATATCATTATCGAAGACATCAGAAAAAAAAATATGCTGACTGGGAACTTTACTTGCGTGCGCCGCGTTAATCGATTGTGTAATATCTATTATAATAATAATAAAAACATATCTATTATAATAATATTACGATACAGACGTTTTATTTAGATTCGTATACTACTATTACTTTAAGCCGAGACGGGTAGTTAGTACTTTATATTTGTTCGTGAATATATAACACTGATTTAAATAAATAAAAAAGATACAAAAGTCTTTATCAAGCAACGATGAATAATGCCAGTTTAAAGATAAAATCCTTATCCGCAAGTGCTTGGAGCTAATTCCACTGAGCTCCATTGGGAGACTTACATAAGTGGAAAATTTTCACCCGACACATGCAGGTGTCCTTTCAATGTTTTCCTTCACCATGCATTAAGTGCATAAAATTTCAGAGGATCTGAACCCGCAACCTTTGATTTAGGCCATAGTAGTTACATATTCAAATGATTTAATTAAATGCAGTGTTTTTAAGTCGATCAAAGTTTTTGTACAGGTACATTTTTACATTACAAATACTTACTATAATCGTTACAAAATTCTTAATATTTATTAAAATTACACAAAATATATAGTACACTACTCAGAACAACACTTATTAAATCGAAAAAAAAAAAAACCGCAATAGACTGGTATTATTTTTATAGATGCGGAAATATTTTCAAGACAAATAAGCAAATTATACAAGACATAAGTACCTAGGCATTGTTATACAGATTAAAAATATCAAGACAGTTGACATTTGTTAAAAGTTTATTGAACCTAAGGTTAGTTAGGTATAATATTGACTATCCAGAATTGTATTACATTTTTAATAAGATCTATTTTTCTTACGAGAAATGTCTAATTAAACCTTTCTACCAAAATAAACACAGTTTTGTTGGACTAGTGGCTTATACCTGGCTAGGTATATAGTGGTGTATACTGCTTATACATAGTAATTAACTTCAGATCATTCATATTTTGTCAGCTTATATCCTTTCAACTTGGACAAACGCTTTTTACTTTATACTTAGTATGTCGTTGATCGTATGACACGTTTTTTTTTGAGTTATATCAACACGATCACAAAATAAATTAAATTATGACATTGACAGAGCCGTATTTAACTTATTAGAGGCCCTGGGCATATATAAACCCCTATGACCGTGACAGAGTACTATTTTCTTCAAATAGACAAAGTAGTTGGTAATAATTTGACAAATATTATATAACTTTATTTATAAAAAAAATTATGAAGTATTCTTGCATTAAATATTGCACTAATTCTAATATTTCCCATTGATGTGTAATAATCATCGGTTATCGTTGGGTGATCTAGCAGGGACCACAGCCCTGGGTTGTGCCCAGAGTGCCCATTGGGATAGAGGGGCTGAACATGGAATACAATATAGAGAAGCAGGCAGGTACAAGCTTACGGGGTAGGCAGGCTGGGACCAATAAAAATCATTTGATGACCTTGTTGATCACGTGGTTTCCACCGAGGTTTTGAGAAGAACCGGCAAGAAACTCAGTACTTAGGTATCAATCATAATACTATTGTAACTAATTTATTGCAGCTTTTTAGTAATATTTTCTAATTTACCTTACCTTTGTGTTAGTACCTAGTCATGCTAATATAATCTCATTTGATTTTCAAATATATTTTTTATAATAAATAAAAAAGTGATATCGTTCAACAATTTTGTTCCCTATTTTCTAAAATCGTAATGTCTGCACTTTGCAATATGCATATGCAGCGACATCTACTTTTTCGGTTCTTAACTACCTCTTAATGCTAGTTAATTTTATATACTTTTAAATAGAAGGTAGATACACACAGTATATCTGTGTACATGATTTTTTTTATTTTTTAAAAACTTTTTCTGGTTTTGAAGCTGAAACATTCATCATCATTTGTATGTTACAGATTGTAAAAATTCACATTCGTTTATAATTCTGAACTGTGTCAGCGCCATGACAACGTGAAAACAATTTGAGGTTGACAACCGCTTTCTATCGATTAAACAGGTAAAAAAAACTATTTTTCGTGTCAATAAAAATGGACAAAGCTTTTAAAATACAAAGACAGGCTCGGGATAATGTGAACACCTTGCAAACATATCTCACAGATTTACAGAATTGGGAGATTGAAATGAAACGTAAAGAGGCCGCACTTAACGGTGAATTTGTACAGGTTTAAAAAAAAACATAATTTACCAATTCAGTGCTTAGTGATATTCAAAGTAAATTATATATATATTGTGGTTAGTGTAGTGTTGTACTATGTATCTAGCAATTTCGCTATCGCGTGTGTTATTTCATGGTGGTCCTTGTTTTTTCTTTTTCTTTATTTATTTTTTGGCGGCGGTAATCGAGTATTTGCGACTAAGTATTCACTCTGAGTCTTTTGGGGATAGGATCTTCCACCAGTAAGGAGCAAGGCGCGTAAAGAGAAACCAGTACAAGTCAAGAAGCAGCCCCAGAAAAGAATCACAGGATCTGACTACAGCGCCTGGGAAAAATTTGATGTGGTAAGCTTGTCCTTTGTTACACAGTTGAAATCTTTACTAATTTGCCTGCGATCATTCCTTTGTATTTTACTAGGCATTCTCACAATCTAATTCAACTTATAAAATTGATGCTATTTATTATGAATTGTTATAGTCCTTTCAAATGGGTACTATCAAAATCATACAACATAGTAAAATGATCAACATTACTTGTTGTCAAAAAAATTGAGTTCCTATTTGAAACTTCACAACGATAAGTTACTGTATTTTTCATATGTAATTTTAATTGTATATACATTGCTATATATTTGTTGCAAATACATACATACAAATGATAGAAAAAGTATGATGTCACAAGTTTATTAGGCTCTTTTGTAAAGTATATATGGTGTCTTTGATTAATAAAAAATATATATTGATAGTCACATATTTGTATTTTACTATCTGTTTTATATTTTGTGGATTCACATTGCCTCGGAATTTATTTACAAGAAAATGTACATTATCAAATTAACACACACATATTGACCGACAACAATAGTATTTTTTAGTAAATGTGTACCTTATATTAAATTATGTACTATGCGATTGTCTTGTCTACAAATTTGAAAGAAAGCATTTTTTAATAAACAAAAAATAGATGCCGTTTTTAGATAATAAGAAATTAGGCATATTGTAAACAAAATTGAAGTGGAATGGTACACGTTTTTGGGACATATAATGTTTGCTGACATTGTAGTATAACTTTTTTCTCGTTATTACAGCTTTTTTATTTTTGGACTAATTGGCAATGGTTCTGCTTTGTTATAGTTACATATACATTATATATATCTTATCACATTATATTTTAGATAAATGCTAATTTTTATTGTTGTACTACATATTGTAATATTATGATCAAATTGATCTTAGTTGTTGATAGCAAGAGTTCTTCCCATAGTTTATTTTGGTTTTTAATCTGTCATCTCCATAAATACTTAACAATGAAGATGGCAACATTCAGCTTATTATTGTTTTCCTTTGTGACATTGACACATTCTTTAGTTTTACTAACACACAATATTGTAACTTGCATTATTGTCAGCCCCAAACAAAATAAGTAAGTTGTCCTGCTTTCTCAGAGATATGTTTAAGTGTTTAATTCGTAAGTTATATTAGTAGTTTGAAAAATTTTTGAATGATAAGGGACCAAATCTATATCAAAGTTCTGCTAATGAATACTTAAGCTAGCCCGTGAATTCCATGACAATGGCTTTGTTTAAATTTTTTATCAAACAATAGGTTTTAATTACTTTAACAGATAATCGTTGATTTCTTATGGCTAATGTGTAGAACAATAAGAATAGATGGAATATGTTACCAAGAATTAATTTTCTTATTATTATTATTACTGTAAGAGACGGACAATCAAAATTTGAAATTGCCAACAACTATTACTGTGTGGTACCCGAGAGGACAAGATAAATAAGAAAAGAAATACAAACTAAAATGTTATATAATGATAGTTATAAACAAGGTAAGATTAAGTGTGGAGTAATTTATATTGAAAAACAAAAAATGTGAGTATAAAGAGGATCTATATTCACAACAAACATCACGAAGTAAAAAAAAATGTTAAGAACAATAAAGATTTTGTTATTATGACTGTGATGAAAATTTACAGCTGATTGCAAATAGATTACTAGTTATTCTTAAAATGATATTGTGGTTGTTTAATCAATAAAAGATTGTGTTTGTATCATTGCACCATTGGTGTAATGGTTCAATCAAGTTGATGAAATAAATCCTATTCAGAAATTCTCAATAGGATTTATGACGATGACAATGGTATACTCTTATACATCGAAATGCTCGTAAAGTCTTATTCTAGTTGTGTTGGATTGTCATCGGAGAGAGAGTAAAGACATTGCACTATGTACTACTATGTATATACTACTATACACTTGTGCACTAATACATGTATAACCAGCTCAGTTGTCCTTCATAACCACTTTGGTTGAAATTTGGTGAAAGGTATTAGGATAAATTAAGGTATTAGTACTGCCCCGCATTGGTCTATTGTAAAAAAATTTGAAAACTAACCAAAAATTGTCTAGTAGGAGCAAGAAACAAGCATGGATTTCCACTAGAAAATAAAAATGCATTATAAATCATATAATAAAAAACAAAAAGTTTTATAAAAAAATATTTTACTAATTTTGAAAATTTGTCAGTTATTTCATAGATAATATTTATTTATTTATATTTAATTTCAAACATTGAAAATTATAATAGTATGGATTCAGAAGATAAAAGCACTGTTGGACAAAGGCTTTCCCTCCTGATAAGTAAAAGCTTTGAAGCTCACGGATAGGATAGGACACAAGTGGCAGAATTTAACTGCATGCATGCACATTTTTTTTTCACAAATGTAATTATTTGGAAATGTTAATGGATTCAATTGTTGTAGAACAAAGCATGTGAAGAAGTAGACATGGCAGATCTGGGCCCCGTGTCCCTCGACAGTAAGAAAAGTCAGTCGGCAAAGGCTGAAAAGTTGAAAGAAGAAGGGCGATACGAGAAAGAGAGGGTATATATTATTTTCACAATATTCTTATAGCCGTTATTTATCAAAACACATCAAAACATGGTACTTAATGGATACTTTGTGTTAATGTTTTATATATATCATTTTTCAAGTAGAATATTATTTATAATTACAAAATTTGATCTACATAAATGACTACCATGAGTCGTCACAGATAAAAAAAATTTCTAAGTAAGTAGAGTAAGTGTTTCTACTAGTTTAAACTAAAATTTTATTTTATATTAAACATATAAAATAACAACAAATTTCAGGGTAACAATTTCGTTAAGCAAGAGAAATGGGACGAGGCTATCTCCTGTTACAATAGAGCTATAGAGCTAGTGAAAGACGATGCCATCTTTTACGCTAACAGAGGACTGTGTTACTTGAAGAAGGACAGGTAATTATATAACAATATAATTTGTTTTGATCGTTCTAAACATTATTTTCGGTGTACGATTTTGTTATTCTATAGTTATATAATTGTACAAAAATATTTAAACTTATTTTGTGCATTATGTTGTTGTCTTTATAAACAAAAAAAATATAAATAAAATATATGGTAGTAGAGCGGTGGCGATGACGTGCAAAACGACATAAAAGAGCGTCATGCCGTTTGTCGTCACGGCATACGAATCGGTCTTACCCCTAAAGCGCGCAAATATATGTTTCGTATAAAAAAAATCAACAAATTCTTATAGTTCTCTTCACCCAAAACATAACTATAGATATCATAATAAACAATAATTGTTAAGAGTGTTTTTATAATTCCAGTCTCCATCAAGCGGAAGCGGACTGCACGGAGGCGCTCCGCCTGGACCCCACGTACGTGAAAGCGCTGCAGCGGCGCGCCACGGCCCGCGAGCGGCTGGGCTCGCTGCGCGCCGCCTCGCACGACCTCGCCGCCGTGCTGCAGTACGAGCCGCACAACGCCGCCGCACGCCGCCAGCTCGACGCCATCAAGGCCAGGATGGGCACCAAGGGGGTGAGTGTCCCACGTCGGCCGTCGTGCTGCAGTACGAGCCGCACAACGCCGCCGCGCGCCGCCAGCTCGACGCCATCAAGGCCAGGATGGGCACCAAGGGGGTGAG
The DNA here is from genome assembly GCA_905147175.2 of Nymphalis urticae. NCBI lineage: Eukaryota > Metazoa > Arthropoda > Insecta > Lepidoptera > Nymphalidae > Nymphalis > Nymphalis urticae. The sequence continues at coordinate 10,305,578 of LR990001.1, forward strand.
TGTCCCACGTCGGCCGTCGTGCTGCAGTACGAGCCGCACAACGCCGCCGCGCGCCGCCAGCTCGACGCCATCAAGGCCAGGATGGGCACCAAGGGGGTGAGTGTCCCACGTCGGCCGTCGTGCTGCAGTACGAGCCGCACAACGCCGCCGCGCGCCGCCAGCTCGACGCCATCAAGGCCAGGATGGGCACCAAGGGGGTGAGTGTCCCACGTCGGCCGTCGTGCTGCAGTACGAACCGCACAACGCCGCCGCGCGCCGCCAGCTCGACGCCATCAAGGCCAGGATGGGCACCAAGGGGGTGAGTGTCCCACGTCGGCCGCCGTGCTGCAGTACGAACCGCACAACGCCGCCGCGCGCCGCCAGCTCGACGCCATCAAGGCCAGGATGGGCACCAAGGGGGTGAGTGTCCCACGTCGGCCGCCGTGCTGCAGTAAGAGACACCTTTTGTTCACATGGAAAGTCAGCCAACGTGGGCTACGTTGAACCAAAGAACCTACGACTTACGATTAAAACACACGTGATCCATCAACTTGCCCATTTCGACTATCATTAATTTGTAAATTATATATAATTACAGGCGAAATCGAAATCATCGCCGTTATCGACACCGACGAATGAATCGAAACCGGTCGTAACGAATCCCACGTCGCCAGCAAAGATCGTGGAATTGCCAAGCGAGCCAGCGAAAAAGGAACTCAGTCCACTAGAGAAGTGGAGGAATGGTGTCGGTGAAAATATAACGGTTATACGACCGGTGAAGAAACCCCCACATTTAAGATCTAAGGTATGTATAAAAGGTAATAAATATACATATAAACAATAAACTTTTTTGGGCATCCCTAGTAAAAAACCGATGTTTTAGAATTATTATACGGCTTATTCACTTATTCAAATGCATTACAATTTGTTCATCAAACAACAGAGACGATGGAGCATAAGGCCTTGCGAATTGTTCACCATATAAAACAAATTTATATTTACTTAGTGGTAGGGCTTCCTGCAAGCCCATCTGGGTAAGTACCACCCACTGATCATCATAAATGCAATCCCCAAGCAGAAATACTGTGTGTTGTTGAGTTTGAAGAGTGAGTGAGCCAGTTTTTTTTTTTTTTACCGTTAATAGGCAAGCGCTTGACCGTTGACTTGCCTGATCTTAAGCAATATCACGGTCTAGGATGGAGCGCGCCTGCCCAGAAGGAACCCGTTTACTCTGGATTTGAACACACCTACATTGTAGTTATCTGGAAATATGGACTCAGGCAAAGCATTCCACAGTTTCGCAGTGCGAATAATAAATGTGGATTCAAAGCGCTTCGTACGTAGGCGGGGAAGTTCCACTGTGTACCTATGGCGCTTTGGTCGCGTTTGCCTGGCCGTCCGATAGTAGAAGGGGGTGGAAGGAATTAGATTATGTAATTCCTGCGCACATTCTCCGAAATGTATCCGATAGAAGACAGAAAGCGAAGCAACCACACGTCGATGTTCAAGACTTTGGAGTCTTGACTCGACGAATGTGTCGTCTCCTATCAGCCTCCTAGCACGTTTCTCAATCAACTCTAGAGCCCGAAGGTGGTGCTTAGCAGAGCCGTCCCAAAGGTGAGAGCAGTACTCCATACAAGACCTCACTTGTGCTTCGTATAAGCTGAGCAGTTGTTCTGAAGTGAAGTAACGTCTCACCTTGGCGAGGATACCAAGCTTTCGGGCGGCTATTTGGGCTTTGGACTCAATAAAAGAGCCGAAATTTAGAGTCGACGTGAGAGTAACGCCAAGAAGGTCAAGGTGGTCAGTTATAGGTACGGACACATCTCGGAAAGAGGGAGGTAGCTGGAATTCCCTCTTTTTGGCGGAAAATAGACACGCCTGCGTCTTGGTTGCATTGAACATGACCAAGTTGGCATCGCCTCAATCGGACACTGCCTTAAGGGTCATGCTCAGGCGCTCAACCATAGCTTCTCTCTGAGCCTGAATTAGGGCCTCACTAGCTCGTGCGTTGGACCTGTAGCTCTCGACAACTGTGCAGTCATCTGCGTACCCTGGATACATACTGGACATCTGGATACCGGGCATCAACAGATCATTAATGTGCAGCAGAAATAGTGTCGCCGAGAGTACTGACCCCTGGGGAACACCGGCATTTATAGCCATTTGATCCGACGAGTGGCCATCAACCACCACTCGTAACGATCGGTTCCTCAGGAAGTCTGAAATCCATGCACAAAGGCTAGCAGGCAGGCCATATGCAGGAAGCTTGATGATAAGGCCATCATGCCAAACCCTGTCAAAGGCTTTCGAGATATCCAAAGAGACAGCAAGTGCCTCTCCGTGTTTCTCGATGGCCTCACTCCAGATGTGTGTGACGTATACCCGAAGATCACCAGTAGACCGATTTCGGCGGAATCCGTATTGTCGGTCACTGAGAAGGTCATTGGCTTCCAGGTAAGTCAGGAGCCTAGTATTTAGGATACGTTCCATTGTCTTGCACAGAATGGACGTAACCGAGATGGGCCTGTAATTGGCAAGGTCAGCACGACTACCCTTCTTAGGCACGGGCTGCACGTTAGCTAGCTTCCAGGACTTAGGCACTTTACCAGTCTCAAGGGAGAGGCGGAACAGTCGTGTCAGTATAGGAGACAGTTCAGGCGCACAGTTCCTCAGGACAATTGCTGGAATGCCATCAGGTCCGCTAGCCTTGTTCACGTCCAGACTGCGTAGCATTTTGCGAACTTCCTTTTGCCGAATGTGTGTATCACTCATATGAGTATCGGCGCTAGGTGTTGCTCTAGGTGTCGCGCTACCAGCGTCAAGACGAGAAGACTCCGCAAATAAAGACGCAAACAGATTTGCCTTCTCTTCAGCGGTGTGTGCTAGCGTTCCGTCAGGCTTCTGAAGGGGAGGCAGTGAGGGGCGACAAAAGTTCGCTTCGACCGATTTAGCTAGGGACCAATACGCTTTGCTACCCGGTGGGTATGAAGCCAGTTTTTTCCCTATTCGACTAATGTGATCGAAGCGTGACTTTTGCATAGATTTCTTGCATGGCTTTATTAAAGTGTAAGTGTATGGGCGTCGGTCCGCTTACTTACTGTGTGTTTAAAAAAATGTACGAATCGAAAATTAAAAACAATCTCAGTTTGTAAATAATCTATATGTTTTTTTATTTTTATTTTCAGAGAGCATTAAAACACGTGCCCATTCAAGAAGTTCCCTTAGGTCGTAACGTGCACGACAAACCGCCGACACGTATGAAGATAATTGAAATTAATGATAAAATGACCCACGGGGACTCGAACAACAACGATTCCAACAAAATCGTCGAAACCGCCCCACATTGTGATGGTGACAAGAAGATTAATATGAAAATTGGTGACCATGTTAATGTTAATGATATAATGCAAAATATGGTACCACCAATGAGTAGTGTTCAATTTATGGCGGAGTGGAAGTATTTAAAAGGAAATGATCGCGCTAGAAGTGATTATTTGAGTGTAAGTATTTTTATATGTTTTTTTTTACAATTTTTTTTTTCTTTTATAATATGGCAACATTTAAATGTGCGTCATTGTCTATGTCTTCGCTATGTTTAAAATTGCTAAACCAATGCTGGGAATGTTTTTTGGGATGATTATATTTTTGTATTCCGAGTTTCTATTTATATTCGTTCTTATGTAATAGTTAATCTGAATTCAGATGTAATGGTTAGGGGCTCGTGACCGTGCCCGTGATTTCTGTATATGATTTGCTAATTATATTGATAGCTTATAATATATAATTTTTTTTTTATTGATAATCAAATATAAGTCGCGGGGTTTTTGACTTACTGTGCTTACAAATGAATAAAAAAAAAGTTTTAAACATTGAAAATTTGCTTTGCGTTCTACTTAAGTAGCCATGATATCATTTGTAGATCAAGATAGTGTTGCGGGCTGGGACGGGCAGTGTCTATTACGTAGTAACGTAACGTGTATTTTTCTACACATATTATTCTTATGTTTACGGAAATCCCTTAAGTTTATTTATATCAAATTGATTGTAAACATCTTAGCGCTCCGTACACTTTAGGGGCTAACTTAGGGTTCAAGCATCTGATGACGTCAGCGTATGATTTGTTACTTACTATAAGTGCGTTAATGTGTGCGTGAGGTCCGTACATTTTACGGGCTAACTGGTCTCATTAACATAATTATTATTGTTATTAAGTTCACTCCATGTCTTAATGTAAAAGTGAAAACTTTGTTGGTTTGAATAAAACTTACTTTGTTGTCAAATGTTTATGTATTACATTATGGTGTACGTTTTTCAATATATATATGAATAAATAATAATAAATTTCAATGTTTGTATGTTGTTGGTTTAAAAAATACTATTAAAAAAAATTGGGAGTGCTTGTGAGGTACTAAACTTTTTTAAGGTTCCCGTAAACTTAAAAATTTTCGTTAAAGAAATCATTATTACTGTAACTGACTAATTGATGACAAAATACCTTATGCCACAGATAATAGAACCGACAAAGTTACCAGCTATCTTCGAGAATGCTCTGGAAAGCGACGTGCTCTCCGAACTTCTATACACGCTATGTAATAATAAGGATAAATTTAGAAACAAAACAATATCAGCCTATCTCAAGGGACTCTGCAAGGTTAAAAGATTCTCCGCTCTGGCCATGTTCCTCACCAACAGCGATAAGAATTGTAAGTATAGCACAATTTCATTACACATTGATTTCATTTTACATGTAACTTTGAAAGAAATCTCATTGTATCTAAGTTATACGTGAGAACAACATGTGCCAATACAAATTTGACAATGAATTGCTCCGCATAACTGTAATGTTTTTTAATAAGTATCTACAATTCCATCTAAATCTATTTATATCAGAATTAACCAGATCAGAAGTAATCCTTATGTACAAAACTCTGCATTTCTGCCGTTGTTCCTTAATGGTTCCTTAATGGTTAATTGGTAAAAGGGATAGACTCAACTACAACAAATACTATACAATGATATAATATATATTAATCTTTCTATTAATTTATATTATCTGTATATATATGGCATATATACAGATAATATAAATTAATTTTTGTTTCAAATGTTTGTATTTTTTTTATCTGGTTTCTGTATTAACTGCAATTTTTTAATACATTATATTCATAAATATCTCTTTTTTCCTATTATAGTGTACTATAATTATTTTACGTCATAGTACATTTATGCATTTGTCATTTTTCAGTGCTGAACGACATGCTGTGTCACTGCAAAGATGTTGAAAATTTAAGCGACAATGAGATTGCGGATTTGACAAACAAATATGAACTTTAATCTCGTTAGAATAAAGTGTTATAGCAATGTCAAAACATTGGTAATAACAAGAGAAAAGTTATGATTTTGAGGAATGTTTTTCAAAACAAATGTGATTTGGAATTGTAATTGGTTGTTTATATCAAAGAATTTGCTTATAAAGTTTAATTTTGCATAATCAAAAGTAGTTTTCTAATTTAATTAGTTTTGTGAATTGTATATTTGCAAATCTCTGTCATAAAAACCTCGTGTAGCATAAATTTATTGGTCTCTTTATTTGATGGTTGGGTAGAAAATTTCGTAACAGGCATATAAAACGAACGAGTAGCAAAGCGTCTAACGCCATCTATTGATGACAATGAGAACTTAAGGAAACGTAATTGTCGCCTCTTTTGATTTGAAGTACATTGTGAATTGTGACACTTCCGGATTTGGGGTAAATAGTTAACAATTAATTATATATACTATTATGCCTTCAAAATTCAATAAGTCTGTAAAATTGAGTGTATCAATCTCATTGGTGTATTTTCTATGACACGTGATATTTACGAAATAATCTGTGAAGAATGAAGAAGAAAAAAACTCTTAAAAAAAAGTTAAAGATTTTTTGAATAGAGATATTAGTATGTATTGCCAGGTCCTATATTTAACGAATCGTAATTGTACGCCAGTAACCGATAACCTTTTGTTAAAACCTTACTACTTACGAAACGTTTTTATATAGGGATGCAATCACAGGCTATTTACTGCAGAATGCATCGACGTGCATCAGAATTTTAGATAGAATAACTATGAATTGATATAAAATATATGTTTAGATAGATTTTTCAAGGTTTCTATCTATTTTACTGGCTGTTATTTGATTTCATGGAAAAAAAAATGAAAATAAATTAACGATGATCCTAACTAATATTTTAAATGCGAAAAGTTGTTTTTAATTCTTTGTTACGTTTTAACTACTCAACCTATAATCGTCGAGATTTGCTAACATGTTGTCTCGGGTAATAGAAATGGACATAGGGTACTGCCTCTCCAGCCTTCACACGCAAGCGATGGCCGGAATAAGATGAATATATATTTTTTGTCATCTCATATAATTAATCTCCAATCTATGAGAGAATGCGTTCCTCATAGAGTGATCGTGATCGAATGGGTGATGTAATTTTGAATCAGCGGAGAATTTAAAATGAGAAACGTATAGTTTATGGCTAACAAATAATATCATTAAGAACTATATCAGTCAGTCAATTTAAAAAATAAATTATTAATATGTTGTTGCTTAATTTAATTAAAAAAGCAAACATTTTCTTATTGCTTATTCTGAGCTGTTCGAAGTTACGTCGATTGTTTTTTTTTTTTTTTTTTGTAGCGTATTACCAATCATGGCGAATGGATTAACGAGGAACGTCTTTTCTCAGCGGGTGGATTTTAATTTTACATTTGAGAATACCGAAATCATTACGAAATATTTTTGACTAAGTTCTCATGTGTAATCCGGTTGCTGTTTATTTAGTATTTCTGCTTAACCTATAAATGTATGGCGTTAAACAATGCTTGTCTCTTTCTTTCGAATGTCAAATCAATTATGATAGAACGAGATAAATTGTTTAACTAAACACCCGCTTAAAATGTGAAATGTGCTCGTTACGTGAATTTATCTTGTTTACATTAGAAACGATCTTAAATAAAATAGATGTACAATAAGATATATTATGAAGATGAAAAGTTTTTTCATACATACATATCTAATTTTATCAAAATGAAGTATGAAAATTAAATCTCTCTAATGTAATTTTGTTTAAAGTTTATTGAAACACAATATTATTTGGCTTGTAGATGGACGTCTAAAAATATTTTTAAGATAATTATTAGTATCTAAAATTAAAATAAGTAGGTATATTTAAATAGTACGAAAATATTGAACCACTGTACTTCGTGCTGGCTCGAGGTCTAATTTTGCACAAAATACTACCACATACCACATTCGTTTGGCCACTACTGAATTTATGCCTTAGGTTTTTGTATTTCATGAAGTGGTTCTTTAGTTTTTTAATAAAATGTTTAGTCATATTTTCATGTATTTTTTGCGTGATTTGGTGCAAGGATGCGTTTTAGTTGTATGATTTAAGGTTAAATAAATTTGATTATTATTTTGTGTGTTTTATTTATCCATGGTATTTATTTTCGCTTTTACGTCGTCGAGAGCACAATGAGGTTTTCAAATTATAAAAAATTGTGATAATCTGTGGCAGTTGCTTCAAAGTGAAGATTAAAAATACATCTTTAAAGTTCTTAATTCAATAGTAATCAAGTTTTAAAATTCAAAGAAAATTATTTTAATTAATTAGTACAATATAATTTTCTTTCTTGTATGCATTTGTTTATGACTGTTATTATCTTATTTATTATATACATTACTTAATATTACGTTTTAATGTTTATTCATTCTAACTTTAAATATGTTAACAAATCAGAACTGATTTTCTGTATATCATAAATCAAAAGCAACTTTAATTACACGCATTGGTGTAAATAAGCTCGCATTTGCGTCGTAAACGGTTGCTAGAGCATAGTCTATTATTGAAATAAATACGCGGTAATTTATTTAAAAACAATTGTTTTTATACTAGTAAAATAACATAATAAGTGATAAAATTAAAACTTGTCTAGCACATTAATATTACAATTTTTAGTTAAATATTGATGAAATAAAATCTATAATTTAATATCTGTGACAAGCGCTGTCAATTCTTAGTACTACGGTTAAATATATGTATTATCTATGGGTTAAATGTTTGGATTTTGGAGGTTAAATCAAAATGACTAAACGATCAAATAGATTTATCTGTTTTATAGCCTTTCTATTATTTGTAACGAGTTATATAATTTCAAGTTTTATATTCGCTTATCTAAGGAATGTTATTTTCACGGAATTAGCTACTGTGTAAATTTTGTTATAATTCAATGAAGATGAAAAATATTTTTTTTTTCAAAAATGAGTATGTTATGATGGTAAGTTATATTTAAGATATAATAAATAACAAAGTATGTTATTATATGATAAATTAACCCCCCAGAACTTAATCATATATAGCGCATATTAATCGTTTTATTTAAACCATAACTTTTTTTTAAACAATAATGCTGGTCTTAACTGTAAACGGTTACGCCAATTTTGTTGTATGTAAAATCATCTGGAAATAGTTTTGAAAGGTATCATCCGAATTGGAGTTCCATCATGCAACATCCTTATAATTAATAAAATATTCTCAAATTTTCCTCCCATATTTTTATATATTAATGTAGCAAGGCGACACTCGTACTTTCACCACAAATACAACTATATTTTATCAAAATAATGTAAAAAATAAAATTCAAAAAATAATAATAATAAAAAAGTATATATGCAAAAGAAAATATACTTAAAGGAACTAAAAACCTGTCACAATATCTTCGTCGTTAGTTTCGTTTAACGCTTAGTGCAGGAATGCCAGAGTCCAGACCATAAGCCAAAAAATAAGAGCTAAAATCAAAAAGAGATTTGCCATGGCTTTTTTTTTAATTCCCTTTTTACGTATGCAAAGGCTGTTTATTTAAATCGAAATGTCGGAACAACAGTCAAACATTAATCTCTCCATACACCGCCAATGTCGATTACAGTACTACGAGGTTAATATGTCAATAATTATTGTACTTGTCATTACAAAACTCATTTAATAAAAAACTGAATTATCATTATTCTTTAATGATGGAATAATTGACTGGGTGACTAAGATTACGGACTTGCAAACAGCTCAGATCCTTTGTTGCATTGTAATGATTTCCTTAATATTTTGAATGTAAAATAATAAAAAAAAACAATATAACCTAATCAGAGTTCAGATTTCGCGCCAATTTATTATTGTTAGAATACGGAAATTGGATTTGCGATAAGGCGCTGGAATCAAAGTGATTTATTGATTAGAGTATGCCTCATTGTGTTACGTCATATGAAGTTTACATATAATATTGTGATAAATAATTGTGATTAAACTTATATTACATATATTTGTGATTTTCTATCTCCCACCAAAATATATTTTAATTATAACCAATATTTTTTGCATGCTAATTGCATATCGCTTAATATTATGCCTTCTAAGTTATTTATAATCAAAGCCAGAAAGATGATGGTTGTTCTGATCCTTTTGAAACACATGTTATCGCTGAAGTCTTTCGAGATTGCAGAGTAGCCAATTTATATTTGTAAAATTATTAAATTTTGAATCCCATGAAATAATTTAGTGTTTGCAAATCTCAAATTTTGAACGAAAAATAATTATGTTTTCGTTTATTCCTTTTCAGAAAATCATTATAATGACAACATTGATGTGTGAAATGAATAATTAATTTGTAATTATATACTCACAAACTTTATATAAACATAAAAAAACATATTACGTAAAATGTCTTTGTGACATTTTAACAGAAACTGTTTCTTTTTAGTGAACTATTGCAATAAAATTCAGTTATATTAATATATCGTGCGTAATTTATTTTATATAATAAAATAGAATAATAATTTAATATATTGTATTCATTTTAATAAACATATTTCAAAAAGGTCTTCAAACTTCTCGTGTAATAAACCACCGCGTTCACGTCTAGCAGCGATTTCCATAAAAACCGTTTACTGTGCTTATGTACGTTACACATAATTCCTGAATTTCAAGTTTGTAAATTACGTTCTAGAGAAATTGTAATCCGTCAGCATACAGGATGATTGCTCAAGTTTTAGTCTAATAAAATTTGTCCACCTTAATTTTTCCGGCATTGTATATTTATTTGCGATAGCTGGTGCAATAATAATTAATTAAAAGGGATATTTATCGTTCTTCTTTATTATTATTTTCTATAATATAGAAAGGCAAATGGCCATCTGTTGGTAAACGGTCACCACCTCCCATAGACATTAGTTAGAAATATTATACTCCTTATATTGCCAATTGCGTCACAAACCTTGAGAACTAGAATGTTTTGTGTCTTGTGCCTCTAGTTACACTGATATAAACATTCTTCAAAACGTAATACAACAATACTTATTGCTGCACAAACAACTACCGCCAAGTGAATCGTTTATCGTTGTTCAAAATTAAAGTTTTGATTCCTAGTCAGTAAAAAATATTTTCTCAAAAGTGCAATTTTATTATCCACGAAAATCGACCCCAACAATTCGTTAAGCATTTTTGCCATCCTTTATAAATGCGTAACTATGATTTGTTTTACACTATCACGTCTTCACGTAGAATCACGTAGAATTTTGCGTAGACATTGTCGTGTGTAGTGGTACGGAAAAAGACTTTTTAGGTTTAGGTGTTTAGGTGTTTTTTTATAATATAGGAAGGTGGACAAGTGGCCAATGCGCCACCAACCTTGGGATCTATGATTTTATGTCACTTATGCCTGTAATTACACTGGCTCACTCACTTTCAAACCGGAACGCAACAATACTGTACTGCTGTTTTGCGGTAGAATATCTGATGAGTGGGTGGTACCTACCCAGACGAGCTTGCACAAAGCCCTACCACCAGTAAAATCCGCCACCCATCACGCGAACAATGCCGCGGGTGAGATATAGTTTGTAGTTTTTGATTTTACACGCTCAACCTGTATAGAGAGAATATTAACAAAACATCCATTGTTATATACGAAAATTAAACATTATAACAATGAATTTGTATTCAAAGAGAATATTATAAGATTAATTTATTCGCTAATAAAACATTATATTGCTTTTGTTTCTCTATTAATTACGTTTATAGGTGCTCAGAGAGGCTTTGTATATTATTTTTCCTCAGTAAAAGCTTGCCTCATTACACGGGCTTTAAGAGTTCGTTTACACCAGCGGATATAAGAAAGAAGTGGCTTATAAATAACTGAATGAATAGTAGATTTTTGACATTTAACAAATTTTTTTTTGTGAAGGTTTTAAGTAAAGTATTATCTGCTATGATTACGTTATATTGCAAAAGACCGTTGATTTGTTTGCTTGCAAGGCTCAGAGCCGATCTAGAGTTACTTTGTTCAATCCCCGGGTCGGGTAAATATAAAATTATTGCTTATTATCTAATTTTTTTATCTGTAATTCTCAGTCCGGAATCTGGAGACACGAAAAGATAGACATTAGAATGACTGTACAAAGTTTTTTTTTTATAAAATAGGTAGGCGATAGGTAAATAGATAGGTAGACGAGCATATGGGCCACCTGATGGTAAATGGTCACCAACGCCCATAGACATTGGCATTGTAAGAAATGTTAACCATCGCTTACATTGCCAATGCGCCGGTAGAATATCTGATGAGTGGGTGGTACATACCCAGATGAGCTTGCACAAAGCCCTACCACCACTAAAGATCATCAAGTCATCAAGTGTCAGATCAATGTTAATATTTATATAAAATCTTAATATTTGGCAGTACGGTTTTGTAAATATGTGTTCAGTACCCAAATGTTTGTTAAATAACCGTACAAAAACAAATGCACAATACGGAGCCCTTATTGGGAAATCGTAAACATTTAAACATTAAATTGATTGGGTATTTTTTAAATTAAATTTTCTTATTCTGATTATTTAACAATATTTTTTAAAATAAAACTTTATAAACAACGCTTGTAGGCATATTCATTCACCTTATAGCTACATATAATAATATAGGTTTGAATATGTTAACGAAGATATTAAACGGTACTACATACGTATTGAATCCTGGTTGATATTGAATCCATCTTAACGATGACCAGTCACTTTGTATAGTCATTCTGCTGCACACCACATAACCGTTGGTCCTGCGCCTGAATTCTTTCTGCTTTTGACGAAATGTCCCATCGGAATATAAGTGTGTATACGAGTTTGCGCAAACATTTGTGTCATAATATAAAACATACACTAAAAAGAAACGTATAAACATAGGTAATAAACCAATTAGCAAACAAAAATTATAAAAAAAAATAAAAATATCAAAATTTTTAATCTGTTTTATGATAATAACGTCAAAATTTGATTAAATTAGAATAAGCGTTAGTACGCCAATGAACAGGATACATTAAAAGTTGAACGTTTCAGGGATAACTGCCTTGTTGTTCAAGACCATTAAAGATTGTTAAGTTATCTTGGGATTCCAGCTAATATACATATATCATTTAATTTAATTTACGAAAGCAGACGGGCCAATACGCTGTTTAGTACCCAACAGTAGACGTTCTTGGCAAACGGGATTCAGCAATATTGCTGTGGTCGCCGTAAATTTTGTTAATTGGGATGATTAACTAAAATCTTCTTAAGTGTGTTCGTACTATCGACGCAGTGTCAATCTTTCTAAATGTGTTCATGCTATTAAAGCAATGTCAGCTCTGATTGCAACACTAGAAGTAGAAGACATGGTAGAAGGCTTCCGAAGAACTACTAACTAAGAAGTAAAAATTGTAAGCTACGGATTACGTCTGTGAAATGTCCGACTTAGCATCTGTTGTGAAAAAATGATTTTTGCCCCTTCTAAAATTAAGGTTTGAACTTCATTTTCATACATTAAATCAAAGTCAAAAACTGAACTAGTAAATTTTTAGATAGTTTAAAGATAACATAAATCAGTCACATCAAACGAATCCAAATCCAAATTCACTCCTTATAAAAAAATACTTTCTACAATAATACGATATGTACATTTGTCATGTCACCGACATCAACGCGTAACGATGATGATGGCACATAATATTTCCGAAAAATCTGGAGTATTTATCGACAAAATAACGTAAGTAAAACCGGATTAGTAAATAATAATGTTTAATGAGCTTTGTTAATTTAACCAAATACCAGTACCGTATAAATATATATATATATATATTATTCAATGATGAACGTAATACAAACTTAATGAATCGTTCAATATCGGTTTATTCGATTAAACAATTAAATTTATGTTCAACAAAACTTCACCAATTATTTATTCCTTTTTGAATGTTAATGACTTTTGATTATTTAACAGCGCTAGCTATATAAATTTAATACTCGTTACAAATAGTAAATATTGCTCATTATGAAGATAAATACTGTGCTCTTAGACGAATGAGAGAGCGCTATTTTTATTTGCATCTCTCTCTCCGTGTTTCTCAAACGTTACCACCTTAAAGATACGAAGAAAAATAAAAATGATGAACAGTTATAATAATGCTGTAAATGGTAAAAATATAGGTGACCGAAATGGACGACGATTGGCTTAAAAAGAGGTTGGTTTCGACCCCAATCTCCTTTTCCGTGTATTGGCACCAATAATATTATTATTATTTTTATGACTTTTACCTATAACCTTTTTTCGCATGAATAACTGATGAACCAGTATATTTAAGGAATATTTTTTTATAAATACCCGGCGGAAGGGCTTGGTGCCGTAAGACTTACTAATCATATAAAATATTATCCATATTATCTAGATGGTATTTTCAAAATAAATCAAATTGCAGACAAGACCAGTTAGGGAGTTAGGGACAGCAGCAAGGCAGGGAGGAAATAATGAAATAATACGGTGATATATAATCGAAGTCATAAGCTATGACAACCTATGGACTTCAAAACTTGTCAAAATTTAACATACATCTTCCACTATTCCATAAATATCTATATAAACTACTTTGTATTCATCTTACGGCGTATTTTAGGGCAGAATATATTTATGAGAAGAAGGTATATATTTATGCCTTTATCTATCTGAATTCGACTCCTGTTGTCCTGTATTAATCAATGTTAAGGCGAAATAACACGAAATATCGATACGTCACAACAAATCGTAAAGTAAATTAGGTCGAGGAATGAGGGTGGTTGGATATTATACCGAGCGGGTGAATAAGATTAGGTTAAGTGTCTGTTGACTTGGAAGCTCGGTTTTCTTCAAATACTGGGTGTATAGTAAATCAGCGTGCGTTGCAATCCAGACAAGGATGGGTTCTCGTGTTTTGTTTGCAAAACGTTTATTTTTTAAGCTTGATGGAAAGCTGGGTGATTCAGGAAAACAATCTGATAGTGCAATTTCAGTTTCATCAAAAATATATATTCGCAATTCAAAAGGAATTGAAACGTAAAAATACCTTTTAGTTTCCATTTTGGCTTTTCACGCCCACTTGGAAAATTGAAATTGTATAAATACAAATCGATAAAGCGGCGCGGTGAATTACGTTTGCGATTTGTTTTTGGGCTATGCTTGGTGTATTCTCCTTGCGTCTGTTAGAGTTCGTCGATACTAGTTATTATTGCAAAAAAGCGATCGTTGTTCATAATAGTATAAAAGAATAAGCGTCAATTTTGCTGTGTGTATGTTTTGAAAGTATATCGAACTAGTATTATAAAGACAAGAACATAATTATTATAGATATAGATCCAGCAACGTATTTGGTAATTGCTAAAATTTCTATAACTAGTAATAATTTTCACTTTGGAGTAATTGCAAATATTCCGAAATTTGTAAGTTTCTAAATTTTGACAAATCTCTACAATTTGAGACCCCAGGGTTCGATTTCACTCATTCAAAGTACAGTTCATGAAAACAAATGGCGTTGATGCCAAACTAAAATTCATTTGACACATAATAGAAATTGTTAGAATTAGTCTCGGCCGTTGAATTTTACCACCAGCAGCTTTCACTGGCGGTTTTTCCGAACCAATATGACGTTAGGAACTTTCAAGAACGGCAATGCACTTGATAACGGTTAAGATAACGGTCAGTCTGTGTATGTCAAAAAGATATACCTTATTTACACCTCTGTGTATTTATTAGAGAATATAGTTTATTTAATAAATGTATTTTTCTTATTGATTATTACACATTTTATACAAAGTATATAGTAGTATACGCGCATACACAAGGGAGTAATATGACATTTAAAGCGGGTGAAACTGCGCGGAGCAGCTGGTGAGTTATTATTCATTCAAATCTAGTCTGTGGAGTTTATTATTATTCGTTCATCAGTTAAACTTGTTTTTCAATGAGCTGGTAACTCTGGGTACTGGGAGACTGGGGAGTAACTGGGTACTCGCTGTATCACGGAAGCGTGCGCAAGCGATCTCGTGGCGCTCCTCGTTAAAAGGGTATAGCTGGTTTTTCAATAGGTATTCCGATGTTCGGGGCGCACTCGGCGCCTTGGACACCGGCGAGCCCTTCCGTTCCCGTGGAGGAAACACGTAATGCGTTTTTCCAGCGTAAAAAAAGGACTACTCGTCGTTACAAATTTTAGGAAAAATATATTTATTGAGGTTGGTTGCCTGATGATATTCATTTTCGCCTATACACAAGGGACAAGTGTAAAATAAACTTTGGAGTTCATTTTTAAACTCACCAAATGGTTGCGAACTGGCATGGTACAGATCTATAACCTGGTAAATTTGTATTTTGACGTCATTCATCGAATAGTGTGGTTAAATATTTGATGAGAGTTCGTATTTACGAGAATATAATTAGAAAGTGATATGTAAAATAATAATATTATAAAAGAAGCTGACAAGTCGAGTCTCAACTGCTCAAGAGGAATTATAGTTCGCTTATATACGCGCCTTATATATTCCCTTACTGTCAAAACTCATAAACGGTGAGAGGGAGACCAAATATACCATTCAGAATAATTCCTTTCAGCAAGCACAATATCCTCATCGCTATATTTTTCTTTATAAATCGAATACTTGAAAAGTTTAGTAGAGTTTTCTAGATTTCAAACCTCAACTATGCCTTATAAGATCTATCTAGTTGACCTATTACCGAGGCAAAACTTTTACACAGCAACAACGAAATTTTGGCAGCTACACGGTTTTAATATACAAGCGAGAGAGGCAGTGAATTTTATTCAATTTTCAGTTCGATAGCGTATATTTGGTCGTCAAATTGTTTTTTATTTTCGGCCTTTTTTCGTATTTTACGGTTTGTAAGTTATTTCCGATTGTGTCGTAAAGGGTTTTTTTATCGCATCGTGGTATTGGGATGTGTTTATTTCAGATGTTTATGTATCGGCGGTGTAGCTTTTGTATTGATTACAGCAAAGAAAATAAAGACCAGAAGAGAACAGTTTTTTTTTTCATTTAGTTATATTTTTCGCTATTTTTGTTGTTTTGTTGGCATTGTTATTCAATCTTTAATATCAAGATATAGAAACGAAATAAAGAATACGTACGACTGCGTACGACTTATTTAAGTGGTGCGCAGTACCAAAAAATGATTCTCCCTCATTCCTGCTTCCCCTTTCCGTCACAAGTCTACGCGTGCTGGCTCTCGATGTCATCGCCTAACTGTGACTTCAATTACATCGCGCACGAAGAAATTTGGCAACACTTTTCTTTGTCGCACCACTAAAAAATACTTTAAATATTTACCAGCTCCCGTGTTCCCCTCTTCTTACAATCTGGGTGCCTTCAAACGAGGCATGAAGAGACATAATTAATAATTTCGTTTTTTTAGGTAGTAATTCTATAATTTCTAGCTGCTTCTCTTCGGTAGAAATGACTTTAAAGACCGGTGGTAAGTATAAACTTAAGTTTTAATGTTGTAAAATGACAATACAAAAGTTTGAGTTCAATAAGCATTAACATAATAGTACTTGGTTGATAGACCTCTCAGCTCTTATATTTAGCTCCGTTTCTGGTATAAACACTATATATCCGTAACAGCCTGTGAATGTCCCACTGCTGGGCTAAAGGCCTCCTCTCCTCTTTTTGAGGAGAAGGTTTGGAGCTTATTCCACCAGGCTGCTCCAATGCGGGTTGGTGGAATATACATGTGGCAGAATTTCAGTGAAATTAGACACATGCAGGTTTCCTCACGATGTTTTCCTTCACCGTAAAGCTCGAGATGAATTATAATCACAAATTAAGCACATGAAAATTCAGTGGTGCTTCCCGGGTTTGAACCCACGATCATCGGTTAAGATTCACGCGTTCTTACCAATGGGCCATCTCGGCTTTTTAAAAAAAAAAACACTATATATAAATAGATATAATCAAGGTATGTATACAATTTGATACAGTTCTTTAATAATATATATGTTTCAATAAAAATATTAAATTAAAGCTTATTTTTTACCCCACACGGCGATGCTAAAAGGAGGGTTATGATTATGGCCCGTATGGATTGTATTTTTTTTTTCAATATTACAATGACATACAATAGATCATAGATTGACATATGTAGTAGTATTAAAAGTTACAGTTTGCATAAGTCCTACAGTTGGGCCAAGGCCTCCTTTCCTTTATGAAGAGAAATTTTGGAGTTTATACTGCTCCAGTGAAGGTTGGTGGATTCACCTGGTAGATTTTCATCCTCCACATATAGGTTCCAAGATGTTTCCCTTCACCACCGAGCACAAGATGAATAATAACCACATATTAAGCACATGAAAATTCAGTGATACTTGCCCGGTTTTAAACAATGAATCATAGAGTAAGATACACAGGATATACGGTATCTACACAAACGGGCTTGCACAAAACCCTACCTACATTAAAAGGTAATATTGTTAGCGAATGTACCTAGATTGGGGGTTACAGTGTCTGAAAATGTAGCACGTGTCGCTCTATTTTATAGTCTGCAATTTGTACAATACATTCACATAGTTCTATCTCTTCCATTTAAATACTTATTAAAACATATATATCATTCCAAATGACCTTCTTTTACAGAAGCATGGTTTTATTAACAGAAAAAAGTACTTTTGCAGAAAGGGTGTTTTTATGGTGACAAATATCTTTATTCTCGGAGTTATTGGCTTTTTATGTTGTAACGCACTGCCATTGTAATTGTCTTATATGAAGACTGTATTTCAATCTAGCTTGTTGCTATATCGCCAGCGATATTATCCGAACGAAAAGATTATTATGAACATCACGTTATCAATTTCAAGGTCACACAATCTACTTACAAGTCGCCCCAGTAATAGCGTGAAGATATGAAGTGATTCAATATCAAGCTTCGGAAAGCACACCTTTTATCCCGCTTCTGTTATCCTTCCATCCACTTGTGCACTTTTATAATTATAATCTACAATAATCATAAATGCATAAATAATATAATTGAGCGATGAAATAATATTCAACACAATTCATTTTAAAATAATAAATTTCACTAACACGAGAACATAAATTAGAAAATATTTTCTATTTGAACAAATTAATGTTCAATATTATTTGCTCAATGGCTTCTCGTCGTGACAAAGCAAATTGATTCGCCAAGGTCACGTAGGAGCGAGAAGACATCTAAGAGATCGTACAGTTTATCGTACGTATTCCGTAAGAATAAATTCGAATGTTACCACAGAAAATAGTCGAGTAATGACAAAAACTGATATGCAAAATTGACCATAATAATTACGATATTTCAAGAATGGAATGGGAATGGTATTGGAAGAATGATATTTCAAGAATGGAATAAGTCGAGATGGCCTTGTGGTTAGAAGGCGTGAATCTTAACTGATGATCGTGGGATCATACCCGGGCAAGCACCATTGAATTTTCATCTGCTTGATTTGTACTTACAATTCATCTCGTGCTTGACGGGGAAGGAAAACATCGTGAGGAAACCTGCATGTGTCTAATTCCATTGAAATTATGCCACTTGTGTGAATACTTGGTAGAATACCAACCCGCATTGGAGCAGCATGGTGGAATAAGCTTCAAACTTTCTCCTCAAAAAGGGAGAGGAGGCCTTAGCCCAGCAGCGGGACATTCACAGGTTGTTACTGTTTCAAGAATACACGCATGAAAATAGAATATCACCATAAGTCGGTTTTTAAAAATTATATATGTGACTAATGAATTGATTTCTTACAGAACAATACTGAAGTACTGGAAATAAAACGTGATATCTACATTTTATATTGTGTTATTTATTTAAATGTAATAGGTAGGTGGACAGGCAAATAGGCTACCTAATGGTAAGTCGTCGTAAAAATTACATCGCCAATGCGCCCCTTATCTTAGGAACTAAGATGTTATGTCCCTTGTGTCTGTAGTTACACTCACCCTTTATACCTGAATACAAGAATTTTAAATATTGATGTTTTGCGGCATTTTGGTTCATTAAAATATATAAAGAAAATGGCAATTTTGCAAAATGATCATGAATAGTCTTTACCAAATATTTAAAAAAAAAGATTAGCAACGACTACCGAATATAATATTATATAGTTTTGTAGTATTTTTCCCATTAATTTAATCAACATTTTATCAATGTAATAATATGTAATAATGATTTGAATCAATTATTTGTAAAGGAATTCCAATTTCGTTATTGCGTTCATACCTAAATCGGAATAGTTGATGATTTTATCGTTTAATTATATGAAGAACGTTTAGGTTACTAATTAAAATATTCAAATTGAAAACAAATATGTATGTTAAACATACAATTATTTCACCCAAAATCACATACGTACGCATACTTTAAAAATAAATATCAGAATAAAAAAAAATTGCCAGCGTAATATATATTTCATTTGAAACATATCAACAAGTAAAACTACTGAGTTCAGAAAGCTGAAATAAAGGATACGTTTATTTTATGACGTAAGCATTCACTGAGAAATTTTATTTACTAAGTTATATACTTATGTATTATTGTAACAACTGTTGATAAGCCAAGTAAATATATTAAACATAAAAGCCTATATCTAACCCATGAGCGTCCCACTGCTGGAGGAAAACCTTTTCTCTTCTTAATGATATATAATAATAATAATGTCTCCCAGACTGATTTCGGCCACGGCGGCTAATCTCTAAAGAGAGCCTATTGCGCAGGAGATATTATAGTGCACAAGTGTGTGCGCCAACATAGGTGCACTCTTTATTTCCTAACTCTCATAATCCGATAAGATGGCAATCTGACACGATCGGAAAGAGTTCAGGCGGAGTGTATACACCCAACTTCCAGACATTTTCTGACAGAAATAACTTTTTATTATTTGCCTGATTTTTATTGGCCTGACCTGGGAATTGAACCCAGGATCTCTGAGTCTGCGGCCTTACATCTAGCCACTGGACCATTGAGGCAGTCATAGTAATGATATATATTATAGCTATTTATATCATACCACTACCGTGCGCTTGATACGAGTATGTGCGGTTTTCTCACAATATCATTCTTCTATCAAGGTTTTATATCAAGGATTAATATTCAACATAATTACTAGCATCAGGTAGCATTAGGATCCAACTAAACACTTGTAGGGTGATTAATCGTTATTGATGGTTGCAACGTTAACAATGTCTTCGTTATGTAGTGCACGGTATTACAATACAGGAGGCGATCATTAAAATTACATTAGGAGCTTGCTTTACACGATACGATATTGCATATCATACGACATATCGTTGGTGGTAATTAACTGAAACGTTTAATTATTCACGTAATTTGTTTCGTCGAAAAGGTGAAAGGAAAGGTTTTTAATGGAAATTTTATTCTGGATTATTGTTTTTAAATAAATTAGTTATTTGTTTTTAACCTATCGTGATCAGAATCGTGTCACAGTTTTTTTTAAAAAGAGTAATCATTTTCATCAAGTTAATATATTGACGCATTATCTTATCTACTTCCATTATTAATTCATAAACATTTCTATGTACATTTGTGTATTTATGTAAAGTACATTTTTGCATGCCGAGATGGCCTAGTGGTTAAAACGCGTGAATGTTAACCGATGATCGTGGGTTCAAGCCCGGGCAAGCACCAATAAATTTTTATGTGCTTAATTTGTGTTTATAATTCATCTCGTGCTTGACGGTAAAGGAAAACATCGTGAGGAAACACTTATAACATAGTCTACTTCCAAATAATATTATTGAGTTCCCGTTGGATGTGTGAGCGAGCTAGTGTAAGGCTGTAAGACAGACTGAATCTTTCGAGTTGGTGGATTATGAACACAGATTTTTAAACCTTGGGTAGTGTTAAACCACTAAAAATGTTAAAAAAAAATTGTAATAAAATTTTGTGCAAATAAACATTTTCCTAAATCGCGCTAACGTTTGCTTTGCCGATATATATAGGTTCTCGACTCTGACAATATAGAGTTCATATTTTTGTAACGTTTTGCTCAATTTCAATCTCAATCATCACGAAGTGGTCAACCGAAACTACGGCTTTGGTGTTTTGGAAAGTGAGTGAGGAAACGGGTAGTTAGAATTAAAAAAAACACCAGTAATTTATAGGAGCATATATTTTATTGAATAAAATATTTTGTACGATATAAGAAGAGTAGGGAGTATCGAATGTGGGGGTACATTATCTTATAAGCGGCGAGGACATGCGCACACGCCCCATTATTGCTGCACGAGTCGTACTGTTATTTTGATTAAAGAATTTTGTTACCCGAATTGGTGTCACGGAGTTGAAGTCAAACAACTCTATTGTAGAGCTAATATCCAAGAATAAATTATAAATTTTGCAAGAGAATTATTGTGTATGTAACAATAACTGAAGCCAACGAAACTAAAGTGGCGTAGTCGAGACGATAGAAATTCATTGCGTGGTAGTTGATAGGTCTCGATGCGATCAGGCTCTTGAACTCCTTGAGGGATTCTTGTATTTCCTTTGCTGTAATAAACAGTATACATTTTACAAGTAGTACTTTTTCTTACTATAATCGTTTTAGCAAAGCGTAAATACTTAATTTATTGCTTAATTTGTGTTTATAATTCATCTCGTGCTTGACGCTAAAGGAAAACATCGTGAGGAAACCTGTATATTTCTAATTTCATTGAAATTCTGCCACATGTATATTCCACCAACCCGCATTGGAGTAGCGTTGTCGACTAAGCTCCAAACCTGCTCAAAAAATAAGAGGAGGCCTTAGCCTAGCAGTGGGACATTCACCGGCTGTTACTGCAATATATACTATATTATTATATTCTACGATTTTCCTACGAATATTCTAAATTATTGGTGTATAGTGTATTAAACAAGGCTATATATAGTTAATAAGATAAAATGCGTCTTACTTATTTTCTTCTTGATAAGAATGTGATCGATCAATCGTATAATTCTTTCAGTCTGTCTGTAGTTCTGCTCACAGTAATATATTCCGGAAAAGAGTACCAAACTGTCACTAAAGATCTTTGCCGTTGTTGAAATAATTGCAAAATACATGGAATTCTTTGGCAATACCTAGAAGCAAATACTTTGGTAATATTTTAGTTGCTAAAGACAATAAGCAATTTTGTACGTATGTGTCAGATTCATTTTATATGATTTATATGATTAGTGTGAAGGAATAGATTGTAGGAGCAAATGTACTTGAAATGTTAATTTCTAAAACTCGATAGTATTTAGTGGTTTAAGTAAAATTATGATAAAAAAAAGTTATTGTTATTAAAAATCACTGCAGATTAGTTACTTTGTGTCTTTCATAAATGTAATGTGTTAAATTTGTATTAAACAATTGAAATAATGTACATTATTGTCAATGATTTAATATTTTTTAGAATTTCAAAAATATTTAATTTTAAACCCCGATACACAAAGAGATGATGAAATGAGAGAGAGGGGTGTTATAAGTTTAACGTACATCTGTGGCATTGTTTGAAAAGTGACTTAATTGAAAATTTTCTAAGCCATTGCTATTTTTATTTGTCATTAAAAATCTGGTATGTTGTTTAATGACCATCAGCTGTTTTCCTAGTTGTTAAAAGGATGTAAGGAACTACTGGCCTGATGGAATAACAACTTAGTAACTATTGATAGCAGTATCATCTGGATTCAGCAGGATCCTACATCCTACATCCACTGACAGCTGATGTATCATGCTCGTTGGCATATTCTCAATAAATAGGTTACGATTGACATAACTGTGTAATAGTTTTGGTTTTCTTGAGTCGTGGCTTATAAAATTTGAATTTCAGTTATATTGTTTCCTTACCATGGTTCCCACTAAAATTCTTACTATTAAATTTGTCATCAGTATCATATCCAGCAAATACAGCAAGCAAGAGAGAAATATCTGCGTAAAAAAAACATTTGTAATTCCAATGTAGATTTTACATCTAAATATTTTTTTTCTTTATACTTTGTACATGGTGTGAAGACTAGCTGCTGACTACCTGCATGAGACATTATAGTGTGTAAGAACACAAGTGTACCCTTGATTTCCTAATTCTCGTGAGTTTAGGCGTAGGACCCAATATATTTAGGAGTTTTTCGAGGCTGCACTTCATTGGCATAATTTCTGGATTCCAGCCTGCTATTAAGAATTTCTCTGCAGAACAACCTAATAATTTTTTTATGATCAGACCTGAATTAGAACCCATGACCTCAAGATCTGCGTTCGGTCTATTCATTATGAGAGTTATGGAATGCACTTGTGTTCGTGCACACACTATAAAATTGCTATAAACTTTTGACCGTGTTCTGGAAAATAAAGCATGAACATAGCATAACATAGCCAAGCATTGTGTTTATGAGCACGTGCTTTTCAATTATGCAATTAAATTACATTTTAAAAATACCATTAAATAAAGTAAATAAAATACACACCCTGAATCCATATTTGATATTTATAAAGTCACATTGCTCGTTTAACATAATATAACATCTGCTCAACCACGTTAACATGTCAGCACGGTTGTTTGGAAAAGCCTTCAAAGAACCCAGATCGTCAGATTTTCTCAAACCTTGTGTACTAATCCACGCCTTATCATATACTATCATCACACCCGGTAAATTATCGGTACGATAGTAATAATTTTGGAGTAAATCGCCAATGTGTTCCAAACGATACTTTACGAGAATCCAGTTCGATATAACATCAAGAGAAGTCAACATTTTCATTATGATATAAATAACCTCGACGAAATAAATATTTATCAATGAAGAACTTAAATCGACCGTCCATGAGATTAAATCGATGATTATTAAGATAATACTAATAAATACGAAGATACAGCTAATTCGTGAGATGCAGTTTCTAGACTTTTTGTAAAGGGCCATACCGAGGATGCTATCTATATGATCACAGACTATAAAATAGTCAATGTATGGTTGTCTACCGTATTTGTAAACGAAGATAATATCAGTGATGTATTGCACATATCCAAGCAGATACGGTATTTGTATTGTGTCCTCAAATGTAAATATCTTATTGAATTGCCGTTTTTGTATAAAACTATAAACGCAGTAAATATTAACGGTCAAGAATAACATTAAAAATAATATGAATTTGTAAATTTGGAAACTGTATTTTAGTTTATCTCCATCGCGATAAATACAAGATAGTCCCAACATTTTCAGAACATAGTTCAATAGCGATAGTGTTGAATATGCGTCCCGTTTTGGGTATTTTTTACGTAGGTCTTGAATCTTCATTTCTTGCAGTCACACTGATGTGGATAAATATGTACCGACATGTGTTTTAACTTATCTATCTAATATCTTTTTTTTTTAGTATATATGAATTAAGGTATTCCAATAATTACCTTGTACAGTCTGATCAATTTATTTTTATAGAAGCTTATATTTTAACTAGCGTTGGTCTATTTCCTATTTCCTATTTTTTTTATAAATTCCAATAAAAAAAGAACGTTTATCTATTGAGATTTAGTAATTAAATGAGATATAAAATTTCGTCTTTAAATTTTGCAAGGTGGAATTGATATTTAAGTGCAAAGATATTTAAGTGCTAAATTGGTGTGATTGAAATTAGTGTAGACTGAGATATATTGAAGGGGAAGATTTTTTAATGTTATAGATGGACGGGCAGACGGGCCATCTAATGGTAAGGTCACCGACCGATGTAAGAAATATTAACCATTCCTTACATCGCCAATGCTCCATCAACCTTGGAAACTAACATCTTATGTCCCTTGTGCCTGTAGATACACTTGCTTACCCTTTAAACCGGTATGCAACAATATTTAGTATTGCTATTCAGCGGTAGAATATCTGATGAGTGCATGTATTTATTGCTTCACATTGATAAAATATTATGTTAATTTTTAAAGCTGATATACCTAACAATTAACAAAAAACAGTCTGTAAACGTCCCAGTGCTGGACAAATATAATTCCTGTTAAGAAAATGGCATAGGACTGATTTCATGTTGTATGATGTAAATAATATATTCATTGATATATATATATATGTGTGTATTTTATATTTAAATTTATTTATTAGTTTGTTTTAGTTATAGATTAAAGTTATTTTTTTATTATAGCACCACCTACCTCATACTCTATGAGTTATTACATACAACGTTGTTTGCATGGAAGAAATCGCTATATAGTGATAAGGTCGCCAAAATTTTAGCTGCTTTTATTTAGGCTGTATCCATGTTTTGTATTTTTTTTCTCTTTATGATGTACAATAATAGTATTAAGTAAAGTAAAGTAATTTAGCAGATGTAAAGCGTATGTATTAAAAGACATAATTAATAAAGTTAATGTGTTTTATGATATAAAAAAATATTGTTACTTAAACACAAACATCCTATATAATAACCAATTTAAGTTATAGTTTCCATTAAGTTATTGCAATAAGTCGAAACAGGAACAGTTTGTCGAAAGTAAACACATTAATTAGTCATGAATGGTATCAACGGTTAAATGTTATTGTTTTTGGTATCAGTTCAATTTATTTACGCTTGAGTTTATAAGTAAAAATCAGTTGTTTTAGCGTCTTTTTAAATTTGTTGCTAGAAATAAATACGAAGATACAGCTAATTCGTGAGATGCGGTTTCTAGACTTTTTGTAAAGGGCCATACCAAGGATGCTATCAATATGATCCGTAAACCGTAATCGTAACAGCCTGTGAATGTCCCACTGCTGGGCTAAAGGCCTCCTCTCCCTTTTTGAGGAGAAGATTTGGAACTTATTCCACCACTCTGCTCCAATGCGGGTTGGTGGAATACACATGTGTGGAATTTCAGTGAAATTAGACACATGCAGGTTTCCTCACGATGTTTTCCTTCACCGAAAAGCACGAGATGAATTATTATCCCAAATTAAGCACATGAAAATTCAGTGATCCGCGATCATCGGTTAAGATTCACGCGTTCTTACCACTGGGCCATCACGGCTTATCAATATGATCATAGACTATAAAATAGTCAATGTATGATTGTCTACCGTATTAGTAACAACTTAACCTCCCACCTATATAGATAATAAACAATAATAATAATAATAATAATTAAATATTAAAACGATTTCATTGTAGTACACATATATGGAAGTGAAAAGCAATCACTTGTCAGTATGCGGATCCTCCAGACCCATTTCGGCCACGGCGGCCAATTTTAAGAGAGATTAGCCAACTACGAAGGACCATTATAGTGCACAAGTGTGTGCGCAAACAGGTGCACTCTGATAATTCCATAACTTTCATAATCCGATTTTTTTTTTTTTAATTTTTTTTTATGGAAAAGGAAGGTGGACGAGCATATGGGCCACCTGATGGTAAGTGGTCACCAACGCCCTTAGACATTGGCATTGTAAGAAATGTTGCCCATCGCTTAAATCGCCAATGCGCCACCAACCTTGGGAACTACGATCTTATGTCCCTTGTGCCTGTAATTACACTGGCTCACTCACCCTTCAAACCGGAACACAACAGTACCAAGTACTGCTGTTTTGCGGCAGAATGTCTGATGAGTGGGTGGTACCTACCCAGACGAGCTTGCACAAAGCTCTACCACCAGTCAATGGGATGGATAACCTAAAATAATTCAATAACCTATGTGCAAGTGACCATTGTCATAACGAGAATTAGGTTTCTTAGGTACATATTAAAGCAGAGTTATTAGACCAGATAATTTTCCATTCAATTTTCATTGCTTAACTAAATTAATATAATACATCCTATACTCGGCGCTGGTGGAAAACGTCGTGAGGAAATACACATCATGTTGGATGAATTTTTGTCACATGAGTTTCACCAACATTTGTGCGGCTTGCTAGGACTAGGTTCTCTGTTCTCCGGGAATGGAGGTGCGTTGCGTTTGTGTGCGCAAGTGATCCCGTTACGCCCTTCGAAGAGACTGCGTGGGATTTATGCGTTTCGGCATAAATGCGTTTTTCCAGCGAAAAAAATCTGTGCCTTCTCCTCTCTGTTACTTCGCTTTAGCTTTGTTCATATATTTTTATATTACGAAAAATGTACACATCATCGTAATTATATTGCATATATTTTTTTATCTTGTATTCTTTCAAAATTCTTTATTTCTACGTAATAATTTTTCTAGATCTCGAACGTTGAACATCTTATTTAAATAGCTAGACTTTAGGTAATTTAGGTTATTTAGGCACTAATCTAGGGTGAGCCATTCTCTTTACAACTACCATAATTATTTATGTTGTTTTTTTTGTTATTGACTAATGGTCTGAAATAATAAGTTATTATTATTATTATTTGTAGAAATAATAATAATAATAATAATAACCCCCCGGGGATCACCTTGCCGTGGTGGGGGGGCTTACGGGTAGCTGGTACTGGTTCTTATGGTCCTATCATCTTGACCTTTACACATTTTCACATAGCCATATACATCTTGGCAAACACCTACCCAAACTAACGATCCCAAACCCGACCCAATCTTGTCATTGGAGATTAACATGGAACGCAGTAATAAAAGATATAGTTTACGGTCGCTGCCCGGGGGTCGCCGGAGCGCATCTGGAGCCGGATGTCACAGCATGCGATCCGTTGGCGATGGGGGACTGAACAGGCGGGTTCCCCTCGAAGAATATGTTACAGCCGACCAATCACCCTCACCTTCATCGACTTCACTTTCAAATCACTAACTTTTTTCAAACTTCCCATCACCTTCTTCAACTGCAACTCTCTTCGAGTCGCCAAGCTCTTCACCACCATCACGATGTTCATCCCATATTTCAATGCCAACAGCTGTTGCGCAGGAGGCATGTGCCATCAATGCTGCGCCCAGCGCTGGTACTTCTCGTGTGCGAAATAAATGTTCTCAAGATATGAACCGCTTTATATGGCACACATATTTACTAATTACTAAATGTGAAACAACACAAATGAATAATTATTTACAACTATTGCACGAGCAGTTTAATCAGAAATTCCCCAATATGCAAGTATCGCGACAACGTGTAGGAGATCAATGACGTGCTATTCTCAGGCGCAAATTACTACCACAGAACGTTTTAGATGAGATAAGAAATGAAGTGGCAGACAAAATACAGGCAGAGGGAGAAATAGCAGATATTCCACTCAGACAATCTTCTCAGTCCGAACATCTAGCCTCACAGATAAACTCAAACAGTAATAAACTAATGAAATGGTCCAATGTAATCAATGAAGATATAGTCCGATGTTATTTTGAATCAACAAACCTAGAAACAAATAAAACAGCTTATCGGAAAAAGTTATTTGAGCTCGTTGTAGACAAACATCCACACCTTTCACATCTTTCAGAACAGAGAATTGCAGATCAGCGAAGAGTAATATTTTTCAATAATTTGGTTAATAAAGATAAGATAGAAGAAATTAAAATAGAAATAAACAAAAAACTACAAAATGCAATAAATCAATCTTACCCATAGAATCAAATATAGCTTCAACAGACTCAAATCACAGCCAGCCCGAAACCATTTTAGGTACCGGTATATCTTTGACTGAAAATGAATGTGATAGTATTTTCTTAGAAAATTGTAAATTAACACCCAACTTTATCGAAATAGAGTTTAATAACGCAATAAATAGGTTTAAAGATATGCATCCAGAAGAAAGACCATATATTCCAAAACAAAAAACTTCTCGTAAATTTGCTACTATTACACGAACATTGAATAATGAAAGTCTCCCGAAACATTTAAATAGCAACATAGATTTTAAATATTTACATGCACTAATTTACTCAGCAGCTTATACAGCAGCTGTCTGTAATGGTACAATTTTTAGAGTAAACAATGATACAGTTCAAAATAAATACCTTAAAAAACCGAATATAATACCTTAAAAAATGGCAGAGAAGAATTGAAAAAAGAATTAAAAAGTATAGACTAGAAATCGGAAGATTAACTCAATATATTGCAGGTAATAGAAACCAGAAAGTAATCAAAACCGTAGAAGATATTAAAGTAAAGTATAAAACCCATAGTCAATACGAGGAACCAAATATTGAATTAGAACATTTTCTTGACACATTAAAACAAAAATTAAATACTGCATCTAAAAGGCTTAAACGATACTTAACATGTACAAATAGAAAACAACAAAATTTTACATTCACAAACAATGAAAGAACATTTTACAGAAACTTAGGAACACATAATCAGAACACTTTAACTCAAAACACTGTATACACCACACCACAAAAACTTCACGAATTTTGGGCGGGTATTTGGTCAAATCCAGTCCAACATAATGCAAACGCCAACTGGCTTCAGAAAATCGGAGATAGTACGCATATAGAGCAAATGAATTTTAAAAACATACCAATAGAAACGTTCACTCAGATTATCAAACGCACACATAACTGGAAAGCTCCTGGTACTGATAACATACATAATTTTTGGCTTAAGAAACTCACTTGCATCCATCCAGACATCCATAATCACATATGTCAATTCATCAAATCACCAAAAACTACACCAAAGTTTTTAACAACTGGAATTACCAACATGCTCCCTAAAGAATCAGATCTTAAGAATCCTGCAAATTATAGACCAATCACAAGTGTGTGTGCAAACACAGATGCACTCTCTATTCCTTAACTTTCATAATCCGATGGGACGGCAATCCGACACGACCGGAAAGAGTTCAGGCGCATGACCAACGGCTCTCCGTGCTTTCCGAGGCACGGGAGTGAACACACTTACAACTTCCAGACTCCGGGCTGCTACTGAGAATTTTCTGACAGAAATACCCAATAACGTTTAATTGGCCCGACCTGGGAATTGAACCCAGGACCTCCGAGTTTGCGGCCTTACATCAAGCAACTAGACCAACGAGGCAGTCGGGTAGAAATATTGGCGCTATAAATACCAATAATAAATAAAACAATAAACATTTTAATTAATCATAGTTTATTATTGCATATTTTGCAAGAGAATTATTGTGTATGTAACAATAACCGAAGCCATCGAAACTAAAGTGGCGTAGTCGAGACGATAGAAATTCATTGCGTGGTAGTTGATAGGTCTCGATGCGATCAGGCTCTTGAACTCCTTGAGGGTTTCTTGTATTTCCTTTGCTGTAATAAATGTTCTACAATTAGTTAAGGAATTTATGATTATATAATATAACCCATTTTTTAAATGTAAAATAACTATTATTGCGTCTTGAGTGTAAGACCGTCTCGTCAGCCATTAAATTGTTAATATTTAAAGCAATTTATTTTTTATTTTATAAAAGTAAAATATGATGATAAACATTAATAGTTCTAGGTATATATATTAATATGATGGTCGTTGGTGGTTATTAGTGTATCACAAAGTATTTATTAAAAAATGTTATGCTAATTTTCTTGGTGATAAGAATGTGATCGATCAATCGTATAATTCTTTCAGTCTGTCTGTAGTTCTGTTCACAGTAATATATCCCGCAGAAGAGTATTAACGTATAGCTGGTAATCCTTGATGTTGTTGAAAGAATTGGTAAATATATAGATCCGTTTGGAATTACCTGAAATAAAATAACTTATGGTAGTTTAATCTTTCGCCAAGCAGCTGTACTTACAATTATTTGTTTTCATCTCATGATGGAATATAAAAGATAAAATCAACTACAGCACAATTAATTATACAATCGATAGTACAGATATAGATAGTACTTTTAAACCCTTAATAATATTTTTTCTATTTCATTGGTCTTACCAGAGTCCCAATCAGTAGCCTTATTATCAAGTTCCACAATAAAACCATATCCACTAAGTACATCAAAAATATAAGAAAAATCTGCAACAAAATATCGCAAATATTACGAAGACTGATAAAATGGATACTTTTTTAAAAGGGCGTTAGCTTATGTGTTAAGTATAGGCTATTCAAATTTCATCCACATCCGTTCAGTAGATTTTGCGTAAGAAATTATATCCGTCCATCCTCACAAACTTTCCTGTTTATCATATTAGTAGGATATAATGAAATATCCGGGATGATCTATTTAGAACACGTAAATCTTATCCGAATATTTAAGGTAGAAGCCCGGGCAAGCGTCACATACTTTTCATGTACTTAATAAATGTAAAACCATTCCGTGCTCGGCGGTGAAGGAAAATATCGCGAGGAAACCAGCTGAAATGTTCAAATTCTGCTACAAGTGTATCCATTATTAGAGCACCGTAGCGAATTAAGCTTCAAACATTCCGCTCAACTATGAAACAGCCTTAGCTCAGCAATATTAGAAGACGCTATTATTTTACTTATAAAATGAGATCGTGTATACATAGCCTTATCGTAAATAAAGTAAATAAAAAGATACACACTCTGAATCCATATTTAGTATTAATGAAGTCACATTGCTCGTTCAAAAGAATATAGCATCTGCTTAACGATTGGATATTGTTACGTCGTTCATTGGTAATAGTATTCAAGTCATTAAAATGATTGAACTTCATAACATCTTGTGGATTGATCCAAACTTTATCATATATAACATTCTTCACAACACCCGGTAAGTTATCGCTATGATAGTAATAATTTTGAAGCAGATCACCAATAGTTTGCAGGCGATATTTTATTTGAATAAGGTTCGATATACAATCGAGAGAGGTTAACAATTTTATAACAAGATACATGATCTCCACGGAATAAATGGTGATTACTATCCAATTGAAATGATGAATCCATGCGATAGATTCTACGATTATCGTGACGATAACGATGAATGTAAAGATTAAACACATTCGTCTAATGGTCTTGCTGGTGCTTTTGTAGGAGGCCACGCCAAGGATACTATCTATGTAATCGTAGAGCAAGAAATATTCAACGTAGCACTGCCTACCGTACTTGTAAACGAATATAACATCAAAGATGTATTGAACATATGTAAGTAAAAAAGCCGTTTTTATGGAATCCTCAAAGTTGAGAGTCGTATAATTTTGGCTATAATGCCTCTTGAATTGAAAGGTTAATACGAATACGTTTGAAGAAAAGAAAAATATGATGTAAAATATAAATAGCCAAATTGGACGACTCAGCTTTAGTTTGTCACCATCACGGTAAATGCAGGATAGTCCGAATATTTTCAGAGCGTTGTTCAATGTTGATAATGTTGAAAATGCGTCGCGTTTATTTGTTTTCTTACGTATATTTTTGATCTTCATGTTTTACAATCAAACTGATGTGGAACACGTGGGTGCTTGCTTGTCTATATAGTATCAATTGATTACATTTCATTTTCTATAAAATTAACAAAGTCTAATTATTCTTTTTATACAGGTTGATTCTGTTTTCTTATTTAAATTTTATTTTTGTAAAATAACTTGGATATGAATATTCATTCGTGAATTTTATCGGAGTTTGTATTGAATTTGTTTTAATAAAATTAATTTATAGTTTTGTTAAAAATCGTTAGATTTTTATCCACGGCTATCTATCTCAACAGGCACAATTGTGCAGGAGATTGTATTGTAGTGCACAAGTGATCGAGCTAACGCAAGTGCGCTGTCTCCATAACTATCATCATTTGATAGGTAGACAATCCGACAAGAGAAGAGATCAGGCGCAGGCGATCTCTTTACGTGCACTAAGGTACGTGAATGAAAACACTCTCAACTTCAATATTATACTTCAATATTCTGGTTAACGGTAAATAAAAACTAATATATTTTTCGAAGGTTTTATACAAAATGGTGTGAAACAAAATTTTCTTCATTATATTTCTACATTCGTAACCGATGGTAGCGGCTGACGATTCATAAGCACTTGTAAAAGTCTATTTGAATAAAAATATTTTTAATGAATATATTTTGATTTTACAATTATTTTTAATGAATATATTTTAAGATACACTTAAATATTCCAAGTAATTAAGTGTATCTTAAAAATTCATTCGTGACATTATGAATGCGATACTGAGTTTATGTGTTATGCTTTTACGTCTGAACTAATCAAACTATAATGAGTTTTCTCATACATGATATCAGTAGTATAAGGACATATATAAGGCTAACTGCTCCTTACATGCGGCCTTGGGTGGAAACTATTGTAATGACGAAAGCTTATTTGATTTTATTTTAAATGATCGTAGTTTTGAAGCATTTTATACACACAGCCTATATTATAAGCAATTTTCTTTATGGCTTTCATTAAGTTATTGTGGATCAACACCTATATGTTTATACGTCGATAGTGTTGACTGTCAAGGGTGTCACATTAATTATATATCTATATAATATACAAATAAATGAAATTAAATTGTCTGTCTTTATTTTCTAGAATGACTTTTAAGTTATATTGCTATTTGCGAGGTAGCAAAACAAAAACAATTATTTATTTTTTATTTTTGTCCGTCTGTTAGTCCGGGGATAATCTTAGAAACTGATAAATATTACACATATATAAAAATTAATATATATAAAGGTGTTCCAAGGTACTGTTTTGTCTTTATTTCATCAAAATCGGTTTAGTCTAACAAAAGTTATAACAACGTTCACGTACCTATCTTTGTTGTCTAATATTTTAGGTTTATCTATACAAATCAATAAAATTGAAGATTCTATCTGTGGTTTCAAAATAACTGCTTTTATTTAAGAAAATATAGCTATTTGCAAATACGTAATTTAAATATTATATTATAAATTCAAATTATGTAGTATTCAAATTATGACATTATGTACGTTGAAATGTCAAATTGTAAAGGATTTTGTTACAAACCGAATTCTACACTGATAGAGCCGCGGGTTTTACTAGTTTCGAACATAATTTGTGTATAATTTATAGCGATTTAATCTATCTGATGACATACAAAGCCAAATGGATTGAAAATTTGAAGTACAAAAAACTTAAGCAAATTATATTATTGCAAGTTTAGATGGTTTAGTAGTTATGTTAATAGTTATATTAAGCGAGTTCGAATCTGGTAGTTTCTTTTTGTAAATCTTTAATTGATCTCGCGTTCAGCGTTGTTGAGACATATCGACGGAACCTGCATGAGAAAGAGGAGTTAGGTATACTGTGGGCCATACAGTACAGGCTGTTACTATGAATGTTTTTGCGCAATGAAGTTTCCTGGCTTTTTGTTAAACCAATTCCATACCTAAGAAATATTATTAGCATATTTCTTACATATTCTTCAAGTCTGCTGGCTGACGGTGTTCTTTGTTGTAATTTTATCATTGATAGTTTTACCCATTGCAATTCAATAAAAAAAATATAACTATAAAAATATTTTTGTAGATGTTTTAAAAATAATAATTTATTACAAATATAACATCTCGTGTATTGGTGACAGGAGGGCTGCTTCGTTTTTCACCCAGGTGATCGGAATTGCGATACAAAAGGGAAATGCTGCTAGAATTCTTGCAAAAATTCCTCGCGTTCATGATGTGAACAGTAGTTATTTCTAATTTTTATTTTCATATATTTAGCCTTAATGTAAATATTTTTTATGTAAAAATGAAATAAGTAGAGGGATTGTTAAAGGCGCTACATGATGTTAAGTAGTCACCGTCATCCATAGAAATAGAAATAGACAAGTATTAAGCATATTGGCGGGCTGGTTGGCGTGGTTGGAAGATACTTGCCTTTCACGCCGGCTGTGGGTTCGATTCCCACCCAGGAAAGACATTTGTGTGCATGAACATGTCTGTTTGTCCTGAGCCTGGGTGTAATTATCTATATAAGTATGTATCTACAAAATAAAAGTAGTATATGTAGTATAGTCAAATAATTTCCGGCTCGGAAAAAAACACCTCACAACTGAGCAGAATCGTAGTTTGAACCCAGGACCTCGTGATCTAGGATTTATAGCCACTAGACCAACGAGGAAATTTTTTAATAATAATAGCAATATTAATCACTAAAATATTAGATAGTTAAAAATAATGTTGAGTAATGTTAATTTCTATTTAGTTGTTGTTATTTATAAACATCTAGCATAAAAGGTGAAGCTCTAATACACTTAAGGCAAAACAAACTCAGGAGAGTCAAGTCAGCTATCTCTTTCTAACACACAAATAACATCATCCTTCTCTTTCACTCGAACGTCCTCAATGATTCCATATAAGTGTCCAGTTAAACGGTCCTTTCAGACGATTTTCCGCCTGAAAAGAAGCCGAGCAATTAAGCGAGTAAACACGAGGGTTGTGTCTATATTTTATTTCCGCTTTGACACAATACACTCGGTATTTCTACGAATTTCTTTCTTTGATAGCGATAATTAAATGACAATCAGGTATTGCTCTGTATGTGACGAATTTTACGGTCAGTGTGAAAATTGTTTTTGATTGCGCTTTTATTTTCGTATTTTTACGTGGTTTTATTTGCTTAGGGCTTCGTGCCTGGATACCAGCCACTCATCGCATATTCTACCGCGAAGCATCATTGTTCTGTACCAGTTTGAAGGGCGAGAGAGTCATTTAAACTACAGGCACAAGGGACATAACATCTTAACTCAGTGATGGTTGGCTCAGATGGCTTATTGACGATGTCAGGAATGACAGTTACAGACTTAAACAAGACACAGAACAGAACAACATTGCAAAAATAATTATTAAACAAACATATTTAAACCTTTACTTGACGATACCAACAGCAGCTGACATTAGTTATAATGTATTTCGCGATTTTGTTAGAAGGCAATCGAACCAAACACACACAAATTCTCACAACTTGTGAGAAGTCGTAGTAATGTAACTTGTGTGTTATTTGTGGATACTAGTAATTAATTGTAGATATAAATACACTCTTCACTTCACTTATTTATAATGTTACGTTATTTATATAATCGTCCATTTAAATTAATTGATATGAAGTATTTTATAGTTTTTCATATATCTATTCAAAAAAATTTATGAACTTTGAAATAACATTAAATTGAAAACATTTTTATTACATTATTCATGATATTTGTACTCAAATTTGACGGGCCGGTTGGCGTTATTGGTAGATGCCTTACGCGCCGCAGGCCGTGGATTCGATTCTCACCTAGGACAGACATTTGTGTATATAAACATGTCTATTTGTCTTGATTCTGATTGTTATTATCTATATAAGTATGTATTTACAAAAGAAAAGTAGTGTAATTAGAGCTCTGCTTAGTTTGGGATCAGATGGCCTTGTGTGAATAATGTCCCAAGATTTTATTATTATTAATTGAACATAAGACATCAATAATAACGCATTCATATAAGTCGATTGAATACACGAGCATACAAATTAAATCTTCCAGGTATATTGTTTTCAAAATCTCTAACCCTATCGTACGCAAGCTTTAGCGTTTTGTGTAAGAAATACTTATAAAAGTGCTATCCATCGTGGAAATTTCGCATGTACCGTGTTACGTACCGTATTAATGAAAAAAAGAGGTATTTTATATTAGGAAAAAAAAATAAGAATATTAAATAATATTAAATTATATAAATATAAGATGTGTAACCATGGATAACAGTATTAGTGATATTTTCCTTTGTAAGAGTGGCAGCACTACACCTTTTGTCTATTGACTTTCTTATCTGTATTCCTTATTTAAATCTTGTTATCTCATGTGTAAGTACACAAATAAAAAATAAAAACTAGATTTTTTACTCAATCGATTTGTTCTTTAAAATAAATAATTCAAATAAATAAAACCATGTTTGTCACTGTGCGTCTGTTTCTACGTTTGAAAACCAAATATCTATACATAGTATTACATCTCTACGTATTATAGTTTATTTTATTTTAGTTATAGGACGTAACCCAGAGGCCGTGGATGCGTGAGGTGGGGGCCTCGCGTGTTTTATTATAGACAGCCCTCAGGAGGACGGCAGCTGGGATGGCCTCGCGCTGCCGTGCACTAGCGACGAGTGCGGGGGGGGCGAAATTATCTTCGCCCCCTGAGGAGAGCTCCACCAAGCCAGGAGCGGGGTACAGCAAGACAGAGGCCGCGGATGCGTTAAATCAACACGATCCCGCAGCCTCTCCGATACGTGCCGAGGACGGCCATCGCAGTGGTTTTAGTGGGTAAGAATCCCACATAACCCGGTTCCCCCCATGGGAGCCGGGTACCGGGTTTCTGCTACTCGAATTGGCTGAGTAAAAGACCAACAGTCAGAGTCAGAATACAGAGTCCTAAAAATATACTTCTAGCAGAAATAAACTTCAAGAAACAGAGAATTATTTAAAAAGCTATCGGTATAAATTTATTCACTCGTGTAATAGTCGGCAATGTTTTAAAAGGGAATGTTTCGAACAATTTCCACGAAACAATTGTGACATCTATATACATTGTCCACGCTTCCTGGTAGGATTACCACGAGTTTGCTTTAAGGGAAAACAAAATGAAACAAATGTATTATATTAGTATAAAAACTTGTGTTATATATTTAAAAAATTAATGTTTTAAAAAGTGAAACAAACTATTAAAATATAATTACAGACGACAGCTATATTTTTTTAGCACGACAGATGGTTAGTACTTGGTAAGTAGCTCTACCGGTAAAGGTTTTGTAAGAATTGCACACAGTACCGTTTAGTAGAACTGTAGAACTGTACACTAACCTCATGGTGTACGATCCTTAGCTGGTTTTGAACCCGTAATCTAGTTATCATACTTTAATAAATGAATATTATTCTCTCCACAGATTACATAGTCACCCTGGTCTGGATACGTACCTACTTAATTTTGTAGGTTAATTTTTCGTTGGCATAGCTGTTGATCGTTTACGAACGTTAACGCTCATAGGAACATGTTTGTTTTGAATAAGGTCATATTTGATTTTAAATTTCGATTTTCTGTGATACATAACATGCAAAAGAAAGAGTAAATATTGCTTTTTTAATTTCTATTTCGTGACGAAGAAAATTGGTAAAAGCGAACCAATGTTGCTCGTTCGTTAAATATTAATAAAAAAACTATTTACGATATTATCTGCTAATATTGACATCGAATTCTTTTTGACGATGGTTTTTAAACAATTTTTCTAATTAAGAATAACAGCTGCATAATCGAATTAAATGACATAAGTAGTTGTTTATCAAGCAATTTTGAATCGACTGTAGGTAGTTCTGAGTTGAACTTTTTTTTATAGAATTGGGAGGCGGAAGAGCATATGGGCCACCTGATGGTAAGTGGTCACCAATTGGCATTGTAAGAAACGTTAACCATCGCTTCCATCGCCAATGCACCACCAACCTTGGGTACTAAGATGTTATTTCCCTTGTGCCTGTAATTACACTGGCTTACTCACCCTTCAAACCGGAACACAGCAATATTAAGTACTGCTGTTTTGCGGTAGAATATCTGATGAATGGGTGGTATCTACCCAGACGAGCTTACACAAAGCCCTACCAAATTTGTATATAAAATAATATTATTAGAAACAAATGAAATGTAAATGAACCTACGGTAATATAATATATGTACATAACATAAAAATCTGATACTTATTCATTAATGTACATAACATTAAAGCGAAGATATGTCAAAATGTTAACATTATCATTTAATTGCAATTTCAGACATATCAGCTTTTTCTCTCTGACTACATTGAACTATTCAAAATATATAAAACGAGGACAATTAATAAAGTATTATACTTTTGACATTATAACAATCACGTTAAAAATACTATTGCAAGGATCTCTTCTAGTTTAGGAGTTTGCGAAAATCTCTTCTACTAACACTACATTATATTCATCATGTAGATTCTATTCGAAAATTAAAAAATACTCCCAAAAAAGACAAGAACATTTAATTGCTCTCAACATACACATGAAATACATTTAAAAAAAAAAACAAACAGATAAAAAATAAATTTTGAAACAATACCAAATAAAAGACATAAAGACAACTCTTTTGTTCCAATAAAACAATAGCGATAATTACAAACAATGAACACATATCATATAAGTGTCGGAAGACAAAGCGTCCGTCATGTTACCCATCGAACAAAAAGGAGACGGAATTACATCAATCCAATATAAGCAAGATTGGTTGGTAATGCGAAATATCTCACATTTCGCATTACCAACGTTCCAACTTGAAGACCAAGAACTAACACGATGTTTAATAATAAATACTAGTGATAATATTAACTATTAACGTTAATGACCTTAATAAATAAAAACGAATGTTTCTTCTTATGTATATTTCTCTATGTACTAAACCACTCATCTGATTGCGATGAAACTGGCGAGTAGCTCGACGCCCGCAAATATTACTGAACCGAAAAAAAATAAAAATATTTTTGTTCTTTATGTTTGTCCTTCAATAAAAACTTATTATTTAAATGAAAGAACTTGAAGATTTAGTTTAATTTATGCTGTATAAGTCCTATTAATGTCATTAATAAGAAAGTGGGGTTGTCGATTTGTCCTTCGTCGAGACTACAAGAATGCAATCGATTCACCTAGTGTTTTGCTCAGAGATACCTTACGGGAAAAGCTTTTTCTTGCCGGATCTTTTCGGTATTCATGTTAGAATTAATGATTGATTATAAAATGATATTGTCAGTTTTAACGCCTATCGGTTGTATTATAAACTTCTATATTAAAAATGTCTTATATAATCTCCAAGCTGAAGATTATTATGAAAAAGTTAAATATCAAAATTCTCATTACTTAGACCAAGCCGATCCGATGGCCTACGAAATAAAAATGATATGTTGAATGGTAAAAGTAAAATACTTGGCGTTTCTCGTGAACACGGACAATAAACGAGCTATTTAATATATTTACTTGAAAGCATATCCTTTAGACAATGAGCTGAAATAGAATGTTAAATCCAATTTCCTTTACGTCCAAGAATACAAAAGTGATGAGATGTATAAATAAACGATTATTAAACGAATGAAAAATAGAATCACAATATCATGAGCCATTTGTTTTTAATTCCACGAACTTCAATGCTCTTTATTTTATTTACCAACGTCCATTACTGATTGCGTAGAATATTTCATTACGGTTATTCCCTGAGGACTTTACATTTTTCTGAGATGAAAAGTACATAATTAATAAGGATTCATCTCTTCAGTAATATTCATCTGATAATTATATTAATTAAATTATTTTTTAAAACCATATGTTCTAAACATATGTTTAAAGTATTACGTTGAACTGCACGCGGAATTTTCGCAATTCACGGTGTAATTAAGATGTTCTTTACTAGACTATATTTTGATATAGTTCTACCTTATATTGAAAGTCATCATTAGATTAAAAATAACGAAATCTAGATTTTTATTAAGTACACGCGGTTATTGAATTTTCTGTCGAAGAATATCAGTAGATGCCGGCGTCTGGAAGTTGGAAGTGTTTACAATTCTGTGTAAAGCGGTTGGTCTAGCGCCTGAAATTTCTCCGGTCATGTCGAATTGCTGTCCCATTATATTATACGAGTGCAGCTGTGTTTGCACACACTTATGCACTATAATATGTTCTGCACAGTTGGGATTTCTCAAGATTATCATCTCATGATTGATCGCCGTGACCGAAATCGGTAAGAGGTATATTATCAGTTAACTAATAAAGTTTGATATATTACGTATAAACTGAATTATATCAAGAGAAAAAAAACTCGAAGATCAATTGTTTTAAAGCTTAATTCTCTTTCCACTCCCAGAGGAATTTTCTCCGCAATCTTAGCTTCATTTTCAGTTATGACGCTCTTGTCGAGCGTGTGCCATTTATTGCAGAACGATTTAATTCAATTCGGTTTGATACTCTGACCTTTTACTGAGTTTAAAATTATATAATACTAGTTTTCGCCTGCGGCTTCATCGTGGTTCACTTCACTTCACGTGTTTGGGTTGTTAGGTTTAAAAGAGTAGCCTGTCCTTTCTTGGGGTTTCAAGCTTGCTTCATACCACATTTCATCAAAATCGCTTCAGTGGTTTAGCCATGAAAGCGTAACAGACGGACAGAGTTACTTTCGAATTTATATTATTAGTATAGATAAGTATGTTTACCAATATTGATTCTTTAATGTTTTAATTTTTTCATTTATACGCATATATAAACCCGAGATGGCCCAGTG
Source organism: Nymphalis urticae (assembly GCA_905147175.2). NCBI lineage: Eukaryota > Metazoa > Arthropoda > Insecta > Lepidoptera > Nymphalidae > Nymphalis > Nymphalis urticae. Next base: position 10,347,006 of record LR990001.1, read on the forward strand.
GTAAGACCGCGTGAATCTTAACCGATGATCGTGGGTTCAAACCCGGGCAAGCACCACTGAAGTTTTTCATGTGCTTAATTTGTGATTATAATTCATCTCGTGCTTTTCGGTAAAGGAAAACATCGTGAGGAAACCTGCATGTGTCTAATTTCACTGCAATTCTGCCACATGTGTATTCCACCAATCTGCATTGGAGCAGCGTGGTGGAATAAGCTCCAAAACCTTCTCCTCAAAAAAGGGAGAAGAGGCCTTAGCCCAGCAGTGGGATATTTACAGGCTGTTACCATTTATACGCATTTGGCATGTTCGTGTATAATTTGTATATTTTTTTTTTTATTGAAATGAAGTGTTTCTTTTACATGACTCCTAGCTTTCGGCGTGGTATCGTGGCTGTGGTCTCCTTCGTGGTGGCGGTGGTGGTAGTCGTTTTTGGGATTTAGGTAAGTATATAAAAGCTTGAGAATTGATAAGATACCTAAGCCTTACTATAAACCATCGGCATGTATATCGACCAGTTAAACAATACTGTCTTCTTCTTTCGAATGTAAAATCAATAAAGATAGACAGAGAGAAATTACGTTTTAATTGAACAACCACAAGACAACGTCTATAAGTAACGCCGTGAATGATTTATAGCTTAAAATATTAATCCTATGCTCTGCTACACAGGGGATTAGTGAATATATGGATGTGTCAGATTTCCCGAAAACATATTCTTTCATTGTAATTTAGGAGGTGAGCTGGAAGTACTTTATCACTAGAAACATCAGTGATGTCGGGCTTATCTGAATCTATGCGATCTTTCGTCGGTCCCATAGAGGCTTTAATATTTATCGCAGTTCTTGATAATATCTAGCCTAATAGTCCTTTACGTAAGGTATCGTAGGCGGCATTCACGACTGTGTTACAAAGACGCAAATGTATATTTATAATTAAAAAAATAATAAATAAGAAATATTAATGTAGTGTAAAGAGGTTTTTTGCTCAGTGGTTAGAATGCGTGAATCTTAGCCAATGATCCCAGGTGATGAACCCAGGCAAGCACCACTGAATTTTCATTTTCTTAATTTTTATTTACAATTCATCATCATCAGTATCCGCATCGGAGCAACGTGGTGGAACAGGGTCCAAGCACACTTTTTTTTTAAAATATGCTGTGAAAGATTTATATTTTTGCAATAAAAGGCATCCAGATGTAAAACTGATATTATAAAAACTTCGAATTGGTCTTTTTTTTAAAGAGACACCCATCATAGAAATTGCGCCGAATTGTCGCGCCAATAATGAATTAATTACCTTTTACCTTTCTATTTACCGACATAATGCCTGTTTTTAAATTAGCGCGCTTCTTTTTTTTTATTAAGCTTCTGCATGGATCTAGGAGTAATAATAATATATAGTTAGTATGTTAATAATACATATAACTATATAGACGTATATTGTATTTGTGGCGGTTCATATCGGTAGAATCTACATATCGTTCTAATGGTATCTTTAAATTTGTTTATATAAATATACTTCTCAAATTGATTTTATGTCAAAAGCGCTTTATGGAATTTGTGACTTTTCTGAAGATTTCCGACGAGGAAACTATGAATAATCACTCAAAACCACGAACGTTGTTGTTTTTTCCGCTTAAAGTTCAAGGGGCTTACAACTACCAAAAATTTATTTCCAGCTAATCGGCTTACAGTGTTCTTGTAGGTAAATAAGTCACACGAACCGTAACTCCTAAATCAACATTCGCTGAAATCGTTGGATTTGAAGAAAATTCCCACCATTGCTTACTAAGCAGATTAGTCGAATACATTCCAAGATTTAGGTGAAATATGTTGAAAGTTTATATATTTCAATTGTAAAAAAATATCTTATTATAGTTTTAATATTTTCGGCATATGTTAATTTAATGTGTGGCTTTGTGCGAGCCCATCTGCGTCAGTACCACCCACTCATGAGATATTCTACCGTTAAATAGATTGCTATGTAGTAGTATTGACTTACATTGTTGCATTTCAGGTAAAACTACAGGCACAAGGAACATAACATCTTAGTTCCCACGGTTGGTGACGTATTAACGTATATAACGTATTATTATTCCATCGCGCACAAAGAAATTTGGCAACTCCTTTCTTTGTCGCACTTCCAAAATATGGAATTCCTTAAAAGCTCACGTATTCCCCTCCTCTTACGACCCGGGTTCCTTCAAACGAGGCGTGAAGAGGCATCTTGCGGGCCGGCAAGGCGAGGGTGGCTAGTGCAGAACCTTCTTCCCGACTGTACTGGCCGTCCTCGCGTTTGGACTCTACTACCACTTAACATCAGGTGGAGTAGAGTCATTTGCCCTCCCGGAAAATATAAAAAAATAAAAAATAATTAACGATGTTAGGAATGATTAATTATTCTTACATCGCCAATGTCTATTGGCGTTTGGTGAACACTTACTATCAGGTACCACTATAACATAAAAACATTACAAATTTCGAATACCTTATAATACTGTAAAACTGACGCAATATTTTGTATCCATTTCATACATCATTTTTTTAACTCTGATCGATTTTTTATTTCTTTTTCTTCTTCGATAGAGAATATATAATACATACGTTTAATATGCAAAGTAATTGACATTAAGACACAAAAAAATGTACATAATTGGATAGAATTTGTAACGTAATATACTATAATATTTTTGTACTAAATAAAATTGAAGTAACAGTATGTAAATATACCACAGTTAAGAAAGATTGGAGATTACCAACAAACTGCTCCAATGTGGCTCGGTGGAATACACAAGTTGCAGAATTTCAGTGAAATTAGACACATGCAGGTTTTCTCATGATGTTTTCCTTCACCATCAAACACAAGATGAATCATCATAATGATCATGATAATCAGAAATTAAGCACATGAAAATTCAGTTTCCTTTGCCCAACTTTCACTGGAGTGAATTCTAGGCGTTAGTTTCAAGAATTGTTAGCGTACTTTCGAAATTTTCATGAATTTCGTCATGTCCAACTAACCAGTGGAGCGGAGAAGTTAGCCAAGAAGTTATCATTTACTTGAAGTAGATTAAGTTGATGTGCTTAATTGAATACTGTTTTATGGGTTGGACGGTTAAACATCAGATACCTATCTTTATATAATTAAATTTTAGTAATGCTTATTTTCAGAGAATTACTAATTAAATATGCATGCTATTTAATACCGACTTTTAATTCTGCGACTTCCACATTGCTGAATAGCCCGTATAAGTTAAACTTGTGAGGTTATTTAATTATATAGCCTGCTTGCATTTACAGCACCGGAGTATATTTCACGGATTGGAATTTGTAAATTACATGGAAATCTATGAAACTTTGAGCAGATCCTTCATTACGATGAGGGGTTACGAAACTATGCCTCGAATAGTTGCTAAATAATATGCACTTGTATCAAGATGGCTGTTCCCAAAGCTAGCCTTATAGGTTAAAATATTACGCGTATTTTTCTTGTAATAAGTATTGGAGTTAATGAATTACAACACACTCGAATCTCGACTTAGACGCGTTCGTGAATCATAAGATATGAAATAGGAGATTGATTACCATAATTATACTCAAAATATAATTTATTCAAGTAGGCTGTTATTAAATTAAATTTGTAGTACGTGTCTCGGATTTAGAACCGAGAAGAATGGGCAAGAAATTCAGTAGTTACTCTTTTTATATAATCAAATTACATAGAAAATTAAATACAATTGAATTATTATTTGACGAGCCGGTGGTGTGGTTGGTACTTGCCCTTCACGCCTAAATTTGTGGATTCGATTCCCAGCCAGGACAGACATTTGTGTGAATGAACATGTCTGTTTGTCCTGAGTCTGGGTGTAATGATCTATATAAGTTTGTATTTACAAAAAAAAAAGTAGTATATGTAGTATATCAGTTGCCTAGTTTCCATAGTACAAGCTTTGTTTAATTTGGGATCAGGTGACCGTGTGTGAATAATGTACCAGGATACTTACTATATTCATCCTGGATGGAAATTAACGAATACAAACTTCACCATTTTCATCATATATGTAATGCTTATTGACCGAGATACTCGATTAGTAGAGGCCTAATCTGTAAGAACAAACTCGACATTCACCGCAGAAAACGGTCGTGAAATGTAAAAATGTGATATACGACATTGACCATAATAATTATTACATTTCAAGAATACCCGTATCAAAATTGTATATCATCGTAAGGCCATTGTCAACATTTTACGGGTGAGTAATGACGTGAATTATTATAAATAGTACTACATTATTCAAAGTCAAATAAGAATTAAAATCGAAATTTGAGCTGTCTGATTCCTTAAATTTTTGAAGCGTTAATAAAAGTGTAGACCGACTTAAAAGCCTTGTAGCCTCCACAAATTTTAAGTTATTTGGTATTCGGGCGAATATTTCAAATATTCTATTTCTTTCTAACATTGAAATTTGTAAACAATTTCTTTTGCCGGTTCTTTTCGAGTCTGGATATTTATTTTCCGAAACGGTGGTAGTTTTATACTTTTATACTTTGACAAGTGAAACAAAATTCGGAATTTAGAATATTCGATCAATGCCGAATCTTAAAAAAACCTAATAAAGCGAATACCGATATAGATTTGTTTTATTTTTATTTTATCACAAAGACAGTTTTATTTATACAAAATAATTTATAGCGCTTGTATATTCAGTTTTATTTATATCTTTGATATATAAATTTACAATTTTACAGTTACGTACATCAGATTAAAAAACGAAACTGTTACAATCATCTCTCGTGACCCGTTCCTGATAACTCTCGTGACTGTCAAAGCCTATTTAATGCGAACGTATTGAATGAAATTTGAAAATTGGTAATCTTTGTTTCATAAAAATAAACGAATTCATTTTTGGAGGTTGATTAGGGGAGTAGATAAGAAATTATTAGAAAAAGTATTATTTAAGAGTATCACGTAGTACGTTATGTACTCTCGAGGAAGCCGCGACGGCTCAGCGATTAGAATTCGTGAATCTTAAGCAAAAACTAATAAATTTTTATGTGCCTAATTTGTATTTATAATCTATCATGGCGGTGAAGGAAAACATCGTGAGGCTAGGTGCATGTATCTAATTTTCAACTCTCTGATCAATGGGGGAGGAGGAAGCCTTGTAGTGCATTCCGTAACAGCCTGTGAATGTCCCACTGCTGGGCTTCCTCTCCCCTTTTCGGGGAGAAGGTTTGAAGCTTATTCCACCAAGCTGCTCCAGTGCGGGTTGGTAGATTACACATGTGGCAGAATTTCAGTGAAATTAGACACATGCAGGTTTCCTCACGATGTTTTCCTTCACCGTAAAGCACGAGATGAATTATTATCCCAAATTAAGCACATGAAAATTCAGTGGTGCTTGCCCGGGTTTGAATCTACGATCATCGGTTAAGATTCACGCGTTCTTACCACTGGGCCATCTCGGCTTAGTAGTGCATTCACCGGTTGTTATTTAATTTTTTTCACGGGAGAAAAGTCGTGTTGACCTTGTAACGTACGATAGGCGATCGAAATCAGCCGTGATATCCATTTCATCTTCGACAGAATGTACACGACCGCTAGCTTTGGACTCGCGATTTTCGATTGGAATTTACGTTTTATATTAAATAGGATCAAGTTCTCATCCGAAAGTAAGCAGGAAACAATTTTAAAACGTACATTGAAAACAATATACGTAAAAAACAGAGTCCTCTTAATAGTCCAGTTATATTCGAGTGTATTTTTATATTGGATCGCTTTAGCTGTAGACAGCGTCGTGTCTAATGGATTGTGAGCGGGCGTTTGGATGGACGAATCTGCCATCATTTTATTTACTTCAAGTTATACGCTTATGTGTGTGTTATATGCTTTATATATTATCGTGTGATAATGGACGTAGATACAGTTTCTTCAGTACCTTTAGTGAACCGTTATAAAATAGGTAGTTTAAATAAAATATACTTTATTCAAATAATAATAATAAACATTTTAGAATTGTTATTTTATATTTTAATCTACTAAGTTCGGAATATATAATAATATATATTCTCTTTTTAATTTTTATAGGTGTATGTAATAAATAAGGATCGCGTCTGCTTATGATTTAAGCCTTAACTATGTATTGTACTAAGCGCTAAAGTTGACGGGATTTCTTCAATGTGAATTTTATTTCTGGGCTCAAATTCAAAGCCTCTTAGTCTATACTCAGTCACCTTCTATACAACTTTCATATACTTTTCCAATATAATAAAATAAATTTTTCACAACATAAGCCGAAATGAGGCAGTGGAAAGATGACATGAATTGCTGCCCGAAGATCACGTGTTCAAATTCGAACTAGCACTAGAATTGGTATGTTACATATGTTTATGAAGTTTCTAAGTATTTACAGTAACAGCCTGTTAATGTCCCACGGCTGGGCAAAGGCTTCCTCTCCCGTTTGAAGAGAAGGTTTGGAGCTCATTCCACGACGCTGTTCTAATGCGTGTTGGTAGAATAGACAATTGAAATTAGACATATGCAGTTTCCTCACGATGTTTTCCTTCACCGTCAAGCACGAGATGAATTATAAACACAAATTAAGCACATGAAAATTCGGCGGTGCTTGCGCGGTTAAGATTCACGCGTTCTAACCACTAGGCCATCCCGGCATGTCTTAGTATTTAATAAAATATAATTATAAGTTGATTACCCACTACATCCGATTAATGTTCTGGCTAAAAACAAATATGTTTTTTTCATAGAGGTTGCCTAGAAAAGATCTGTAAGTGATACTTTATAGAAGTGCAATAAAGACCTAATAGATAAAGAAAATATCGTGATTCTTCAGAAGCGTGTTAGAATAAGATCGATGTAACTCGGTAGATTTGATTATTGTGTAGGTAATTAGTTATATAAGCAATTTAATTTATTAATACCGTGATTTATTTATAATTATTTTCAAATTATATTATTGAATAATAACAATGGATTACGAGTGACCTTTGTTTGAGTTAAGCTATATGTAAATGTACCATAAATTATTTTAAAAACCATCGAGGAATTGGTACAAAATTCACACAGTTCTGGAGTTACAGTACTGGTGGCTTAATATAATCTCTAATAAAATATAGCAATTCGTTTTATTTTTGCATCATTTTTTTGTATCATAGTGGTATCCGAAGCTTGGTGGTGCATTGCCACCAAACTAAGATGTTATGTCCCTCGTGTCTTTAGTTACAGTGCCTCACACTTTCAATCGAAACAACAGTAGCAAAAATCGCTGATGGCGGTAGAACATGTGTTTGTATAAAGTTCTACAACCAAGAAAAATTAAAAAAAGAACATTTAAATATTTTAAAATTGCTTCCTTGTTTTTTTACACAAACGAATTGTTTTTGACGGGCCGGTTGTCTTGAGTCTGGGTGTAATTATCTATATAAGTATGTATTTACAAAAGAAAAGTAGTATATGTAGTATATCAGATGGCCGTGTGTGAATAATGTTCCAGGATATTGTTCTTGAAGTCCACACAGACATGAACAATTTTTGAAACAATAAGGCTATATATTTTATTGAATCTACACAGATCTTAAGTAAAACTGGACACCGTCCCCACAGTTCTTCAACATGCCACTGAGTGTTTCTAAGATAGAAACAGAAGAAAATTCAATTTCAACTAACATTTCTGGAGACGACAAAACCCCTCAATGCCAATTGTTAAAACAACTGACGGCTGCTTTAGAAGTGAAAAATGGATCTTACTGAATAGAATCCGTGGAGTTTTAATACTATTATTTTTAAGCTTCATTCGGATTATTGAAAGCCAGATAAAATAATTTTACATTTTGTACTGATTGTATATTAATTATGATCGCGGCATTATTTCCAAGAAAGGCAATAATGAACAAACAATTTTCGAAGTATACTCGGGGCTAATTAATAATAATGTAAAAAGAGAAAATTTGGTAAGAAGCTTATAATATATAATGAAACATAAGCTTTTGTTTAAGTATAACATTTGATTGTTTCCGGAATGAACTTTTAAATTTATTTATTTTGATACCAGTAGCACGCTTGCCTAAAATGGTATGAAAATCAAATGTAGACGAACATCACTTTCGCAGTCTATTTTGAATCACTACTTTTAACTTGTTAGTTAATAAAGGCATTATACTACATGACTGATTATTTAATTAGAATTAAAACTTCATGGTGGATTGATATGCTTATGTCTCGCTGAATGTAATGGTTCTTCACCTTCATACCATCTTACTTCCCAAGGTTGGTGACGCATTGGCAATGTCTATGGTCGTTGGTGACCACTTACCATCAGGTGGCCTGTCCGTATATGATCGTCCGCCTACCTATTACATATACCTATACAAAAAAAACATGCCCAACGATGGAAACTTAACGTTTCCGTGATCATTTTTCATTTTGACGCTCTATAAATATGGGGTATCCAAAATTGCAACATAACACGGAAGAGAGAAGAGGATAACACTTTATTTAAGATTTTAAAGCGAACGAAATAATATCAATAAAGATAACACTCAAGTGGGATTATACAACTGTTGACATTACATTTTTGAGCTCATCTTATTACATCGCTGGACTATTTGAGAATTATCTACGTAGCACAGTTCTTAAAATATAAGTTAATCATCATAAAATACGTATTAATTTGTGCTCATCCATCATCATCAGATATAGGGTATAGAATATTTCTCTTTATATCATTATTTAATAAAATTGTCAAACGTTAGCCATATTATGTCATTTCTTTTAATAAATTGTAATTTAAAAACATTTTTATATAACCTTAATTGTATTCGGACTTAAGTACTTGGCGAATTGTAAATTTGCTTTTAACAAATATTATTTAAAAATATATTATACCAGGATTAATTGATCATAGTAATATTTAATTAAAAGTTTCTTATGGTTTAGAGGGTTAAAATACTCGATTAAAGATAATTTTACTTATCAGAGGTTTTTTTTTCACTTATGATCATAAAATACAATACATACAGTATTGTATTAATCACCTGGTGGTAGGGCTTTGAGTAGTCCGGTCTGGTTGGGTACCACCATTAGATATTCTGCCGCGGAGCAGCAATATTTAGTATTGTTGCGTTCTGTTGAAGGGTGAGTGAGCCAGTGTAGCTAGAGGCACAATAGCACATAACATCTCAGTTCCGTTAGTTGGTAGTGCATTGGCGATGTGAGGTATGGCTATTATTTCTTACATCGGATATGTCTATGGTGGTGGCCACTTACCATCAGGTGTTCCATGTGCTCGTCCAGCTAAAGTCCAGAAAAATACAATGTCAAAATCGTTTCATGTCGTAACGTTACACATGAGAAAGTTGCATTGAAATTCGACCTCGAAATTAGATTCCCGACCTTAAAACGGTCGCTTCAGTTTAGTTCAATAAATATTATTTTACAAGATACATTTTTGGAAACAATGTCATTAATTACGGAGCTGCAGTGGCGTGGAAAGCTCAGATAAGACCATTTAATGAGTGAACAAACCTAATTCGGGCAGAGAAAATATACTAAATCCAGCTTCCGAGCGTAGTTTCATCCTTAGAGTTGTTAGTTTTTGTGGGAGAAAGATATATTAACATGTTCTTCAGGTACAGTTCTCATTAACTATTCTGTAAGAAAGCCGAGATGGCCTAGTGGTTAGAACGCGTGAATATTAACCGATTATCGTGGGTTCAAACCCGGGCAAGCACCACTGAATGTTCATGTTCAAATTTTAATTAATCTATCATTTTAATTTTTATTTGTTTTTCATTCTGCTATGTATTTTTAATTTAATTATTTATGAAGACTTGATTGTTATATGATTTTTTAATTTGATAATATTTTTTTGTATGTCGTAACTGTCTTCCTAAGATTAAATAAATAAATGAATAAACTTAAAATAATAACAACTTATTGAACATGTCTGTTAGCCCTGAGTCTATGTGTTATCTATATAAGTATGTATTTACAAAAGAAAAGTAGTATATGTAGTGTATCAGTTATCTGGTTTCCATACTACAAGCTCTGCTTAGTTTGGGATCTGATGGCCGTGTGTGAATATGTAAGTTATTATTATTATTAGTTGTGATTCGTTTCAGTTACACACAGTGGTAGGACGTTTATAGGCTGTTACTTTAAAATAAAATCTATGAGCTTTGAGAATTCGTCAATAACGAAATAGTGAACTATTTCGGACCGTGCATCTGAGCACTTGAGTTTTGTCGAGTTCACTCGAATCACGGCATACGATTGAATAAAATGGTGCGTTTCACTTGTCTTCAATACGAAACCGACATTTTTGGTAAATTCCGATTTAATATTTATATGTACATATTTCCTAAATAAAAACAAAATATCTCAAAATCTGATAAATATAACATATTTAAAAAACGTGGTAATTATAAGTATCGATTTCAGTTAGAGCTAATTTCTTTTTAGTCTATCGTTTATTTGCCAGAGTCCATATTTTATTTTGAATAAGAATTAAATATTAATGAATCCTCTTAAAAGTATAAATATATTCATTGCGACCATTCCATTGAGCTAAAACAAGATACACCTGCTATAGGTTGGCGAAGTCACAGGTTAGTATGAGCACGGGCGAAAGAAATCGTATATGATATCCATGTATCGGAGAGCTCAGTATCTTTATATTCGGGTATCCACCGATATCGGTGTAAACTGTATATCCGATATCGTTCTAAATGTCAATTTTCAAACGAAGTACGCGCGAATAGGATTAATAAATAAAAATATACAAGCATAAAAATTGTGTAAATCATTCTTCAATCTTTTTTAATAAAGCCGATATATGGTTGTTTTTTTTTCGACATATAAAGCTCATATTAATGTATTTACAAACATCTATATATAAAAAAATAAAAATAGGTTATTTAAAAAAAAATGGGTTATTTATTCCAAACAACTATACAACAATAAAGTAACAAATATCGACACGTACAATTTACTTACAAAAACAGAACAAAGGACTCAATGCTGAGCAAAAAAAAAAAAGCTGATGATTTTCAAACAACTGAACAGATTTTACTCGCCTCAACACTCCTTTTTTATATCGGGCATTAAGAATTGATTTTATACTACCTTATATTTATTACAACAATATTTGATGATATGTCTATAAATTCGATAAATAAACCGTTAACTCCAGGTCCGACTTGGACTGAGAAATTGGGCCACATGATCTAAAACCGAACATGGTAATTCCCCGCCCACGTACCAAGCGTTTTGAGTTTACATTCATCATTCGTACTGCAAAACTGTGAGATGCTTTGCCTGAGTCTGTATTTCCTGATAGGTACAACGTTGGTGTTGTGCCGTCAGCACATCGCCTTTTTAGTTGTACTCCATATTTGGCATGACGAAATCATAACAATTTATTATTAGATTATTATAATACATTAATCAAGCAGTCAGTACAGGGTACTCAAACAATTGTGACGCGTCGTAAATAAAAATATATTATTCCTTCGGTCTTTGAGTATTAGCTAGCCTCATACCTGGATCCGTCTCTGAATATTATATGCCTCAATTTTTTTTTATTTTTTTATATTTGCCGGGAGGGCAAATGACTCTACTCCACCTGATGTTAAGTGGTAGTAGAGTCCAAACGCGAGGACGGCCAGTACAGTCGGGAAGAAGGTTCTGCACTAGCCGCCCTCGCCTTGCCGGCCCGCAAGATGCCTCTTCACGCCTCGTTTGAAGGAACCCGGGTCGTAAGAGGAGGGGAATACGCGAGCTGGTAAGGAATTCCATTTCTTGGAAGTGCGACAAAGAAAGGAGTTGCCAAATTTCTTTGTGCGCGATGGAATTGATGTCACAGTTAGTCGGTGACATCGAGAGCCAGCACGCGTAGACTTGTGAAGGAAGGGGGAAGCAGGAATTAGGGAAAATAATTCCTCGGAACACTCGCCGTGATACAGTCGATAGAAAGCGCTCAGCGCAGCTATCTCTCGACGCAATTGTAAAGGCTCGAGGGTGTTAGTGACCTTTACGTCGCCAATAATGCGGACCGCACGTCGCTGCAACCGATCCAAGGCCTCAAGTAGGTACTTAGCGGAGCCATCCCAAAGGTGCGAGCAATATTCAACGCAGCACCGTACCTGTGTTTTGTACAGCAGGCACAGTTGTTGTGGCGTGAAAAAACGCCGCACCTTGTTCAGAACTCCGAGTTTCCGTGAAGCTGTTTTTATCACAGCCTCGATGTAATCCCTTGGACTAAGGTCGCAGCGAACGTCCATCCCCAGCATGGCGATTTTGCTTTGTATCACCAGCGGAGTGCCACAGAGGGAGGGAAGAGGGGAAAATGGTGACTTCTTTGCTGTGAGAGCGCATACCTGTGTTTTCTTGGCATTAAACTCAACAAGATTATCTGAGCCCCGTTTGGCGATAAGCTCTAACGTCCTATTGAGTTCAATGACAAGATCCTCCCGCCTCTCCTGAATTTCCGCTCGCCCAGCCACCGCGCGTCCGTGGTATCCACCATGCACTGTACTATCGTCTGCATAGCAATGAATGTTCCTGAGAGAGAGCATATCATTGATATGCAAAAGAAACAGAGTGGGAGATAGCACAGATCCCTGGGGGACCCCAGCATTCACTACATAGAATTGTGAAGCGCAACCATCAACTAAAACACGAAGGCTGCGCTTGTGTAGGAAGCTGGCAATCCAGGTGCAAAGCTGAGCAGGCAGACCATATGCCGGCAGCTTGGAGAGAAGACTTCTGTGCCAGACCCTGTCGAAAGCCTTTGAGATATCGAGGCTGACAGCCAACGATTCCCCATGTTTGTCGATAGCTTCACCCCAGAGGTGTGTTACGTACGCTAGAAGATCACCTGTAGACCGTTTTGGTCGAAATCCGTACTGACGATCATTAATTAAACAGTGATCTTCTAGGTAATGGATCAGTTGGTTGTTAAGAATATGTTCCATCACCTTACAAAGTACTGAGGTGATAGCTATTGGCCGATAATTTGCCGGGTCAGACCGATCCCCTTTTTTGGGAACCGCTTGCACATTAGCTCTTCTCCAAGCCTCCGGCACACATCCCGAAGAAAGAGAAAGTTGGAACAGGCGCGTTAACACGGGAGACAGCTCCGCCGCGCACTTCTTCAGCACTATGGCTGGTATTCCATCGGGACCGCTAGCTTTCCGTACATCAAGTGATTGCAGCTCCGCTCGCACATCACGCTGCCTGATTTTGATGTCAGGCATCGTGTGGCCACAAGAAGGTATTACTGGTGGCAGAGCACTACAATCATCGATGACGGAGTTGTCGGCAAAGAGTTTAGCCAGGAGATCAGCTTTCTCTTGCGGACTGTGAGCTAGCGATCCGTCCGGACTTCTGAGCGGTGGCAGCGAAGGTTGGCAGAAATTGTTTTGCACAGATTTGGTCAGACGCCAGAAGCTACGGGAGCCCCGAGGATGTGAAATAAGGTCATGACCAATCTGTACAATGCGCTGTGCGTCCGCTCTCGTGTAAGCCTTCCTACAGGACTTGGAGTTTTTATTGTAGATTACTTTCAGTGACCCAATGTTAGATGCCCCGCTAATGCAGCCATTGATCCACTCGCGATATGCCGCCTGCTTAGATGATACAGCGTCGGCACATTCGCGAGTGAACCAACGGTTACGCGCACCCCTACTGTCGAGATCTGAGCTAGGAATTTAGTATTTCATTCCCAACATGATCTCGCCAGCAACAGCAGCGGCACTAGCTGTCGGGTCATTCCCACTGAAGCAACGTTCCTTCCAAGGGACTGACGCATAGTAATCGCGCATACCGTCCCAATCTGCCGACTTGTAGTGCCAAACGCGACGTTTGCATACCGCTGGTGGCGGCAGCTTGGCCTGTGGCACTTTGGTAGATATGAGGCTGTGATCCGAAGAACCAAGTGGAGCTTGAACCACAACCTGATATTCCACCGGGTGAGAAGTCAGCAGAAGGTCCAGTAGAGAAGGCGCTTGCCCATCAATGTCTGGGATCCTGGTGGGCTGATCAACCAGTTGGGTCAAGTCATGTGTGAGAGCAAAAGCATGAGCAGTCCTCCCAGCATGGTCAGTTTTGAGGGATTTCAACCATGATTCGTGGTGAGCATTAAAATCCCCCAAAAACACAAATTCCGCGTTAGGAAACTGCTCTTGCGCAGCATCTGCCACCCGACTAAGATGGTCCAATAATCGGCTTGTCTCCAAGTCACCATTGTGGGATCTGTACGAACGTGACGAACCAGATCCACACGTACCACCAACATGGAGAAGGAGGGGTCCTCCAAGCAGCGCAGTCGGTGACAGCAAACATCCGTCCTGACGAACAAGCATACTCCGGCTTTCGCTTTGAAGGATTCTTCAAGCATGTAGCCGGGATAATTAAGGTAGCTGGTATCGGCAGGACGGAGTATTTGTGTCTCCGTTAGAAACAACATTGCTGGCCGTGCTGTCTCGAGATGGTGGTGGACAGCGTTGAGGTTAGCGTGGAGTCCACGGATGTTAGTGAACTCGACCTCAAACAGCGTGGGTATGGTGGGGGTGTGCACCGCTATACGACCGTTATTCCTGCTTTGATGCGCTACCATATGGGAAAAAAGATTGGAAAAGAGACGTGAAGCGAGCGACGTATTGCCACGATAGGGATGGGCAAAGTGTGTAGGCGTGTTTCCCCAAGTGGTTGCCAAAAGGGAAACTACACTGACCCGCCGGACGGAAGGGCCCCCGAACCCCCCCGGAAGTGGCCGCCGGGACCCCACCTTCCGGTCACCAACCGGCACGACGGTCCACCCCGAGATTATGCGTGGCCTGGTGGGGCAGCCTCGCGTGCTGGTTAGGCACGCTCGGGCCCCTGTACTATGCCACGGGCGGCCAGCGGAATAGCCGTTTCTTCGGGTCTCCCTGTCCGGCAGGGCAATACAGTTTCCCCCGGCATTGGTTCAGCAGCCGTCTCCACTGGACCAACACCCATCGCGGCAATGTTCGCTCGGGCACTGGCTGAACGCTGGCTGACCTCGAAACGCGGCTGCAAGCCACTTCACGAGATTTTCACCATGCGTACGGTGGTAACAAGCCAGGCGGATGTTTATCATCCTACCACCAGATGATATCCCTTAGTCGCCTCTTACGACACCCATGGGAAAGGGGCAGTGAAATGTATTCTTTCTCCGTCACTGCACGGATAAATCTCAAGATAGCCTACACGCTAAAGTGTCTACAAACCCAGAGTAAACAGGTTTCTTCTAGGCAAGCGTGCTACATCCTAGACCGTGTCAATGCTTAAGATCAGACACCGGTCAAACGCTGGCCTATTAAGAGTAAAAAAGCAGTAATTTTGAAATATGTTTATTTTGTCATACATTGAAGTTTGTAAAATCTTAGTCTTATTTTATATTTACCATAAGTTTGCATTGTAAATATGTTTGTAAGGATATCGTTAAATTCGACATTTACATTCTAGGATTCCAGGTGTAATTTTTCGGTGCGAAGTGGAACGCACCAGTCATCTGCCCAATCATTAATTTCACACTTGCGAGGGCTCGACTACAATATTTTCTGAATTGCAACTGTATAATATTTGGACGTGGTGGATACCCATATATATACTATTATATATATACCACTCGTATATCTAGGTTAAAATTAGAGAAACACTTATTTTTGGCTGATATTACTTGAAAAAAATCTCTATTTTATTTTTTTAATAGCCTACCTATTTAAGCACGGCAAATGGTCCACTTGATGGAAATGGTCACCGCCGCCCATACTAATTGGCGCTTTAAGAAATATTAACCAATGCTTACATCGCCAATGTGCCACCAAGCTTGGGAACAAATATGTTATGTCCCTTATGTCCTTAGTTACCTTGTTTCACTCACCCTTCAAACTGGAACAAAACAACACTAAGTATTGCTGTTTGGCGGTAGATAACGAGTGGCCGAGATGGCCCAGCGGTAAGAACGCGTGAATCATAACCGATGATCGTGGGTTCAAACCCGGGCAAGCACCACTGAATTTTCATGTGCTTAATTTGTGATTATAATTCATCTCGTGCTTTACGCTGAAGGAAAACATCGTGAGGAAACCTGCATGTGTCTAATTTCAATGAAATTCTGCCACATGTGTATTCCACCAACCCGCATTGGAGCAGCATGGTGGAATAAGCTCCAAAACCTTCTCCTAAAAAAGGGAGAGGAGGCCTTTAGCACAGCAGTGGGACATTTACAGGCTGTTACGGTACGGTAACGAGTGGGTGGTACCCATTTACACTGACGTAAAGCTACATAAAGCTCTACCACCAAGAGTGATGTTTTTCTTAAGATTACAGCGGTAAGTTTCTTGAGCCCTTTATATTACTTGGTCATAGAATATTGAAGCGTATATAGCACAACTTTATCTATAGTTTCATGGACCGTTTAGCTTTAGCTTAGCGATGTAGAACTTGCGGCTTCTATCTTGATTACTTTGACCATTGTCTCCTAGGGTGAACTTTACGCGTAATTATAGGGATAAATAGAAATATTACATCTACTATTATTTAAAAAAAAACACGCATATATTTACTTCGAGGCACATTTTTTGTTGAATACATCCATATAGATTCTAAGAGTACTCAAAGAACATATATAATTTGTTGGAGGTCCTTTCGCTGTTTGCTTATAAAATATAAGCGGTCTCAAGTTTTGTTTGGGTCGTAAGTAACCCGGTTATATCGAGGGTAGAATCTTGGTGTTTGAGTTGTCATAAGATACTTTAATATAAGTGCCCTTGTTTTATTCGGAATGTAACCTTAGAGTCGATAACGTTGCCTTTTATCTCAAGGAAATAAGAAAGATAGTGTAGCGTTTTAGTTCTGCAATAGATTTATTTTAGAAAAATGTAAAGATTTTGTCGTTTCTTTATTTATCTATCCATCCCGACTTCGCACAAATAGAATAAGTCTGTAGTTTCTAATAAATAAATTGAAATATTTATCATTGGTTCCATGGTCTATTTAATAATATACTCCATTAAGAACATATTGTGCATTTATTTATCAATTATTTAATAATATAATTCTTATTTATTAACTATTATATATAAATCATGAAATTTTTTGGTACTAATCGATATTTTTCACCCTGTCTATGTTATACCTACATGTTTTAAAATGTACTCGTGTGTGTTATTTTCTGTTGAAAGAGCGAACGAGCGAATTTATTTATTCATATAACAAATTCTATTTCACAACGTGATTATGAAAACATGTGCATGCGTTCTTTTTTATTGGAGCCATTTTGTTTTTTTTTTATAACTTAACTTTTTTTAGTACTTTTTTCACAGCTCACGGGCAATGACAATTCAATAAATCGGTCTGAAACTACCCCTGGGGGGCGAAAAAACGATGCAACTCTCTTTCGTATCGCTATTATATTCTTTTATTGTTATAGTTCTAATTTTAGGGTTCCACGCTCAAAGTATTAACTAGAATCATTTGTATATATTGTGGTAGCTTGGAGCAGCTTCCACCGATCTAATACGTTATGTTTCGTTTATTGTGATATACCTCTTATGATGATAAATACCGAATAGCAGTACCGCCTACCAATTCTAAAAAAAACAATATTAACCAACCATAATCGAGTGTTTGGCTTGCTTATTGACCATAATAATAGCATATATTACCAAACTGCATTAAAGCATCGTGGTGGATTAAATTCCAATAGTTTTCCACAAAACGAGAGGAGGCATTAGCCCAGTGCGACATCTGTCGCTGCTACTTTATTATAACTACTTTAGTATTATTCTATAACGACTACTAGACGACATAATAAAAAAAATACCAGCAAGACTGAACTTACTATTTTCAGTGTGAAAAAAAACTTCGGTAAGAGAAGCAGACAACATTCTATATAATGAGATGTTTCTTTCAAAACCGGTGATAGATTTTTTTACACTAAGATTATCGATACAGAGAAGGTGCAAATAGATCGATCTGGAGTAGTTTACTTGACCAGGTTACTCATTCATTTACTGTCTTACATGATGAGTAATGGCGACGAGCAAATTGGTCATCTGATGATCATGCCTTCATTCGTTTCAAAAGTAGGCAGTCTAAACAATTTCTAGAACCACCAGATATCTTGGTATTTGCGCACTCAATTGTGCATTGTGTCATCTGCGCAATTGGCTAATCCCTGAAATTTGCCACAATGGCTGAAGTTCGGGTCAAAAGGATTTCGTGTTTGCCAACACTTTATACATTAGAACAGAACAATATACATATATACGGTTGACGGTCACCTTCGGACTATTTAATTTTAAAAGATCATATATCGGTGCAAATGCAATAATTATTCAGTAATAAGACTGATTTTATTGTTTTAGTAAGTTCATAGGCTCTTGTTTAATTAATAAATAAATATTATCCTTCAACAACCTACAGATCGTTTTTCAAGTAATTTATTACTTAATATATACACATGCACGTGTTATAAATACGGCTGCAATAATCGCCCGAGGCAATTCCCCACCGACTACGTCCCGAGCCGAGGTGCGACCTCGTAGGAGACACCCTCAGGATGGACGTCACGCGGAGCCCGAGACGGCTTAAATTTCAAGGTGGACTCTAGTACTCGCTACAACGCCCGGTGAAGCTGTAAAGGCCAGTGGGGCCAACACACCAGAAAAAAAGGCCCCCGAGGAACATTCTCGCTTGTGCTGCTGAACAGTGCAGACCTCACTGGGAAGTCGCTACGCTCAGATTAAATTACAATGCTTTGAAATATTTTCGAAAGTTTTCTTTTAAAATTAAAAGTGTGTAATCATGAAGATTCATGGATGGAATTTATTTAAGAGATTAGTTTATTTCTTGTATGTTCGTTCCTGTGCGGTGAATCCACAACAACGATTGGTAGATAACAATAATAATCCACCAAGTCAAGTATTCCTATTGGACGATAAGAAGTATTTTCAATTGTTATAAATACTGATCCCTCTGAACATAATTCGCGCTTTACCTTTTTAAGAATTTCATTGTTCGCGAAGGAATGGTTCCGTGTTATTTTTTGTATGAGCCATTTTTTCTATTTTATTATTACAGTTTTATGTATAGGAACGGAATCGGCTATTATTATCAGTGCAAACAAAAATGTCTCTCTTTATTGTTAGAATAGTTGACTATAGATGAGTGTTAAAATGTTAGGCTTATTTTTTATTTATTACATTTCTGCATTTGATTAAAATACATAAGCATGTTATGACTAAAATTTTTATTTGCTTTTGTTAAATATATAATGACTCGCTGCACGAATTGATTTTGTCATAATAATAATATTATCTCGTAATATTTTGATAATCAATACCATATTAATATTCACTGACGGATTTTTTCGTCGGTATTATGCGAATAAGTGACATACGAGTCGATTCTCTATGCCCATATATAATTATGTATATATATAACATGCATCGTTTTGTTTATAATTATTTTACTCACTATTTATCTTTATATTTTACATCTATCGGTCGTTCGTGACAGCCACTTGAACGTTGCAAGACAGCACTTACTGACCGTATCAAAAACCTTTTAAACATAAACAATATTTAATGTTATAAAACAATAGCAATGCCCAATTAAGGAACTATTAATTAATATTTACCCCCTTCAATTAAGCGTAAAGCTTGTGTTAGGAGTGTGGAAGGAATAGCCCAAGGGTTCAGAATCGAACCAGCGACTTTGACATCTACGTAAACCAATGTCCTATTGTCGATTATATACTTACACAATTTAATATCAAGCTGGTATGATATAAAAATACTTATATAAGATTATATTCCTGTCAGATGTTCGTAACCATTGTATCACGAGAGGCTGCGTCAGTGACAGAACATTTGTCACAATGTCAGAGACAAATACTCTCGCTAGATTCAACTATGCTTATTATATACAATATATATGTAAAACAATTCTAGAATATACACGATAGGATTGATATCATCCATAATATTATTATACATGCAAAAGTGGCTCGGTCTGTCTGTGGTTAAGGATAAACTGAACCGGTTTTGATGAAATTCGGAATGTAAGAGATGGTTAATATTGTGGTGCCAATGTATATGTATTGGTTAACACTTAATCTTTTTTAATTAATAAATCCTATATTAAATAAATGAATTAAAGGATTTTATGGATTTTCGGTAAGATGGTACACGACGCATTTTCATAAATAACCAAACGAATATATTTATATTAGCTAACGATAAGTACATTAAATTTAATAAAACAGTAATGTACATAACGTATTCTCTTTCAGAACATCTGTGTGCAACAAATGTTTCAAATGTCTTCGAAGTCATTTATCACCGAAGTCAGAAACACTTTTCCACGGTTTGAAAATGCGAACGAAATATTTATGAATGTATGATGACTCGATTTAACTAAACTAGGCAAAGCGTTTTTATTTGATATATAATTAGGAAAATGCCAAAAATAAATTGGTAACAAAATACAAGTAAGTACTTCGGTTTTCATACTAAATATTACTGTGTTTACACGTAAAATATTAGTGAGTTATTACAGACTCGAAATATATTATCTAGGACATTTTGTCGAACCGGTTGGCGTGGTTGATAGATACTTGCCTTTCACGTCGAGGGTTGTGAGTTCCATTCCCACCCAAGACAGATATTTGTGTGCATGAACATGTCTTTTTGTCCTGAGTCTGGGTGTAATTATCTACATAAGTATTTATTTACAAAAGAAAAGTAGTATATGTAGCGTATCAGTTGTCTGGTTTCCATGGTAGCTCTGCTTAATTCGGGATCAGATGATCATATGTGAATAATGTTCCAGGATAAAAGATTACAGGGTAGGCAGGGCATTTCTGACGTCAGGAATGGCTTATACTTCTTGCGGTCAAATTATCTATTGATTGAAGATGATCAAAGAGAGATCAATGACAGAACTGTGAAGTTTCCCTGTTAGCATCAGATCCTGTTAAAATCATTTGCGAACTCATTTCATAAAAGGAGTATAAATGTTTTGTTTTTTTAATGCTATGCTTAAGATCTATTAATTTCTTCTATTTGGTTTATTTTCTATAAAAGTTAATCACACACGCGCATAAAAATAGCTACAAATAAAAATAATAACACGTATGCACATGAATAGGAATAAAAGTTATATCAATAGAATTTCATTTCGAAAGGATTTATGATACAAACGGTGCACCCGACCTAAAACCCACCGCATCCAAATGTTTTACTTCAAAAAATAAACAAAAGAAATTTAAGCTTCAATGTTATAAAACCTCTTTTTAAATATGTTTACCAAAAAACTTTCAATTCGAAAAAAATTACACGATTAATAAACGTCTTCATTCCACTCGGTTTGTTTTCTTTGCAATATTGAAAAATTATATTCAATATAAAATCAATGACCTCAAACGTCGATGTTCATATATGAAGTGACTTTAATATCATAACATAGAATATTGCTCACTATAGAAAGGATTCGTACTTCATTTTTCCAGATCATTGGATTCGCGTTTCAAAGGCTGAACTGTTCCAATATTCTCGCCACTATTTCTTATTAATTTTTATATATCTATTTCATTTATTTGTTGATTGTAATATTGTATTGGTGTTGTTTATAAGCGAATAATATAAGGAAAAGAAACAGTGGTAGAAAGACTATGTAGATAGGAGAACGACATTAAAAAAGTAGCGGGTCCAACATGTTACTGGTGGTAGAGCTTTGTGCAAGCTCGTCTGGGTAGGTACCACCCACTCATCAGATATTCTACCGCAAAATAGCAGTACTTGATATTGTTGTGTTCCGGTTTGAAGGGTGAGTGAGCCAGTGTAATTACAGGCACAAGGGACATAACATCTTAGTTCCGAAGGTTGGTGGCGCATTGGCGATGTAAGCGATGGGTAACATTTCTTGCAGAGCCAATGTCTAAGAGCGTTTGGTGACCACTTACCATCTGGTGCCCCATATGCTCGTCCGCCTTCCTATTCTATAAAAAAATCTACTCGCAAAGCAAGACAGGATAGAATGGAAATCTTAAGTCATTCTGTCTTCCTTTGTCGGAAGACAAGTTTTAGGGGATGCACAGAGACGAGCTGTAGGAGGACACATTCAAAAAAGAAAAGTAATATATAATAATTATTATTTGTATAATTAATAACAGCAATAAAGGATTTATTTATTTATTTATTATAAGCGAATAATACATACGGTATTTTTTATAATGGAATGTTCTAGACAGTTGTGCTGAATTGTTTCGCGAAGCGCTTTACAATCCGGCGCGCGTATTTATCATGCATGCTTGAAATGAACCCACGCTAGAGCTGCAGGTTGTCGGATGGCTGATAAAGATATTTAAAATTGTTTATATTTTATTCAGAATACGAGTCCTTCATCGTCGTTGCTACGTCGTAGTTCCTGGCTGGGTATCCGAAAATATTATACACATTATATTACCCCGGGAGTACATCACCCAACTGAATCGTATAGCGTGTTAAATAACATAACTGCATCAAGAAAATCGAATTAAAATAATTTGATTATCTAAAAGAAGGACGAGATGAACGCGTTTCATAATTTTGTTAACAGTACGAAATAATTTAATAGACAGTTAAGGCCAGCCTGCCTGACATATTTCATTCTTGGAAAAAAATATTTGCTGAAAGGCCGCCCCACCAATCGGTATAATGCTTATTTGTACTTGTCATGTTTTCCTTGAGTATACGGTATTTTTTTATAGAATAGGATAGCGGACGAGCATATGGGCCACCTGAACGTAAGTGGTCACCAACGCCCTTTGACATTGGCATTGTATGAAATGTCAACCATCGCTTACATAGCCAATGCGCCACCAACCTTGGGAACTAAGATTATATGTTCCTTGTGCCTGTAATTACACTGGCTCACTCAGCCTTCAAACAGGAATACAACAATATCAAGTACTGCTGTTTTGCGGTAGAATATCTGATGAGTGGGTGGTACCTACCCAGACGAGCTTGCACAAAGACTACCAATTTACCACCTGTATATTGTTGATGTAACTTGCATGAAAGTTAATTATAATTATATAACAAAATTGAATATATTATAATATTAACAACATAATTAAGTTAAGTTAGAAATTTAATACAGTAACAGTTAAGTTGCTGAGCAATACAATAAAGGATAGGACACATCTGTGCTGTCAAGCGAGATAACTATAACAAAGAGGTTTCGTAGTCGTTTAGTAGCACGAGTGTGGCAGTTACTTCACATATAATTCCCCATTTCGAAACGCTTTTACTTCACAGGATTGAACGTGAGCTCTCGTATTCAATCCTGCAGCGAGAAATGTAAAATGTATTGTAAATGTGTACTTGTATTATTTCTTATAATAAATGTAAATTGTATTAAATAAGACTTGAAACTAATTGCACCATACCTTATTATTCCCTCACGATGTTTTCCTGCATCGTTAAACGAATTACAAGCACATAAAAACTGTCCAAATTCGAAGCCACAAACATCTTTTCAAAGTCATCCATTCTAGTTACTAGACCAGCTCGTCAGTTTTAACATGGACAGTGTAATTTCTAGGAACGAAATGTTATAAAATCTAGACAGTATATAATATAAAGTGTATTTATTCTACATGCAAAATGAAATGACTCTTGTCTTTGAAGCATTGAATTTGTGATTTGCATCGAAAGCGAGGACCGCGGCGAATTGTGTTTTTATTGTTGAGATAAAATATTGTCCTTGTTAGTATACGAGGTTCGCGTTAAGGACGATGCATTCGTGCATTATACATGCATGAAACAAGGGATGTTTAAAAACTTGTCTGACGCGTCTGAAAATATTTTGGTTTATTTATTTTATAAAAGTAGACGAGCGAATCCTGATGTGATTTCTTAACTGCATTGTAATATAAATCACTTCTTATATTGTATTTGCAACGCAAACCATCCCTAAAATACGGGAGTTAAGATGCAATATGCCTTGTTCCGGTAAATACATGGCAGTAACTACCCAGACGGGCCTGTATATATCTGCCACCAGATACATGAGTTTAATGAGATGTTTTATATTGTTAATATATAAATCTGACTGCCTCGTTGGTCTAGTGGCTTGATGTTAGGCCGCAGACCTGGAGGTCCTGGGTTCAATTCCCAGGTCGGGACAATAAAAAGTTATTGTTTTTTTCTGTCAGAGAATTCTTAGTAGCAGCCCGGAAGCTGGAAGTTGGAAGTGTATACACTCCCATTCCTCGAAAACCACGTAAAGCTGATGATCCTGCGTCTTGCGTCTCCGGTGTTGGATTGCCGTCCCATTTGATTATGAGAGCTAGGGAATAGAGAGTGCACCTGTGTTAGCGCACACACTTGTGCACTATAATATCTCCTGCTCAGTTGGCTAATCTCTCTTCATATTGGCCGCCGTGGCCGAAATC
This sequence comes from Nymphalis urticae, assembly GCA_905147175.2. Classification (NCBI taxonomy): domain Eukaryota; kingdom Metazoa; phylum Arthropoda; class Insecta; order Lepidoptera; family Nymphalidae; genus Nymphalis; species Nymphalis urticae. Next base: position 10,371,490 of record LR990001.1, read on the forward strand.
AGTCAAATTTTACGAACAAGAGAATTCAATTAGGAGAAATAAATAAATCAGTAGTAAATTAACCGACATTAACAAGAGTGCTATTTTTTATTTCGTCTTTGTCTGTAATGAAAGCATATTTTGTTGAACTTCAATTCTTAAATGTCAAAAATACAAACAAATTCTCTAAATACATAGTTAGGAGATTTCTTGACCCATATGATAGCTTTGTTAAAAAAAAAGACGCGCGCTAATTTAAAGCCGCCATTTTGTCGGTGGACAGAGAAGTAAAGTAATTGATTCATTATTGGCACGACTTGTGATTTGTGAAATGTGTTCAAATGTGTTATTTGGACTTTTTAAAGTAATTGTTAAGGTATTACATCGAATGGGAAAAATTGATGTTGTATTTTATAAATTCAGTTTCACTTCTGAATGCTAAATATATATTATTTTAATTAATTTTCAAGAATGAATTTCACTGACTAACTAATAATAATAGAGGTTGAAACAGTACAGTATACTTTAAAAGCGATACCTCGAATTTTTTCCTACCAGAGAAAATTCGATACTATCAGAGAGAGTCCAGCTGTAGGACGAACGAATTTAGTTGATTTTCGAGGCACGGGAGCGTTTCATCCAACTACCAAACATTGGACCGTTACTAAGAATTGAACTCTCGTGAATTAAAGACTCGAGGTTTGAACATCGAACCTCCGAATCTGCAACCTCATTGGTTTGCTAACCACACTAACGAGACAGTGGTTGCAAACAATTGATTTGCATTTTGTCATATGTCATACATCATTATATACCATATTTCATTATATACACACCTCGCCACCATAATTCGCCATTAATTTTTGGAACTAAGTACTATATTGACTTCACCCTTAAATGGAACACATCAATACAAAATCTTGTTTAGCAGATGAATGATAATATATATAATATCTTATAACGTTTTAATTAATTAAAATACAATTAACAGATAATAAATAGAATACAGCAGACAGAGATAGGAATGTCATTCTAATAACAAAAAGTTGTCTAGTTAACGTAGACAAAAGATTAAGGCGGTCCACAAACGACGACACTTCCTGTTCCCGACAAGCGACACCGTCTCTTATAACCGTAGTTGTTGTGTCGGTAGCGGCTATCAGGCACAGGCGCCCGTTGTTACTTCTAATTCTAGTAACAATTCTTTGCTCCTTTCCCTTCAGTTTCACGATGGATGCCGATAATGAACACTACTTTTGCTTGTGTTGTCTATACTTTTAGTTTTTAGTTTCTACACCGAATACTTTTTGATCGCCTGCCTCGTTGGTCTAGTGGCTTGATGTATAGCCGCAGACTCGGAGGTCCTGGGTTCAATTCCCAGGTCGGGCCAATAAAACGTTATTGGGTTTTTCTGTCAGAAAATTCTCAGTAGCAGCCCGGAGTCTGAAAGTTGGAAGTGTGTTCACTCCCGTGCCTCTTTCCGGTTGTGTCGGATTGCCGTCCCTTAGGGTTATGAGAGTTAAGGAATAAAGAGTGCACCTGTGTTTGCGCACACACTTGTGCACTATAATATCTCCTGCGTAGTTGACTAATCTCTCTTGAGATTGGCCGCCGTGACCGAAATCGGTCTGGAGGACTTTTTGATTAACGATTTATATGTGTTAAGTAAAAGTGACTGGTCATAAAAACGTCTAGGAATGTATAGTTAATTTCATATTAATTGTATGTAAATAAAATATACACAAAAGTGTCCACTTTTGCAGAGTGCCTTAATACTCGTTCGTATAATGCGACTCAACGAGTTGTCATTTTTGAATGAGTAGAAATATGGGATGCTGTTTGACAAAAAATAGATGATATAAAACAGAATGAGAATGTTACAAATGAAATAATAAGATCGTACATTAATTAGGTTTATTTTTAAACTGCATGCATTGAATTATTGCTGGATCTCGTGTATGTAATTTAAACAATTATATATTTTAAAAAAACAAAAACAATCTTATAATATTTTATAACATTTTAATTAATTAAAATATAATTAACAGATAACATTACAAATTGAATGCAGACAGAGATAGGATAGAAAGATTTGTTACGATCTATACATATCTTATAAATGCAAAGCTAACTATATATAATCAACTGAACCGATTTTGATAAAATTTGATATGAAGTAAGCTTGAAGTACTATAGATACTGATAGGTATATTTTGTAACCAGGAAGCCAGAAGCGAAAATTAGTTATTTATATATAAACTATCGCGTACATACTACGTCTGAGTTAGCTTTTTAATTATCATATTACATTTTCGATCGCCAACATTGGCGGCACCATTTTACTTTGTAAAATTATCCCTTTCCTTATTCCTTCTTTTCACCCCTTAATTTATTAAAGTGGTTTTGGATTACATTCGGGGAAAAACTCATCATATAAAATAAGGCCCAAACTTCACTTTAAGGGAAGACTAGGCTGATGCCCATTAGAGACACTTTTTTTTTTTTTTTTTTTTTATATTTGCCGGGTGGGCAAATGACTCTACTCCACCTGATGTTAAGTGGTAGTAGAGTCCAAACGCGAGGACGGCCAGTACAGTCGGAAAGAAGATTCTGCACTAGCCGCCCTCGCCTTGCCGGCCCGCAAGATGCCTCTTCACGCCTCGTAAAGAGACGTGAAGCGAGCGACGTATTGCCACGATAGGGATGGGCAAAGTGTGGAGGCGTGTTTCCCCCGGCATTGGTTCAGCAGCCGTCTCCACTGGACCAACACCCATCGCGGCAATGCTCGCTCGGGCACTGGCTGTACGCTGGCTGACCTCGAAACGCGGCTGCAAGCCACTTCACGAGATTTTCACCATGCGTACGGTGGTAACAAGCCAGGCGGATGTGTATCATCCTACCACCAGATGATATCCCTTAGTCGCCTCTTACGACACCCATGGGAAAGGGGCAGTGAAATGTATTCTTTCTCCGTCACTGCACGGATAAAATTTAAAGCAATTATTTTACTATTTTATATATGTATGAAACAACTGTATACTAAACAATTAGACATTGATGAAGATCAGTTCTAACACTAACCTTAAAATCGATTCTTTAAAAAAATGATGACCAAATTGTACACTTTCATTCCTTATAAAACCTCATTACAGATTAATTTACGAAAATGATTTCCTAGTTTTCATCTTAATATTTTTTATTTTAATATTCCTTTGCAACATTTAATGGTTAGTCCCCTAGTCCTAGTCAGTGAGTGTTAAATGTAAGCTCATGCAGACACATGAACTTACACACAAACACACACATATTCTTGTTGATATTTAAATAAAGAATTTAATATCGTTATGAAAAGTCTTAAAGAGAAATAATAATTTTGTTACACAAAACGGGGAATGGGACTGTTACTCCTTAGTACAGATTATTTTATAACTTTGTGAAGAGTACAGCGCTACACACACTTGCTTGGAATTAAATTAATTGTACAAGCAAATTGTAATAAAGATATATTATTATTATTATTATGTATATTTCGTGGTTCCGTTGCTTATATTTCAAAGTTAACAAATATCAAAATATAATTTACTCAAATATGCACTAATGTACTTACTAATCAAAAATGCTTACGCATTTAATTACTCACACTTAATAATTTTTCAGGATTAAATTGAATAGAAATTGCAGCAGCGTGGTGGAATCAGCACCAAAACTTAACCTATGTAAATAAATGAATAAACAAAATTAGCGTCAGAATTTAATGGAAAATTGGAGAAACATTCGTTACAGTTTAGTATATATATAAATGCTTAATCTATTCTATTTACTACTTCTATTTGCGGAGTCGCGCGATTTCTTTCTAAACGATAGAAATTCGAAAGTTGTAAGCGGATACCCCTAATGCTTAGTACTAAAAAATCTTAAACAAAAACCTCTTGCTTTCAAAGTGTAGCAGCTGTTGTATTTTACAAACTAAAGAGAAGTGTCGGGCTCGTGAGAATTTTGTAACGCATGACATTCTTACAACAAGTACAATCTTACGAATTACTTCTTAGTCTGGTTTTCTGATGATTAGGCAAGTAATATGGCACATTGAAAGTCATGGGATTAAACGAATCGAGCCAATAATAGTTATAGGTTTTTTACATGTAAGCAGCAAAGAGCAGGAGGTTCACCTGATGGAAAGTGACTACCACTGCCCATGAACACCTGCAAAACCCTAGGGCTTGCAGGTGCGATGCCGGCTTTTAAGGAATTAGCAAGATATTCTCTAATATTAAAGTTTGTTACATTTCTATGTCGCATTCACGTACATAAGAGCCGTTGGTCTTGTGTCTGATCTCTCTCAGATGTTTCGTAATTAATATGAGAGTGCATGTATGTTAACGCAAGCCGTTGTGCATTATAAATATATTCATTGCAGTGAGTCAGTCTCTGGAGTTGGATGCCTTGACCTAAAATCTGAATAACGATAATTTTAGATTGGGCATGAAGTCTAAAATTTGGCAATATATTACCGTTGCTTTTACTGAGAAGACTTAGAGCTTATTCTACCGAGTTGCTCCTAGGCGACTTGTTGGTTGTTTACCTGCATTTTCCTTCACAGACCACGAAAATAAATTAAGTACAATATTTGTCGTCATTATCATTGGCTAATCACAGAGGCATCTGTGCTCAAAAAACATATATAAATTATACTATTTTATACATGTATACTGGAACACTAGAAGTTATATTAAATTGAACTAGCAAAATAGCCTAATACGAGGTACTATGATATATTCGAAAAATATCAAGAATCTATATTGGGATTCCCCCTGTTCTACGTTTAAGGATGACAAGCCAGTGCAATTTCATACATAAGAAATATAACATCATAGATGTCCGGGTTTACAGCGTTAACGATTTAAGACGTGATTTGATGATAAATAATAATTATAAATAAATAATATCCTGGGACATAATTCACACACCCATCTGAGCCCAAACTAAGCAGAGCTTGTTCTTTCGAAACCAGACAACTGATATACTACATATACTAAATTTCTATACATATTATTATTATAAAATGTATCTTAGAATGATGATAATCACTTCCCATCAGATCTTTGCTCTATTCCATAAAAAAAACTAATATATTAACTTAATGCACTAAAGCTATATATAAGCTTTTTAAGTATTCATGTGGGACTTGGAATGATACAGAATATTTCATTAGTGCCACGAGATGCTGCTATATAATTAACAGAAGCTTTAGGATAAATAAAAACATATTTACTTAAGATGACCTTAAAGTAAATAAAAATATATTATGTTAAAAAATCTATAGTAACTAATGAGGAGACGTAATGTAATGCCTAAGTGAAAAAATTACAAACCAATATACACAAAACTTATACCAAAAAAACCAGCTCGTTATGGAGAAGATTTCAGAATATAATATGACTATATAAGTCGCAGTAATTTACCGTTATATCCGCTTTAGATTTGACGTGACCAGCGTTCATTTCATGTTCTTAAATAAGGCATATTAGTCAATACAAGCTGACTGCCAACCTTCGCTAGTCGGAGTGGCATTCGAAGAAAAAGAAGAAGAATTCAATACAAGATTATACAAGTAAAATTACAAAATATGTGAACATGTAAGCTCTTGTCTCATTTAGCCCCGTACCGTTAGCACCGTGTACCGATTTCACACACACATTTACGCACTTACAATAACAAATCTTACGTTGACCTTATCACACGCTTGAAATCTTATGCTTACTCGTCTGACGTCCGAAGTTTCAGTTCGCTGTTCTAATTAGTTATCTAAAAATACTAACCATCGCTTACGTCGCCAAGGCCCGACCAATGTTGAGAACTAAGATGTTATATCCCTTGTGCTTGTAGTTACACTGGCTCACTCACCCTTTAAATTGGAACACAACAGTACTAAGTATTGCTATTTGGTGGTAGAATATGTGATAAGTGAATGGTACCTACACGGGTCTAGGTGGACTTACAGATATCCCTACCACCAAATGATCGGTAAAATCCTTTCGCAGTGCAGATTTTATTGAGAAGAACCGGCAAGCAATTTAGATTTTCTTTAATCCCCGCGTCGAGTGCTCGTAAGTCTTCTCGAATAAAGTATATTTTGATTTGATTGATATATATAAAATTATATATAATATAATTCTAAAATCTTAATCAATGTCTCACGCACCGTCGCGCTCGAAAACGTTACGTAACGATTCATCCTGAAAATTTATTTGTTCCTTGAAATCTCCTTTTGATTAAATAGTATTTATAATTAAAAAAAAACGTCGCGTTCTTGTCATTTATATAAAGATTCAAAAATGTGTAACGACGTACAGCAAAATTTGGATACTTTTGTGGACCGTAAGATAAATAAATAAACAAATTATTTTTATGTTTTATATATTTTTACCTGTACTTAATATTAAACGTAATTTTTAATTATGATTTGTTCAACTTTAAACATTTCGTATCATCATCATTCTCACTTTGATAAATTATTTATGTGTGTATATAATGATAATTCTTGTAGCTAGCGTATCTACCGGGAAATTGATTTTCCTTTTCATTAGTATGTAGACAAACCGTTCTCCATTTTTCTACGTGCAATCCACATTCATATTCGTTGCGACATTATTTTTGCAATTTTACCCATAAAATTTATTATATATTAATAAGTTGGAAAAGACTAATAAACAAAATGCCCCTTCTAACAGTACTTCTTCGAGAGTGAACAAGCCATGTGGCGGCTAGCGTGAACTGGGTTATGCCGAATGAATACTGCAGATAAACCAGTTGAAAAGCTGGCTTATCTATAGCATTAATTTTCATTAGTATTCCACTCCCAACTTTCTGACTAAAATCTTTATCGCTTGACTAGTGGCGCAGCTTACCCTTGATAGGCCCTGTATAAAATTTGATAGGGGGCGTTCATCTTAACTGCAACGATGACCTTTTTTCTCACGCGAATTTAGCGCTTTCGCCGTCAAAGATTTAAACTACCTATTCAAATTTATTTTTCAAATGTGTATAATATTTTCATTTTTTCCCGGGAAATTTAGTGTAGTCGAGGCCCTTGCATGGGGCTTCTGTACTTAGGGGCCCCGTATCTTTGATATGGCTGATACGGCTACGTCCCTGATCAAAACTACTGCTAATAACAACTTTGGACGGTGTAAAAATTATATTTATTAGATAGTATAGTTTATAGTATTGAAACGTTAAAACGAAACGTCTTATTCGATATCGTAAACCCTAGAAATGGTCTCGTGCGACCTTGAAATTTTATTACACGCCCAAAAGTTTTATACGCATAAGATTTTTTTTACCCGCCGAGCCAATTGATATCTTACAATAAAAAGGCTATTAAAATAGTTAGATCAGCGCAATACTAATTTCGATAAAATAATATATTTTTTCATATTTTCGATAAAATGTATATATATTGTATGTAGTTTGAATTGCACAAATAGGATAGAGAAGTCTCGCTGAAAGTTTCGCTGAAAAGCGCATTTGCATGTTTTCCCCACGAAGTGTGTGCGCCGTCTATTTGGGAGGCCTAACAGGTTTGCTTGCTCATGCTACCGTGACCCCTGTACGGTAAGCTCACATATGCCGTCCTCCATTATTAGGGGATACCCGGGACACTTCGATATTAAAAGAGCGTTTTTGTATTAATGTAAAGGGTCTCTTAATTTTCTTCCGGCTTATCACCATTTTCTGCTTTCGCTGGTCCGGGATAATTAGTGGATTTCATGAATAATTACGTCTCGAGATTTGTTTCAGCCCGGACTTCCAGGATAGACGATTACTAATTAACGGATAACCTCACTGGTTTAACTAGTGTTTGACTGTATGACGTCATTCTTTTATTCATATAGTATGTGTAACATCGTGAGGAAACCTGTGTGTGTCTGATAAAACTCTGCTAGCTATGTATCCATCAACCAGCATTGGAATAGCGTGGTGGTATGAGCTCGCCTATGTCTTAGCCTAGCCCACAGTTGATTGTAAGTAACAGGCTGTTATTTTTATTTTATTTTTTATATGGAGACATTATATATAAATTTATGACTAAAGAACGAGTATATTTCGAGTATGACAAATTTATCTGACGATCGTTTTCACGGTTCATCTGCTGATTTCGTTTCAGTCGATCAGATTCCTCATATCAATATATCCATGTACGAAGCTGATCGCTTACAAAGGCGAATTGATTTTCCTGAAATAACGTCAATGCAAAAATTGCTCATATAAGCATAATTAAATACTAATAGTTACGATATGTAACTTATATCTCAATAAAAAATACTATTTTTCAATAACACATTAGGTCTGTGTTAAATACGGTCGTGAAATGTCAGAAAATGAAATGCGACATTGATCATTATAATTATAACATTCCAAGAATACACGCATCAAAACAGTATATCACCATAAGTCGGTTCTCAGTCTCGGTGAGTAATGAAATGAGTTCTTACAGCAGTACTATGTTGCAGTATGTCTTCACATGTAAGATGTTTTTCATCATTATACATATAATGTATTCTATATTATGTTAAGTCTTCATTTCAATTCGTACTAACGAAAGTAGTAACTTTAACCCACTTCCCAATTATTTTACCAAACATCACTCTAGCTATGCCCATTTATTTTACCTTGTTTACTTTGTGGTACGGTTTTATAAAAATGCCGTCTGGCTAGGTACCAACTATTCATCAAATATTCGACCACTAAACAGCATTACACTTAGTTTTGTGGCGTTAAAGTTTGAAGAGTGAATTAGCCAGTGTAACGTCTTAGTTCTCAATGTTGGTATAACATTGGTGATGTAAGAAATGGTTATTACTCTTTACATCGCCAATGTTTAAGGGGACAACTTACTATCAGGTCCATCTGCCAGTCCACCTTCCTATAACATAAAAAAAAACCTTTATATCATAGTTCATATTCTGTAAAATACAATTTACCGTTCATTATTCCACTGAAAAATTGGAAAAGGAATTTCAAGAGATAGTCAACAAATTAAAATTCTATGTATATCCAATGTGAACAAAATTGCTGTGCACGGGGCACAACAGTATCATAATAAATTATGAAAGTCAAGTGAATTTGCGTTACAGTGAAAACTTTACCGCTCATAACCATTTTTTTCCCCTTTTTGCTATAAATCCGTCCTGTCATAGGAGATCGCTCGGAAAAATATTTTCGTTATTCGATATACCAGTAGCTCGTAGTATAGTGTCGCGGATAATATTTCTAAATATCACAAGCGATTGCTAGTAGCCTCGTCTGTATTGCTAATAATTAATGTTTTAAATTAAGAAGCTTAAATACATATATTAAATAAATAAAATATATAATTTATTATTTTTTAATGAATGGATTTGTAATTCCATTTCATAAAATCTTCTTGTTAATAAATATTCCTTATATATTTTATTTATCTAATATACTAAACCAATGTTTAACAGTCTTAAAAGATTGGTCTTTTGTTACCTGTCATTCTAATGTCAAAGAAGAATTTTCGATTGCTAGCCAAGCTTATAAAGTTCAAAGCTTCGAATTTGGTGTTTACATGCCTGTGCCTCGGAAAGCACGTTCATACTCTTCAAAAACCAATTCTAACCACAATAAAAATAAAAACAAATACACTTTGAGACTTAATTGACGCGATACCATTCGTCAAGATCATTATATTATTAATTAAACAGTTTTAATAAATTAAATGTTTTTTTTGCAAAGTCGGTTACATATATACATTTGTAGTATTGCTATTTTGAGCTCAATCAGTAAAATTTTTAACCTGAATTTCCTGGGGTCTGATTTCAAATAACTCGCTCGATCAATCATATCACGTTGGCTTCCAGGTTTCGAGGTTAATACATCAAACTATGACACGTACCAAACCGGTAAGAATTAAAAAATTTAACGTTCGAAATAGATATGACAATATCTCCTAAGCGATTCTTTGAATGGATGATTTTCAATTGTTATGTTAATAACTATTTTTTTTAATTTCTTTTTTCATTATTGTCGACGTATTCTATCGACTGGAGTATCATAATTTCCATATTTACACTCAAACGGTAAGCTTTAGATCTCACACTAAGATCATGTTAATTAATATAAAACTTTATAGAAAAAAATATTAATCTTTAGAAGCTGTGTACAATATAAAATTACCAACTTTTATGTGTTTAATAAGCGCTTGTGATAAAAGTTTCTAGAATGACTAAGTTGTGAACAAAATAAAATTTGTTACAATGTTGTATAATATTTCTTTGTTGATTTATTGTTGAATAACTATAAAATCAACCAGTACCAATGCCAAAACATTTTCGACACTTTAAAATTACTAACTTATAAACTAACCTAACTTATAATAAAGGGTTGGCATTAGAAATTCGCATCTCGAATTTGGGGTTGATAAGGGTTGTTTTGTATAGAGATTGTTTACTCCTTCCAAAAGACACCCCTTCCACCCCGAGGTGATGTGTAGTTTTTTTATATGAGTTTGAAGTTACGTGCAACTGAATATTATTTTGCATTTACACGTGCAATTTTAAAGTTCTTGCATACGATTATTTTGTTTTATAAATATATAGATATACAAGTGAACATAGACGCATTCGATTCAAATCAAAACCATATTTGAGATGCGAATTTATAATCGCCTTATAAATCTTAGTCGAGTTTAAGTTTTCTAAAATAACGAAGATCAAAATTTTAAGCCACGATGAACATATTATAATTAAAGTTAATTATCAATTTCTGTGAATTTTGCTAAATTGGAACAGTTCGTTTATCTACTGTGTGAAGACCTGAACGGTGTGAAATTGGTCCAAGGTATGAGCTGACTAACAAATTGCTGATAATCTTTATTTTAGACTCTCAATGATGTCACTAGCTTCCACTAGTAAGTCTACAGTAAAAATGCCTTTGCAATCGTGTTCTGTAGGGCTATTCTGTAAGAAACGACTCACACATCACATAAAACGGTTGTCACTGGTGGTAGAGCTTTGTGCAAGCTCGTCTGGGTAGGTACCACCCACTCATCAGACATTCTGCCGCAAAACAGCAGTACTTGGTACTGTTGTGTTCCGGTTTGAAGGGTGAGTGAGCCAGTGTAATTACAGGCACAAGGGACATAAGATCGTAGTTCCCAAGGCTGGTGGCGCATTGGCGATTTAAGCGATGGGCAACATTTCTTACAATGCCAATGTCTAAGGGCGTTGGTGACCACTTACCATCAGGTGGCCCATATGCTCGTCCACCTTCCTTTTCTATAAAAAAAAAACCTGTCAGAAAGTGATATGCGATATTGACCAATTATTAAAACATTTCAAGACAAGACCCGTATGAAAATAGTATATCACCAATTATATTCACGAGTGATGTGCTTAAAAGTCAGCCTGGTGTAGTATAATGTCAAAGCTGTCTAGCTAATATTATGTAAGAGGTTTCGTTTTGTAATTTGTAAAAGGAAAATCAAACGCTGGTTGTCTAAAATTGGAAGTAAATAAATATTTTTAACTTCGTTCTTTCGTTCATTATTTATTGCCTTGCATATTTTACTAAAATATTAATTCAGACAATTTAAAGTAAATAATGTCGGAACAATATGAAATAAATTAAATTACATAATTTATATAATGTAAAATATAAATAAAGTTAATGTATTCCTATCAAAATTGTAATTTACATAAATAATGTACATATACAAGTAGTCCAAGAAATTTATTACAAGAAGTTGTAAGTAATTGCCTTAATTATTCACGTTACATACTGTTCATTAAGTTGCAACATGTGTTAGATATTTTTCTATTTATAATAATTGGTAGACAGACTGGCAAAACCCACCGGTGGCACTTTGGTGCTGTAAGTGGGTGGTACCTACCCAGACGTACTTGCACAAAGACCTACGAACATATACGTCAAAAAGTCGAATAAGAATCGAATCTGTAACTTTTCTTAAACGTCTATCGTTAAACTGTTGCGACTTAAATGATAAGAATAATATTTATCGTAGGGAATTTATCGTAGGGAAATATAACGCTGCCATTTTTAATACATCTCAATCATAATTGAGTCTGTACAAAAATGATTTGATGATCCATGGCAGGAAAAAGTAATCTGAGTCCTAATTATGTATTTTATACTAAAATTATTTACTTTGTACTTACTTTATATATATATATTTAAAGTAGGCTCCTTAAAGCAAGCTTTTAAGATGATCAGAAAAAATGTATGTTGAAAGTCCAGGACCGAAAGAATGGTCACCCAGAGCAACTTATTGTGATTTTATATCAAGCATTTCTGAATGAAATCCCGGACTTACGAACCTCTGCAAGGCTTTGCGACTTTAACAATAGAGGAATCAGAAAATATTATGAATAGAAAGGATACTACGGTTACGGTGATAACGATGATACAGCTCTGAACAGGCTCATCTGTGTGGGCACCAATATTTAGGTAATCCATCGTTACACATCAATTCTCTATGTGTAACAATGTATTTGACCATGTTCTAACATTTTGTACCATTGTTTTATATATAAAATAAACTCCTACTGACATTTAATAGCAATGTTGTAAGAAAGCAACATTTGGGTTAAGAAATATAAAGTTTAGATTCATTAGTATTCTTCTAGTACTACGCTTGTACCTTGCTTCTAGATTATTATGCTTAGTAGCGTTTTGAAGAAACTTTGTTAGTTTACGATAGGACGGGAAGCCGCATAAAACAGACTTAGAGGTAATTCATCAAGATTTCTAGATTTTAGTTGAATAAATATTTTAGTTACAAAACTTGTTCGGATTTTCAATTTTCATTTCAGTACTTATAAGAAGACGACGGACGATGGCTTATTTATAGTTCTTTGAGTATTTCTGACGAGGTTATTGGCTATTCAATTAAAAGTGTATTGTAGGTATAACAAAAAACTTAATATAATGTGTGTCTACCGCGGGATAAGTTATTAAGTTTTGCTGCTAAGCAAATAAGCTGGTGTAGCTTGAAGTTAGGAAGTAGGCAGTGATCCTGTATCTCGATCGAGAGTGAGGAAATCTAGACTATAGGTGTTTGCGCACAAGGTCGTGCAGTAAAAATATGCGCAGTAGATGGTTAGTCTCTGATATTGGTTGCAGTGGTCGAGTGGCATGACGCTCTCTTATACCGTCGTACCCTTTACCCCCTTGTGTGTGCGTGGCTTGCCACTTTATATATATGCTATACTGTATTTGCTATTATTACTGGTGGTAGGGCTTTGTGCAAACTCGTCTGGGTAGGTACCACCCACTCATCAGATATTCTACCGCACATGGTATTGTTGTGTTTCGGTTTGAAGGGCGAGTGAGCCAGTGTAATTACAGGCACATAAAAGTTTAGGTCCCAAGGTTGGTGGCGCATTGGCGATGTAAGCGATGGTTAACTAAAAGTTTCTTACAGTGCCAATGTCTAAGGGCGTTTGGTGACCACTTACTATCAGGTGGCTCATATGCTCGTCCGCCTTCCTATTCTATATTTAAAAAAAATATATTTATTTTACTCGAACATTATTTATTGTTTTTGTTTAAATTAGCTTTCAAGAAGCATTAATTTCTATGTTTCACATCCGCCAGGCATCACATTTTTTCTTATTTTTGTGCAATAAATATAATGAAATTAATGTATAAAAAAATTAAACAGAGATTATCATTGAGGTCGTATCAAAATTCAAGTTACAAAAGTCAAAGACTTCTCGTTGATAATTAAGGCACATATTCAAGGTCAGACTAAGGTTCCTATAATCTTTCGGGTTCGTTGCTTCAGACGAATATCATCTAAATTGCCCATCTATTCGGATCTGCTGTGGACGTGCTGATTTAACATATTTCGTTCATGTATTAAGTCTAAGCCGAGATGGCCCAGTGGTAAGAACGCGTGAATCTTAACCGATGATCGTTGGTTCAAACCCGGGCAAGCACCACTGAATTTTCATGTGCTTAATTTGTGATTATAATTCATCTCGTGTTTTACGGTGAAGGAAAACATCGTGAGGAAACCTGCATGTGTCTAATTTTACTGAAAATCTGCCGCATGTGTATTCCACCAACCCGCATTGGAGCAGCGTGGTGGAATAAGCTCCAAACCTTCTCCTCAAAAAAAGGGAGAGGAGGCCTTTAGCCCAGCAGTGGGACATTCATAGGCTGTTACAATTACAGTTACGTTAAGTCTAGTATTCGAGTTATGACAGTGACAACAATTGACAAAAAATATTCTTATTGAGTAATTTGGTTATTGGTAATCTGATAACAATAAATTAATTATAACGGAGAAAGAAATATGACAATTATGCCAAAAGTTGCATTTTAAAATAAAAGGTTCATACAAAAAAGGGGCTAGAAGACTTAACCGATGATTCCGATAAACCCTGGCAAGCACTTGTGAATTTTATATCTCGAGTTCGACGGTAATGGAAAACATGCATGGTAAATATGCCAAGTATATCACCCAACCCGCATTGGAGCAGCGTGGTGGAGTAAGTAAGTTCTAAGCCTTTGTCTTAATAATGAAAGGAGACTTTAGCCCGTCAGGGGGACATTAACAGGCTGTTTACTTATTTACTATTGTATTTAATATAATTTAATATAACCGAACTTTTTTGAAATATGAATAACGAACAGTTAAAGTCTGAAACTGACGAGTCGTTTTTTACATCAACGATTCGTTAGCAGAACGAGCATTTCTTGACTATAATAACCCGACTTAATTATGTATATGTGCCGTAGCAAGCATAATTAGTATCAACATTGTTTTGTCAATTATTAAAATAGTAAACTAATTTAAAACTATTATAATAAAACCATAAACTAACATTATGAATATAATTGTAAAATGAAATAAAAAAGGTGTAGAGTAACGAAGAAAACAAAATTTATTGAACCTCACGTGGCTTATAATAATTTAAAATAAACTGAAAATATAGTAAGTACAAGTATTGTTATATGATTGGTTGTACTTGTTAAGCCTCTATTCTTTAACAATTTATAGTTATATTATTATATATAAGTAAATAGGCGGAACTTGACCTTGAATATTGCATTAATGCTAATTAATAACTATGAGTAAATACGAGTAATATGTAATGAGAAACATGAGAAAATAGCAAAATTATACTTTAAACTTTATACTATACTTAAAATTCCGCACTCGAATTAAACTTGGATAGAATCCTTCACAATCGCGAATATTGCGAGAATATAATTATTGTGTAAAAAACATAGTAACACTGGACATTGGTCTCTCATCGTTTGTGAAGATGTTTGATGTTTCTTCAGTATAAACTGTTAATTTTGTTTTGTTTCTTTCTTTGTTTTTGTTCTTTATTTCTATTTTCTATTTTTATTTAATTTTTGATTTGTATATTTTGTAATTGTGTGTTGGGAATACACACACACATACACAAACACACGTTCTCCGTAACGTCTGTAAGTTCCGGTTTGAAGGGTGAATAAGCCAGTCCAACTACAGGCATAAGGGATATAACATCTTAGTTCTCAAGGTAGGCATGACGTTGACGTATGTATTGAATGGTATTATATTTCTCATAGTGCCAATGTGTATGAGAGGTGATGACCACTTAACATCAGGTGGCCCATTTGCTAGTCTCCTTACCATTTATAATAAAAAAAGTATATTATATTGTTGAGTATCCCGTGGTTTTTCCCTCTTCAAATTATTATTATATATAAAAAATATATTGTACTGGATTAACGTAATTAACTTAAATAGTGCCTATTGTTCAAGGATATTAGAAGAGCCGCAGAACCGAAGGTTTTGTTTATTCAATTTATTTTCAAAACTTTCTTGAACTTCAGTGTAGTTGGAACAAAAGGCGGACTTAATGCCTGAAAGAATTCTCGACCTGTAGACTAATCAGAAACACATTAAGGCGGTACAACAACTACTAAGATAATCTATATATATATATATATATATATATATATATATATATAATGCAGAAGAAGTGTGTCTGTACATTGAATATATTTATCAAAAAAGTAGTGTGGGCGATGAAATAAGGGTAAGAAAATACGAAAATACATTCTAATGTTATAACTGACAAAGTGAATTTGTTTGTTTTTATGGGTTCGCGTTTTACCCATTCGATCATCATGTAATTTTGCATACATGTTATCAGGGATACAGAAAATATATCACTGCTGGGAAGAAGACTCCTCTCTTTTTGAGGAAAAGGCTTGAAGCTTACTCCAATATAATTAAGCCCTAATGTAAGTTGTGGTATATACGATGTATCCCTTCACCGCCAAGTACGACATGAATTATAAACACAAATTTAGTCTGATCGCATTTGACTCGAAAACTTTCGGGTTAAATTCGCGTGTCCTTTTTTTATTGCATAGGTATGTGGACGAGCATATGGGCAACCTGATGGTAAGTGGTCACCAACGCCGATAGACATTGGCATTGTAAGAAATGTTAGCCATCACCTACATTGCCAATACGCCACCAACCTAGGGAACTTATATGCTATGTCTTTTGTGCCTGTAATTACACTGACTCACTCACCCTTCAAACCGGAACATAATAATACCAATTACTGCTGTGTTACCCCAGACGAGCTTGCACAAAGCCCTTCCACCAGTGATTTCAGTAACTGGATCATTGAGGCTCAATGAATATGTATTAAAATAGAATTCTGCATCGTATATGTACCCATATAAGAAAGATTCCCTCGCACAGTCCATATAAGCTGTTATATTACAACTTATTTTTTCCACATATCATATATAAATATATTTAATGGGATTAATTTCTTAAATAAAACAATAGCATTAAAGGATTTATAATTAAAACGTCAGAAAAGCAATTTGCAAGCAATTTAAAGTTTTGAGTTATTTGTTTTGTGCGCCGTTTGAGTTGGCTCTTTAATGACTTTAATAATTCGGTTTGATTGTTGAAATAATTCGTTTAAAACATTTCATTAATAATACACTTTAAATACAGAAGGTAAAATTTTACTTTTTTGATGTGTTAACGTTTTAGTGCTTACTTTAGTACACGGGGGATAACTGAGACTTCGAGCGTCAGACGAGTAAGCGTAAGATTTCAACCGTCAAGTAACGTCAGCGTAAGATTCGTTATTTACACATCAAATCTCGGCACCTTGACACTCACGTTATCTTTTTACAAGCTCGTTATTTATTTAACTTTAATTTTGACGATCGTGATCATAGTAAAAGCTAATTCTAAACAATTATATGCAAATTTAATTTTATTAGATAGAAAAAAATATGCTGTATTGTATCGTTCCACTCAAGTATATTAGTTAGTTAGTGACAGCCTGTGAATGTCCCACTGCTGGGCTAAAGGCCTCCTCTCTTCTTTTTGAGGAGAGGAGGTTTGGAGCTTATACCACCACGCTGCTCCAATTCGGGTTGATGGAATACACATGTGGCAGAATTTCAGTGAAATTACACACATGCAGGTTTCCTCACGGTGTTTTCCTTCACCGAAAAGCACGAGATGAATTATAATCACAAATTAAGCACATGAAAATTCAGCGGTGCTTGCCTGGGTTTGAACCCACGATCATCGGTTAAGATTCATGCGGTCTATCAGTGGGCAATCTCGACTTTCGGCCATCTTCGGCTTCAAGTATATGTGTAAAGGTAATTGTTTTTATAATTTGATTAAAGCTATCAAAACATAATCTTTTTAGTAAAAGTGACTTTTTGTCAAGGATATTTTATATATCGTCATTTATCTTCCATTAAAACGTTTTGTCGATCTTTCTTATTCATTCGGATCTCATTCACGACCTAATTAATTGAGCTCCATTTATGCTTAAGATCACACGATCGATCACAAGATCACACGAGATTTATAATCTAATTAATTACAATTATTTTGTTCGCAAAAAGCCGTAAATAATTTCATTTATAACCTACAAATAGTATAAAACGAAGTCACTTAATTTTCCTGTCTTTATGTCCGTTATTTTCTTCTAAGCTACGCAACTTTTGATACGGGAGTGTGGTCTTACAGGTTTTCACTAATAGAACGTTAAACCTGGTTGTTTAGTATTTATATCATTTGTAAATATTTTGTACAAAATGTCTAAACTATATCGGCGTTTTGTCCACAAAAGCATATAATACCTATCTTCGAACAAGAAAACACAGCACCCATTTTTAAATTTTGGTTAAAAATATTGATTTTGTTGGGAAGCTTCTTAACCGATATTTTATAAAAATACATATAAACCGCGGGTGAAAACAATTTTTTATTATAAACTCACTAAATGTGGCGAACGTGTTTCCGTGTGAACGGAGATGTTTAAGCTCGACGTACTTGGATGAACTCCTGTAACAAGACGTTGGAATTGTTTACACACAAGTCTAGTCTATTTGCAGATTCCAAAATTGTGTTAGTTTGAATACAAGTGAATATACTTGTAGACACAGAGAGATCATACACACTTTCTATTAAATCAAATCAAATCAAATAATCATTTGATATTTTGATTTACCATATTATTTACCCACTCATCAGATATTCTAGCGCAAAACAGCAGTACTTGTAATTTTTGTGTTCCGGTTTTAAGGGTGAGTGAGCCAGTGTAATTACAGGCACAAGTCAAATAACATTTTAGTTACCAAGGTTGGTGGCACATTAGTGATGTAAGCGATGGGTATTTTGGCTCTGGTGACCCGTATGCTCGTCCGCCTAACTAATTTAGATTAAAAAAAATATTAATATTTTTATAATGAAAGCCTTTAAGCATCCCGCAATTAGGTTAGGCCTTCTCTTTAATTTTGCACAGTTAAGCATATATTCATAAGGCACAGAACTTGTAAAAAATAATAATTTACATGTAGAATTTCCTTTACAGTTAATATTTTTGTTGTTATTTATTAATAAACACTAGTGTATTAAATACCGTGTAACCCACTGTACTAAGTTTTGTCGTCACAACAACTTAACCGTGTGACTCGGATAGCTCGTATTTTTATTGCGTGTTACTTCTAGTTGGGATTTTTAAACATGTAAGCTGAAACGTAATGAACACGTAGCTCTAAACAAGAGATCGTTAGTTTATGTCTGGGCAATCACTGAGCTACGAGAATCGTGTTTAATTTGTGTTTATAATTCAATGGTTAAGGCAAACATTGTGAGGAGACAACGAGCACATGTCTGATGGATGCTGTCATCGAGCATCTCGTGGATATCTCAACATAACTTTCTTATTTACCGAAAATAAACTGTTTATCATTACTCATAAATATTAGAATTATCAGGAGATATTGATTCAAAATTAATAAATATTGAAAATTAATTAACGTTATTCACTTGGTGTCAGGACTTAGAGCGAGCCCGTCCCCGTACCGCTCATTTATCATATATTCTACCGCTACACAGCAATACGTTTTAATTTATTTTAAACATTTATTTATTTTGAAAATTTTATATATATAATAGCGTAATTATTGATATTTTTTTGACTCTTTACATTATATGTTACAAAAAAAATGAATCCAAAGGTTATTGAGAATGTCACGACATTCTTGCGAAATTCTTGCTCTTCATGACGAAGTTAGAAACAAAAACATTCTTCTTATGTAATCAAAGGTATTTTTTTTTTTTTTTTTCAGCCTTTTGCCGTCCACTGCTGGACGAAAGCCTCCCCCATAGAACGCCAACCATCCCGATCTTGGGCAGTCCGCATCCATCCCGTACCTGCCACCTTTTTTAAATCGTCGGTCCATCTTGTCACAGGGCGTCCTACACTACGTTTGCCTAAGGTATATACATAAAGTAAGAAGTAATATTATTTAACCATTTTTTTTATATGCAATTGTCTATTTTGTTCTATTATATTTTTTATTTTGTCGTTTATGTTTTATCATAGTTCCAAGGACGTATTTAATTAATTACTTCAATAGCTATTTCAATATTAAACAAAAAAAATCTTATATGTTTAAGTGTAATGTGATTTTTTTATTATATTTTATAAGCTGTGTGATATAATTTATATATGTGTTAGTGATCTAATAAAAAAAAGAAAACTGATTGTTAGTAAATCAAATACAATAATTGTCTATTAAGTGTATAATATAACTTGTGTTTAATTAATGATCTGTAAATTTCATTACGCAAAATATTTGAACGCTCTCAATAAATATTAATGGTGTACCACAGAGCTGGCAGTGATTGAAACCGCATCGTTTATTGTTTATTATTTTATAATTATTATGTATATTTCATGTTTTTATTTGTACTAAATAATTTGACAAAATCAATCTGCGCGGTTCACCGTTGTAATATTTTTATTTGTTATACAAGTTACGTGATTAATGCAGATGTTTAGATGGATAAATGGATATAAACTATTTTAATTTATATAGCACAGATAATAAAAATTCTAAAATATTAATTTTCTGTTAGTAGTAATGCGAGAAAAATATATTAAAGAAAATCATATTAATTAAACCTTCAATTCCTTCAGACGTAAATGTCATTATTTTTCATTTAATAAATAAAGTTAAGTCTTGAAAAAAACACAATAGATAATCCTCTTTAGGATAATAGAGTAACATTTTTCAACTTCATTCTTGAATAATAGCCTAAATCCGTAGTACCTAGCCTACGATTAGCATAATTCATAGGGTAATAGATCAGGATAAAAATGTTCAGTAACGAGCGATCGGGCAACGAACTGCACTCCTGGGAGCTCGCTCGACGAAAATACAGGATTAGCTGCGAAATGGGACAGCTTACATTTACACGCTATGAATGCAAGTAATCGTTTTAGCGTAAAACTAAGTGACAAAGTGAGAGGTAGCGATATAATAACGGCCACAAAAGTTCTGTAGCAAATCTAATCTATAGAAATTGTTCGTTTGTTGAAGTTTCATTTATTTATTATAGGGAAATACTATTATCTGTTTTTCATAGTCTTCTGATCCATAAGTAGCAAATCAGAGGTAGTGTTTGATTTTTGTTTATTTAAAATATGTAGGATGGTAAGTGGTCAGCACCGCCTTTAGACATTGATGCTGTGAGAAATATTAACCATTCAACCACAAGTTTTGAACAAATATTAAATAAATATGCTGTCGAATTGGAGGGCGTTAGTAGCTACGAGACAGTATTTATAATACTATTGTAGTTACTATCGTATATATTGCTTATTATTATGGAGGGACTTATATAATATATAATCTTGGAATAAGTATATAATGGTAGAGTTCTCGTGGGTGGTTACCTCACACTCATATTCCACCACCCATCAACAATACTTCGTTTTGTGTTCCTGTTTTAAGTGAATAGAGTAAAGAATAGAATAACATATTGCTCACTGCGGAGCAAATGTTAGGTGTAAGATGATGAGAGGGAGGTATCTACCCAGACACAAGATCTTACTACTAAGTGAGCTCAGCCACGGATTGCCTTTTATGAACAGATAGATAGCATCTTTACAAAATCACTCACGTAATAACGATTTTTTTAAATTACGCTCTCGCAAGTCACCTCGTGTAATAAAATCATTCTTTAGAAGATTATGCATAAAGTGTTTTAGTCTTAGAGTTGAGTTCATGTTTTAAGTAAGTAAGAGCGCAAGAAGATTCACTTCTTACTACACCTGTAACGCGAACGAATTATCGTGTAAGCAATTGTTTTAATTGTGTATGTCTCAATGCCAAAATTATTAAAGGAAAATGAAAAAAATTACAAGGTAATATAAGTTTATTCTTCATTTTTATTAGAAACGAATTGCGGTCGAATTTCGACCAATGGGCGACCACTATTACAACTAAATAAGTCCTGAGATAAGCGCGTCTAACCATACAATCTCTCCTGTAATCCTCTCGGCTTTATGATAGACATAGGCGGCTATAAACGCTGACGTTTTATCGTGAGCCGTCTGAAGGTGATCTATATCAATGTATTAGAAAAACAAAAGAGTTATGGTCGTTGCGACGAACGTTATATTTCTTAACCCTTCACGCCCTATGTGATACGGCTTTATGGGTTTTAGAGTTCCACGAGAAAAGGTCTTCTCGTAAACCTTAATTTTTTTTAAATAGTTTTCTTATTCTTGTAGTAAGATAATATAGCAAAAAAATATACTATACTATTACAGGCGTCTCGAACAAAAGATGAACTATAGAACAGTGAGGGGTGGGGGGGCAAGACAGCTTAATATCGTTTACTGTCAAGTTATTAGGTCTTAGGCCGCACCAATCTTAGACAAAAGTTATCGTCATTAACTGTGTAATATTTTTTTAATGTATATAGGGTAGCGCTTGCTGGTTTCACACCTGATGGAAAGTAAATATACAGTCTAAGGTGGAGCGCACTTGCCTAGAAGATGCCTATTCAGTCTTGACTTGAAGGTAACCATATTGTAGGTGGTAGGGAAAACGGAGTTCGGGAGGGTATTCCAGACCGAGGCGAGGAAGCAAATCGTTTCGTACATGTCTTAATACGTCAACTACGTACGAGTGCAGATCTTTACGATGCCTCGCAGCTCTGTGGTAATAAAGTGACGGGGGAACCAATTTAATAGTTCCTGGGGACACTCCGAAATATATTCTGTAGAATAACGAGAGACAGGCAACCTTAAGCTTAAGCAAAACATCGTGAGGAAACATGCATGTTTCTGTAGAATTTTTACCAGGGATAGCCGGCATGGATCATGGTAGCGAAAAAATCCCCAAATCTCCTTATCAACATTTACAATGTGACTTATCTATATATGTGTCTATATGTGTCTATTCTTACTAAAACTTATCTTATACAGAACCCATAGAACGTTATCTGAGATCATCACGTTCTTTTCTCATTCTATTTCCCGCATACAAAGTTTCCGTATCAAGATATATTCCCCATTTAGACATACATATGAGTATCGTGATCCAATTCAGCGATAAATATAATGGACCGAATCGGATATTTTATGATAATCTTTTATTTTTACATGTACATGTTCTCGTTTGTCGATAAATGACATGTCCTGGCGAATAATACATTCCTCGGGTTTTGTTATAGATATATGTGTACTTAATATATATATATCAAGTATAAGTAGATTATGTGCCAACTAATAATTCGGTATATATGAAACAGTTACAGTATGATAGGTACTGTAGTAGATATAATTATATATTACAAAATAAAAAAAAATAAAGTCGACAAAAAAGATGTTACTAGAGAAAAAACCTTATTGTGTGAAATATAAAGTTATTTTACTTCCAATTTAGATTTAGATAAAATATAAAAAAATATATTACGCTAAGTTGTTACAGCGAAACAGAACAGAAAAAGTTTAATCATAAAAGATTTAAAACAACACACATTTTGAAACTCGCTCGCTTTTTTTCTATCTAAGTTAACCCAACCGCTCCGTAAATGGCTTTAACTGTTCGCTAATAACGTAAGGACATTCGAATAACTGTGATGAGCTCTGCAATACGAAAACATACGCGAGATGTTTTGTTCATAATCGCGCGTTTTTAAAGCAACAGTGAGAATAAAATTTGAGTGATGTGAATTTGATGCTAAATGTTTTTTTTACATGCTACGTATATTTTATAATGAAAATATTAAAACTTTTGTACGCTAATATTAAAAAGGATAAATAATGCTCAAATAAGAAAAGGCACTTTTGAACTTTATTTCAATGGAATGAATGAAGTGGTATGGATGGAATTTAGAATTCAGAATTAATCTAAGCAAAAAAAAGCAGCAGATTGATCCAAAATACGTAGACTCATATGATCAAGCCAGTCTGAGCAATGTCATAAAAATGACAGTTTATATGATATTTCAAATTTACCGAAAAATTAGCCTGGTGTGGTTTGCTCGTATTTGACAGAATGTTAAATAAACAATACACGCACAGTAATATTACTAGCCCGTATCTATGTGAACTTATAGTCGTCAGTGGAATTCTCTACGCAGTAATGAAAGCCATTCGACAGCTGTCGTATTTTATGAGAGCCTATAAAACTTCGTCTTACAACCGCGGAAACCTTAATAAGAATGGACAGTAATAAGTGTACGCGTTTCTAAAACTATATACGATTTATTTTCAATTGATCGTTTATTACCGTTTTTATCGTTTAAGGCGAGTAACGATTTTGTTTTTGTTACGCAGAAATAAAAATGACCCTCAAGAGTTAACTGGTTAACATGTAGATCACCTACATGTTAACCAGTTAACTTGCCTTGCCTTGCCAGCCTTGACTGATTTCTTTGATTGCTTGACTGCCTCGTTAGTCTAGTCTCCAAACAGATTCCGATGTCAGGTTTTTAAGCCCCAGGTTAAGCTGACGAAAAGTTATTGGGTTTTCTGCCGAAGCAGCTCGGAGTCTGGAAGTTGGAGGTATACAACTTCCGTGCCACAAAATTGTAAATAACTGCTTGCTTTAATAATCAGGATGGGGTGTTATGAATGCCAGCAGCATTTCCCCGTCGAATCGCGTATTATACGCAAATATTATATTGCTAATAATACGCGATTTTTTTTTATAGAATAGGAAGGCGGGCGATCATATGGGCCACCTGATGGTAGGTGGTCACCAAACGCCCTTAGACATTGGCACTGTAAGAAATGTTAGCCATCGCTTACATCGCCAATGCGCCATCAACCTTGGGACCTAAGATTTTATGTCCCTTGAGCCTGTAATTACACTGACTCACTCACCCTTCAAACCGGAACACAACAATACCAAGTACTGTTTTTTTGCGGTAGAATATGTGATGAGTGGGTGGTACCTACCCAGACGAGTTTGCACAAATCCCTACCACCAGTAAATATTATTATTTGTACACCAAGTTTGTACTTTCTCGACTTTTTTGAGTCGGCTTTAATAAATACTCCGTCCCGGTCACCGGGAAAAAGAGCATTTATTACCCCCCATCTGGTTTTTTAATGTTTAAAAAATAAAGTATTCTTTTTTTTTATATTATCTACTTACTAATATAATAATGACAAAAAAGTAATATATACACATTAACATGAAACTTACCTAACTATTTAAATTATTATTATTTTTAAATGTGCATATTTTTTTATATTTTTTTTATGTTTTTTTGTATTTTTTTTTTTTTATTATTATTTTTTTTTTGTTCCAATATTTCAATAATGTATAATTAAATAGGTCTGCCTGAGTAAAAAATGATGTATAATAAATAGAGCTTGGACATATAATATGATTATAGTCTGTAGATGAGTGTATTAGAGTAAATTATACAAATTCTATTAGCAGCTTCAGTGAGGTTCTTGAATGCTGTTAGATGTAAGACTTTTACTCTCACTGTTACTAGTCTGCGTGCTTGTTACAAATATTGTGTCTCCAAGAACTTTGCTGATTATTGTGGTTGAGTGAAGTGATGCTTGTGTTTGAAGGATATTGATATTGACGTGTGTCTCTAGTTTGTCGCAGTACCGTTTTAGATTCTTTGTCACTACTCCTGTGGCGCCCACTACTATCGGAATCGTTGTGACTGTGCTTTTCCACAGTCTAGAGAGTTCGACTTTCAGCGGATGGTATTTGCTGATTTTTTCTATTTCCTTTGCTCCAATATTATAGTCGGATGGTACGGAAACATCAATAAGGTAAGTTTTATTGTTGATTTTATCTATGTATATAAGATCAGGTCTATTGTGAGTGATCGTGACATCGGTTTGTATGGGAATTTCCCACATTAATTTGGCTATATTATTTTCCTTTACAGTGGGTTGTTTAAGTTCTTCTTTCCACCATAATCTATTAACTTCTATTTTGCTTTTTCTTGCTAAGCACCAGAATATATACTGTACCAAATTGTTATGTCTTTTAACATAATATGTTCCAGCTAGTTTTTCACATCCTGCGAGAAGGTGTTGAACAGTTTCATCTTTAGATACGCACAAGCGGCATTTTCCGTCTACGCTTCGTTTCAATATGTCACGTTCGTGCTGACGTGTTAGTACCGCTTGGTCTTGTATTGCAAATAAAGATGATTCCAATAAAGCTGAAATAGGTCGTTTCTTCAGCCACTTAAACGACAGTTCTATGTCCACATTGGCTAGGTCAAGGACCTTTTTGGGAAATTGGCCATGTAGGTTCTTGTTTCTCCAGGATTCGTTTTGCTTTTTAATTATGTTCTTTTTTATTTCTGTGGTTGCGTATTTGCCGTTTGGTATCTTTAAATCTTTCTCTATCTCTTCTGCTTCTGTAAATATAGAGTATTTTTCTCTTCTTTGGTCTTGCTGTACTATTGCTTCAATTAGGTAGTCATTTTTTTGTTCTAAATATTGTTTAAGCTTTAGAATATGGGCTTTATACAAGTATTCTACATTAATTAATCCTCTACCCCCTTTAATCAGTGGTAAATACAATCTGTCAACGTCTGCTTTTTGCTGGTGGGCCTTTTTAATTGCTAACAGTTTTCATGTTCTGATATCGATCCCTTTGAGATGGCTTTTATTGTAGTTAATTACACCAAAAGAATACAACAAAACCGGAATGGCGTATGTATTTATCCCCTTTATTAGGTTGCGCCCATTTAAGAAAGAGTTTGTTAGTTTTTTTATTCTCCTGAAATACTCTTTAGTTAATCGTTCTCTAATGTCACTATGAATAATTTTTCCGGATTCATTAATACCTAAATATTTATAATTTTTGTCTAATTTTAACTGCTTAAAAGTATCTCCGTTCAGTAGTACATGCTCGTTACCATCAGTGTAGTTTCTGTGTCCAGCTGTTAAGTGAAGTGTGTTACATTTATCTAAACCAAAAGTCATGCCTATATCTGTCGTAAATATTTCAACACTGTTAAGTAAAATTTTTAAACTATTTCTATTGTTTGCATAAACTTTAATATCGTCCATGTATATTAAGTGATTAATCCACACTTTATCATGTAGTTTATATCCTTTCGTTTCATATTTACCTAGTAATGTAGAAATAGGGTTAAGAGCTAAGCAGAACAAAAATGGCGACAAGGAATCTCCCTGAAAGATGCCCCGTCGTATGTAAATCGGTTCAGTAGTATAAGACTCTGTAGAGCCCTTAACCGTCATTATAACCTTCCATTTAAGCATTGCCCTTTCAAGAAACGACTTTATTAGATGTGGGCATTTATAAATGTCAAGTATACGCAACAGCCACTCGTGGGATATGCTATCGAATGCTTTGCTATAGTCGATCCAGCTCATGCTTAAATTTTTTTGTTCCTTATGTGCATTTTCTAGGATAGCTTTATTTACCATCAAATGGTCTTTGCATCCGCGGGCTCCGCGTCGACATCCCCTTTGTTCTGGGGCCATAATATTGTTTACTTGACAATGAGTGCACAGTTGATCGGATAGTATCGATGTGAGAAGCTTATACATGCTAGGTAGACATGCGATAGGGCGCCAATTTTTTGGATCTTCGGTGTCGCGATTTTTCGGTATTAAAATGACCTTTCCAGTTGTGAGCCAATCTTCTAGAGGTTCTTCGTTTTTCAAAAGCTTGGTAAATAACAGTGCTAGTTGGTTATGTATATTAGTGAGATATTTTAGGTAATAATTTTGAATTTTATCTTGCCCTGGTGCTTTCCAATTAAGCAATTTACTAACAGATTTTTTAATATGTTCTACAGTTATTTCTTCAAAAGTGCTCGTGTTTAAGTTACTATTGACTTGTTCTATTTTAGATATCCATTTTGCGTCATGGTTGTATGCGACCGGTTCCGATAAAATGTTTCTCCAAAATTCCTCGGTACAACGTTTGTTTGGTGTTTTAATATCTACATGTTCTTTTTTACTATCTAAGCTTTTGTATAATCTATGCTCGTTTTCGATGAACATTTTATTTTGTTGTTTCTTATTGCTTATATCTTCATATCTTTTTATCCTGCCTGCTAGTGCTTTTATTTTTTGTTTTAATGTTTCTTCTATACATTTATGTTCTGTTTCATTCTGTATATTATATTTTTTGTAAAGTTTGCCTTTGATTTTTATCATTTTTCGTGAGTCAACTCCTCTCGAGATCTCTACCATTTGTCCCAATTCTTTCCTCAGGCGTTCAATTTTAATTTTTATCCTCTTCTTCCACGGCGGGTCTGTATAGGGTTTTATTACTTCTTTTGGTAAGTAAGGAGATTGCTTATTATTAACTATTAGTGTTTTAGCTGCTGCATAAATTAAATCATTTGTGTCTCGGAGAGTGCAATTACTTTCCAATAAATTGGGTAAATAGTCTTTAATTATTGCAAGGTTGTGTAAGAATTGTTTATTGATTTTAGCTTTTGGCAAGTAAATGCGCTCTTCGATAGGTATTTATTTTACTTCTGCTAAAATTTGGAGGAATTGAACTTCGATAGGATTTTCATTTACAATTTGAGATGTTTCAAGAAATTGGCTTGCTGGAGATTCGTCTTCATTTGTATTTTCAACGTTTTCCATGTCTTCTTCAAGGCTTTCCATTATATTATCTAAAACTGACGCTGGTACTGTATTCGATTGATTATTGGGATTAGTACGGTGAGAATGTTGCATCTCGGTATCAGCTCGTTGTTTGATTCGGTTCAGTAATTCTTGAGAAATGAGATTTTGTTTCAAAATTCTGCGTGCTTGATTAGATAGTGTATCTCCATTGAATCTATGAATTTTAGGATTATCTGGGTTTCTGCTTTTAAAAATTCTTTCTAATTTACTAATATATGCCATACCTTCACGTTTCGCTACAAAGTAGCAAAACATTAGCTCTTCTTGCTCTTGTTGTGTCCATTTTCTTCTTCTATCTTCATTGGAGTTTATATTTAAAGAATGTTGAGATACTAAGCTTCTACTTTGTTCTGGTTCATTATTTGACTGGGTTAACATAGTAGATATTGGAGTGATTGCTGATAGATCGTCAGAGTTGTGTGTTTAATGGTACAACATTTGGTGTATGTTGTATTATATTTTCTGCGGTTTTTTGTATTCTATCTAGTGTGTCTTTAGGAAGTACATGTTGTTTAAGGATTCTACGTGCCTGATTTGATAATCCGTTACCAGTGAATTTAATTGATTTAGGGTTGTCCGGATTTCTCTCCTTGAAAAATGTCTGTAATCGTTTTAGATAACCGGGTCCTCCGGCTCTGGCTTTAAAATAACAAAACATAAGTTCCTCTAACTCTACTGGTGACCACTTCTTTCTTGCATCTTCATATTGTGAATCAGTGGTCGTTTCAGATGTACCGGCCGAGCTTGTAGGAGACAACTCCCTGCTCTGCAAAGTATCACCCGTATCGCTTTGTTCATCGGTTGTAGTCCTTGAGGATCTTTCCCTAACCCCCCTATCCCCGACTCCCGTCCAACCGGCAAGCCGGGAGTCACTGGCTAGCATTCTGTCACGTCTGACACCAGCTACAGACGTGCCCCGGCGATCGCCCCCGGGAAGCGACTCTATACGTGTATCTCTTAAATGACCTTCC
This sequence comes from Nymphalis urticae, assembly GCA_905147175.2. NCBI lineage: Eukaryota > Metazoa > Arthropoda > Insecta > Lepidoptera > Nymphalidae > Nymphalis > Nymphalis urticae. The sequence goes on from LR990001.1 coordinate 10,400,945, forward strand.
ATATCTCCTTCTTGGGTTACTAGAGCTCTGTTGGCCATTGGTTAGTGAACTTAAAAGTTACCAATGTCCGTCCCTCACGTGGCAAAGATGGTCATGCCGGACGTGGAGTTAGATTTTGATATATTATATTGTATGTTAGTATATGTTATTATATTATGTAATTGGTGTATTGGTAAATAGTTTAGCAAATGAGCCACCTGATGAGCACTAGAAAATATAATCCTAAGATTATATTAGTGTTATGTTAATTGTGCCTGTAGTTACACTTGCTAACTCAGCCTTCAAAGGGAAACACAATGAAACATGACGTAATATGTTGTGGCACATACCCAGGGTTTGCACAAAGCCCTACTAAGTGACCTTCAATATTATTTTAAACAATTTAAACAAACATACTCCAAATATATATATAAACATATCATCTTACACAAGCAATCTCCTTGATTATTAAATTAATCGGATTTAATTAAAACGATCTTGATTGACAATAACGGATAAAGGCGTGTCGCACATCGCAGAGGCGGGTTTATATAAATGGCTTATTGTAGCCCATTGTCATGTTTGAATAACTCAGTATAAAAAGAAGAGACTTATTTGATGTTATCGGATTCACAAAATAACTACTTATCTTTATGATCACTTTTAGTTTCGTTTATTGCCAGGCAAATGTAATTTTTATTCTTTTTACATGTGACGTAATGATATAACTGCTCATAAAATGTCTGACTAGGGGATTCGATTATAAACGACTTAAAAAGAGATGATTTTGATACTGGTTTTGGTACTATTTGAGATTGACTGCCATGGTTGCAACGAGTCAGAAGGATATCTATATTATCATCTTCATCAATTGTTATGTACCTTCACTGAGTTCTAGGAAGCTCTTTAGACAATTCTACCCTTAGCTTTGTTATGCGGGCCACTCGCATCTTCATTATTCAACAGCTAAATTTTTAATTACTTGCTTATAATTATATATTTCTTGAGCTTATCAGTGACTTAATAATCAAATTATAAAGTATGAAATATTCTAATACCGTATAAAAGATCGAATCGATTTATTTTTAACTTCATAGTGTGTTTATGGGAAAAAGGATCGAGGGTACTTACTGGATTTTCTTCAATAGCAGAGGACGAGCAGAGGATTACCACGGCGTTGTTTCGTGATCATTATCCACCAACTGTAGTTAATTTAATAAAGTTTCACAGCACACGTGCACACACAACACACTTTAGTTTCTTGTATAATAATTTATAGTAATTGTCTCTTTACTAATTGTAGTGATTTTATAACAAATTCGGGAACTAACTGTCGCACGCGCCGCATCGATTATACGCCTTTTTGCAATTGAGTGTGGGCGGGGGAGAAGCCAATAGGAACAAGGATTGGACCATTGGTTTGTGTGCTTTTGTATTAGTGTGCATGCGAGTATTATTAATGTAATTTTATGCGTTATATAAATTCATTATAAGTAGTTATTATTTAATTTAATGTATTTATTAAATGGCACTGACTGTGTGTTTCCTTATTTTGATGTGTAATTTTAGGATTTTGTGCAAACAGATATAATTAGTATTTTAATTAACCATTTACCATCAGGTGGCTTAATTGCTAAACTGCCTATATATTAAAAAAAACTACGTAGTAAATGGACTTTATTAAAACGAGAAGATAATGTATTACACACTCGGTCAACATAACATCAGTATTTAGTCCCAATGAATGGAATTTTACAGGAATTATAAGCCATAACGACATGCATCGTCAAAGGTCGTATTGTCAGCCATATGAAATAGGTACGTCTAATACGACTGACAATACCGACTACTGGTATAATGGAAATTGTGAATAACTCGTAGGTATTTGATTAAAACTCACGTTACTTGCTGCTGGCTTGCTTAATATCAAAAGCAAAATGTAGGTTATAGAAGCATTACGCTTATTTATTGATTGTCAAAATTCTTTTTTTCAAAACTATTATCCTAAGAAGTCGAGCGAAATAAACGCAGCGCTTTAATTTTTTATTGTTATTTTCATTAATTGCTGTTAGCAATGTCTTTAAATATAATAATACGCACAACTTTATTTTATATATATCTTAAATAAAGTTTAAATGGTCCATTTAAAATTAATAGTTTTGATGTAATATTCTTATCAATGACGTATAGCTCGCTGTACCAAGAAAAATAGATAATACAAAAATATGAAAGAAACGCTTGTCATTTCGATAGTCTAAACTAAAAGCGGGTGAAATTGCGAAGCACAGCTTCTTGTATGGTAATATTATAAACTAAGACCTTCTTCAAAAAGCGCTGCATTTTCTGGTATGACTTTTATGTATATTGATACGGCAGTTTTTTCAGTTAGGCGTTACAAAAAAATGACCACATTAAACACTATACACCATAACATAACTTTATACACCATAAGCTATTTATAGACTTAATAGTTTATATGGCAATATTTTTTTATAAAACTTTATTTGTTTATTTAGGAAGTTTATTCTTTATCTAATATATAAAACGGCTCAACCAATTTTTATGAAATTTGTTATGTATATTTGGGAGGTATTAGAATAGGTCGTAAAGTATATTTCATACCGCTAACTGATAAGGGTGTCCCTATCCAGATTTTATTTTTCTATTTTTCAGTCATTTTTTTTATTTGTATTTTATTTTGATTAAGCATCAAAAAATATATATATGTCCCCAAATTTTCACCTTCCTAATCCGTCATCCCATGTTGTAATCACGATTTTAGTATTTTGGTATGAACAATATCCAAATAATTATTTATAGTGAACCTCGTCGAACTTTCGTCTACGTCATTTAAGACAAGCGTCGCGTCATTTTGACATTTAAAAATTTGCAAAATATTTATCGATTTATTTAATTGATATGAAATATAAACGTGTTTTATGATATTAAAAAGGTTGGTAAAATACCAAAAGATCAAATACATTATCGGTATACCGTTTTATCAGTAAATACAACAATTTGGTCTATTTGTGTGTATGTGTTACAGTGAAAAATGCCAGCAAGACGCAAGGGGGCCAATTTGAGCCGTCGAACTAATAAAGCATCAAACATGCGTAATAATAGAGCAGAAAGAACAGACGAACAAATCCAACAAAATAATTAAAATATGCGTGTAAACATGTCATCATTGAACGGTTTGCTCATCGGCACATATCCGGTAGCAAGGATGTTCCTGAAGTCCATTCGCACACGAAAAAATATCTCAAAGGACTTCGTTCCTCCGGTCTCTTATTCCCCAACCGTAATTTTTTGTTTGTCATTGTTTTAATTTACACGGGACTTATATCGTGTCTTCATCGAAAATTTATGGAGGAAAGTCAAGAAAACGATATTGTAGCAAGTGTAAATAATGCAATCTTGAAAAATAAGTTAATAAATCATGTAAATTAATTCAAGTATACATACATGACATAAATTCAATATACACATGATTCAAGTGCTTACTATTGGCAGTATAATCACAGAAATGATAGTATAATATAGTATATAATCATATGCTCAGCGTCAAAAAAACTATCGAAAGAAAAAATAAAGAAAATCAATGACCATTATTTATCAAGCAATTATAACAATATTTAATTTATAGCCGTAAAAATATTTAGCTGTAATTGAATTTGTCTGTTCTAATAGAAACTGTTAGTTACTAATAATTAACAAATATAATGACAATCAAACAATATAATGACAAAATCAATAAGTCGCAAGGCCAAACGATGTCCGTTTGTGGCTTAGATTTGGGCACACCATGCTTATCACACGAACAAGTAGACGTGGCATGTTGTCGGGTGGGCAAACCATTGAGCTTATTTGTGTTGGCTAAAGACGGACTGACAAAAAATATCGTAAACTCAATCGCTCTTCGAAATTAATTAACTGCTTTAGGATAAAAATATATTACTTTTTTCACTTTACATTTAACTTTTAATCAAACAATGAAAGTGTCATTACATTAATGAAATACATTGAATTGAGAAAATGAATGATTGGTGTTTTTTTTGTTTTTATCGGCGGTTATCGTCTAACAGCGCTCCTTTCCTTTTTCTGTCTTAGATCCCATCCCCACACACTACCATGCATTCGTTACTTTTTATTTAAAAACCAAAATATTCAGTAGATATCATTTATATGGCAGAACAACGTTTGCCGGGTCAGCTAGTAATCATAATAAAAATCTAGTAATGACAGCTGAATAATTAAAGAAAAATTAACGGTCACGTGAAAACGCAGAATCTATCGCCATTAATAGCAAAAATTTTAATCTGTGAAGCTTTCCCATTCAGCATTATGATATTATAATAAAAGACAAAAGTTTAAGATAACTATTTAGAAATGGCAATTTCAGAACGAAATGCTTTGATATTTTAACCGTGCAAAGTCAGAACCGGATCGCCGGTTTTTAATCAAAATGCTAACCAGCTAGTACACAAAGCCTTTTCGAGTTCGTTCAAGTCCATTGATCTGAAGATTTTGCTTCGGTCAGTTAAGCTAAATGTAATGAAGAGCATGCACCGCGTGCATTACAGCGTATGAGTCTGTAAATTTCACTAATGGATACAATGGGTTAGTTATTTAATCAAGCAAGCAGTTTTTTGTAAATATGTAGCTAGAATGACAAATGGTAATATGACAGTAAATAGTCACTATTATCCATAGACGATAGTACTGTGAGAAATATTAACAATCCCTTGAATTGTTAATGCGCCACTAACTTTAGGAACCACTGTATATGATACATATAATGACAGTAGCACAATGCAGTGTAATGACAAGGAATAAGGACTTATTTTTTGTCTGGAAGTGCGTTCACGAATAGTTCTTTTCCCTGACAGTGATATTGCAAGCTCATGGCTACACAGTAGAATCTTCCAGTAAAATTAAAATTTTTGGTTGCACGGAGGAGAGTGCACACGAGACCGCCACAATTTCGTTCCCAAAGGCTAAAACGCTTTATTATTTTTTACAGATATTACGCGCTTTAAGAAGAACAATTGTGTTACTAATTGTTTTTGCACCGAAAAAGACTTGTAAGTAGCTTTTTGCCCTGTACGTTTTATATTTAATGTTTCTGATAAATAAAAACGTACTGTATATTTTAGTTATGTATTAAAAAATGAAGATTTACTTGAAATGGAGATAGACAAGCAATATAATCTACTACTCTCCATTGCAGCTTTGAAATATGATTATGTTTGAGTACAACTGGAAATGCAAACAATGCGCTTGGAGCTTGCAACTGCTTTTTGATTGGTCATATTTGGGCATATGCACGTCACGCCACGTCACGTCTATGTGCAGGGTGATTGAAATCAATGGTAATTTTGTGCAAGTGTGTCTCGATAGGTACGACCCACTTATTATCTTTATTCTTGTCTTCTCTGTATTATGATGTGTAAACAAAAATATACATATTGTATAAATTTTATTCTATTATATTTTATTTATTTCTGTTGCATATAGTTAAATACGTGGGTCGTCTATGAGATAAGTATAGTAATTACGTTGCTAAGCAATATGTGACAGAATTATTGATTTGTGGTTTAAGAATTTATTTTCTCATAAAGAACATACAATGTTCACTTAAATGAGATATTTTACATAATAATTTAACCGACAATTTAGTACAGTAGTAACGACTTATACAATTCAAGAGTAATTAATCTAAGTATTTTTACAATAAGATAATATTTTTTTCTTAAAGATCGTAAAGGATTTTTCATTGATAATTTCATTAGGTAAGCTATTGTATAGTTTTGCTCCCTCAAACTGTAGAGATTTAATTCCATATTTCGTCCTGGTCTTGGGTAATTCAAGTTTGTGTTTATTTCTAGTGTAATGTTTGTAGGTTTTAGTTCTAAACGGTATTTGTGTGTGTATTGTTTTTGTTAGTATTTTTTCTAATTAATATGCATGTTTTAAATTTGTATAACTGGTTAATTGATAATACATTAGTACGTTTATACAATTCTTTGGTTGACATGTGGTAATCTAGATGGAATAATGACTTTAGTAATTTATTTTGCGAGATCTGTAGATCCTTTATATTAGTTTTATATGCACTACCCCAAATCTCAACAAGATATTCTAATAATGACTTTACAAGTGAATTATATATTATAATACGGATTTTGTGTGGTATACATCGCGACGATCTACGTATTGCCCCAGTGAGTGAATTTATTTTTACTTGCAAGTAGTCTAAGTGTGCATGCCATGTTAGCTTAGGGTCTAGAATTAGGCCAAGATACTTTTCTTCATTTGATTGTTTAATAGTCTGATTATTTATCATTATTGGGTTTTTATTGTATTGATTTAGTAGAGTATGTATTATTATTGTAATATGTGTTACATATGTATTTAAAAATATATGATAAATATAAATTATAAGCCCTACCAGCCTTTTAGGGCTTTGTGCAAGCTCGTCTGGGTAGGTACCACCCACTCATCACATATTCTACCGCAAAACAGCAGTACTTGGTATTGTTGTGTTGCGGTTTGAAGGGTGAGTGAGCCAGTGTAATGTCACAAGGGGCATAAAATCTTAGGTCCCAAGGTTGGTGGCGCATTGGCTATGTAAGCGATGGATAACATTTCTTACAATGCCAATGTCTAAGAGCGTTGGTGACCATTTACCATCAGGTGGCCCATATGCTCGTCCACCTTCCTATTCTATAAAAAAAATTGCAATTAAAGGGGCTTATTATTGATGTAATAAAATTAAATACATAACTAAATTATCTGAATTTAGTAACATAAGATTTGGTTGGGGAATAATTAATGGAGTATAATGATTTTCGAAGGAAATTCGAAAATATATAATAATAATAATTGGAAGTTTTCGGTTTGGTGGTAGTTTCAAATTTAATGAGTATTTGAAAGTAATTCTGAGAACTTGTACTTACGATTATATATTATCAGGTTTCCAAATTCAATTTAATCCGTTGGATGGAATTCACTTAAAATTTAATTTCAAGAATTTACCCACACAGTCATGTTCACAAAATATGAAGTAAGTAATTAATAGACAAATAATATACATAACAAGATATTTGAAATTGCAAGGTAGAATGTGCTTCATAAAAACCACAGCTTACACCATAACACCACCATACTATTAAAACACCATGATAATATGTGTGAGGGTAGATGTAGTTTTAACTAGATCATTAATATTTGTGTGCTTAATTCATGTTTCATTTGGAGTCTGCGAAGGAAAATGTCGTGAGTAAACCGGCATGTGTCTGATAAATTGTTTATTAACATGTTTATTTATTCATTTAAAACATACATAAACGTAACATTAGTTAAAATATTTAAAACATATGAAATAATAAAAGGAATAAAGTTAAATGCACTTTTAATTATAGGAAATTGCGTTAAAACTTATACAAACGTAATATTAGTTAAAATATTTAAAACGTATGAAATAATAAAAGAAATAAAGTTAAATGCACTTCTATAGGAAATTGCGTTGACGAAATAATAATTTATTAGAAATGTAACTAGAAAATATACTAGTCAATATTAAGTTAAGTTTAATCGTCCAGCAGTGGACGGCGAAAAGCTGAAAAAAATAAGAATGTCATATCTAATAATTTCCATAGGGAAGATAGTCATGATGTGGAACTTATTTAATTTATTGATGAATTATAATGAGAGCAATTGCTTCTAGCAAAAGCGTTGAAGAGTTGAATGAAGGTCACGGGATCGCTAACCCATCTTAGAGCTTTGTACTACTTTATTTTACTTGAATAGAGTATACTTAGATTTTATGTATTAATTATTATTTGGAAAGTTGTGAGACTAAATTTTAATGACATCATCATTAATTAAGCAAATGTCTGCAGACGTCAGCGTCGAAGAGACAAGCCCTTTAATTTGTCAAAATGAATAACGAAACTGAACACTGATTCTGCGATAAAACTGTTTGTGTTGGAAAAATCAAAGGTATTTTACATTATATAAAAAATGCACTTTCAAACTATTTTCAAGATAGAATAAATCAGCTCGTTTTATTTTTTTAACAAAAATAAACATGGAACAAAACAAAATTTCCATTTGATATCAAAGATTTTAACGAACAATATGGCGAACAAAGTTACATAATATTCTCAGCAATAGAGGAAATCAAATTCTATTATGCAAATTAGCATATTGTATTCACCATAACATCGTAAATTATTGGATATTGTTAGCCACATATGTGTTATTTAGGTTATTTCTGCTCCGTCTAACAATGAAGGCACTTCATACCGCACTGCAAAACAAGCGTAACCTTATCTTTCATATTTACTGGCAAGCGGCCCGAACATTGTAGGACATTGCCATTCAGCTACCAATCATGCATAACATTATAATAATGAAGAGTTAATAGCAATTGAGCCCCGAAAACCATTTCCATTAATTATTCCAAGTGGGTTTGATATTAAAACGGATTAGAACATAATACGTTCACCCCATTACCATTTAAGTGGGACCGTTTTATATTTGTGGTTATTGTTATTTTAATGACTGCCGATGTGGTGAGACGGAATTTAATCTTGACAAATTCTCTCGTGATAATCCCTAATTTCCAAGAGTCAGACCAAGACTGCGTTAAATAAAATATACATTTACGAAACTGTGAAAAATTCTTTTCTGAGAATAATGAACATGATAGATTCATTAATGAAATAAATTAACTAAATTTTATATAAAATTTTGCTTTATATATTAATATTTTCTTAAAACGTACTTTAAATTTAATTATAAGTAAATTTAAAATGATCTTTTAATTACCTATACTACTAAAATATATTTCATAACCTTTTTTATAGTAAACAAATAGTTACATATACCTGTTTCATGAATCAAATCAATTTACTTTACTCCAGTAATATCTTACGAGCACTTCTAAACCCCCAATCAATTTGTTTATATAACAACAATATATAAACCGAGGTGAATCATGTGAATCTGAACTAAATATTACTTCGACCCTGGCAAGCACAAATGTGATCGTGTGTTTATTTTTTGTTTATGACTCTCTCGTGGACTTCCACGAGAGAGTGTGTTTTGTGAGAGTGTGAGTGAGACACACTGTGAGATTTCTTGTTACCTCTAGACTATTCCTTTGTATTTTTAAAGTAATCTCAGCTGGGCTATAACAGACTAAATTTCAATGCAACAACAACAGTAATTTACAGTTTTACAACGACATTATTCTGACTGACTAAACATCCCACAGCTGGGATAATACTTCTCTCCTGTTTATTTGAAGATTATTCCTACACGAATGCCATAGTGGATGTGTATATTTTAGAATATTACCCAACAAACGCAGATTTCCTAATATTTTCATTTATTTCTGAGATACGAGATAAATTACAGACACAAATTAAGCACGCAAAGGCTTCTTTTAGATTTGAACCCGTTATCGGTTAAGTTATTTTATTTATATTTTTATCAAATAGGAAGTCAACGTTATATATTAAGAAAAATATTTATCTTATTGCACGTATAAAATATTGTAACAAAATATATTTCAATTATAGGTTAACTTACCATTTAAAAAAAATCTCTATATGACGAAAAACAAAAAAAAAACATCAACTTAAATAACAAAATAAATAATTGTATCTTGATATAAATATAAACTAGTGATTAGCGTAATAATGTAAATTTGAATCTATAGATTAAAAGATAAGAAAAAAAAATATCTGTAAATACAAACAAAAACAAAATAAAATTACTATTAATAAAAATAAAATAAAATTTGATTGATGATTTTCCGCTGAGGAGAGATAAGGATGCCCAGCACTTATCCTAGCATTTGAGACAACATGATAATTTTAACGTGGCATTAATTTTGTCTTATTTACAGATTTTTTTTATAAAATACAAAATTAAAATAAAAAGAACAAAATACACATACAAATTTTAAAGAAAAAACACACCAATAAATTAAAATTAAAATTTTTAATACTTCTTAGGTTTTTTTTTTATTTTTTTATTATAGAAATAGTATTTATCTTAGAAATTAAATTATTAAATAGCAGTTATTTTTATAAAATACAAAATTACTTCTTAAGTAAAAACAATATATGTATATGTTATACTAGCTGGTGCCCGCGACTTCGTCTACGCAGGATTTGGCAATTGGCAATGTAATAAATATACGGTAATTAGGCACTGCAGAACCCTGATCATAGGCCTATAGTTATCTAGCTACTGCAGTATACTCTTATAAACTATATTTAACGATTTTTTTCCTTCAGCATAAACATGCAGATTTTTTTGCTTTGGAAACACGTGAGCAAGCCACATAGAGCTGACCGTGAGAAAAACATGGCGTGCCTAAATGTATGCCTGCTACCTTTAAGGTTTGACCCTGCGATTTGTTGATCGTCATTGAAAATGCGACTTTTAACGGGAACTGCAGGCGTTTAAAATTGAATGGCAAGTTATTAGGTATGATTGGGATGCGCGGTATAAGAACATTGTCTCCCTTGGCTTCTCCAGTTAAAATTGTGGCCTTCACAATGTGCCTTCCTAGTTCGGTAACTCGCAACCGAGTACCGTTGCATAATCTTGGCGCGTCCAGGTTACGCATCAACAAAACAGGTGCACCTACCTTTAATTCCAATTTGTGTGATGGTACTCCGGACAACTCTAAAGAGATAAGGAACTCTACGGGATAACTTGTTGTGTCATCAGATGACATAACTGTGTCAATAGAATTGTACACTGAAGTTTCGGTGTTTATTTCGGCCAAGATTTTTTTATTTATTTTCGTAACAGTCTCATTTTTCGGTGCTAGTATGGTTCTTTCACACAACCAATTTTCGTCAACAATGTTTTGTTGCATATTCGGAAAAACTTGTTCAATAAGTTCGTCTTCTGACTCCACAGCATGACAAAATTGCTGTGTGAAAGGAATCATACCATCTTGGTCGGTGTCTAGGAGGCCTTCACCAATTTCTAGCAGTTTCTGAGCATATGCTTCTGATTCGATATCGCTGAATAACTGGACTCGCATGTTAGTGGTAAGATAAAGCTTTTCAACTTTAGACCAAAGATATGAGGCTTTAAGACATGCGTTAATTTCATCTGCTGCAGTACCTCTCTCGATAACCGGTAAAGTCTGTCTAAAATCTCCTGCCAGTAACACTACCACACCACCCATCAACTTTCGATTGCTTTGAATGTCTTGTAGACAGCGATCAAGCGCCTCAATTGCGCGCTTGTGTGACATAGTGCACTCGTCCCACACGATCAGCTTACATTGTTGCAACAGGGCGCCGCGGGCACTGCTCTTACTAATGTTGCACGTTGGGGTTTCTTCGCTTGCCAGATTTAGAGGTAATTTAAAAACCGAATGTGCTGTCCGTCCACCGCTCAGCAATGTTGCAGCGATCCCAGAGGAAGCCACCGCTAACGCAACATTACGGTCCTTACGAATTTTTGCAAGAATCAAATTAAGTAAAAATGTTTTACCTGTACCGCCCGGGGCGTTAAGAAAAAAAAGACCGCCTTCGCCAAGCTCAACACGTTGTAATATTTTGTTATATATGTCATTTTGCTCGGGTAGCAGGCGTGGTTCAGTTTCGCTGACTTGAGCGTCTAATAAGGCGGTATCGTAGCTTAGCTCTCTGATCAAATCGGTCGACAACTCTCCTCGACGCTGCGGTGTAGGCATACCGAAGTCGGACAATTTCTTACCAGAAATCATTATTATTTTGTCCTCTATATGACTCAGTGCTTCATTAAAACATAGATCATTGTTGACTTGATCTATCCTTTCATATCTATGCAAGATATCCTCCAATAACGCAGCTTTATACTTATCCCATAGTTGAAGAGGATTGGATAAACCGCAAGTGGTAGTTTACTGGTGGTAGAGCTTTGTGCAAGCTCGTCTGGGTAGGTACCACCCACTCATCAGATATTCTACCGCAAAATAGCAGTACTTGATATTGTTGTGTTCCGGTTTGAAGGGTGAGTGAGCCAGTGTAATTACAGGCACAAGGGACATAACATCTTAGTTCCCAAGGTTGGTGGCGCATTGGCGATGTAAGCGATGGGTAACATTTCTTGCAGAGCCAATGTCTAAGAGCGTTTGGTGACCACTTACCATCAGGTGGCCCATATGCTCGTCCGCCTTCCTATTCTATAAAAAAAAAAAAAATAAGTGCATATCAATATTGCAAATAGTTCTCTTATTTGTGAAGGAGAGCGACACAGCACGGCCTCTTCCATTGTGGCATCCCAGTGGTTGTCATCTTCCAACAACCCTAACTTCTCACACGCTTGTCGAAAAGTTTCAAGTTCTTGACCGTCAACTGTTTTTAGATCCAAGAAGTTAGTGGGGCCCTGTACTACATTCAGTAGCATTCGCAAACAGTAACATTCGAAGTTACTAACATGCACTGTGTAAATGCGCCCAAGAGCATCTCCTGCCTTCACACCTGGCCAGCCGTCGACAGGTGTTCCTTGCAATCGACATTTCCATTCTTTCGACGACACGTTTCATGTATAGTAGCGGGATACGTCAACATAAAGTAATGTTTTTGCAAATGCGTCATTTTGGCAAAGCACGAAAAATGCAGTTAGTGTCGTCTTAGGTGGTGCGGCCATTCTTTCTCTAAAATTAATTTCAGTGAAGTAAATCCGCTGACCATTAGGCAGATGAATCGCAAGGTGAGTGACTGTTGGGTGTCTCTCATGTAGAGGCAGACCTAAAATCCGCCAAGCTGCTTCATTACTGCTTAAATATCGACCGGCTCGAAACGTTTCCACCTCATCTCTCGGGTCAATATTAACATTCCCTTGCTGTCGAATGTTAAAAATAGCCTGGTCACTGCCTTTGTTTATATATTTACAAATATATTTTATCGCCTGTACCGTATTGCAGAACTCTACATTTATATGACAATCAAAAATTTTAGAGAGAAGGGGTGAATATGGGACAATCCAGCTATTGTCAACCAATACCTCTTGTGTTCCACCTCGGGTTTTTAAAGTTATCGTACGGCCGCCATCTCCTGGTGCTCTACGCCTGTACAGAGGATAGCCTTTGTCGTTAGTTTGAGTATCTTTTAAAAGCGCCCTTGGATACTTTTTGGTACATTTCCCTTCCTTTATGCATGGTGATGACGGATTTAGTGCACCACAGGAACGGTGAATCATATTTTTCGTAACAGTAACGTGGAGTTTTTGATCACTTTCGGGGTTTGGCATCTCCGCACTTATGACTTCGTCAATTTGGTTAGGGCGTAATTTTTCCGTTAACCACAGCAGTAAGTGTACGTGAGGCAGACCTCTTTTTTGCCACTCAATCGAGTACATGAAACATTTCATGTCTCCAAATATTTTACCTTTTGTAAGTAAAGCAACCAATTTTTGAACTTTTATTTTAAATAATCTGGCTGTTAAGTCATGTCTGTCCGTTGAATTTTGACCTGGAATGAGCTCTTCAGTAATTTCTGGAAAAGCGGGATTACATGTCATTGTAATAAACAAATCAGGCCTCCCGTAGTTACGCACGTATGTGAACGCATCCTGCGTGTACTCATGAAGATATCTAGGGCTATTTACAAATGACGATGGGAGTATTACCATTTGACCCAAATTGTTTGGATCTAAATTAGCATCATTCCTGATCGCGTCTTTTAAATGTATGTAGTTTTCTGCTCGCAGTTTTGTTTGGTTTAAGGTAATGAATCTTAAGCGCTCACTCTCCACTTTGACATACATGTCTACCAAAAACTTAAGAAAGAGAAGTCTACATCGAAGCAATAAATTAAAATTATTTCGACGTACCATCATATGATATGCATAAAAGTCTTTGCACGACACTTTTTTGTTCGGTATGGGTTGTTTTGTAACTGGGTTTGTCTGAGGAATATCAAAACTGTACCCTTCTTGTCCTTTCCAAAAAATTAACGGGTACTCGAGAGCATCATAAAATCTATGAGTGTCCGGAACTCTAGTGAGCCGGCCATCGTGCGCCTGAATAACAATGTCCCGAGACGCAGCCTGTTCACTACTTACAACTACGGCAGCTATTTCGTTTGTGGTCGGGCCATTGAATCGTCTTTCGTGTTCACCACGTGGAACACGATCTGGGTGTATCACAACCTTGTAATCATCGCTAGTCACTCTATCTTTAGCCATTTTAAATTCATGCACTAAAACGTTGTGATCATGTAAAACTTTTTGTATTTTTTGGACTGTGTTTCTCTCCACACCTGGTACGTACTCAGAACGCCTATCAACTTGTGCTTCCTCATCACCCATGAAATAAACTTGCAAGAATTTTGGTTGCGTATTAGTAGCAGGAAGCAAAGAGCCAATCGTGTGGTATATTTGCCCTTGGATTGTAAAAGTCGGGTAAAATCCTGGCATCGACACAATGTTATCAGCTCCAAAAGATGTCATATGGAAACATGTATTGTATTTCCTTATGTGTTTTAGAAAACGGCGAGACTCGTCTGTTTCATTTGAAAAAAGTTCTTTAAGGGGTTCAACTGGTTCGTCTATTAAAGGAAGAGCTACTTTTCCTCCCGAACAACACATGCCTGCAGCTTCCTCTTTCCATTTAAGTGCACCGCAAAATCTGCATTCTTTATTCATCGCTTCTATTTTTATAAGCTTGTAGCTTTCGTAATCAAGTGTCTCGTCGTAGTCAAATGCAGCTTTATCGAATACCCCCCCAGGCGTTTCTTGTAAATATTAGTCGTCGCTGTTGTGCCCTTTCAGCAATAGCGCGTCTGCGAGCTTCAGCAGCTTCAGCGGTTTCTGTAGCTCTTTGGGATGCTAAGTATGTCGCCTGTTGAAGACGCCGAGCTTGAAACTGTTCGAGTGTCTCAGAAGCCCGTTGAGATGCCATAGATTCCGCGTTATGTTGACGTCGGGCTTGAGACTGTTCGGGTGTCTCCGCAGCCCGTTGAGATGCTAGATGCTCGGCACGCTGTTGACGTCGATCATGGGACTGTTCTGGTGTCTCATTAGTCCGTTTAGATGTCAAATAATCAGCATGCTGTCGACACCGAGCTTGGGACTGCTCTGGTGTCTCGGCAGCTCTGAGAGCTGCCTGACGCTCTGCCTGTTCAAGTCTTCGCTGTTCGGCTTGTGGAATTCTCTCGTTAAGTCTAGCTACTTTCATAGTTCGAGCTTTATTAGAACTTTGGGAAAGATTAGACTTACGATTTCGCGCCATAATTCTTATTAAATGCTTTTTCTACACATCAAACAATACAGTACGTAATTATTATGTTAAATATAAATTAATACTTAAAAAAGTGCAATACTTGCATATATTACTTGACATTTAATGTCATATGTTAGACAGCTCACACAATATCTTTATAAATTGTAGCCTATGTGTTATTCTGATGTATAAGCTATATTATTGGAAAGTTTAATTGAAATCCATTCAGTAGTTTTTGCGTGAAAGAGTAACAAACATCCATCCACACATACAAACTTTCACGTTTATAATATTAGTAGGATGTAAGAGGTATTTTTTATTCATAATACTTAAAAAAAATTTTTTTGAGTTCGGCTTTATTGCCTTCACCCGTATTGGATTAATAATAAAAAAGATTATATAAAATTTGTCAAATTGCCCTTAAAATTCATGTAACAAAAAAAAAAAAAACTTCTTCGAACAGCTTAGACAATATAGCTCAGTCAATTCACTTCTACGAAAACGTTAATTAAATTAAAACGAAATCCGCTTGTATCTCGATGTTACCGCCTTACCGGAAATACGAATTAACAAAACAGATTTCACTCTAAGAAGGGTAATTCCGCCTGTTCGTTGAAATGTTCGCTGTAAATCAACTTTTTCGTTGCTTTATAATTATTTACGGTTTTATTCAAAGTGTAGCGAACGTTGAGGAGCACCTGGCGTGTTGTTGAGCTACTTTACAAAGCGTCTTCAGTTTTTACGTTTTTAAGATGTCTTTGTTTGTTTGTGTCTCAATGTGGGGCAAGAATATTCTTCTGTTAATGCAAGCTTTTAAAAAAAAACCCAAACTTTTGTTATATATGAAAATTGTCCTTCTATTTATAGTTATAAATTTCCGTAACAGCCTGTGAATGTCCCACTGCTGGGCTAAAGGCCTCCTCTCCCTTTTTGAGAAGAAGGTTTGGAGCTTATTCCACCACGCTGCTCCAGTGCGGGTTGGTGGAATACACATGTGGCAGAATTTCAGTGAAATTAGACACATGCATGTTTCCTCACGATGTTTTCCTTCACCGTAAAGCACGAGATGAATTATTATCCCAAATTAAGCACATGAAAATTCAGTGGTGCTTGCCCGGGTTTGAACCCACGATCATCGGTTAAGATTCACGCGTTCTTACCACTGGGCCATCTCGGCTTATAAATTGGTTTGTTGTATTTTGTGGACGTATGTACGTATGACGTATTAAATGAGTAAATAGTTTTTTGTCTGTTTTAGTGGAATCTTCATTCGGAACTCATTGTACTTTGTCATTAATAGTCTTTACTTGGTGGTGACTTTGTGCAAGCCCATATGGGTAGGTACCACTCACTCATCAGATATTCTAGTGTTCCGTTTTGAATGGTGTGAGCCAGTGTGAATACAGGCACAAGGGATTTAATATCTTGGTTCCTAATGTTGGTGGCTCATTTGCGATGTGTGAAATGGTCAATATTTCTTATAGGACCAATTTTTATGGGCCACCTGGTGGTAATTCGCTACACACGAATACACACACACACAGTACATAGTCCAAATGTCCCACTGTTTGGCTAAAACTCCACTCTTTTTTGAGAAGATTTGAAGCTGCTTCCACCACGCCACTTCAATGCTTTAAAAAAATGTTTCAATGTAGGTTCATTTATTATCATACAAGTAACAGATTTTCATTTGCCACATGCAGGTTTCACCGCCGAGCACAAGATTAATCATAGAAACGAATTAAATAAATGAAAATCCAGTGGTATTTGCCTGGGTTTGAACTCGAAATCATCGGCTAAGATTCTCGTCTTCTAACCACCAAGCCCTCACGGTATTAAATGTACACTTTTTTAAATACTCGTATATTCTTGTTTTATAAACCTCGTCTAATTATATTTTTAATAAGCCTTTATTTAACTCGCAATGTTTGTATCTATATGTTAGCTTTTTTAGATCAAATATTACAACTGAATTTTAGCAGTTATCCGTAACCATTTGAGTTTAAATTTTGAGGACATGTTAAGTTTGGATGACGATGGTTAGCTAAGTGACGTTACTCTAAATCCAATAAGGTGAACTATTATATTTACAGTTATATTTAACAAAAGATTTAAAACAATTAACAGGCAAAGTTAAAAATATCGGCAATGTTTTATTACAAAAAATAATACTTTTCAGCGGGAAAGATAAATTGATTTTTCCGACCAGGAAACTCAGCGTTTACACTTTACCTTCGTGTTCAAACAACGACAACTCTGATTCTATCAAACGATATTATCATTGTGAATATAATTATTTTCGTAATCATATTGAGATACAACGGAAAATTTTCCTTATTGATAAAAAAATAAAAAAGCAGCCTGGAGCTCCAATAACATAAACAGACTGGAAAGCTCTTTCTTGTGGAATGAAAATATTTTCAATAACATTTACAATAACGTAACATGCCTTTATAATTGAAAGCAACATTTTGATTAATTAGTCATGGGTATATATAAGAAAACTATGAACTTTGTTTTCATATAACAAAGGGCTCATATGGTTCGATTTTAATTGACCGACATATTTGTATCTTACTGAAGAAGATAAATGACATTGAAACAAGTTTAAGGATACTTATTTATTTTGGGTTATAATTATTTTATTTTAATATTTCTGTTACAACTTGTAAAATTTTTACAACGTCGGTAATCTTTCTCACTGAAACATATTAACATACTATTATATGTCCATCATAAATCTATATATTACTATTTTAACTATTATTATATTATAATTATTATATAATAATATTGGTAATTAATGTTCATATATTCTAGATTATTACATTTTTGTTAATTTTTTCTATATATTAAAGTTCATGCGAGCGAAGCCGCGGGTGAACTTTAGTAGTATTATAAATGTGATAGTGTGTTTTTTACGGATTTACGTCTTAACTAAGCCGAGATGGCCCAGTGGTAAGAACGCGTGAATCTTAACCGATGATTGTGGGTTCAAACCCGGGCAAGCACCACTGAAGTTTTTCATGTGCTTAATTTGTGATTATAATTCATCTCGTGCTTTTCGGTGAAGGAAAACATCGTGAGGAAACCTGCATGTGTCTAATTTCACTGAAATTCTCCCACATGTGTATTCCACCAATCCGCATTGGAGCAGCGTGGTGGAATAAGCTCCAAAGCCTTCTCCTCAAAAAGGGAGAAGAGGCCTTAGCCCAGCAGTGGGACATTTACAGGCTGTTACCGTACGTCTTAACTACTTTGACCATCATGAAATTTTGCATGCACGTTGGAGATACAGAAAAGGACATAAAGTATTTAAGAACAACGCAGCGGATGGGAATTAGTTATATATAAAAAAAAAACTGCCAATGCTTTGGTTTTGCAGAAAAAAAAACTTAATTTATTTGAAGTGTAACGGAGTCTGATTTCCTTTTTATAGTTACCTTATATTAGTAGGGGTCCGTGTGTTGAGAGGCTCTTAGCTTTGACTACGGATGAATGGTTAACCTTTTTGTGACATTATACGATCACAGGGCTGCCCAATCAGGAACGTGTATTTGAATATAAATTAAATCGTTTAGTCTATTCTGTTTTCCGTTCTTATTCATTTTTTTTTTTTTACAGAACGCCTTACAAAGAGAAACTTTTTCTTTTGTTAATTCGTCCTTTTTATGTAATAAAAGTTAGATGAACTTTGCGAACTGTTTGGGGTTTTTATATTTTGAAATGTTTTTTTTTTAAAGTAGGAATATAGGTAAGGAATATAATATATTATAAGAGTCATGAAATTTCAAAAAAAGAATTAGAACAAAGAAAATATTTAATAAATACTGTAGATTAAAAATCCTTACAACATTAGACAATAAATTGCAAGCAGTTGAAAAGAAATTGCAATTTAAACTCTGAATACGTTGCCAAGTTAATCCCAGAACTAGTTTATATGGCGACGTATCTCGAGTTCGAGGGTACTGATTAAAGGTCACGTCAATAAATAAAATGTTAGATTTATATATTATTATTATTCGTTAAGTGCATGTCTCAATAGCCGTTGATGCTGCGCCTTGCTCTGCAGTCGCGTCGAATTGCCATCCCACAAATTGAGAGAATAAAAAGCGCTTCACGTCCACTTGGTGGTAAGATCTTGTAGATATTCTACCACCAGGCGCCAATATAAAGTATTATTGTGCTCCAGTTTGAAGGGTGAATTAACCAGTGTAAATAAAGGCACAAGGGACATAGCATTTTAGTTCCCAAGGTTTATGGCGCATTGGCGATTTGCGGTGGATAAGCGGTGGTGACCTCTTGTCAGTGGCCCATTTGCCAGTCTGCCTACCTTACATTATAAAAAAATACATCTTGTATCTAATATAATTCACATAGAATAGAAACTCAGTTTACTGTAGGCTCTTCTCGGCCGAATCAATATTGGTTAATTCATGACAATTCAAAAGCGCTATTTATATCCCAGTAACTTACAAGCTCCAAGCTAAACGTGACGTCCACTGCTGTCAAAGCCTCCTTGCTAATTCTGATTGGTGGATTTGAGATTAAATTTAAAATACCTGAAATATTAAAATTAAAATGAAATTATTTTGCTTTCATAATAGGCACATAACGTCCTTGAACGATCGATCGATTCTACGTATCACTTATAGCACCAATCGCCATTATATTTATTAAAGTTTCGT
Source organism: Nymphalis urticae (assembly GCA_905147175.2). NCBI lineage: Eukaryota > Metazoa > Arthropoda > Insecta > Lepidoptera > Nymphalidae > Nymphalis > Nymphalis urticae. The sequence goes on from LR990001.1 coordinate 10,420,859, forward strand.
TTTGTTTTAAAGAGTTTTCTTTGTTCGACTATCGTTTTCTCGAACTTGAACGCTTTCTTTGGCGTTATAATAAACAAAAAAGGACCGGAAAGGTCTTTTGAATTTCACTTAGCCGAACAAAGAAATGGGCACGTTTTGTTCGAAGGAAACCAGCCATTTAATCCCCCTTTGAAATTCCTCTAGTAAAACAATTCTTTATTCTTGATTGCTCCGTCCCATTGTTTTCAATAAGGGCGCGTTAATCAAAACATTCTAGTATAAATTGTGATTTCATTATTTGGGAATTGAACACGCGACCAAGTTTACTGAGTTATATTATTTGTTTACGTTTTGGAACATAAGCAATTATATATTTGTTTTCATCGTAAATTCCGTTTCGTATTTCAATAATGCACTGACTTGTTAGAACTTTGTGCAAGTCCATCTGGGTATACCCCCCCTCCCCCACTCATCACATTTTCTATCACCAAGCAGAAATAATAAGTGTTGTATTCAGATTTAAAGGGCGAATGAGTCAATGAAACTACAAGCACATTTTGGTTCCCAAAAGCAGATAATTGACGATATAAGGAATGGTAAATATTTCTTACAGTACCAAGTCTCTGGGCGGTGGTGACCTTGAGGATCATTTAATAAATATCTTTATCTACGTATTAATCGTTTTTGCTTAATATTACTCAGTATTACTTCTAAAAGTTTTCTTCTTAACATGTAATTTAATTTATTATTATACGAAAATGAACTAAATATTTATTATACGAACTAGATAAGACAAAGAATACTTCAACAGTCACAACTTCGCTTTTGAAAAGTTTATCGAACTCCTGATAAGTCATGTGTGTGTCAGTTACAAATAATTTCTTGATTTATTATCTTTGATTTTGATTTCTTTCGCTTCGCTGTTGAAGTAAATTTATATATAAACTTTTTGTTCGATAGTCAAGCTATTTTTAGACGAGATAAATTAGGAACTTTATTAGCTATTTCATCATATCTATCTATTTTCTAGTTTATATATGAAAGAAAAATAATACTTCAGTTTGTTAGTATTCTGTCAGTTCTGTTCGTTTCATTTCTTTGAGTTGAAACTTTCCTTGCAAGAAAAATGAAACATGTAGACATGGTTTGCTTTTCTCTCATTCTCACAAACCGATGAGGGCACTCTACTGGTGAGAGGTCAGGGCAAAACCAAAGGCTTTGCGTGCTCTCCGAGGCGTGAGAATGTAACACAGTCATTTCTTTTCACCCAGACGAAATACTTATGAGTATATCATTCTAAAAAATACATAACTTAATAGGGCTGATCGAGGACTACTGACCATTACATTAGATTACAGTAAGCTGATTTAACTACAATTAAGGCATAGATGATGATCCCAAATATTGTTAAGTTAGCTATATATATATATATATATATATATATATATATATATATATATATATATATATATATAGCTTTTCATAGTATTTGTAACGGGGTCATTATTTAAAAGTATATCGTTTTTAGAAAGAATTATTTGAAATTGTGTTTTCAACTGTCATTCGTGTCTGAATAGTAAAACGTTACGTACTTCTTTTTGTAAATATTATAAAAAAATATTTATGTATATAAACATACACGTACGTACTAAATGTGATCATAATTTCCCTATCAATGTATTTGAACATTTAGATGGTTGATCTTACATAATAAATGGGACACTGCGGTATTACCCCAGAAAGTGAATCGCTTTTGATGGAGTTTTATAGTCTTAATATACTAAAACTTTGGCTTACAGCCATTAAGATAGAGTTACTATTTTCGTTAAAGTTTTGCTTCATCTAAGTTACATATTTTAAAAGCGATAGGAGTTCTGTTTTTCTGATATGTTATAACGACTGAATCAGCTAATACCTATAGTTGAGTAAAACCCGTTTCTTTAAGAATAATAGCGTTAGCCACCGCAGCCTTTTACGTAAGGATATATATGGGAGTCATAGTTTGGGCTGGTTGGCGTGGTTGGTAGATATTTGCCTTTCACGCTATTGTTGTGGGTTCGATTCCCACCCAGGACAGACATTTATGTGCATGAACATGTCTGTTTGTCCTGAATCTGGGTGTAACTATCTAATTAAGTATATATTTACAAAAGAAAAGTAGTATATGTATTATATCAGTTGTCTGTTTTCCATAGTACACGCGCTGTTTAGTTTGAGATCAGATGACCGAGGTGATGTGAGAATAATGTCCCAGGATATTTATTTATAATTTATTTATAGTAGTAAAATATATAAACATAGCGAATATATAAAAAAAATCGAGTCGTAATCCCAGATATATGAAAAATTATTAAACGTTAATAATTGTACAAAAAATAAGCAATAAACAATATCAAACGAAACTAAATATATGTATACATTTCTATATACAATACTGAACTGTAATAACAAAATAAAATATATTGCTATGTCTGCCGCCGTAATCTACCCAAAATTGGTATACCATTTTTTTTATTTAAAATAGTAAGCCAGCTTGGCAAATCAACCACCTGATGGTAAATACTAACCATCTCTTACATTGCCAATGCGCCACTAGCCTTCTCTCTCCTTTGTCTTTTATACCTGTAATTTTCGCAGTGGCTTGTTCACCCTTTAAACCGAAATACAACAATACTAAGTATTGGTGTTTGGTAGTAGGATATATATGTGGTACTACCACTACCTAGACAAGCTTGACCTAATAGCAATCAGATAAAATTACTTTAAACCGAATTAAAAAAAACACATTCGGATATTTATCCTAAATGAAAAAAATATGATACATGTACATTTGTCTGCGAGTTGCAGCATTTTGGATTAAATTGTATCAACTGTTGCTTTGTGCAAGCTCGTGTGGGTAGGTACCACCCACTCGTCAGATATTCTACCGCAAAACATCAGTACTTGGTATTGTTATGTTCCGGTTTGAAGGGTGTGTAAGCCAGAGTAAGTACAAGGCACAAAGGACATAACATCTTAGTTCCGAGGGTTGGTGGCGCATTGGTGATGTAAGCGATGATTAACATTTCTTACAATGCCAATGTCTATCGGCATTGGTGACTACCATCAGGCCCATATGCTCGTCCGCCTTCCTATTCTATAAAAAAACTATCTTACTATAAAATTTAGTACAGGCATTACAATGGTGAACCAATAATATGTTTATCTAATAAATTAATCTCAATAGCACATTATATATCATTTTCTGACAGTTGTATTGTTGTAGTCAACACGCTCTTAAAATATGTTAATCAAATAATTACATTGTTAGGGTACCGAGATGAACGAGTGATTAGAACAACTGTATCTATCAAAGTTTGTGGATTCAAACCAAGGTAAGTTACATACATTTTTCCTATTATTATAAATACTAATGTGAGTTTGTTTGTTACAATTTCACGTCTTAAGTACTCAAACGATGATCATGAAATTTTTCACGCACATTGTTAAGGATAGATAATATATACTTTCCTTCCACGTCGCGAAGCCAACTGGAAATTAGTTTGTCCTTGGTGGTACAGGAAAGCATCGTGAGGATGCCTGCACTTGCTTTTATCGATATATACACCAGTCTATAATAGAGGAATGTGGTGCAAAACTTCTCTTCAATAGCAGAAGAGGCATTCGGCCAACGGTGAAATTAACAGAGAGGGTACTACAATATGCCACAAAAGATGCATGTTCGTAGGCAGATTTACAACATACATACAGGGAAAATATTTCAAAACGTCCAAACTTTTCATTCCCATATATCAATTTTTGCGTCATTTTTTGTAGGTGTTCCATTTATCGGTATTTTGTCACGAAAACAAAAGGTACTGTATTGTTTATTTATTTTGTATTGTTTTATTTGTTTTTGTCATTCGGAACGACGATATTTTTTCCCGTTATCATTTTAAATTACATTTCAATTAGAAATATTCTTCAAGTGTCCTATTCTATTCAGACCACTTTTAATTATTTATATCTTAAGTCATACGCTTTGGTCATCGTCTTTGTTTACCATCAGTTCTCCTACTGCTCATTAGTTTGCTTGCATTTAAAAGAATACCTCATTTTCTTTTCATTAGGAGGCTTTGTTTTCAGCATTATCCACAGAAAAACTATTTTATTATTTCAAGAACACAGATGAACAAATCGAACGGGAATGATAAATACAGTAATCAAGCTGTGAGCTACAAACGTGCAACTAATGTTACACTTGCCTTAAAATTATCATAAATTAAAAAGCTATGCTTCAGTGTGGTGGCATGTGCCAAAATTATATCCGACACATAAAGTTTCTCACGACTTTTTTATTAATACAAATTAAACACTTAAAAAATAGTGAAGCTCACGACGTGATTCTTTACTGAAATTGGAAAGCGGAAATTGAGATATTGGGAGATACCTATCACCAACATTGGATGACAATTGGCTTGACTATATAAACGACCTGATTCGAAATATATGATGTATAAAAATTACTGACTGCTTCGTTGGTCTAGTGGCTTCATGTAAGGCCGCAGACCCGGAGGTCCTGGGTTCAATTCCCAGGTCGGGCTAATAAAAAGTTATTGGGTTTTTCTGTCAGAAAATTTATAGTAGCAGCCCGGAGTCTGGAAGTTGGAAGTGTGTACACTCCCGTGCCTCGGAAAGTACGTAAAGCCGTCCCTGCGCCTGAACTCTTTACGGTCGTGTCAGATTGCCGTCTCATCGGATTATGAGAGTTACAGAGAGTGCACCTGTATTTGCGCACAGACTTAGACTTTGCGTAGTTGTGCACTATAATATCTCCTGCGTAGTTGGCTAATCTCTCTTGAGATTGGCCATCGTGACCGAAATCGGTCTGGAGGACATTATTATTATTATAAAAATTACTTTTGGTTAACAAAATGATTAGTTGTTTAGTCTAGATCGATTTGTAATCATTAACTGTCAGTCAGTCTAATAGAGTAAAAAGATCATTGGTCCGTGTTTTAGCAAATAATTACGTTAGATACAAGCTTCTAGGGCTGATGAGGCTTTTAGACATGGAAGTCTGTATAATCTTGTAACAGAGTTAGGCTCGGTGACGGATCAATGGACGAATTAAACTGCGACGCATGTCACTCGTTCGGTGGGTAGTTTGATTTTCAGCTAGGGAATTTTATTTTTATTTATTTCTTTAATTTTTTTTTTCTATTTAGTTCGTAGTATTAAACTATATTTTATTAATGTAAAGCTTAATGTTATTTGTTACTGTTGTTGCATATATATATCGTTTTTTTTTGCAGATAGATATATAATATTATTAATTTATAAAGTTATCAACATTTTATATAAATACTAAAATTTATTTGTTAATTCAAAGTATGTATTAATGGAAACCTTTGATGTACTTCATTTGGAAAGGTTTCATATTGCTATCATTCGTTTTAATAATAGAACCCTATTCTTTAAAAACATTATTAGTAAATTTAGTAAAGAAGTGAAATATAGATGAAAAGGTACCACCCCACTCAGCATTTGTTCCACTGCCAAACAGCACTAGTATTGTTAGGTTCCGGTACTGCCAAGTTGCTGAGTAATTAGATCCAATTTCTATTTTTTTTTTTATAGAACAGGAAGTCGGACGAGCATATGGGCCACCTGATGGTAAGTTGTTAACCATCGCTTACATCGCCAATGCGCCACCAACCTTGGGACCTAAGATTTTATGTCCCTTGTGCCTGTAATTACACTGGCTCACTCATCCTACAAACCGGAACACAACAATACCAAGGTCGGCTGTTTTGCGGTAGAATATCTGATGAGTGGGTGGTACCTACCCAGACGAGCTTGCACAAAGCTCTACCACCAGTAAATATTCCTGCTGGATAGTATAAAGAAGACATTTACCCGACAGTGGTACCCTTACGTGTTTTTGGACTGTTCGACATATTGTTGCTTTATTCAATTTGCGTACAAAATGGCTAAAGTGTAACACAGATGGTCATCGATGATTCAATGGATCAACACACGAATCAAGCTCAGATGTGTCTAATGCGAGCTGTACACGAACAATTTGTAGTCGTTTAATTAATGGGTCGCAGTGGTTTACAGCGGCTCTCAAAGTTTTCTCTTAAATGATAAATCACTTCATCTGCTATTCCGTAAATAATATTCACATTTATGAATGTTGGTATTTGGACGCAATATCATTATTTTATTTACGGAATATTATTATAAAATGAAAATTTAATTCGTTAATTATTATTTTCATTTTGATTATTGATAAATCTATTAAATAATTATGACATCTGTTATCATGTGTGGATTGGAGTTTATATGTATGTGTGTTATACTAATGTAACGAATAAATAGATAATGCATTCCGCTGAATTCATTATATTCTAGTAACTCATAATATGTAAATATTACGAAATAGATATGTAGAGTGATGAAACTAGAGGAAGTGCGAAATAAAAACGTTATACAATATCGTTAGCGTTAAGCCTACCTTTTGTGCGATTTTATTTTACAAGACCTCTGAATATGCGATTAATATTGGCTGCGTAATAAATTTAAAAAAATGTTTAAGATAAAATCGATCGAATCGAAAGAAAATAACAATGTGTGATCAAAAATGCAAAATTGCACATACAGAATTTTACTAAAAAATTAAATACTATAATTTGATTGGGTTATATCAACGGTTACCCGTTATTTTTATTTGAAAATATAAAAATATCAAAGGATTGAGAACCAGTGTCCTAAGTATTGATTAATTAGAACGAGCCCAGACCGACTGCTCGGAGCGAGATTTGTGTACGCTTTTAATGATAGTGATGCTGTGCAAATTGTTTATGTCTTGCTATCTTCTCTATGCCAAAATCTTATCGACATTTAAGTATAACTTGTACTTTATTGTAAAAAAAATATCAACGGCGTTTAAAAAACAACACTAGTAATATATTTTTTTTTATTTTTAACTGTACACTCACGATTCGAATAACTATTTCCGTACCTGCGGTTGACACTTGTTACAACGTGACATTGCATTGAAACAAAACGTTCCAAAAATGACAACTGTATATTTAAAAAATCGATCTATAGAGCCTTATACATACATATATCATAGAACCAAACGATGGCGTGATTCAGAAATTTGTTTTATCACAAAATTTAAGTACAATTTTTTTTTTACGGTTCAACAATGATGACATTATTATTCTTACCGGTTTTTCGGTTGAATTTACATTGTATTTTACTATAAAAAAAATAAATGAAATAAGTGCGTTTTGTTCACACTTATTTCAGTAATAAATTTCAGCCAGATCGTTAGAGCTGTTTCCGTTATACGCAAAATATATTATACACAATAGGAGTTAATATATTATACAAGAATTGCTCATTTAATATAACATAATAAAAATATATGCTCGTTTACAATATAAATACTTTTGAATGTTCAGATGTTTTCTTTGTGACTGCTGATTTAATGAATATATTTTTTTAATATTATCAATGATGATATGATCTTTTTTGAGGTTACCCGGTAGTATTGGTACTGTGAGACTTTAAAATAAAACCACCGAGTATGTACTGCTGGTCAGATGGTGTAATTGGTCTCTCTCTTATAAATTGGCTAAAACTTATTAAGTACTTACAAAAAAAACATTGTCATAGCGCGATGTAAACTACATCTAATGCCATCTATTGATGAAAAGAAAAAGTAAAATAATATTTGGCGTAATTGCATTTGGTCTCAAAAAGATCTTCTTCTATCCACAGGAGATAAATGTGCGCAAACAGAAGTACACTTTAATATCATTTTTAATTTGATTGGATGACAATTATTTTGGCCTACAAACCACAAAACCACATTCAGATTAGTAATATATTCTGCAGCTTTATAATGATTAAATTATTAAAAAATAATAATAATAAGAACCTTATAACCAAATTCTATTTCAATTCATACGATTCAATCATTTTTTTGGTTTAATTCAGCGTCAGTCAGATTTCACAGTCTATTGTCTGCTAAGCTTAGCCTTTGAAATGTTAAAACGGTATTCTATATTTGAATTCAGGTTTTTGAATTTTAGTGGTTTTAGTTAAAAATTAAAATTTTCAATTATAAAATGTTAATAATGACTTAAACTTAGTATTTTTTTAGTCAAATTAAAAACTAACACCGATTTTGAAAAGGGTCACAAACGTGTGCGAGAAGAAGCGACAGAAAGTCTGCAAGTTTTATTATCTATGTTTATATATATAAAATAATAACTTACTGACATGTCAACGCACGAAACAAACTACTGGGGAAAGCAATATGAAAATTTGCATACGGCTGCCTTTTATAATAGACTGGGTTAGAACTTTAGAAGGAAGGATTTTCGAAAATTAAACCCCAAGGGTGAGTGATAAAGAGATAAAAGTTTAACGTATAGTTTAAGTATAAAAATCCTTCATTTTTAAATAAAGAAATTATAAATTCTGAATATATTATAAGCTGTTATTACATTTCTAGTGTAAGCTATAAAATTTGCTATCTTTACAACTTATATATTATTTTTATAAACTGCTAAGCCGAAGGGCCATGAAGACATACACACACTGATGTGGGATAATTACAAAATGCACATATATTTCACTAAATATAAAGAAAACATATCTTCCATTAAATCTACGTCTAAGTAAACGTTTCGCCAATATTATTTTTGTAGCTAGTTTGTCTACATCACAGTAGTCACCACTGCTTTTGCCTCCACTAGAATTAGCCCAAAAAATACACGAAATAGGAAAGAGGAATTCAATAATGTTAATATATATGATAGAATTTAATAATTTTGAAGATAAACAAAATATTTGTAAGTGCCGTCTAACCTCTTCTCAAACTTGTCGTCGTGGAGCTTAAAAAATCAAAACTTCTATATAAAACTGCTGAAATAAAATAATCGCTTAGATTATTATTGCTCTTGTATAAAAATACAGCAAATTCCAATTTCCTATATCTTCCCACGTCGTTATTTCGCTTCTATTACATTCGAAGCACAATATCAATATATTTACAAAAATAGAACACGAAATCATTTACTCTTACTAAATTACTCTTAAAAATCCAAATAAAACATTCGATCACATTCCATAAATCACAAGTCGCGCCAATAATTAATTGATTACTTTACCTTTCTGTCCAACAACGAATAGCGGTTTGAAATTAGCGCTCGTCTTTTTTTTACAACGCAATTTTACGGATAAAGGAATCGCCTAAATGTATATTAATTTCGCAATATTTTGACACGTATATCATTAGTCTAGTTCAACGATGTATAGTCCACTTGAAATGCTTGTGAAAGTTGCCCTAATTATTGATACACTAACTGACCCCCCAACACAAGATGTACACTTAACTCGACGAGAACATTCGAAGAATACAAGCCTAACAATAAGGGTAACTGTCAAACAGTTGTAATAATCATAAATCTAAAACAAAAATGTTTGCTTTAAAAATAAAATGAATACGCACTTAATTAAACCATCCTATTTGAAGTAATCCGGCGCCAAGTATTTAGATATTATTGGCTCGATACACACTGACATTAAGAACGCTTATATATGTTAAGTTTTTATTACTTTTTTATTAGTCTAGTAGCAGCAGATCCTGAGGTCCTGAGTTCGAATCCTAGGTCGGGCCAATCGATCTCAGTAGCAGCCAGAGTCTGGAAGTTGGAAGTGTACACTCCTGTGTCTCGGAAAGGACATAAAGATGTTGTTCCTGGGCCTAAATTATTTCAGTTGTATCAAATTAGCCGTTTCATCGGATTATGAGAGATAAAAAGATTGTTTTGCTTCCAGGTAACCACGGGGCACAGCTTGTGATTGAAACACAAACAATGTCTTATCCGAGCGATTTTTCAACCTAAACTAATTACTTCCAGCTAATGCATGACGCCCCACGCCCATTTTTCTCAAGAATTATTTTTAAGATCTTGTGATATCTACCGAAACTAATGAATTTAACGAAGTTAGTCACAGTTCTCTAAAATATAGTAAACAGGTACGGCCTTATAAACGTTGTTCATTTAAGCAACTTCTTATTTCAAATGTCAAATCAATAACATGAGAAAGATGAATTTAGTATTTACCTAATCAGTCACCAAGCTATGTTTATTAGTAAAATCGTTATAAATAATTTTATTTATATAGATATTTTAATTTGTGTTTTTTAATTCTTCCCAGGAGAGTCTATATTCTTAATGAGTGGTGGTTTTTTTTAATATGTTTTAATGACGAATTAAAAAATTCTTCTTAATATTACTATTTAATCAATAGTAACATTCATAACTTTTACAAAAATATAATGTTATAAAAATCTATATCTTATAATTATAAATAGTGTTATATAAATAGGCAAAGACAAAATTATTTAAGGCCAAAAAAATTAAGATTTTTTTTTGTATTTTTCCTTCAATATAAGCCCTTTTCTATGTAGTTCTATTATTTCAACCCGTGAAAAGTTGGGTGGTTAGCCAGTTTTATATAAATATTAAGTGATTATCATATTTGTCATTATTCATTCCATACATAAAAACTATATCATAAATTATTTAATACAAACAGCTCACGTATTTGCTTTAATAATTCATTTTGACAGTATTGTCTTAATCTGTGTATTCAAAGACTTAATTAAATCTCAATAGTACGCATATGGACGAAACGGAACGGCGCCAAGAGTTGTGTATTAATAGAAGACTACACACGGTCGTGGAGTATGGGCTGTCAATATTTAATAATAGTATTATATATTATTTTATCAGTAAGTCGAATGATTTGGGAATTAATTGCGGTTAAAAATTTTAACGACTAGGACTATATTTGTTGTTTTACCCGCCGATAATTAGAAATATATAATATTATATTGAAGATCAGGAACGGCTGCTTTTTAAAAAGAAATAGCAGAAATAGCAGGCTTTGATACAGGACAACAATAATATTATGTTTTGCTAATTACTCAAGCAGTTGAGGATGGAACAAAGTTCAGTAGTCTCCCAAACAACCTAACCTACTCTTAAAATTGACAAGGTAATAATGGCCGTTGTGGTCGGAATCGGCCACGAGTATCACCATTACATTATATGTGTATTGCAAATGTCATTTTTTATGTTTTGTAGATTCAATACTAAGCTTTAAATTCATATCAATATAAATAGTTTTACTTAAAAAAATATATCTTGAAATAAATATATCTATTTAAAATATACCTAAAAATAATATGCAGAAGCAATTTATTGGTTTAATTTTTGTATTTAAAATAAAAATTTACATCAACACGCGTTGCAGTTACGAAATCAAACTAAAGCGTAAAACGATGTCAAAAGAGTTATTTGCTTTTAATTAATTTCGCGTTCATGATGTGGCAATTTATTTGGGTTATCATAGTTTAATTCTGGATGAAACCTATTGGATATAGGATGTAAGTTGTATTTAAATTCCTCCAGTTATAACAAAATTGGAATTGTATTATTATATAGACTCGTGTGATATTTTGCCCGATCCGCCTTTGTACTGGTATATATATAAATAATGACTGGACTAACTATGACATGAAGCTGACTCACATCATAATGACCAAATCTTTAAGCACTAATTTAATTCGATTTTTAAAATTTAATTAACTTTACGTAGATGTTTGATGATGACTCACCGATTTATCTCTCTCTGCTATATGTAATTTGAGGTACGAAAGAAGAAAACAAAACATTGTGATGTTTCATTAGTAACGGTCTCACTTATAAATATAGATTTTTCTCTCTCTGTCATCATTGATTGGACATTGGAAAGAAGAAGACATTGTAGTTTAAAAATCACCCCATAAACGATATTTAATTAAGAGTTATAAAAAATTCATTTAAAGTATACATATGAAATACCTAATCAATTTATTAAAATAAAGACTACTAACGAAATCCATGAGTATTATGTTGAAGTTAATTTAAATTAAACCTTTTGTAAATACATAAATTGCTTATCAAATATCATTAAAGCCTTTGGTAATTATCGTTGATATTCTCATTATTCGAAAACATTTCGACGTTTATTAATTTTTGTGCGGTGCAAATAATTATATTATAACGTTAATATATCTCGGGTTGTGAAGAACAAATAATTATTATATGAATCAAAGAAACCCTTATTTGTTAATATAGTTTTAAACTGATATAGTTAAAAAAAAGTAACTGACCTGTCGAATGGTATAGTTACTATATATTTATAGTATATATACTTTGTGTTTCCATTACGCTATTAAATTTTAAATAATGCATAATGTTTTTTTAGAAATAATTGGTTATTAATTTATTATCAGAAATAAAGTTGAATGAATTATCAAGCTTGAAGGTGAAAATTTGGGACTTGGGTATAATTCAGACAGCCTGCGTGAAAAAAAGTGTGCTCGACTGATATTGGGCCAATGTACTGGATCCATAATAAGAGATACCTTTTTCTTTTTTATGAAATACACCTGATAGTCAACACTGCCTGCATAAACATTGGCTATGTAAGAAATATTAACCATTCTGAACACCGCCAATATCGCACCAACCTTGGGAACTAAAATCCCTTTTGCCTGAAATTACCCTGGCTCACTCACACTTCAAACGGGAAATCAAAAATACAAAATATCGCTGTTTGTGGTAAAATACCTAATGAGGGAGTGGTATTTACCCAAACGAGCCTCCACAAAACCACCACCAATTGTTAAGCTTGCGTATCTTCATTCAGCGTTGGTATATTTGTTTTAAGTTGGATTAGGTTCAATAAACTTGACATCTGTGTGTCGTAATGTTAATTTTATTCCCAATGACATCTAGACAGACGAACCGTCGTACATAATACAAGCCGTAGTACATTCCTGCATTACTCACAATGCTTCGAGCTTTAACCTTTTATAGTTTTGGAAAAAAAATGGTTATACTCGTTATTTGAATCAGTTGTTGTTATTGACTATTGGAATCAGTCTCTTAATATAATTTATTTGAATTGTTGGAAAAGAGTAACTACTGAGTTTTAAGAGTTCAGGTACAAGACCAACTGCTTTACATGCTTTCCGAGGCACGGCAGTATACACACTCCCAACATTCAGACTCCGGGCTGCTACAGGGGAAATCTTCGAAAGGAAAATCTAATAACTCTTTATTGGACTAGGTTTGGACCCAGGATCTCATTATAGGGTATTTTATCCAGCCACTAGACCAACTAGGCATCCAAATGTTTGATATGAAATATGACGAACTTCATAATAGTTCATATGCTGGTTTTAATTCTATTTTTTTTAACTGTCTCGGATTGTCGTGTTAAATAAAATAAAGTGTAGTACAGTATAAGAACCTAGTATTTACTGGAGGTAGGGCTTTGTGCAAGCTTGTCTGGGTACTTACCACCCATTCATCAGATATTCTACCGCAAAACAGCAGTACTTGGTATTGTTGTGTTACGGTTTGAAGGGTGAGTGAGCCAGTGTAATTATAGGCACAAGGGACATAACATCATTCCCGAGGTTGGTGGCACATTTGAGATGTAAGCGATGGTTAACATTTCTTACAATAGCAATGTCTATGGGCGTTGGTGACCACTTACCATCAGGTGCCTACCTATTCAATAATAATAAAAAGAACCATGCTAAAGATAAAGAATATCACAAAGTTTAGGGTGGGATTTTATTTATTTACCAAATTAAATATTGCTAGTGTCTGTCAATACGCGTTGTACGTTCTAATTTCATCAGATAAGCAACTATTGTCTTAAATAGAGGACTAATCTTAGTACGACTTACGTCTAGACTAAAATATGTTGTATTTGATAAATATAGTAGGTAAGCGCTTATAGCTCTTCTGATCAGATTAAACTAGTTATAAGCTCTGACTTTACACGTGTAATACAAGTTTTATTTAAAATCATTTTGGATATTACGCTACCAAATATTACTTTCTAATGCGGTATTTCGTTGTTAATAGTAAGTGAGCTAGTCTAATTATAGGCACAACGGACATCTTACATTCCATTGTAGCTTTATATTTGTAAGGGTATAGGTGAATTAGCACCAGATAACCCATTTACTCGTTTATATTTAAAAACAGTGAGATAAAATACTTTTGAGTACTTGGTGGTAGAGATTTGTGAATTACTAGTACCACCCACTTATCACATATTCTACCGCCATACAGTAATGGTATTGCTGTGTTGTGTAAAGTGTAAGTGAGCCAGTGTGAATACAGGCATAAGGGATATATTACGTAGCTCCTAAGGCTGGCGGAGCATTGGCGATTTAAGGAATGTCATCATCGTTCGGTGATCCTCAGGAGGCCCATTTGCAAGTAATGTATAAAAATAATACGTGTTCTCCAACAATGGACTATTTATTATCTACTTAATTTGTGTTTAAATTTCACGTCAAAGGGAAAATTGCGAAGAGACTTGTATATAAATTAACGCGAACTGGAATAGCATGGTGGAATCAAACCTTCTTAAGAAACATTGCCCAGGTTGGACATTCTAACAAAGATTTATTTAATTTGCAATCTTAGTTTGCATGGCAAATCTTGCAATCTGAACTAGAACACTTCCTCTTATCCTACGGAGTTGAATTTACATGCCTGTTCAGTATTATAAGCATGACCTGAATCTACACTCAAGATTGACTCCAGATGAAGACTTTAAACGGTCAACAGCATAGATAATAAAATTTTTATATAAAACCCATTTTTGAAATTGTTTTTATTTTTAACTTTTAGATTGTTGCTTATTATTAAAAAAAATAATGATGTAGAAATAGTCAAAATATTTTCTTTAATTTTATAAATTTTGAAGGCGGACTGGCAGATAGGCCACATGATGGTAAATGTTCACCATCGTTATTAGATATTGTTACTGAAAAAAATATTAACTATTCCTTACATCTTCAATATGTCATCAACCTTAGGAGCTAAGATGTAATATCCCTTGTGTCTATAGTTACACGGGCTCACTTACCCTTCAAACCGAAACACAATAAATAATATTATTGATGGCGGTTGATATGTGATGAGTGGATGGTACCGAGACGGGCTTGCACAGTTATACAATGTACAGTAAACCTTAACATGTTACAGTAAACATTATTAATAACAATAAATATATAACAGAATTTATTTAAACAAGAAAAGAGCAGTCAGAATAATAACATTAGTATATAAATAATAATAATTAACCAAACCTCGGAGACAGTACTCAGACGGTGGTCGATGGACTGAAATACATTATTTCACAAGAAATCCGAATTCGACTTACCCAAAAATACCGTCTGGATCCCAAGAGACACTCGAAGAATTTAAATTGTTACTTTATATATGGACCGCATTTGTCTGTCCGTCCACCTTATTTGTGTGTCAGATTTACGATTGGTGGAAAAGCGGTTATTTTAAAATTGCTATTTGTGTTAATTTGTTTTTATTTTATAACGACATTTACGGGTTTATTTGCTTAAAAGGAATGTTAGAATCGAGTGGAGCTATTTTCGGAAACACGAGTGATTGGTATTTTTAATTCATTTGATGTAAAACGTTTTTATAAACAACGTCACCCACAGGGAGTTTTGTTCCGTTCTCTATTTTTACTTGTATTGTGTAGCACTTTTATTCTTCTAGTTGGTTCTTCAGTGTCAGTCTTTAAATTTTAAAAGTTCCTCACAATGTCGCCCATAGGGAGTTAATTTTGTTTTCTTTTATGCTGCTTATACTATCGTTACAACGTTGCTTTATTAAAATATCAAACAACAAATTACGTTCAAAAATTGTTCCAATTTTAAACTATATACATTCAATAAATTTTAAGAACTTTTTTAAGGAAATTTTATCAAATAAACAAGAAACACTGTTCGTCATTTCGATTATTTTTATAAATTTTCTATTTTAATTTATTAAATTTTAAAGAAAAATAAAAATAACTCTTTTTTTATAATTTTAATGTATTAAACAATATTTGAAATCTAAATTAATGTGGGCACATTAATGCTTTTTATCATCTGGCCGCCATGTTGCCGCCGCCATTTTGTTATCGACGTATATTATCATTACGATTATTACTCCCGCGTTACGGTGTTACGAGTCAGGAATATTTATAGAGCGATTTAAAAAAAATCGAAATTCATTTTCGTAATAAATAATAATAAGAGAATATTTATTCGAAATGGTATTCTGAATTCTTTTCATATCATACGAGGAATTTACATACAGGTATGGAAGTCAGATTTCATAAAAGCTTGTTTTCTTAAAACGTGCGCGTAGTGGGAAAAACTGTTGAAATGTAAATTTTAAAATATAATTTACATAAGAAACCGATGTTTAAGGTTATTTTAAATATGCCACAGGTTAAAAATCTAGTAAATAAAAATATATTAAAAATGCTAGTCGAAAAAACAATATAATTATTATATCTCTATAAAACCCTGTTAAAGTTAAAACAATGTACAAATTACGCTTAAGTGATAAAATTAATATAAAAAAAACTTTGATCTTAATTTACTTTTTTTTTGAAGATGTAAGTATAAAACAAAAGTAAATAAGTTTTGTTATACATTATTGAAGGATGTTACATTACACTGTTTAAAGGTGTTTGGATACTAAAAATAGTCGTATTTAAAAGAGATGAGTGTCTCTATTATTTGTAAAGATATCTAAACAGATAGTAATGTGTACGAAATTAAATTGAAATACCTTATACGATAGTTTTTATTGTAAAGCATAAACTGTAAACACCGTAACAGCCTGTGAATGTCCCACTGCTGGGTTAAAGGCCTCCTCTCGCTTTTTGAGGAGAAAGTTTGGAGCTTATTCCACCACGCTGCTCCAGTGCGGGTTGGTAGAATATACATGTGGCAGAATTTCAGTGAAATTATTCACATGCAGGTTTCCTCACAATGTTTTCCTTCACCGTAAAGCACGAGATGAATTATTATTTCAAATTAAGCACATGAAAATTCAGTGGTGCTTGCCCGGGTTTGAACCCACGATCGTCGGTTAAGATTCACGCGTTCTAACCTCTGGGCCATCTCGGCTTCAACATATGTGTAATATATAAATAGTGTTTGCCCGCCGAACCGCCCGCATGCTAGATGGCAGGACCTGTTTCATATAAAAAGGTAGCTCATATCCTTCCTCGGGGCTTAAGCTTACTTATAATAAATTTCATCAAAACCGATACAGTGGCCACGAAAGCGTAAGAGACAGGTCATTTCGCAATTATAATATTATCATAGATTCCATACAAATAATTTGAATATTCATATTTGAAATTCAGTACAAAACTATTGTTATATGCCGCACACATATCATCATATATAAATAAAATTTAAAATTACCTTGAAATAAATTTCAAGAAACGGAACAGCGATTTATGTCTGCCTGAGACGACATGCATCGACACGAGCGTACGTCTTCACGAACTACAGTAATTTATCTGTACGTCCTAATTTAGTTTATTTGTTTAAAATATAACTGAATTGGAACCAGCGTGGCATGTCCTACGATTAATTGGTGAGGCGCTCATTCATTGTTCACAAAAGGGATTAATGTGAAAATAGATTCATTTGAAACAATTTTAAGATGTGTTAATGATGCTCATTGAATTTATCTATTGTGAGAATCGTATCGTATTTTTGAAATGAAATTCCGTAACAGCCTATGAATGTCCTACTGCTAGTCCTTTTTGAGGAGAAGGTTTGGAGCTTATTCCACCACACTGCTCCAGTGCGGGTTGGTGGAATACACATGTGGCAGAATTTCAGTGAAATTAGACCCATGTAGGTTTCCTCACGATGTTTTCCTTCACCGTAAAGCACGAGATGAATTATTATCCCAAATTAAGCACATGAAAATTCAATGGTGCTTGCCCGGGTTTGAACCCACAATCATCGGCTAAGATTCACGCGTTCTTACCACTAGGCCATCTCGGCTTAAATGCATACAAATTAATTTGAAATTTATTTTACAGGCTGTTGTTTTTAGTCCATAATCCATTTTTGTAGTGGATTAATTTGGGATGTCTATTGGTTTGTCTAGTGCTAACCACATTGTAATAATTTTAGCATGACAATAATAACATTACATTATTGGAAACTTTAGATTCAGGTCATACAAAAATAGTGACTGAAGTGCTGAAATTAACTTAAAAAATTAGGTTTTAATCTACTTTTGGTTTGTACTATGAAACAAAAGTAAATAAACTACGTAAAAAATAGTATTATTAGTACTTTTAAAGACCTAATGGCTTTTTATGTGTAGATATCAAAAACCATAACATTTAGAGTGAAAGAATTGCTTAAAAACCTACGCGAAGCACACCGTTATATTATATTTCATTCTTAAATATACTTTATTGTTATGGAATAGTTATTTAGTACAAAATAAAAGAAATAGCTTAATATCATTTAATTACTTTATTAAATCGACTCTTGACGAAGGCTTATCTAATGAAGGCTTTCCTGTCAATTATATTTACACGATTTAATTTTCGCTCCCCTTTAGAACACAATTTAAAAATCACGCTAATAAATCTGAGCAAATTGATGAAATTATTCATAGCTTATAGCTTATAACGATATAGTTTTGATAAATCCTTTATTTAGAGTCAATTAATGGTCATCAAACTGTACTTTTGTTCCAGTAGCTAAATAATTGGCAAGGTTTTGTTCAAGGTCATCTAGGTACCAAAATTTTTAGTTGTATTAAAAATTATAAAAGAAATCTTAGTTCACAAGGTTCGCGCATAGGCGATGTAATGAACAGTTAATATATCTCATATCGTTCATATCTATGGGCGGTAGGGCCCACTTACTATCTGTCCACGCCAACTCATTCCGTAATTTATATAAAAAAATATTTTATACAAAAACTTAACCAAGTATCTAAATGTGTGTAGCACGTTGATGTTAACTAAAAACTATGTGTTCAGTTCCAGGTATGTTACGAATTCATACAACACAATGTATTGAAAAAAAGTAACTTAAGACTATGAATCAGCTAACGATAGAATGATACTATATGGAGAATTAAACTGCAATCATTAATTGAATTCGGATACTTATCTCATTGATAAGACATTAACGTGTTCTTACTTCGGTTATAAATAATTTATATTGAGCACTTAGTAACGAAAGTGATTTCATGAAATTTAAGCCGTAAACCTCAGTACACAAGATCGATTTTACATTACACAGTTAAGATGTTAGGCTATTACGTTTTAATGAACATTGTGTTAATTTTCTGAGTAAAAAGGGTAAAGTTTTTTAGTTGTTACGTTACTGCAGGTGTATAAATAGGCTTGGATGATTAAATAAGTTAATACATCACTGTCAGCACGAGTTGGTGTGTCAGTTTGATGGATTGTAGCGGCTTGTATTTATTCCCGAAAATATACATTTTTGTGCGTGTCCCTGTAGCTGTGCTTTCAAAGTTCGTGTGAGCAAAGTTTTGTTGTTTATAAAACCTTTTCAGTGTTTCTTGTTTGAGTGTACAATGATTCTACAAATTTATATCACTTGGACGTTGTAAAAAAATCGAAGTTAAGTGAAACCTTTTTTTTTAAGTTAGGTTAAAATTTCAAGGTCGAATTTGAGTGTCAAGTTTAACTTGCAATTGCACTAAAGGAACTTCATTTCTGTCATGTTGGCCGTTTCATTATGATTTTTATATTATACGTCTGTTTTGTACCCATTAAATATGATAACTAATATGAGTAATATCATTCGTCATCATTTATTCATATAATTTTGCTAATGGAATTCCAATACTATAATCCTGTAACTATATTTATTTAATTTTATAAAATATATTAAGTGCATTTGAACATTGATTTTAAATAAAGAAGTACTGTATAGAGTTCACGTTAAGCTGACAAACCTAATGGTTATAAATGATCCCAGAGAAACGCTTGGGAATCTATGTAAAAAAATACTATTAAAAATATAAGGGTAATTTGGGGAAAACCTATAAAGTTATCAATAATATAAGAGATAGATTTATTTGGATGTGGCATAAGGACCACCTAATGGTAAGAGGTCACTACCGCCCACTCGCATCACATACACATAGAACTGTAAGAAATATTAACCATTACTAACATCGCAAATGCACCATCAACCTTGCCCAGTTTAGATGTTATATGATGTATTCTGTATTGTTTACTGGTGGTAGGGCTTTGTGCAAGCTCGTCTGGGTAGGTACCACCCACTCATCAGATATTCTGTTGCAAAACAGCAGTAGTTGGTATTGTTGTGTGTCAGTTTGAAGGGTGAGTGAGCCAGTGTAATTACAGGCACAAGGGACATAACATCTTAGTTCCCAAAGTTTGTTGCGCATTGGCGATGTAAACGATGGTTAACACTTCTTACAATGCCAATGTCTATGAGCGTTGGTGACCACTTACCATCAGGTGGTCCATATGCACGTCCACCTATACTATAAAAAAATATCATGTATTCAATTCAATATTTTTTATGATGTTCGTTTGAACTAAAAAGAATCAAATCTTAGAGGTCGGTACACGGGGCTAACTGAGACTTCGTGGGTCAGACGAGTAAGCGATTTGTTGTTGTAAGTTCGTTAATGTGTAGATCAGTACACGGTAGTGGCAAACTGAGGCTGAGAGCTCACATGCTTACACATCAGTTCTCGTGAGATCCTTGGCAATCACACCATTTTTTATGCAGAAGAAAAACAAAACAGTTATAAATAAATTGCTATTAAAATAATTATTTTTCATTACCTAAAGCTGCGAATAGTTAATAATAATCTTTATAAGTGTACTGTATTCGTATTTACATTTTATTTTACTAGCGAAAAGCGTAAGTTTTTTTTTTACTATTAAAATATTTTATAAATTTACATTTGCTACCCCACCGTTAATCCTATCAGCTCAGAGGAGAACTTTAAGTGTAAAGAATAAAAATATTATACGTGGCCCGATATACGCTAACTGACAATGGATCAGCGTAAAGCTCTGATTCTGCCTGTGAAAGGCTTAACGAAAATTTTATGAAAAAAACTTGTTTTCTAGATAATTCACGGGTAATATAAGTAAATCTTGCCAAAGCCGAAGATTGTAGATTGCAGGCGTGTTCTGCTAAATTTTCTTACGCTTATATTCATGGTAATAATGTATCACACACCTCATGTATTCTTGTATTTAGTCTTGTATGTGTCTATGTATTTAGTCTACTTGCATTGGAGAAGCGCGGTAAAATAGCTCTAAGCCTTCTTACCGTCATGACCTCTCTCCGCCACCGCCCACTACTGTAAAAGTGTAACTATTAAGCCAAATTTTATAGAATCTATATTTGGAATCGGTGGTCGTTATAATTAAAATTATCTAGAAAATGGTGTTTAATAAGTACCTTAAAGAGCCTATTCACATCAGTTTACCTGTTGTTTGTGAATATCTATGTAATATATATTTTTTTATTTTACTTTGAAACAAATGCAACAAAAGAATCGTATGATCTGCCTGTTACAGCTTGTTGCTGAATGTATGCTACTTAAAAGAACCATGCAAAAATATAGTTGTATGTACTCATAAAGTTTTTGATTATAAGAGCCGGCTTCGCTTTGCACAATGATACAAAGAGATTTGTTATACCTTTTCCGCTGCAAATGCGGGCTCTTCGTTCTCGAATTGTTACATTTCATAACACACTATCGTGAGGTATTCTCGCTGGCTCCATTAATATTATTATAACAGCAGAAAGGTTTTATATTATTTGAAAATTTATAACTAGGTACAACATTTTAAGGGCCCCATTCAAATCTGGAATTTCTTAACTATGTTCTCTATTTAAACACTATTTCGTCTGTGATACACGTTGAAATTAAACTTCATCCAAGCTAGGGAACCGTTAAAATGCCTCGCCTATTAAGCCCATCCCAAAACAATTAACTGCCATCTACAAATTAACAGAACTCACATCGTTGCGTTTCCCGCCAATTATTTCTGTCGGCCATGTTGCCGCCGCCATTTCTCGCGGTTATCGACTATTATTATCTTTTACGATTATTACTCTTACGTTACGATTCTGTAATTAATATAATATATCGAATTAGATCGGAATCGAGTTTAACGATTGAATTTTGAATTGATAGAAAGGAACGTTATGTTGTTAGTATGATAATGTCTGATGAGTTTTTAATATAGTTTAATGAAACCAATTTTGTGACTCGATGAAGTCACCTGTTTTATGTTGGTTATAAAATTTAATGAATACTTCGTTAAAATAGATAATCAAATGAGAATCTAAACGTCCAATCAACGAAGCAAACGAGGATAAAAATTTGAAATTCGAATTTTATTTAAAAAGTTACGATAAAATATGATGACTAAGGCAATTTGACACAAGTCCAAAAGATAAAAATTCGTTTTTTTTATAGCGTCTGTCTGATTTTTTTTTATCTTGCATAAAAATACTGCTATTGATAGCGTTCTTGTTAAATTAGCGGTTGACAAACATTGATTCCGTCCTTTCTGACACTATTCATTCAACATTTGAAAGAAGAAGACGAAGCATTACTTAACTAATCACTTATAAATAATGTTTATAAGTAAGGCCACTCATCACTACAAGCCATGTAGTAATAAGTTGGCAAGAAAAGCAAAATTCATAAAGTGAACCGCCGGATGATAGATATATTTAGTAGGTGTTATTTTTTAAACATGCCTGCTTGCCATGCCATAAAGTATGCCTGAGAACAAACAGTCATATAATACTTATATTCCAGTGCTAAAAATACCTATATATCCTTGAAAATATATTTAAGTGTTATTTCCACCTCTAAGATTTTTATTAATAAACAAAAATATTTTCTGTGTGTGTGTGTGTGTGTATTTATTAAGCATGTGTACATGGAGTGTACTTTTTTGGTCACCTGATTTGTGGTTATAGTTTACCTCATGCTTGATCCCCAAGCCTTCACTTTAAAAGGAGACGAGGCCCTTAGCCCAGGGGGAAGACATTTACAACTCGTTTATGAAAATGAATATACTCAATCCGTTGAGTGTTTTATAAATTCTGTTGTAAGATTTGACATACACATATAACCTTTTTTATGGAACAGGTAGGTGGACGAGCATTGAGATATAGGCATTGTAAGAAATTTTAATCATCGCTTACATCGCCAATGCTTCACCAACCTTGGGAACTAAGATATTATATCCCCCGTGCTTGTAATTACACTGGTTAACTCGCCCTTTGAATTGGAACGCAATAATGCAAAGTATTACTGTAAGAAAAACCGAGATGGCCCAGTGGTTAGAATGCGTGAATCTTAAACGATGATCGTGGGTTCAAACCCGGGCAAGCACCACTGAATTTTCATGTGCTTAATTTGTATTTAAAATTCATCTCGTGCTTAAAGGTGATATTATAAATGCTTATAGTAATTATTAATAGTAATGTCCAATAGACAAAACGTAAAGATATATGTTTCATATGAATTATAACACTGGGACGGGAAGGGATTGCAGTGGTAACACTGCCCCTTCAAAATGTCTAGCTGCTAGTGAGAGTTTCTTGACAGAAATACATATCATATTTTATTGACCTGATCTGCGGTTTGAATCCAGAACCTCGAGAACTGAAGCCTCATGAGCCAAACACTACACCGTCAAACAAATATTGAATAAATTAATTAGCCAACAAAATATATGAATCAAAACGTGTATTATTAAATCGTTCAAATATGTTAATTTCGAAATATCTAAGGATATAAATTACTTATGTATGTATATAAACATATATTAAAATTATAATTAAGCATGTGTAATGTATGTAGTGGCAAATTTTGGACAATATTTTAAGCTTAAACACAAGTCCGCTCCTAGTGCAGCCTGTTAGTGGAAACGAGCATATTTTACGAAGCGAGGGTTTAACGTTATTAAATTTCCGCCGCGTTGCATGCGATAACGTCCTTTGCTGGAAAACAAAAATTTCATCCGTCAAAGCGAATTCGAGCGGTTTTACGGACTTATTTATTATGAGCTCGACACAGATAACAATATATAAATTTGAAAGTATATTGGCAATGCCCATTTTTAAGGAATTAATTATCCTCTTCTTCGTCGTGACACTTGTCAGAGCGGTCGTGGAATTAATTATATTCATATTTATCTCCCCAATTAGGCTTTCCACTTGTGTTAGGAGTGGGGATGACAATAATTCATGGGGTCAGAATCTAAACTGCGATATTTACATCGCAAGGCAGCCTGTGAACTGCACTATTGACGCTTCTAATATGGAAGTAAATATTAATATTTCAACTGATGGTTTTAGTGCAGGTGCATGAATCGTGAGTGATCCCGTGTTGTTACAGACAAGGGACTAAATATCATTAGTATTTTTTTTTATAGAATAGGAAGGCGGACGAGCATATGGGCCACCTGATGGTAAGTGGTCACCAAACGCCCTTAGACATTGGCACTGTAAGAAATGTTAACCATCGCTTATATTTCCAATGTGCCACCAACCTTGAGACCTAAGATTTTATTTCCCTTGTGCCTGTAATTACATTTTACAGTGGTAGTCAATGAGAGAAGGTACCCTACGTGCAGTTTTCGAGGTATATTTACAGATAAACCTTAAAATATTACTAGGATTCAGTACCTATTTAGTATCTTTGTTTAAATTTGGTAAGTATGTTATTAACAAAGAAATTTAATTTACAATAGCCTGTCATTCTGATGTTAAAATGACCGTTTATGATTGCACAATTATTTAGGACATATTTGTTACCTGAACATACATTTTTACTAGATCTATAATACAAAAAAAACATTAATAGTGAAAACAAAAAATATATAAATGAAGAATGAAGAACTACATTTGAAATATTAGAATGCTGCAGTTCTATTCTAAACGAATTTACTTCATTACCCACCCGTGAAATATTGACAACTGACTTATGGTGTGAAAGAAATGTTATAATTTTTAGGTTTCTGCGGTGAGTTTCGAGTTTGTTCTTATAGGAGAGCAATACTGTTCTGTTCCTTTTACAGACATTTTCACATTTATTTATGTAATTGAAAGTTGGTCACAGAAAAAAGTGTTAGCTATGTAACATCCAAGAATGGACGGGAATTCTCGCGAAGACCACGAAGGAGTATTCAAAGTTGACTGTCAACCTTCGCTAGTCGGAGTGGCATTCGAAGAAGAAGAAGAGTGAATCCATCGTTGGCAGACTGACACTGAGATAAACGTCCTCATTTTAGTCTTTAGCGGTAAAATAACCTTTAAGAGCGTGTTACCTATGTCTTGATACTCTTAATTGGTTTTAAGACTACGTGCTTAATAATAATTGCTTAGAGCAATGAGGTTATAGTTTCAACACTAATCAACTTAAGCTTATCATATTTTACATATCAAGTGTCATTCACCTATTATTTAGAGTCCCGCATATCATATTTCTCGTATCATTTAGCGTCATGTTAAATTCAACATGGCGGATGTGACTTGCATAATACGCTGCGCAAATATATGTAAATTACTTTTAAATAAATACAATTCCTTTCAGTTGAAGGTTAGAAAAGTTTGATTATAAAACATAATTCGATTATATATTTTTAAAATATTTAAACGCTAAGATACTAAAATTAAACTTAACAAAACGAAAAGCACGGAACATTTTTTATCAAAGTTGAACTCGTCGACATTGATTTACCTTCCGCTGTCAAGAGTTCCATGTCGGCCATGTCGCCGACACTTATTACACTTAGCTAAACTATTAATTACATGGAAATAAAATACGTCTACTTTTTCGATGAATTAAAATATTAATAAAATATTTTATTACTTCGCAAAACAACATTTTAATTTAAATGTTTGGTTAATCGACGCTCTTTGATACCGGTTAATTTCGCTGTCATTAATTATTATAATGAAACTGTACGGCCATAATAAAATAAATTATAAGATTCTTAATAATGTTTTTTTAAATAATTTGTATGTAATATTTTATCGCTATACTATCATTATTAAAGATATTATTGTATTATTATAATGTTAGTTTAAATTATTTAGTAATTATTGGCATAATAGTGGCATAATAGTGGCAAAAAATTCATTCTTCTATCTTCTATCAATCTAATCAATGGGTTTTATCTAAATAATGACTGTGCTATTATAATAATATCTTTAATAATGTTAAGTCAAGAAATACAACACTACAGTCATTATTTAGATAAAACCCATTGATAAATTGATAGAAGATAGAAGAATGATTTTTTTTACCACTAATAAAATAAAATAACACGGTACTGGATATAGTTATAGGCACAGTGAAGTACATGTCATTGACAATAAATTAGAATTAATGTTATCAGTCTGATGTGTGAGCAGGACAAAGATATTTCCACAATACCTGTCTTTTGTTACACAATCTTACACATTACAAATCGTTCTTGATCGTTCAGCTGTAGAACTGTAAGCCTCTCGATGTTCACCGCAAAGACCCACATTGACCATATTAATCATAACATTTCAAGAATACACGCATCAAAATAGCCTACCACCATAAGTCGGCTGTCAAAATTTCACGGGTGAGTAATGAAGTGAATTATTGCAGAAAAGCGCTGCTGATCTCGACCCAGTTCCGTTTTAGAAGGGAGTACCCCAAGAGACTTCGTGGAATCCGGTTTTGGAAAGTTTTTTTGTATATGACTGGCTGTCTGTTTTTTTCTCCTGATCAATTTTGGCCACGGTGTCATCCTCAAAGCAGTTAGTGAATCTTACAAAAAACCTAACGCTTGCTTTCTGTAACTTCACACATAGACAATGTTGTGACCAAATCAAGAAAGACTGATTAAAGACAATAGGGCTTATAATCAGATCTACTACTGCTTTTAAAAAATCTAGTACATCATTTTTTTTTCAGCCTTTTGCCGTCCACTGCTGGACGAAAGCCTCCCCCATAGAACGCCAACAATCCCGATCTTGTACCCCCCTATTAGCGACGTACATCATTAATATTATTTAATTCATTAATAAGAAACAAGTTTAAGTGCTGTACAGTAGCTTGGAATCCATATAAAAAAAAACACATAAATATAGATTAGAACGAATACAAAAAAAATCTTAAATTTTTTATCTTACAAAGATCTTTAAACTCATGAAGTAAGTAATTATGTACGATGCCTTGTTACGTCATAATTAAACGTTAAAACTAGCTCATCGCAGAGATGTTGCAGAACTTTGTTTTTTACATAAAAATATGGCAGGAGATATAGATTGTCCGAAAATTACAAGAATTAAGTATAATGACTCCTAGACTAAATATAATGGATATATATTTTATTACATTATTTTATATAGGCAATAAGAAAATGTGTTTCTTAATAGATAATGTTGGTTTCATAATTAATAAAATAAAACATAACAGTATAATCGCTGGCAACACATATAGAAGAAATTCGTATCCGTGTTCAATCCGAGACCTCATCACCTCACCTCGAGAACGTTTGACGTCATTTACATAAAACTTGTTATGTACATAACTATATAGTCGAAAATATCATGAAAACAAAACGACAGGTAAAAGTCAATTATTTGAATAAACTTATTGTAATCGGGACATTATCTGATCAACTGTATACAAATAATTATAATGAAGGCATTAATACCATAATATATAACAGAAAATCTATCGCTTATGTATTGTGGATTATAACGAGGGATATAATGAATGTAAAGTACCGCAAATCAGCTTAATATTATTTTCGGTATTCAGTTACCAGACCACAGTATCATCGGATAAAACATACATATGCAAAATCATTTTTAATGCTACTTAATTATTTTATACATAGTCAACTATTTATTAATATTTTTGTTTGAAAATTATATGTTTATCATCGTTCACCGGATTGGCTGATTTATTAAATAACGATTATATTTAATATGTGATTGGATGGCACGGTCTTGAAAAATGGTCTCCTTTTTTTCGACTTACGCTTGATCACAATTACACCTGGCGGGAATTGCTGATTCCATAAGAGGATTTAAGAAAAATAAACAACTTTTATATTGTATTGACGCGAGATTTTAATAAATAATTTTTTATTTTTGGTAAGTATTTGCGAAAAAATTACGTCTTGAATGTCAGCAAATTTGTTTACTTTGGAAGTAAAATTGAAGTAGATATATATACATAAGTAGTTTAGTGGAATAGTGTTGTATTATAAATAAAGATATATTAATCAAGAACTGTTTTGTATATTAATGACACTTTGAACGGTAAAATTTAACCAATTGGGACCAATGATCTAGCTAGCTTACTCCTTATAGGATAACACTTTTGTCTATGTCCGTCTGTCTCACCCTGTTTTCATCGAATATACAAATGGACAGAACTGAACAGTTATTAGTATTCAGTTCGGTGACACAGATACCAATATATAGCCTAACAGGTATGTGTAAATGGGGTATAAACTATCTTTATTCCAAATATCATCCAAATATGTTAAGCAGTTTTGTGTGAAAGAGTAACAAGTATAAATCATCCTCACAAACTTTCGCACTTATAATAATAGTAAAAATAACAGTAACAGCCTGTTAATATCCTACAGCTGGGCTAAGGCCTCTTCTCCCTTTTGAGGAGAAGGTTTGGAGCTTATTCCATCACGCTGCTCCAATGCGGGTTGGTAGAATACACATGTGGCAGAATTTCGACACATGCAGGTTTCCTCACGATGTTTTCCTTCAGTGTCAAGCACGAGATGGTTTATAAACACAAATTAAGCACATGAAAATTCAGTGGTGCTTGACCGGGCTTGAACCCACGATCATCGGTTAAGATTCACGCGTTCTAACCACTAGGCCATCTCGGCATTATTATCAGAGTAAGAATGAACGAATTCACATATTAACTTGACTTTAAGAACCAAATACAAATATTACAATAGTATTATTATAATAGTAAGTTTTAATTTTAATAGGTACAAATGTTCCAAGGCAATTAGACACTGGTTATCCATTTTTCATATAACAATTGGATGAGAAGGGATTTTCCTTTCATTCAGCCCTTAAAGGAACGAAAGAGGCGTCAAATTGTGGGTGAAAAAATATTATTGTGAGTGTAATATAGTTAGTTCCCTTGATTTTTAGGGCCAAAAGGATAAACGCATATGGCTGTGGATTGGATTGCCGGTTGAACGAACTTTTTTATTTCCTGTAAAATGTTTATTATTAGTGTATTTTATTATCCACGATATATTTTCTTATTTAATATTAATAGGAAGACAAAATGAAGCAAATGTGGCCATTACCGCTCATAAGCATAGGTAGTATAAGAAATATTACTTATTCTATACAACTTCAATAGGACAATGTAATTACACTGGATCGATCAACTTTTAAAACCAAAACATTAATTATTATTGCTGTTTGGCGGCAGAATAATTGATAAGTAGGTGGTTCTACCCAGACAGTTTTCCCCTTTTTTTAACAACACAAAGAGAATAATAAAAAAAAACTATTTATATTTTCCTTATCAAAAGAAACTAATTGGATGTTACAAATAAATCATAAAATGTTTTCATAAAATAACGATAGCCCGCATGTACCAGATATCTCGTCCAAATGGTGACAGCATTAAAAGAGAAAATAAATAAATTAAATGGTGTAAGAAAATATCGTAAGAACACTTGTATAGCGGAAATTCTGAGACGTTTTTAATGACAAACCATTAGTAGGGACTGTTGCATTAAGCCAAAAATTCTTCTCATTAGTACGTGAAGGGCTTTCGCCTTTTTAACAAAGATAAGGTTTTTAAATAGAGAACATCTGTGATGTGCTGATTTATACCATAAGTTAATATTTTATATATTCATTTAGATAAGATTTAAAATACGAATAATTTTTCTACTGTTTCTCTTAAAATAACTAATTTGTAATGTTGATTTGAGAAGAGAATTTTCTGATACGCACCGCCAAGGTCTGGAATACCCGCCCGACCTCCGTTTTCCCCACCACCTACAATATGGGTACCTTCAAGTCCAGAGTGAATAGGCACCTTCTAGGCAAGCGCGCTTCATCTTAGACTGTATCTCACTTTCCATCAGGTGTGATAACAGTCAAGCGCTAGCCTATATATTTAAAAAAAAAAAAAAAAAGAAGACCGAGTGACCTATTGGCACGTAAACCCTTAACCGAAGATTGCTGGTTTACGCCCGGGCACGTATCGTTGAGTTTCAAGTACCTAATTTTTTAATATAAAAGTAGGCAGAACTATAAATGGGTTACTTGATGGTTAGTGGTCACAACCATCCATTACTTCCGTAAGAAATTTTAACCATTGCGCCACTAACAGTTACACTGGCTAACTCACCCTTTAAATCGGAGCACAATAATACTAATAGGCGCTTGGCGGTAAAAATTTGATTAATAGGTGGTGTCTACTAAGACAGGCTTACACAAAACTCTACACCACCACATGTCAATACATGTGGTCATGATCATTTTCAAGACCTTTACTTCTAAGCTTGTACATAATAAAAAGATTCCATTACATCATTAAAAATATATAGGGGACAGGGAAATATTTCATAATGGAGTATTGCCTGAGTGTTTATTGCTACAAAGTTAGGAGTCCAGTTCTAGACAAAACACAAGTAAAATGCCATTAATTGTCTGCCTAAGGTTTAAAGGTAGAATCGAGCCTGCGACTTCTACATCGCTAGGCGGTCTCTAAACCATTACGCCATTGACGCATCATTTCTACTTAACATAACAGATGCTGTAATGTATTATTGAAAATAGTTTAAATGTCACGTGACAATATTATATGTCCTTGTAAAATAAATGGTTATTAGCATCCTAGCGTTGGAGCCATTAAGTAATTGCCGTGACGTTCGTCCAGGGTGAATTACGGGCTATAATTTAGGCCACAACATTGACCACGTCTGCGGTAGCACGATATTACATATATAGTTCAATTTATCTACATACATACATACATCTCTTGACCTGGAACGATTGATTAGCTTACAAACTACTAATTTACTATTGGTTCCGTTGGTAACATATCTGGATAATAATTATATTGTTTTGTAAAATGGGAAATGTTATTTGATTGGTATTAAACTTGCTTCTATACGCGCACCTATCTGGTATATTTGATCCCTTGTAGAATTTTCAAGATATAAGAGTTTTTCGTGATTGAAAATAATGTGTGTTTTCGATGTTATCGTGTGGAGAATTTATGGATAAAAATAGCATAATATAGCAATTATATCAAATAAACAGATGAAGGATGAGTTGATTAAGACAGATAGATGCATACATATAACATTTGCCTTTTTTTTAATGATAGATATATATAAACGATACCTTCACCCACAAGCACTGGCACTGTAAGAACTATAAACCATTTCCTACCATCACGGGCCGGTTGGCGTGGTTGGTAGATACTTGCCGTTTACGCCGATGGTTGTGGGTTCGATTCCCACCCAGGACAGACATTTGTGTGAACACGTCTGTTTGTCCTGAATCTGGTTATAATTATCTATATAAGTATGTATTTACAAAAGAAAAGTAGTATATCAGTTGTCTGGTTTCCATAGTACAAGCTCTGCTTAGTTTGGGATCAGATGGCTGAATGTGAATAATGTCTGGATTTTTAAATGTCTTTTCTCTTGTATGAAACTAAATCAGCTTAGCTTAGTTCGTTGGTATGGTATGTACCATAAATTTTTTCAGATGTTTTACTTCAGATTCCGTATTAAATAGATATTCCAACACTTGGACTATTGGCCATTTGGCCACCTGATGGTAAGTAGTCAAGTGGATAATACATTTTAAATATTTATTAATGAGTTTCCTTTATTTATTTCAACAACTTGAACCTTAAAATAAATCTTCGTTTATGGTTAATTATCTAGTTTTGTATATGAAATTATATTTATCTTAGTAAATAGATTAAATTAAAGTGATATAAAAAGGTTTTAAGCTTGATAATATTAATTAACTGAAATCCACACCCAAATTATTTTGGGGATTTCGATGTTTCTTTATTTATATTGTAATGGATATTTTTGGATTTTCTTGAAGGAATTAGGATGATTGATAAGATTTCTCGACCTCCAAATAATCAATCAGAGAAAATCTTAGATGGTTTTGTCCAGCTGAAACTTTCAAGGTTCTTTAAAATATATTAATATAATGATATAATTGAAATTGACCTTCTACAAATTTTCTTATTCAATTCAATACTAACAAGGATTAAATAGTTTTAAGCCAGAATCTGTTTGCTTTTCCTATTAACATCTACAAACAATTAGATAAGTATACATAATCGATATTATATAACTTTTGAGCCGAGATGGTCCAGTAGCTGGAACATGTTTATCTTACTTAACCGAAGATCGCAGGTTCAAAACCAGACAAGCACTATTGAGATTAATCAATAATTAAATGTGCTTAATTAGTTTTTATAATTCGTATCGTGTTAAAGAATAACATCGTGAGAAATCCTGCACGTGTCGCATCAAAATCTGTCACATGTTTACTTACCAATCCGTATTCGAGCTGCGTGGTGGAATAAGCTCTAAGCCGGTCGACTCGTCCTTACTTTATCATATTATGTCGAATAATGTAATATATATATATATATATGACGTTTAAATAAATACAAGGCACAGTAAATTGGCAAACAAAAGACATTACCAGGAACGTGTTCTGCCAAACTAAGCAGTTTTGAAAGTTGGATGCGATAGTGGTTTCTGCTGGCTGGAGCTAGGTGTTAGTTTGTTAGTGAAAACTTTTTTGTTTAGAGGGATTTGTGGTAGTTCCAGCTAATTCAAACCTCAATGTTTTATTTGACGAGTGCAATTTATTTTTGTTATTTTTTACCTTAGAGTAATAATTCAATTGTATTTTTTCTTTATAAATGGATATGACTATCACATTGCTGGATTTATTCCTATCTTAAAATATCGGTAACAGCCTGTGAAAGTCCCACTGCTGGGCTAAAGGCCTCCTCTCCCTTTTTGAGACGAAAGTTTGGAGCTTATTCCACCACACGGCTCCAGTGCGGGTTGGTGGAATACACATGTGGCAGAATTTCAGTGAAATTGTAAATTCAGTGGCGCTTGCCCATGTTTGAACCCCCGATCATCAGCTAAGATTCACGCGTTCTAACCACTAGGCCATCTCGGCTTTTATTCTTATATATCTTCTTATATATCTCGGCTTTAACTTAAAATAAAAACAATCAAATTATTATATTATAAACGACCTGACCGATTAATTTAATCTTATTTGGAAGGATGACAGGCTTCTGTGACTATATAAAACTTTAAATAGCAATTATAATAATTATTTTGCTTTGTTGGCACGCAAAAAACACATTAGCATTAAATATGCGGCAAATGTAATGAACCATCACTTAATCACTCTCCTACTCCGTGGATATGAACACACTACGCTCCGCTTCGTACTCGCACAAAAATTACTACATGTACATACACATTATACTACGTTTCAGGCTTAAATGGCGTGATCGTTCCATGCAACTGGGATGGTTATAGAAGTGAGGATTCGTTATTGAGTTTCCATAAGTACTAAATAGGTTCTATAGGATTTGTATATGGATTTTGTTTTCTAAATGGATATATATTTATTAATCTTACTTTAAATGTACCGTTTCTGGCTTACGGTCTTCTCACCTGTTCAGCTGAACATTCGAAGCTTACTTCACAACGCTACTTCAATACGAATTCATGTACATTTCGCAGATTGTAGTTCTCATTATTTCAGTTCGTTAAGACTCGTGTTGTTTGCATTCGCACGCACGAGATGAATTGTAAAAACAAATCAAGTAAGTAAACATTTATTGGCTTCAAATCCGCTGTCGGTCGATCGTTATAAACACTCAATTCTGTTTTCTTTATAAAATACTTTTCAATTAAGAAATCAAAGAATTCATTCTAAGTAATCACTGCTTTTATTTCGTTATTTATAATTTTATTATTTCGACTAACTTATGATTCTTAAACAGTAACTTCAAACATTAAAAGCGAATACAATTTGTAAAATACCTCAACCGTTTCTTGGAAGATTTAAAATATCCATTTTGTAAATTCAGCCATTTCAACTCCGCGAATATAGAACTTCTCGTTTTATAACATCCGCTCCTTACACCAACGTTTTAAATTGAATCGACGGTTCCTTAAAATGGTTTTATTCAATTATTTATTTATTTAAATAAAAAATTTAAGTAGAACTTCTTCATATACGATGATTGACTTTCAGATCGAATTTTGATGCAACATTTATATTTGTAACGTTGTAAATTAGTATATGTGATAGAAAGAAGACATATTTGATATAAAACTTTTAATAAACAAATATCACATAGAATTACGAGCGTCATAAGTTTATTTCATCGCAAAACAAAAATATTCTTATTACACTCATAAATGACACCTTCAACTGCCACATAAAATGTTAGATTATTCGTCGAACATAATGTAATTCATCAATTCATTCGTTCGTCGTAACGTCGCGTCGGTGTAATTGAATCCATCTTTATAGCGGACACGAATCGATTCCCCTCTGACAGTTATCCGAGGCCAAATAACCGATTATATTTACATTTTGACATCATAACATCTATTGTGGAGCGAATTCAGGAGATATAAAGCTTTGGTGGGGACTTCTCTTTTGTATGATGGTGTTCCTGCGGTAAATTCTACTAATTTTTAAAGGTTACCATTCATTTCCGATTCCACTGCCTCGGAAAGCACGTAAAGCAGTACCAACACTGCGCCTGGACTCTTTTAGGTACTATCGAATTGCCATCCCATCGGATTATGAGAGTGAAAGAAAAGAGAGTGTAAATATCATTGCACACACACTTGTGTATATAATGTGTCTTGTGCAGTTATCTCCCTTGGGATTGTGCGCCGCTGTGGCTGAAATCGGTCAGGAGGACATTATCAATTTCAAAACTAAACTTGATTGGTAATTTTTATGTCAATGAGCAAATTTTTTAAAGAATAAAAAAACGGATAAACAGCAATTCACAATTTTTAGTAGAATTCCCCTAATTTTTTTAAAAGGATCATCAAATGGATCTACAATCATGCTACGATTTCGTTCATTTAAGTTATAAATAGTTTGAATTAGCTTAGTGTCATATAAGTGTAGTCTCTATAAGTATAAGTAAAGGCTTTGTACAGATATATACATTTAGTTATACGTACTATTATTATATTAAAGGTCATTGACATTTCCATACCAATAATGTACGTGGTTTTAGATATTGATTTAAATTACTTGATTAAATGTTACCACCACGAAAACATTCAAATTCACTGAAATTCCATCGCATAGATATATCCAAATATTATCATAATTAAATTATAAATTGCATGTTTCAGATTTTATACGATTTTAGTTCAAATTAATTCGATCCTTGATGGCGCAGCCGTGCGGAGCTGAAAACATTAATTGATATTTAATAATTATTGAACTAATTCATATATTTGATAGAAAGTTTAAAATATAAAAAAGTGAATTAACGGGCTGTAATGCGGGTGGAACATGTGGCAGAAATGTATCCGACACATGCAAGTT
The DNA here is from genome assembly GCA_905147175.2 of Nymphalis urticae. Taxonomy (NCBI): domain Eukaryota; kingdom Metazoa; phylum Arthropoda; class Insecta; order Lepidoptera; family Nymphalidae; genus Nymphalis; species Nymphalis urticae. The sequence goes on from LR990001.1 coordinate 10,456,467, forward strand.
ACAACGTTTTACTTAACTACAAAGCACGAGATGAATAACAAACACAAAATAAACACATAAAAGTTCAGTGCTTCTCTGAACCTGCAATCTTCTATTATTCTATTAGGATTCACGCGTTCTAGCCACTGGGACATCCCGACACGAAATATTAAACTAAGTAATTAAACCGATTACTGATAGGCGGGTGTATATGAAGTTTATGGATTAGTCGATTTATAATACTGAAGATTCTATTCAAATTGATATGTCACTGACGATAACTAGGGGCTTGGTACAAGGTAAATAGTGACTTGGTTATATTACATATATATTTTAAATGAACATATAAAAAAGGCTATATATACTTATAGAATCATTTGTGTGTTAAACACACAGCTAAAGCTACTGAGTCTAGAAAGCTGAAATTTGGAATATTACGTCGGTTTATTTTACAACGAACTAGCTATCTACCAAGTAAGAGCCGAGATGGCCCAGTGGTAAGAACGCGTGAATCTTAACCGATGATCGTGGGTTCAAACCCGGGCAAGAACCATTGAATTTTCATGTGCTTAATTTGTGATTATAATTCATCTCGTGCTTTACGGTGAAGGAAAACATCATGAGGAAACCTGCATGTGTCTAATTTCACTGAAATTCTGCCACATGTGTATTACACCAACCCGCATTGGAGCAGCGTGGTGGAATAAGCTCCAAACCTTCTCCTCAAAAAGAGGAGAGGAGGCCATTAGCCCAGCAGTGGGACATTCACAGGCTGTTACGGTTACGGTTACGTAGCTGCCTACAATTCTACTCGCGTCATAAGTGCATATAATATTCATATCGTAATACATAATCCGTAACAGCCTGAGAGGAGCTACGCAGCCTTAGCCCAGCAGTGGTTCATTAACAGGCTGTTACTGTTACTGTATATATCAGTACGTAATACATAATATAACTATTGATTTAAACAGCGCACGCCAGTAAAGCTTCAAGTCATCATGTTTATTTTCTGACATCTTCAACAAAAGTGAGGTATTTTTTATGGTTTTTCCATTATGAAATCTCGACAGGCAGTTAGTAAAAGGGATGAAATGCAAAATGTATTCTGTCTCTTTCATTTAATAAAATAATAATGATATTAACGAATACAAGTAATGTGTGTATTTAAAAAATAACATAGAGTACACAAGTTTGTTCTATAAAATAATGTGCGTTAACATGGGCGCTATTTATTCCCTCAATCTCATAATCCGATGTGATGACAATCCGACACAACCGGAGTTAGTTCTGACACAGGACTAAACGCTACACGTGTGTTAGCACGGGGGGGTTAATTGGCTTGGTTGCAGCTTTCTCCATTGAGAACAGCCACTATGACTAAAATCAGATTGGGATTATCATATTATATCCAGAGGGTGAAACATTTATTTCCTAACTTGGACCAAGCTTAATAATAGCTATATATAGTCATCTATAATCCCCAAAGGTCTTCCAAAGCACACCATTATTAACCAATCAAACGATAGTGTTATCGATGATTTTAATTGAGAATACATTATAAGTGATATTACAACTTATTAGGATTATGTTCATATGTATAAGTATATTAAAAATGCTATTATTTTTTTAAAGAAACAGTTATGTCTAAATGTAAGTACTAACCACTGTTGGGCTCCTTTTGAGGAGAAGGTTTGGAACTTACTCCACAACGCTGCTCCTATTCAGTTCAGAGACTGGGCACATGCAGGTTTTCTAACGGTGTTTTCCTTAACCACGGTTAATCGGTTAAGATTTACGCGTCCTAACAACTGGTCTACCTCGGCACGACCATAAGATAAAAAATACAAATGGATCATTAAGTAAATTGACAAAAAAAAAGGATATAATGTTAAAAATAAACCATGAATATAAAAATAATAAATAAAGACATATAACATTTCATTCATTATTTGTAGTTATAACGTTATGTGTTTACGTATTATTGTTGATGAAAAGAAATAAATACTATGTATCTTGCTGGTTTTTTTGCGATAGAATGCATTCAGAACCGATGGTATTTTTAATATTGGCTTGGCGTTTACTTGATGGTACTTGAGCCCATTTAAGTAGGAACCACAGACTCGTTACATATTCTACAACCAAGCAGCAATTGTGTTTCGGTTTAAAAGGTGACTACGCCGGCCAAAGCCTAACTACAAGCACTAGGCTAATCTTAGTCCCGAAGGGTAGCGCATTGGCAATGTAAGGAATGGGTAATATTTTTACAGCGTCAGTGGTAACCATTCATACTCAAATGGACCACTTCTCAGTCTGCCTACTTAAGTTGTAAGAGCCTATATGAATAAATAATATTCTTATTTTGAAATTAAAAGAGATAACATGACACAGTGATTGGGTTACAATTGTTTTAATTAAAAAAATATTGCAAATTCGACGCTATTTCTAGTAAAAAGTAACCTTTTAATATCACACAGCTGGGATAAGGCCTCATCCCCCACTATCTTTCTTGTAATAAAAATATTACAAAACTAGTACAAACAGAAATAAAATCAAAAGCATACGACGCTAATTTTATTTACGTCATTCGATTCATCACATCGCGTTCTGTGAAAAGAAAAACAAAAAAAAACTAGTGGGCATATGCATTTGCCCACATACCCCAACTTAACGAATAACTACACTCTTTGCAAACGTTTCCTACAATCAATCAAATTGACGTCAAGTTTCGTCGACGTTGATGTATTAAGTCATTTAATCTTTGTAACCTTAGCTTAAAAAAGTCCTAAATCTCAACTCTAATTTAATAACTTAATTATGATCCTCATGTCACAGGCCATATGTTTCTTTCATTCATTCATAAATTGTCAAGGCCAGGCAAGCTTGGGCATGATATAACTGCGAAAAGCTTGTTATATTTTTTTATTACTTTATTACATAAAAAATGTGTTGCTAGGACACGCCATATTTCGTCTTGTCATTTAATATACACAATATTAATATCAACCACATACACAAATGCACAAGTCAGATATGAATACGTGAATTAATGACGTCACGGATGCTCTATCCCACATGTGTTGCAATACGATATGCATGAACGCTATTATGCACAACATTATCGATATCAACGAAATTACAGGATAGCTATTAGAAACAGGAAATGATTTGAAGCACATATGTATCATCTACTATTGGCAGCTGATTTGTCAGTAAATAGGTATAGGATTTAATAACATGGGCGAAATCAAGATGCGGGTAAATAGATACCTCGAAAGCATCACGATGGCGTCTCTTCTTGTTCTGGAAACTTCCATGTATCATATTTAAAAAAAAACCTTTGATCCAGTCACCAGGCCCTCAACCCTCAATTTTTCTCTTCGAAATCGCTTTGACAATTTTTGAAGGCACTTTGTCTAGTCACTCATATCTCACATTATGTATTGTAACAAATGGAACGCTAAAACACATTACTATGTATACGCCAATTAAAAAAAAATGATGAAATTAATTTATTAAAGAAAACTAGATCACGGTCCCAACTTCGTTCGAGTAAAAATTAAACAAAGTTGGTGTAACTTTCCCATTCTCCCTCAAAAAATCAATCTTTCTGATGTCACCATTATAGGCTCAGTAATTTTGCTGTTCGTTGATAATACTCACGACAAACGATTTTATAGCTATAGATTAAAAAATACAATATATTATTTATCGTGTAATTGTGATCACACGAGTGGATTACATTTGTATTCGTATAACTTAATTATTATGAACATTATTTTGTATTAAGCGGATAAGCCCCTATGATTATAGCCCTTCTGTACGTGTTGAGAATATTCACGGTGTTATATTTCTAATAATAATACATAGTAATAGTTGGTATTAGTTTCAGAATTTATGAAGTAATTCATTGTGTTTTTTTTTTTAATTATAAGAAAAAGCCAGACGTGTTAAAAGGTAACGATGTTTTTTTTATAAATTATGGTTGATGGTCATCTGTCAGTCACGGTAACAGCCTGTAGATGTCCCACTGCTGGGCTAAGGCCTCTTCTCCCTTTTTGAGAAGAAGGCTTTGGAGCTTATTCCACCACGCTGCTCCAATGCGGATTGGTGCAATACACATGTGGCAGAATTTCAGTGAAATTAGACACATTCAGGTTTCCTCACGATGTTTTCCTTCACCGAAAAGCACGAGATGAATTATTATCCAAAATTAAGCACATGAAAATTCAGTGGTGCTTGCCCGGGTTCGAACCCACGATCATCGGCTAAGATTCACGCGTTCTTACCACTGGGCCATCTCGGCTTCATCTGTCAGTAAGTGGTCGAAACTGCTCAATGATACTAACGATGTAAGAAATGTTTTCCATTCCATACGCCATAGTTCCAACCTTGGAACAGAAATACTTAGTATTATTGCGTGCCAGTTTGATGGGTGAGTGAGCCAGGGTAACTATAGATAACATCTTAGTTACCAAGGTTGGTGGCGCATTGGTATATAAGAGATGGTTAATATTTCTTACAGTGCCAATGTCTATATCGGTGGTGACCACTTTCAATAGGGCAGCCCATTTAACCGCTTAATCGGACACAGGCAGATTTCAAAAATCATTGGTTTAAATACACCTGTTTATAACCACCGATCCGCCTCGACAAATATATATGGAAATCGTTAGATCCTTGTAAGCGCGTGTACGTAGCAATCATAACGAGATCTCGTTATCTTACAGATTTACAACACGCGACGTTCCCATTAACAAGAGATAATTGTTTTAACAATATATTAATTGTCGTCGAATCGTGTTTATATTTCAGAGTGTTTATATTTTGCTATATTATAATTTAAATAAGTTACTATTTTCCTAAAATGTTAAATGAAATTTATTAATATAAATCCTTACTTAACATTTTTGCATTGAAAAATTAATAAAAAATAACATAAACTAAAGAAATTAGAGAGAGGGTTGAATAAAGGAGAACTACGCTTTTTGGTGTAACAAAAATACATTAATATAACCAATAAAAATCAACATCTTTAAACATGTTTTGAGTTACAAAAATACCGCAGGGGACTTCATTCCTGACGGGGTCCACCGACCACACCTTTTTTTTAAACTTATTCTTGTGCTTTTCTACACTTGCTTACTCACCCTTCAAACCGGACTACAACAATATTAAGTATTGCTGATTCGCGGTAGAATATGTATACATCTTTTATTTAAAAGGTTTAAAATGTGAAATTTTATTTAAAACTATTTACATTTGTTAAATGAAGACTGATATGTGATTCCAGTATTAAGCTGTATTTTGTTATCATGTAGGTATTAAACCACCTTTAATTATAACACGTAATAACACGGGATTTCCAACGCATGGCTTGGATGCACTGGGCATATCGACCAGGAACAGGAGACTAAAATGGTAAATGCCAAAGTAGAATTGATTTCGACATTCGACAACGACAGGCTCTATACGGCGCGTGAATAAAATGGACTGTAAAATTTGCCAACCACATGGGCAATGGCAGGACCATTTTCAAAGATTTTCAAAGATAAGGACTCGAAGTAAAGGATGACAAGCAAAGTTGCTTGCGATTTAAATCAATTGTGTAAATGGGATTAGTGACTCGTACGGCGAAAGTCAACCCATTTATATAAGTTTTTAGATTTCTAATAATTAAATGTATACTAAGAATTGTTCTTATCACTTGCTTCTGCGTTATGACGGTCACTAAAAAAACCTAACCAGCGTTGGGCTATCGTTCTTAATATCGAGTTCTTAATAGCTGTATAGATCATACGTTTATTATTATTTATACTCTATTTATTTTTTAATTTATTTCCTCTTTTATATTAATTTGATTTATATAGTTATATGGATGTTTAATTATTTTTGGTTCACATCATATAATTAAACATCCATATAAACAATTTCTTCGATTTAAATTAACCATTCTTGTGGTTCGAATCTGAAAATAGTTTAAAATCATTATATTATTGAAACGTCTATCAATTATAATCATAGAAAGTTTTCAGCTACGTAATTGTTGGTTGACCTCTGTTATAGATTGAAAATGAATTCCATTCTACGTTCAGACCTTAATTGGAGTTCTGATCGTTTGATCTTCAAGGTTTGTGGCACGAGGATCAAATATTCCAATAACGCTTTGTAATTTGTTGACAAAAATATGATAGTAAAGTAACAAAATTAAATGTACCACTGCTGGGCTAACGTTTCGTCTCCCTTTGAGAGCAAATATTATAATAACCTTAACCAATTATTATACAAATTTTGGTCTACGTCATTTTTCTGAATAAGAACAACCTACTTATTAGTAGTCCACCCAACTTTTTCAGTATACTATCTCTTCTCCATCTACTGCGAATAAAATCTCAAAGACTAGTCAACGAAGTAATTATATTATAATACATCATAATTTGATGGGACGGCAATCCGACACGATTGGAAAGAAATCACACAGAATAAACACGAACATGGTGAGAGTGAAACTCTAAATTTCTCTAGAATTTCTTGATAAAAAAAAGAATAGAAAAATATAACTAATTATTTATCCGTTTCGTTATTTGAACCCAGGATTCGGTATTTGCAGTATTGTAATCTAGCAGTACTTCTTCTGGACCGTGGTAGTTTTACGGAAGGAGTTAATGTATTAGGTTAGGTTAGTATATATATCTTGCCTATTTGGTCAGTGTTATCATGATTCATTGGTCTGACATTAAAATCACTGACCGGAATTTGATCAGAAGAACAGAATATTATTTGATATATTTCTTCATAATTTTCCTAATTATAATGAAGTATCTTTAAATCCTAATTTATTCGTAATAGGAAAGTTATTCCTTTTTTTATCTAATTAAGCGAAAGTTATGGTAATGTTTATATTTTATTTATTTAAAAAATACTGTTATTTGCGTTATTTTGTGGGATATATATTTAAAGATATATTTTTTAACATAAAATAAATATATTTATATAATCTGTGTCGTCTGCGTAATAACAGAGACCGTAAAACCGCTCGAATTCGCTTTGACGGATGAAATTTTTGTTTTCCAGCAGAGGACGTTATCGCATGCAACGCGGCGGAAATTTAATAACGTTAAACCCTCGCTTCGTAAAATATGCTCGTTTCCACTAACAGGCTGCACTAGGAGCGGACTTGTGTTTACGCTTAAATACAGTCCAAATTTTTTTGGTATATAATTAATTAATTCATAAGCAACCAAATTTGGTTTTTGTTTTTTTCTAATATTCGACATTTACCCTCATAAGTCGTTTTATATTAAGTAGATATTATTTTACAACCGACTCATCGACCTAGTATCTTCGGTATAGTACCTCAATTGCTTTACATTTTTTTAAATATAGACTTTCAATAATTATTACCTGCAACTAACAGCTTTATTCAAATGTATAAAACCTCGTCCTTTTTAAGCACACATTGACAATGTTAGTATAAAAATCTTATTAATATAAATAGTTTTCCGGTAACAGAACTATTTATATTCATAATAATAAAATAAAATAAAACACATAAACAATACAGTTTTAGTGTTATTTAAATTGCCAAATAACAATCCCCGATGTGGCAATGAAATGAATAAAAAAACGTTCTATTTCCGCTAAGTTAGGGTTCCGTAGGTGTAATAATGAAGCGCCACGGTAGCATGCGAAAGCGAACCCGTGGCGCTCCTCGTTAAGACGGAAAGGGTACCGCTGGTTTCTTAGTGGGTATTCCGATGTTCGGGGCGCTTTCGGCGCCTTGGATACCGGCGAGCCCCACATACCCCCCCACTGTTCCCGTGGGAGAAAGGCGTAAGGCATTTTCCAAGGTTAAAAAAAAAGGTGTAATAATGAAAGGGGTGATACTAAGTAATTGTCTTCGTAATTCGTACAATTTTATTAACTCCTTTTGTTCTATATTTGAGACGAGGCAATGCAGAATAGATATACAAAAATATTATATTTAAGAGCACCTGCATTAGAGGTGACATTAACAGAAAGAGTTGTCATACTTTTCTCTTTTTTTACAATTGCCCAAAGGCTTTGATTTCAAAGCTACACAATCTTTGCATTTTTCGAGATCTGAATTTGTGTTTAAAATTCAAAACACGTTCGAAGATAAAGGAAAAAATCATAAGGAAACCCTCTTATTGGAAAAAAAACCACCAAGAGTGGCAGTATTATGCATATCTCATATCATTATCATATCTTGTACAAAGGTACAAACATTAACTTTACAATCTTCACCATAATAGGGAATGCCTTTGCCTATTATAATATAAAAAGCATTTCAGATTCTATGAAAAACTTAATTAGGAATGAAAGTTTCACTAAAACCCTCACGTATTAATTTATAAACGCGCGTATTATAAAATTATCTGAGTTTCATTAGAAAATCAGATATTTTATCATCAAAGGGAAATATTTAATATCGTCGTGTTCCTGTTATAAGGATGGTTGGCGATGGTAAGGTATGATTAATACTTCTTACAGTGCCAATGTTTATTGGCGTGACCACTTATCATCAGGAGACCCATTTGCATATCATTGCATATATTGTACAGAACCCACAATAATAAACCTACCCCTATTGGTATTTATTCTAAACTATAAAAACACTAAGTAATAAACGAAGTAGCGGAACCAGTAGTAAATATAGGAAATTGCGTTAAACTGAAAATATATCTAGTAAATGTTAGTACCGCGAAGCTTTAAGTGTTAGATAAAATAATGCATTACTACTTCATCTAAGGGGTATGTTCACATAGGAAATTAATATGATTAAGACACTTTTTTGTTTCATAGTTCGCACTTTTATGTATACACATGATACAAACCTTAGAATTAATATTATTGTTGATTTTTATGATAGATGTATAAAAGTATTTAATTACTAGGTCCAATTGGAATACTGCAATGTGAATGGGCCTATGTGATAACGATTGACACCAAATTTTGAATCCTGTGATTGATGAATGAAGGTGCAGATCACCAGATACCTTATTGGCTATGCCTCCCTAAGCAAAATATTATAATACAATCAAATATAAATTTTTGTGACAAACCGTTTTGTCTTAGTCAAATCCGTATTTAAAAATAATAGTAGCTTTGCATTTGCTTGATTTTTAGACTAAAGATATATCGAGTCAAAAGTGTTCAAACGTCAATCTCTTGTCGTTTACCAAATAACTAAATATCAAATAACTGTAGTTAACCGGGCAAGCACCACTGAATTTTCATGTGTTCACGGGCTGTTACGGTACGAACTGTAGTTGAATGCTACAATAAGTAAAAAAAACGGTATCTAAAAATATATACTAAAAATGTTTTGTCGCGATATCGTATTACCAGTATATCGCGGCCTTACAGAACAAAGTTAAGTAACTGATAAGAGTCAGCCCGTTAAAGTTTCTCGTTGTAACCGTGACCACTCATTGAAAAGCTTAACAATTTCCTGCTATTAAAGTGATAACGGCAATTAAATGTTTTATCATTTAGTATTGTACTCATTTTTCAACAGAGGAGGCCCATTGGTTAATGATTGAACCGTAACCGAAGATCTAGGGCTCAAATCCGAGCAAGTGTAATTGATAAAGAAGTTTGTTCTACAATGTGTGTTATACAGGCTATCTGCAAATCAGTAAATTAAGGCGATGTTATCACGATAAGATAGATAGAAGCCATAAAACAGCCTTTGTACATTTTCTCTTGCTTTTGTATTTTTAAATGTTAAGTACAAGTATGTGATTTAATATTAATTGGAGTCAAACGAGCGCTGCTTTGTTATATAGGCATGCGGCTTGCTTAGAGAAACAAGTATCGAATCCCCGTTTTATTTTCTTTTATGAGTGTTATCGTTCCTTTACATTGAACTAATTTCTTTCCTCAATTTAGAGAAGATATGAAATTCACACTTGTGATGTCTCCGTAACCGTAACAGCCTGTGAATGTCCCACTGCTGGGTTAAACCCTGATTTGATTTGATTTCACAGGCCTCCTCTCTCTTTTTGAGGAGAAGGTTTGGAGCTTATTCCACCACGCTGCTCCAATGCGGGTTGGTGGAATACACTTGTGGCAGAATTTCAGTGAAATTAGACACATGCAGGTTTCCTCACGATGTTTTTCTTCACCGTAAAGCACGAGATGAATTATAATCACAAATTAAGCACATGAAAATACAGTGGTGCTTGCCGGGATTTGAACCCACGATCATCGGTTAAGATTCACGCGTTCTTACCACTGGGCCGTCTCGGCTTTGACATCTCGGCTTTCCCATCTCGGCTTCGACTTGTGATGTCTATAGTCAGAATAAAGCGGGTGAAAGTTGTGAAAGGCTGCTACTTATATATATTAATATATTATACAAAACGCGCTTCCTTCTGGTATAAGATGTATAAACAGACATTATACTTTATTGGTTAGTAGTTTTTCAGTTCTGCATTACAAAATTAACATAGCTCATTTTATAAAAAAAATTGGCAACACCCACTGCAAGGCTAAGGCCTCCTCTCCCTTGAGGAGAAGGTTTGAAGCTTATTCAACCACAGAATTTCAGTGAAATTAGATATATGCAGGTTTTCTCACGAGGATTCACTTCCAAGAGAGATGAATTATAAACGCAAATTTTATTACTAAAAAGATTGAATTAAAAATATATATTCAAATAGGTTATATTCGAAGATACCGAGTAATACATACAATGATATTATATTAATATTTCAACTCTAATGCAATTAAAAAATGCAAATTAAAAAGGACAAACCAAAAAAAAATATCAGAACTCCTTCACAATTAGCTAACATTTTTTTGTATTTTTTATACAAAAAAAAATAGAAGTAATAACTTCCTCCTTCTAAAAGTTAATAAAAAAAGAATACTTTCGTAACTAGACTTCTAACTCTGAGTCTTGTATATAAATTTAATTACACTTATCTTCATAGTTTGCAATCTTTCATCACTTAATTTAAAACAAAAAAAACTGCACTTTTTATCTCGTAAAATCCTCCATTACACCGCTATAAATTATCTCACTCAAAAAGGCAAGCCATTTCTTTGTACACTGAACAACAAAAATTAAAAGATTTATAAGAACCACATTTACATAAATATAGACTCTTTACTTCTACCATTAAGGCTTATAATCGCTTGAAGATTTTACACCTAACAAACAATCTTGATACTCCTTGTTATTGTTACCATTAAAAAACATTGACCTTGTAAAGGTATACAATGAAATGTAGCTCGTAAGTATATAGTATAAGACTTATTTTTGGTTGATCGTTAACAAGAGTTGGTTGTAGGATAACGTTTACCAGGTACGGAACACGCGAATCTTTGTTTGTTGCTTAGATATCTTTTTTAACACTTGTATCTGAATGATAAATAGGCTTAACAACTTGACAAAAATCATATAATTAAAGCGATAATAATAATGTCGTTTATGCTTTTGTAACTCTTTTGTGACAGTTAAATTACATAAGTAATTAAGATGATTAAATTGAATTCAATAGAATTGAATCTTTTAAAATCCTTAGCCATTAAAATGGTGGTGGCCACCACCATTTTAAAGCAGTGTGGTAGAACAGAACTTCTCAAAAAAGAAAGGGGTCCTTAGCCCCTGAGTTTGGCTGTTACTTTTATATGTTAAAAATATTAATTTAATAGCTTTAAAAGAATCGTTTAATCATTGTTAATAAGATTTTAGACATTATTATAATATAAGTATAGATAACGAGTACGCCTTTATGTGATTTCATAATCATTTAATTTTTATTACATAGCAAGTATATAATATGCTTATAAGCTATACATATAATTCAACCCCCTCACAGAGTACTTGACCCTATTCAACGTACGTTTTCCACATTTAGATCCTGTTCCGAGTTTACTCTGATACTTAAAATAATGTAAGTGATACTTGAAGAACTCAGTAGTTACATGCAGTATACTTTGAATAACTTGAAGATCTAGATTTAAAAAGTTGGTAATAGTCAGGATATGTATTAAAATATGTCTGCCTGTTATCGTTTTGTTTTACACATGCATAATATGAAAATGAATTTAACAATCATGAAACAGTATTAAATATACAAAAAAAAAATCTACGATGTTAGGTACATAAGTTTAAATATACATAACAAGACAGTTCGGATACGGCGGCCAATCTAAAAACAGATTAGCCGACTGCACAAAATATAGTGCACAAGTGTAGGCGCAAACACAGATGCACTCTCCAACTAAGATCAGCGAGGGGGAGAATAATAAAATGCGTCTTAAATATGCGTTATACCTTCGAATTATATGGCCACACCATAATAATTGGCTTCCTTTCAGCATTTTTGTCAAAAGGGCTGAACGAGTATTTATAATGCTCAAATGGTCACGTGGGATACGCTATATAGTCATATCTTATGGTATCTTGGGAACTAAATTACTGCGCTTAGCTAGCTAATGATCTCGTAAACAAGATGTGGTCGATCCTCCACTTAATCTGCAAAATAACTATGCTGTTCTTTATTTTATATGAGTACGAAGAATTTGACAACTAACGTAAATCCAGATGAATGTTATGGTCATATCATTTTAGTCGAAAATTCTAGATCGAAGTCTTCTTCAATTCGTTATTAAATTTAAATTGTTTTTAAATTTACTTTGTTTTCAATTAAACCCTTAAAAGTACTTTTGACTCGTCATTTCTCATACGTTCGGATTGTAGATTCTACCGAGAAAAGCCGAAGATCATAATTATATACGAGTAGTTTCCGCCTGCGGCTTCTTCCGCAAATGAGGAAGAGGAGGAGTAACGCTACCCTTTTCTGTAACCCTGATAACGAGTATGCAAAATTTCATGGTGATTGTTTGAGTAGTTAAGAAATGAAAGCGTAACAAACCAACAATCAAATAAATAAATAAACAAACTCACTTTCCCATTTATAATACTAGAAAAAATGTTTAAATGAAACAACTAGTAAGTATTCGTCAATCTTTTTGCTGTTTACAAAAAATGTACTAAAAATCTGCTATTCAGGACGAATTTTAATGGAATAAAATATTCGCTATTTGTGCCGTTATTTGTGAATACCTCTCAAGTAGATGAAACCAGAGAAAAAAGTTCAAAACAAAAAAAAATATATCGTACCAAAAACAGCACTATCAAAATCTTTCAACATTATTTTTATATTCGGGACGACTTAGTATTTGAAAGAGGAATACATTTCGTTTCCTGTTTCAGGACTGAGCGGTAATTACGGATAAAAACTGTTACAAGCACAGCATAGAGAATAGCGCAGAAATGACATAATATATAAAAAAGAAGACCAAGTAATATTGGATTAAAAATAGTTACAAAGATAATCTTTAAAATAGTTTCGTCTTCTTTGTCAAAATCTACGAGTAAATATGCTTTATTCAAGTAGCTTTTTGTAAGAATTTTTGATTTATCATGTCACAGTACTGAATTAAATGTAACGGTACTATCGGTTTAGAATATATATAAAACCAAAACCACGTTGTTGCTGCCTATTGTACAAAGGCCTCTTCCAGAGTATACCTCTGAGCCCAGTCTTCTATTTTAATTTTTTAACCGCCATCTCGAAAGTGAAACTTCGTTGTTGATAAATAATGATATGAACGATAAATATAATGGTCAAATTTGAGTACATCGTTTTATATAAATCTTTCCAAAATGAAACCTATTTTTTTGGTGAATTTTCATGTGTTCACGGGCTGTTACGGTACGAACTGTAGTTGAATGCTACAATAAGTAAAAAAAACGGTATCTAAAAATATATACTAAAAATGTTTTGTCGCGATATCGTATTACCAGTATATCGCGGCCTTACAGAACAAAGTTAAGTAACTGATAAGAGTCAGCCCGTTAAAGTTTCTCGTTGTAACCGTGACCACTCATTGAAAAGCTTAACAATTTCCTGCTATTAAAGTGATAACGGCAATTAAATGTTTTATCATTTAGTATTGTACTCATTTTTCAACAGAGGAGGCCCATTGGTTAATGATTGAACCGTAACCGAAGATCTAGGGCTCAAATCCGAGCAAGTGTAATTGATAAAGAAGTTTGTTCTACAATGTGTGTTATACAGGCTATCTGCAAATCAGTAAATTAAGGCGATTTTATCACGATAAGATAGATAGAAGCCATAAAACAGCCTTTGTACATTTTCTCTTGCTTTTGTATTTTTAAATGTTAAGTACAAGTATGTGATTTAATATTAATTGGAGTCAAACGAGCGCTGCTTTGTTATATAGGCATGCGGCTTGCTTAGAGAAACAAGTATCGAATCCCCGTTTTATTTTCTTTTATGAGTGTTATCGTTCCTTTACATTGAACTAATTTCTTTCCTCAATTTAGAGAAGATATGAAATTCACACTTGTGATGTCTCCGTAACCGTAACAGCCTGTGAATGTCCCACTGCTGGGTTAAACCCTGATTTGATTTGATTTCACAGGCCTCCTCTCTCTTTTTGAGGAGAAGGTTTGGAGCTTATTCCACCACGCTGCTCCAATGCGGGTTGGTGGAATACACTTGTGGCAGAATTTCAGTGAAATTAGACACATGCAGGTTTCCTCACGATGTTTTTCTTCACCGTAAAGCACGAGATGAATTATAATCACAAATTAAGCACATGAAAATACAGTGGTGCTTGCCGGGATTTGAACCCACGATCATCGGTTAAGATTCACGCGTTCTTACCACTGGGCCGTCTCGGCTTTGACATCTCGGCTTTCCCATCTCGGCTTCGACTTGTGATGTCTATAGTCAGAATAAAGCGGGTGAAAGTTGTGAAAGGCTGCTACTTATATATATTAATATATTATACAAAACGCGCTTCCTTCTGGTATAAGATGTATAAACAGACATTATACTTTATTGGTTAGTAGTTTTTCAGTTCTGCATTACAAAATTAACATAGCTCATTTTATAAAAAAAATTGGCAACACCCACTGCAAGGCTAAGGCCTCCTCTCCCTTGAGGAGAAGGTTTGAAGCTTATTCAACCACAGAATTTCAGTGAAATTAGATATATGCAGGTTTTCTCACGAGGATTCACTTCCAAGAGAGATGAATTATAAACGCAAATTTTATTACTAAAAAGATTGAATTAAAAATATATATTCAAATAGGTTATATTCGAAGATACCGAGTAATACATACAATGATATTATATTAATATTTCAACTCTAATGCAATTAAAAAATGCAAATTAAAAAGGACAAACCAAAAAAAAAATATCAGAACTCCTTCACAATTAGCTAACATTTTTTTGTATTTTTTATACAAAAAAAAATAGAAGTAATAACTTCCTCCTTCTAAAAGTTAATAAAAAAAGAATACTTTCGTAACTAGACTTCTAACTCTGAGTCTTGTATATAAATTTAATTACACTTATCTTCATAGTTTGCAATCTTTCATCACTTAATTTAAAACAAAAAAACTGCACTTTTTATCTCGTAAAATCCTCCATTACACCGCTATAAATTATCTCACTCAAAAAGGCAAGCCATTTCTTTGTACACTAAACAACAAAAATTAAAAGATTTATAAGAACCACATTTACATAAATATAGACTCTTTACTACTACCATTAAGGCTTATAATCGCTTGAAGATTTTACACCTAACAAGCAATCTTGATACTCCTTGTTATTGTTACCATTAAAAAACATTGACCTTGTAAAGGTATACAATGAAATGTAGCTCTTAAATATATAGTATAAGACTTATTTTTGGTTGATCGTTAATAAGAGTTGGTTGTAGGATAACGTTTACCAGGTACGGAACACGCGAATCTTTGTTTGTTGCTTAGATATCTTTTTTAACACTTGTATCTGAATGATAAATAGGTAACAACTTGACAACAATCATATAATTAAAGCGATAAGAATAATGTCGTTTAGGCTTTTGTAATTCTTTTCTGACAGTTAAATTACATAAATAATTAAGATGATTAAATTGAATTCAATAGAATTGAATTTTTTTTAATCCTTAGCAGCGTGGTAGAACAGAACCTCCTCAAAAAAGAAAGGAGGCCTTAGCCCCTGAGTTTGGCTGTTACTTTTATATGTTAAAAATATTAATTTAATAGGTTTAGAGAATCGTTTAATCATTGTTAATAAGCTTTTAGACATTATTATAATATAAGTATAGATAACGAGTGCGTCTTTATGTGATTTCATAATCACTTAATTTTTATTACATAGCAAGTATATAATATGCTTATAAGCTATACATATAATTCAACCCCCTCACAGAGTACTTGACCCTATTCAACGTACGTTTTCCACATTTAGATCCTGTTCTGAGTTTACTCTGATACTTAAAATAATGTAAGTGATACTTGAAGAACTCAGTAGTTACATGCAGTATACTTTGAATAACTTGAAGATCTAGATTTAAAAAGTTGGTAATGGTCAGGATATGTATTCAAATATGTCTGCCTCTTGTCGTTTTGTTTTACACATGCATAATATGAATATGAATCTGACAACCATGAAACAGTTAGTATTAAATATATAAAAAATAAAATAATGTACGATGTTAGGTAAATAAGTTTAAATATACATAATAAGACGGTTCTAATTATGTATTACGGTACGTTGAAGGAAAACACCGTGAGGAAACCTGCATGTGTCTAATTTCACTGAAATTCTGCCACATGTGTATTCCACCAATCCGCATTGAAGCAGCGTGGTGGGATAAGCTCCAAACCTTCTCCTCAAAAAGGGAGAGGAGGCCTTTAGCCCAGCAATGGAACATTTACAGGCTATTACGGTTACGGTACGGTAATTATGTATTACTGACCGATTGCGGCTACGGCGGCCAACCTGAAAACAGATTAGCCGACTGCACAGAACTCATTATAGTGCACAAGTGTAGGCGCAAACACAGATGCACTCTCCACCTAAGATCAACGAGGCGGAGAACAATTAAATGCGTCTTAAATACGCGCAATACCTTCGAATTATATGGCCACACCATAATAATTGGCTTCCTTTCAGCATTTCTGTCACAAGGGCTGAGCAAGTATTTATAATGCTCAAATGGTCACGTGGTATACGCTATATAGTCATATGTTATCGTACCTTGGGAACTAAATTAATGTGCTTAGTTAGCTAATGATCTCGTGAACAACATATGGTCGGTCCTCCACTTAATCTGCCAAACAACTATGCTGTTCTTTATTTCATGAGTACGAAGAACTTGAAAACTAACGTAAATCCAGATGAATGTTATGTCATATCATTTTAGTCGAAAATTCTAGATCGAAGTCTTCTTCAATTCGTTATTAAATTTAAATTATTTTTAAATTGACTTTATTTTCAATTAAATTATTAAAAGTACTTTTGACTCGTCATTTCTCATACGTTCGGATTGTAGATTCTACCGAGAAAAGCCGAAGATCATGTGTTACTCCTTTCCATCAATCATACGTATATAATAATTATATACGAGTAGTTTCCGCCTGCGACTTCTTCCGCAAATGAGGAAGAGGAGGAGTAACGCTACCCTTTTCTGTAACCCTGATAACGAGTATGCAAAATTTCATGGTGATTGTTTGAGTAGTTAAGAAATGAAAGCGTAACAAACCAACAATCAAATAAAAAAATAAACAAACTCACTTTCCCATTTATAATACTAGAAAAAATGTTTAAATGAAACAACTAGTAAGTATTCGTCAATCTTTTTGCTGTTTACAAAAAATGTACAAAAAATCTGCTATTCAGGACGAATTTTAATGGAATAAAATATTCGCTATTTCTGCAGTTATTTGTGAATACCTCTCAAGTAGATGAAACCAGAGAAAAAAGTTCAAAACAAAAAAATATATATCGTACCAAAAACAGCACTATAAAAATCTTTCAACATTATTTTTATATTCGGGACGACTTAGTATTTGAAAGAGGAATACATTTCGTTTCCTGTTTCAGGACTGAGCGGTAATTACGGATAAAAATTGTTACAAACACAGCATAGAGGGTAGCGCGGAAATGACATAATATATAAAAAAGAAGACCAAGTAATATTGGATTAAAAATAGTTACAAAGATAATCTTTAACATAGTTTTGTCTTCTTTGTCAAAATCTACGAGTAAATATGCTTTATTCAAGTAGCTTTTTGTAAGAATTTTTGATTTATCATGTCACAGTACTAAATCCTAACTAAAACCAAAACCACGTTGTTGTTGCCTATTGTACATAGGTCTTCTATTTTTATTTTTTAACCGCCATCTCGAAAGTGAAACTTCGTTGTTGATAAAAGATGATATGAACGATAAATATAACGGTCAAATTTGAGTACATCGTTTAAAAAAATCTTTCCAAAATGAAACCTATTTTTTTGGTGAAAAGTAACTTTTAATAAAAAGTATTCCAGTAAGCTACTTGATCTTTTAAAATAGAGTGCCGGTTAACATAAAACTAAACTATAAATTGTTACAACATTATATTCAGAATATATTATTATTTTTTTTTTATCAGAAATATTTTATAATATAGAAACTTCTTCATAGCTTAGCACCAGAACTTCAAGTTGTTTACCGTAATCACACATGATGCAAATATCTCTCCTAAAATGCGGTAATGCCTAGATAATGCCTATTCACGCTTGCCTTAATGGTACTCAAGTCTTATACTCCCGAATATAAATTGGCAAAGAGATAACTTAATACGTCCAAAGATCAATCCAATCTTTTTATAATGATGATGAATATAAGCAAACACAAGAACATTCTCGATCGAACACATCCGATGCGACTGGAAAAAGTTAAGATGTATGTCCAATGGTTTACGTGCTTTCCGATGCATGGGTAAGTAAACAATCCAGCTTTGAGAATCCGGTTTGTTGTTGAGAAATGCTTTAGTAAAACAAAAAAAAAAAGTAGTTGTTATACATCCGAACGACGAAGCGTTGCCATAAGCTGACGCTGAATGCCTGTTAGCGCCATTGACGTTTTTATACTACTAAAAAAATATCGTATTCGCTTTGAAATCGTATTCTGTACACTGTATTGATTTATTTTTATATAAAATCTATATTGACCAGTAAAATTGTGTTCAGTCAGAAGAGAAGGACTTAATGCCTGAAGGCATTCCAGCCCAGTTAGTGAACCTTTTGGCTAAATAAATATTCATGAAATCGACAACAATACAAACAATAGGATTTTAGTATTGAAGAAACTTTATCATAAATTTTAGTTTTTTTGGTTGACTTGTATATGCCGAAATGGCAGAGGGCTTAAATAAAAAAAACACCAAGCTTTTTTTTTTAAACTATCGAGTAGCCTAGTTACTGTTTTAGAAAATCTACTATTTATTTCTGATGATATTTACACTATGTTTATTTACTTTCGTTTCTACTTATCAATTTCAAGATATAAAACTTACTTTTACGTAAACCTTTCATGAGTTTTATTTGCGTTCTTTTTTTAAAAACTTGCAAGCGTAACCTAATAATTAAATTACCCATCATTCACCGATTAACAGACGTGATATAAGATAAGTGATAATTTTACAATATTAAAGATAACACAATCCTAACGATATTGATAAAATTAATTAAGTAAATAATTAAATTCAGATTCTGGATACGATATGTATTACCTTCCTTTTTGTTTTTATAGAAAAGGAAAGCGGACGAGCATACGGACTACCTGATATATATCATGACATATATGATGGCGCTAAACATATACTACATATATACATCGCCAACGCGCCACCAACCTTGGGACCTAAGATTTTATATCCCTTGTGCCTGTAATTACACTGGCTCAATCACCCTTCAAACCAGACCACAACAATACCAAGTACTGCTGTTTTGCGGTAGAATATCTGATGAGTGGGTGGTACCTACCCAGACGAGCTTGCACAAAGCCCTACTACCAGTAAAAAATCCTGTTTTCCTGTTTTCTTATTATTAGTGAAGCTACAGGCACAAGGGATATACTCGTAACATCTTAGTTCACAAGGTTAGTAACACATTGGCAATGTAAAGGATTGTTACCATTTCTTACAGTGCCACATTCTTAAAGTGGTAGTGACGACTTATCATCAAGTAGCCCATAACCTAATAATTTAATTACCCATCATACACCGATTAACACACGTGATATAAGATAAGTGATAATTTTATAATATTAAAGATAACACAAACCTAACGATATTGATAAAATTAATTAAGTTAATAATTAAATTAAGATTCTGGATACGATATGTATTACCTTCCTTTTTGTTTTTATAGAAAAGGAAAGCGGACGAGCATACGGACCACCTGATATATATCATGATATATATGATGGCGCTTACAATGTAAAGGATTGTTACCATTTCTTACAGTGCCACATTCTTATAGTGGTAGTGACGACTTGTCATCAAGAAGCCCATTTGCGAGTACACCTAAATATGAAATAAAATAAAAAATAACTATCGCAATGCCACTTCCATAATACAATGTTCTTAGTTGAGCTTTCCTTGATTACTTATGACACGTTTGCAATTAGTCAACTACGTACTTAGCCGTTTCAGTCAGTATTTTTCATGTCTTAGTCTAGTTTTTCACGTTTATAAAATCTAAAAGAGTTTTTAAACATATTCAGAGCATAGCGAGTGATACAAGATAATTTAAGATTTCTATCTTGCTTTTGCTTAAATACTGTAATAAAATAAATTTTATTTTATAAGCAGTCACCATTTTATAATGATCTCTAACTTTTAATTGTGGTATGAGGAAAGTATCACCTTATTACAGGTTCTAATTATTCTGGTTTGTAGAATAGCCATTGAGCCACCCTAGTTATAAAGCTTAGTAACGATAAAGGAATGGTTAATATATCTTACGGTGCCAATATATATGGGTCTGGGATACTTATACTATCAGGTGGCCCGGTAGCCATTCCGACTATTTTATAAAAAAAAAAAGTAATTTAATTTTCTTTAGGAAACGGTTTAGTTCTAATTTTTTAGCATTTTCACTGACAGTAGTCTACAGTTATTATTTTACTTAATAGCGTTGCTTTGTGCTGCTATGTTCCGGTATGAAGGGTGAGTGAGACAGCGTAATTGCATGTAGAAGAACTAAAGCAACATACATTACAAGCTTAATAGCTTGTTTATGTAGTAAATAGGAGCTCGTTATAAAAAAACCACTGTGGGAAAACAGTATTTAAAAAATGTGGGTAGTGCATATTTCATATCATGAAGATTTTTATTCCAAAGATAGACAAGAAAATTTTATGTAAAACAAGAAATACATTAAAAGTCTATATTAAAAATATGAATGGAATATGGGGTGTAAGGGGAGTCGACAACAACCTAGGCCCCCTACAGTCAACCTCACCTGCTCGTGGTACATCCTGCTAATCAACGAACGAGGCTCTGGCGACCGAAATCGTGGCGGTATAACCAGACAAATGCTGGAATCCGAAAATGCAAATCCTGATACCGGGCAGCAGTGCTATTAGTGAAAGATTCCAGCCACTGCGGTCACCAACCCGCCTGCCAAGCGCGGTGACTAAGGCGAAAACCCCCCTATGAGCGACGACACAAATTCACGGCCCCCAATTCCCGGTAATCGCACTATTCCTGGCCACGGTACCGGCCATGGTAACGGTGCGATGGGGGGTGCTAAGAATCCCCGGGCTACGGCAGGCTACCACAAACGGCGACTGTGTCTGGCCACGTATAATGGACGCTCTCTGCGGCTGGACGAACACCTGACAGAATTGGAAGTAGAGTTAAGTCGTATTAACTGGGATATAGTAGGTCTATCAGAAATCCGAAGACAGGGCGAGGACACGATGACACTAGATTCCGGTCACTTACTCTACTTCCGAGAAGGACACCAACCATCCCAAGGTGGCGTCGGCTTTTTGATCCACAAGTCAGTCAGAAGCAATGTCGTGGAGGTTGGCAGTGTGTCGGCAAGGGTGGCATACCTTGTCTTAAAGGTATGCCTTGAAGGTTATACAAGTGTATGCCCCAACGTCTACATACACTGACGAAGAGGTCGAAGCTATGTACGAAGACATAGTGAAAGCTATGTCTCGTACCAGTACCTTCTACACAATTGTTATGGGTGACTTCAATGCCAAAGTGGGAGTACAAGAAGATGGTGAATCGAGGGTAGGAAAATTCGGCTATGGGCGCAGGAATCATCGGGGGCAAATGCTGGTAAACTTCCTTGAGGCTCAGGGATTATTTCTGATGAATTCATTTTTCCAGAAAAAGCCCCAAAGGAAGTGGACCTGGTGAAGCCCCGATAACACAGCGATGAATGAGATCGACTTCATTTTATCCAATAAGCGCCAAATATTCAGGGATGTCTCCGTGATCAACAGGGTAAACACTGGAAGTGATCACCGCCTGGTAAGAGGCACCCTGAATATTAACACTAAAATAGAACGATCGCGGTTAATGAAGTCGACTCTTAGACCAACTCTGCCCCAGGTCCAAGCTGGTTGCGAAAGCTTCCTGTTGGAACTACAGAACCGATTTGCCATGTTGGAAACCAGGCAGGACATTGACGACGCCACCAATAGTCTGGTGCGTGTCATCCGCGAAGTGGGCCAAAATTACTTTCGACAAAAGAGCAATGGACGTAAGTCGAAACTCTCAGGCGAGACTCTGAACGAGATGACGAGGAGACGAGAACAGCAGAATATGACGCCATCTGAGTGTCAGGCACTTAACAGGAAGGTTAAAAAACTAATAAGGCGTGACACAAGACGAGCTAATACCCGGAATATTGAAGATGCCATAGCACTCAATAGGGGCTCAAAGGTTCTTGCAAAGTCACATACCTCCTGTTGTCACCTGACAAAACTCAGAACCACACAAGGCACAACCGTCACCTCAAAACCAGAGATTCTCGCTGAAGTCGAAAAGTACTATGGCGATTTATACTCGTCACGAGTACCTCCACCTGAGTCCCACAGTGCGGATGACCCACGAGCCAGACTGACACGCCACCTATCAGACGACCTTCCCGACATCGATTTGGGCGAGATTAGGATTGCTCTCGGACAACTTGGAAACAACAAGGCTCCAGGAGATGACGGAATTACCTCAGAGCTTCTTAAAGCAGGAGGCACACCAGTTCTGAGAGAGCTGGCTAACATCTTCAATTCCGTCCTCCATAATGGTACTACACCGAAGATATGGAGCAGAAGTGTGGTGGTTCTGTTTTTCAAGAAGGGTGATAAAGCTCTTCTGAAGAACTACCGCCCCATTTCACTTTTAAGCCATGTTTACAAATTGTTTTCGAGGGTAATCACGAATCGTCTTGCCCGGAAATTCGATGACTTCCAACCCGTTGAGCAGGCTGGGTTTCGAAAAGGCTTCAGTACCGTAGACCACATACACACACTTAGGCAAATAATACAGAAGACCGAGGAATATAATCAGCCTCTATGCCTAGCGTTTGTGGACTACAAAAAAGCCTTCGATACCATTGAGACCTGGGCTGTTCTGGAATCCATGCAGAGGTGCCTAATTGACTATCGGTATGTCCAGGTGTTGAAGTGTTTGTACGAAGCCGCAACCATGACCATCCAAGTACAAGATCAGAGCACAAGACCAATCCAATTGCATCGCGGGGTAAGACAGGGGGATGTAATCTCCCCGAAACTTTTTACCAATGCATTGGAGGACGTCTTCAAAACGCTCGATTGGAACGGACGCGGCATTAATATCAATGGCCAACACATTACACATCTGCGATTTGCCGACGACATTGTCATCATGGCGGAGACTCTGCAGGATTTGGAAGAGATGCTAAACAACCTGAGCGATTCTTCGAGACGAGTAGGTCTCGGGATGAACATTGAAAAGACCAAAATTATGGCAAACAATCATGTATCCCCGGGACCAGTGGTCGTAAATGGCTCTCCACTTGAAGTTGTGCAGGAATATATATACCTGGGCCAAACTATACAACTTGGCCGGCACAACTTTGAGAAGGAGGCTAAAAGAAGAATTCGTTTGGGCTGGGCGGCATTCGGGAAGTTGCGTCATATTTTTGAATCGTCGATCCCACAGTCGCTTAAGACCAAGGTCTTTAATCAGTGCGTCCTACCTGTAATGACTTACGGTGCCGAAACGTGGACACTCACCGTAGGACTGGTCCACAAATTTAAGGTCGCTCAGCGAGCGATGGAACGCGCGATGCTTGGGGTTTCTCTGGGCGATAGAATCCGAAATGAGGACATTCGCCAAAGAACTAAAGTCACCGACATCGCGCGGAGAATTAGCTCGCTGAAGTGGAAGTGGGCTGGTCATGTCTCCAGACGCATTGATGGCCGATGGAGCCGACACGTGTTAGAGTGGAGACCGCGCTTAGGCAAACGTAGTGTAGGGCGCCCTGTGACAAGATGGACCGACAATGTAAAAAAGGTGGCAGGCACGGGATGGATGCGGACTGCCCAAGATCGGGATGGTTGGCGTTCTATGGGGGAGGCTTTCGTCCAGAAGTGGACGGCAAAAGGCTGAAAAAAAAAATGGAATACTATCGACAATAATATATAGATGATGGTGAGAAATACTTAGATATACTAATAATAATAATTATAATATCCTGGGACATTATTTACACACGGCCATCTGATCCCAAACTAAGCAGAGCATGTATTATGGAAACCAGATAACTGATATACTACATATACTACTTTTCTGTTATAAATATTACATACTTATATAGATAATTACACCAAGACTCTGGACAAACAGACTTGTTCATGCACACAAATGTCTGTCCTGGGTGGGAATCGAACCTACAACTTTCGGCGTGAATAGCAAGTTTCCATCAACCACGTCACGTCAAAATTAATATGCGTTGTAAATAAGTATTTTCCAAATCATCGCACGTCGTCGTACGAGCACGTTTCTTTTATATCATCACGATCCATTGCCACTGCAATATTGCACGAGTTATTGTAGTTAATATTACACATCAACATACCTGACTTACTTTATGTCATTTCATCGAATTTCAAGTGTGATCTTATATATAACTCTACAGGTCAAATAAATGCATATGGTAGTGCGAAAATATGTATTTCAGTGAGCGTTAAAACGTAATAAATTTATGCAGTGTCGACCGCTGCATATGATATCGAATATCAGAATTGCATGAATGCATGAATAGTGAATTATTTAAAATATAAATTAAGTTTTCGCGAATATAAAAATTATTTGAATGGTATATGATGTAATACTTTTTTGTCGACGTTCGTTTAAAATAATCAACTTCCACCTAAATTTACTTGCGTATTTGATTTATTTTTCCCGTAATTTTTGAGATCGTTATGTATTCCTTATGTTCTTTAATTTATTTACAATATGGAAGTGTACATTGCATGTAAGCATGTTTTATTTATTTTTTACTGCAAAACAATGTTACTTAGTGCTATTTTGTTCCATTTTGACGGCACACTCAAAAAATAGCACGCACTGAGATAATTACTATTATATATTACCTATGTAAAATAAAATATATAACCCAACCAGTATATAACCTTTTTTTACATTACAAGTAAGTACAGTTACAGATTAATGTATAACTTAATCTATCTACATCCTCAAAGCGAATAAGTAATTTGAGTGCGAATTCCAAAAAATAAAGTAAAATGATAGAATTTTTAGTTATGAAACTGCCAAATTGCCATACATAATATATCCAGTCATATTGGATTTAAGCGACGGAAGCGCTTTCTATATAAGCTTAGATGCGCTGTCAAATGTTGAAGACAAGTGTCTTTTCGACGAATCAGGCTAATTGGTACCTTGGATGCGATATCTACATATATATTAGAACTCAACAGTTCAAATTTGCAATCATCGTATGTGCAGTCTTATTCATATCATAATAAATTGAATGCTAATTGCAGAATTAATTGCTATTGGTTCAGAATGTGATAAGAATTTTGAAATAAAAGCATTATAGTGTCTTTGATTCGCGATTAATTTGAAATCTATATTAATCTTATTGATAAATGAAGTTGAATATTTTTTTTGTATATTTGTTGTCTTTGCGTTCCTAAACTTTGATATAACCTCAATTCTATCATAATATAAATCAACGCGAGTTATGTAAAAGTCAATAAAATATTTATTTTAAATATTAAACTATTCTAAGGAAATACAGTATACAATAATTAATAACTCAAATTTTAAAACCTGTTTTGAGTTGAAAAAATATCGCAAAGAATTTCATTCCTGTCGGGGGTCCCCCATACGTTTTTCATTATATATTATATTATTAGCGTTAGTCAGTGGACTTTAAATATAATTTAGAGGTGTTAAATAACACAGGCCATAACTGTCACAGAGCTCATATTATTTCATGTATCGAAGTTGATAGCCTCTGTATTTCATGATGGTTATAATTATTGTAATTTATCTTACTAATCCAATTTGTCAGTTTTGTTAATAAATATCGGAATTTCCGCTAAATTAATTAATTATATTAGTGTTTAATGTACACCGTCGTGGTTAGAAGTTATTATTTTAGAAAATTATTTTGGTAGCTCGTAATACGTTTGAAAACTTTCATAATTTGAATTTTCTCAGAACTAGGGCCCAATGAATCGTAGTGGGATTACAACTGTTTACAGTTATTATTAAACAATGTATTTAGGTGATTTTTCTGCGATTAGTCGCATGATGATGACCCTGACCGATGTCAGTCAGTTTCATGTTCCGAGCCATTTCTATGAATTTATCGACAGAACAGCCTGTGAATGTCCCACTGCTGGGCTAAAGGCCTCCTCTCCCTTTTTGAGGAGAAGGTTTTGGAGCTTATTCCACCACGCTGCTCCAATGCGGGTTGATGGAATACACATGTGGCAGAATTTCAGTGAAATTAGACATATGCAAGTTTCCTCACAATGTTTTCCTTCACCGTAAAGCACGAGATGAATTATAATCACAAATTAAGCACATGAAAATTCAGTAGTGCTTGCCCGGGTTTGAACCCGCGATCATCGGTTAAGAATCACGCGTTCTTACCACTGGGCCATCTCGGCTTCCAGGCTTTCCGGTTTTCGGGTTTTACGTTATCGACAGAAAAACCCATTAACTTTTTACGAATCTAACTCGGAATTTGAATTCGGAATTCTTCGGCTTTATAAGCTGGCTACAAGACCAACGGGCATTTAAATTGTTGGTCGAATATCGAACAGCATTCAAACTATTAAATTGCTAAATGCTAATTGGAGAATCGATCGTCATCGTTAATAATATACAAAAAAACGATTCCCTTAAAATAAAAACGCCAAGTTATTATTTAACGTAAGCTCAAAATATTAATTCAATCGAAACATTCCGGATAAAATTTTATTCATAGTATAATTTTATGACGTCTCAATGGTCAATGATCACAGTCGTTGCCTTTATTGTTTGTCTGAAACGCTTATTTATCGTCACGTGAAAAATGGAATAATAAGTGTATAAATGACAAAAGATTATTGTAATTTCATCGTCATTATTCGCGTTCGTATTTTTATTTGTGAATTGTTTGCGATTTTATTTTTACGATATAAAAGTCATGAACGTTGCATTTTTATTCGTGATGATTATTAAATATGTTCAATTCTGGACCGGAATAGTATTTTTTTGTATACTTATTTTAAATTGTATATAATAGTAAGAGACATAATTTTATATATTATATAAATTTTTAGTAACACACGCAAGTCCATTCCCGATTGTCTGTCTCTTTGCCTGCTCTCTCTTGGGAGTTAATTTCCGTACAATCTTTGCTAAGTGATTGTTGTGATATTTTAAGTACATTTTTTATTATTAGGTATATGGGCGTTATAACTGCTTATTAAATCTCAAATAATAATAATAATGTCCTCCAGACCGATTTCTGCCACGGCGGCAAATCTCAAGAGAGATTAGCCAACTACGCAGGAGATATTATAGTGCACAAGTGTGTGCGCAAACACAGTTGCACTCTCTATTCCCTAACTCTCATAATCTGATGGGACGGCAATCCGACACGACCGGAAAGAGTTCAGGCGCAGGACCAACGGCTTTACGTGCTTTCCGAGGCACGGGAGTGTACACACTTCCAACTTCCAAGCCAAGTATTTTATTGACGTATTAACCATTTTTTATTTAATGTAAGTGTACGAATAAATCGGTTACCAGAAAGTTATTCGTTCCCACCGTCGACTAATATTGGTATGTACGATATATTAACCATTTTGGGAGCTGAGATGTTATAAGAATAACGAATCAATATATGACTTACAACATTAAAATCGGATATTATTTTGATTTACAAAATTTATAAAATTTTGAATATTTTTTTCTAACAATTTTATTTTTATACAATACCGAAACGTAATAAGTAATAACGTTGTAAATTTGTTAAAAGCACACAAATAATGTTCAGAAATAAAATATTATTGGCAATACTCTTAAAGATTATTTGTATATATATATCAAACTATACCAAAAGATAAGAATCTAAAACGTATTCTTAATCCATTTGATCGGATTGTATAAAAAAAATAAGTATTCATATTACTTAAACATGCTACTGGAGTTTTTTTTATACCTCCACTGTCAAAAAGGGCTATACTTCATACGAAACAAAATTTTGCGATTGATAAAAGTATTATCTGTTTTATTTTCAGAAATAAAGACAAAATACTTAGAATTATTATACTCAAATATATATATATATATTTACGTGGTGGAAGGTCTTTGTGCAGGCCCGTCTGAGTGGGTACCAACCACTCATCAGATATTCTACCGCTAAGCAGCAATACTTACTATTGGTGCATTCCGGTTTAAAGGGTGAGTGAGCCAGAACTACAGACACAAGGGACATAACATCTCAGTTACCAAGGTTGGTGGCGCATTGGCGATGTAAGGAACGGTTATTATTTTTTACACCGCCTAAAGATATTGGTGATGTGTGTCCCATGGTTCGTCCGCCTGCCTATAACATAAAAAAAGAGTTCAATCGTGTTATGTAAAAAATATGCTATATTAATTATGTATTTTTTTCTAATATTTGAAGGATGCTTGCATAAAGTTCTTTTTTTTCTTATGCTCATGCTCATGCTTTGTATATATTTTTTTTAATTGTGTGTGAGTACATGTGGTGGCCCTTATAGAAAAGTGTACCTTAACCAATAGTGGCAGGTTCAACGGGTTCAAATCCAGGCAAATACTAATGTATTTTAATGTGCTTTCTATTTGTTTATAAATCGTCATTCATGCTCAGTGGTTAAAAAACATCTGGCTTTGGAACGAATGTTTTTTATGCCCTTTGTGACTTTAGTTATACAAGGTCATTCACCCTTCAAACCGGAACACGCAAATACTAAGTATTGCTTGATTGTAGAATATGATGAGTGGAGGGACCTACCCAAGTAGGCTTGCCAAAGACCTACCAAGTAATTGTTCACATATACATTTAAAACAACTTAGTCGTAATAACCATTCAAATTAAAATGGCCAAAATGATTAAGCGCATATCTATTACAATGCCACGGAGTAAATTAATCCCTTTAATTAATATTTCAAAATGTAAAACATGAAAGCGTTGTATTTCGAAACTTTGTCAAGTAATTTATGGTTTAAAATTTAATCAAACAGAACGTCTAGGCGCTTAGGATATTTGAACATGACTAAGGTTAAATATTTAATAATATCTTCGGAGTATTTCATAATGTTCGAGTGGATGAAGTTTAATAGCATTAGTCTATGGCTTTACTCGCGTGAAATTGCACAACGTATTGGATTAGTTTGAATATGTTCGTCTTGAGTTATCAAACTATTAATGTGACTTGAGTAGCAGTGTCTCGTTGGTCTAGTTTATATTACCACTCAGTCGGCAGCCGATCGTCTCGTGTGCCGTACTTATTAGCGAAGAGTGTGGTGATTCGTCACGCCACTTGTGTGTGTAACTCCATTGGTTCTTTCACTTGAATGAGTGACGAGCGGGAGTACCCAGAAGGGTTTTCCCTAAATCCTATCACCAAGTAAATACATATACTGGTTCTGTAATATCGTGCACCAGAAATTGCAATCACTTAAAATACGTTCGCGTATATGCGTTCGCCGCTTTATAATATCACACTAAGTTTATATATTTTTTTTTTTTTACACTTGATAGGCAAACGTTTGACCGTTGACTTGCCTGATCTTAAGCACAGTCTAAGATGTAGCATGCTTACCTAAAAGAAACCTGTTCACTCTGGATTTAAAGAGACCAACGGTGTACCCATCAGGAGATACGGACTCAGGCAAAGTATTCCACAGTTTCGCAGTGCGAATAACAAATGTGGATTCAAAGCGCTTTGTACGTAGGCAGGGAATTTCCACTGTGTACCTATGGCGCTTTGGTCGCGTTTGCCTGGCTGTTCTATAATAAAAAAAAATATAATATACTAATATAGCATCAAGCATAGTATAATCATATAGAAGCGGATAACACGTCTGTGGATATTTGTTTATTTAACTTAAAAAAGTGGGGCGGGATCTTCTTTTATTTTAATTCATGACAATAGTCACCCAATGTTATTAAATAGTACCCGGACGACTTTCTAATTTCACCTTATCTAAACGCATTTTGAGTCAAATTGTTAAAGTTTTTTTTTCGAGATATATAATATACATATATATACATGTAAGTCAGTAACTGAGCGATTAAGTTTTGCTTAGTTCAAATAATTAATTCGTTACAGTTTCTTTTGTCAGGACAGATACCTAGGTATATAGCTAAACTTAAAAATCAAACAGTAACAGTATCAGCCACTGCTGGGCTAAGGCCTCCTCTCCCTTTTGAGAAGAAGGTTTTGGAGCTTATTCCACCACGCTGTTCCAATGCGGGTTAGTAATACACATCTGGCAGAATTTCAGTGAAATTAGACACGTGCAGGTTTCCTCACGATGTTTTCCTTCACAGTCAAACACGAGATGAATTATAATAAAAAATTAAGCACATTAAAATTAAGTGGTGCTTGCCCGGGGTTGTACCCACGATCATCGGTTAAGATTCACGTGCTCTTACCATTGGGCCATCTCGACTTCAATCCGAATCAAATCGTTGAAGATTTACCGGAAGGAGTGCAGTTGGTCGCAGAAAAAAGTCTTGGCTGTGCAAAATCCAAAAATGGATGTGAATCGCGAGTGCTGCCGAACTCTTTCACTTCGTGAAGAACAATAAGGAGTATTCACAGCTGACTGCCAATCTTCGCTAGTCGGAGTGGCACTCGAAGAAGAAGAAGATGGAAGTTAGTAGGAGATATTTTATAAGTTCTACGGGATTGCCTATGGTGTACTTTGCTGACCGTCTTAGTATAAGATAATGGTTATTTTATACTTATGCTAACATTATGAGACATTATTTTACAGTTATATTGAAATGTTCTTTAAGTATATACGATATGTATGTATAGTGTAATTATAATTAAATACAATGCACATAGTTTTGTTCTATTTGAATAAATAATAATATTTCATCTGTTTATTTTGTTTTGTTTATTTCAATTTACTTATAATCAATTTGAATTTAATTTAAAAATATTTTTTAATTAATACCTTAGTCCTTATTCACACTGCATTGGTTTTAGTTTATGTTTTAATTTTTAAATTCCTACGAAGATTGCTCTGTAAAATTGCCTCGCATGCAAACTGTGGATTAATTAAGATTCCGATAAATGCGGCTTTATTTAAAAATTGCTTTCATCGTTTAATAAAAACGAGTGCAGACATTAGGGCTCATCCACAACCGGCGTTTTATTCATTGTTGTTATACAAACATATTAAATTATATAATAATCTCTACAAGATTGTATCATTGTTTCATGTGAATTTTATTTAATAATGCTACTATAATATAATGACATCCAGACCGATTTCGGCCACGGTGGCCAATCCCAAGAGAGATTAGTGCGCAAACACAGGTGCACTCTCTATTCCCTAATTCTCATAATCTGACGGGACGGCAATCTAACACGACCGGAAAGAGTTCGGATGCAGGACCACTTTAAGTGCTTTCCGAGGCACGAGAGTGTACACACTTCGAACTTCCAGACTTCGGACCGCTACTGCGAATTTTCTTTCATAACAGAAAAAACCCAATAACTTTTTAGTGGCCTGTTCTGGGAATTCGTTGGTCTAGTGGCTTTACATCAAGACCACTACACTAGACCAACGAAGCCGTCAATGCTATTATAGTCCTGCCTTCTGCCTTAGTGTATTAATTATTGAGACAGCTTTTTGCGACGGGTATTTACAACGACAGGTTGCATAGCACCGGGATCGTGATTTCACGTGAGATTTGCATTATACATGTCTACGTCGTGTGTTTGAAACACGATTACTTGCTCGCAGTTAACGTATTTGCTTGCTTTACGGTTAGTACTTTGTTATAATAACGTGATAAATTACTATAACTTA
Source organism: Nymphalis urticae (assembly GCA_905147175.2). Taxonomy (NCBI): domain Eukaryota; kingdom Metazoa; phylum Arthropoda; class Insecta; order Lepidoptera; family Nymphalidae; genus Nymphalis; species Nymphalis urticae. Next base: position 10,488,897 of record LR990001.1, read on the forward strand.
TAAAGACACGAACTCTCTATCGCAAATATTATTATCGAATTATTGATTTCTGGTACAATAGTTTTTAATAATATGATTATGCTTTATTGTATAACAATATAGATTTTGAACTTCTTTAATTACACTATATATATTCGACATCAATCAGATGTCATGCATATAACGGCGCGTGACATTATTAAATAAAGAAAATCTGTTAATTTTGAGAGTTATATTTTTTTTTTAATTTTTTTTATCGTTAGTAAATTATTCTGTTTAGTTTATTAGAGCGGATAACATCGAATGGAGTTGCGTTTGTCACAACGGGCGAACGTCATGTCATGGACTGGTTGACAGCGGTTGAATGCGGCGATTATTCGCAAACATACATACATTCGAAGTAAAACGTTTCTGATATAAAGAGTCTTGTCGATTTTAATCCTTATGTGTATTGCTGATGACTGCATACAATGTTCTTAGTGGCAGCCTGCAGCAAGGGGTTTGCCAGTTTTACACTCACATGCCTAGAAATAAGAAATTTCGGAGATTATTACACTAAATTACTTTAATCTACAGTGATGGTTACACATTTAGTATAATTTTATTCAATACATGTAAAGATTTCCTTCACCGCCAAGCACGAGATAAATTATTACGTATTATCATTATCATCATCATAGTTGAAATATCAACTAATTATCTTTGGTTAAGATCAATATGTTCTATCTCCTGTGCTATCTGAGCTCTTATGTTTAGGTTACTTTATATGAATAAATATATATGATACACTTTTACAAGGTTGTTATTTTTTCAATATAAGAACAGCTGCCCTCTTCTCGGCACTGTTCAAGTCACTAAATATATATTATTATGTTAGTTTATCAATATCTCCTTGCTTATATAATAATTATGAATTTAGGATAATTATATTCTACTCATAAATAGTTTAAGTCTTACGACAATCGCACGACGATGTTGTAATAGCTTAAAAACTAACCATTATGAGTAAGGTCGTAGTAAAGTTCGCAATCTCGTAGCATAAAAACAAGAGTTTTTCAACTCGAATAAAGATTTCAATCGAATTACATTTAATGAGTTCTTTCGTTTATTAGTATTTAGTTTTAACATCGGGATGAGGGTGTCTTAACGGAATTAAAATTAAGATGTTTCTTTTAACGACGAAATGTTATTTTGAGCGCACCAACGCTACAGTAACATTCTTAATACTTAAAAGTATTATAGAATGTAGTTTTTCTATAATTCTATATAAATTTTATTTTTAATTTAATTTGCTATCAAATGAAGAATTATCTGTGAATACAAGCCTATAAAACACCTGAATAAATTATAATTACTCAACTAAATTGTATTAAAATACAACAATACCAAGTATTGTGCTTATCGCTTTAAGCAGACATGACTGCAAAAAGCCACACTAGTTTATATATAATATTAAGCAGTTTTGTCTTGGTTTTATATATACATATTAAAACAAATGATAAGTCTTTAAAATAAATGTTTACCCTTTATGAACATTTTTACAATATATCAACTCGTAACACGTAGCAGGCTACGAGTGTAGCGAGTAGCGACGTAGCACTTGTAGCATTAACGTAGAGTCAGAGATTAACGTCCTGCAAACTTAAAAGATGAAAATGTAATTTTAAATACAAATAATTTACTATTCTAACATTTTGTTACCATATGTAACTTCTAGAAATGTTAACTTCTATGTTTACATTATCAATAATAATGAGAATGATTTTGTTGTAATGCCTTACTGATAAAAATCCCAAAAAATTTTACATGAACTTGACACCAGGTGATGTAATGCGTTTAGGAGTAGGTTTAGTATTGTAGTGTTATACGAGTAAGGGATGTGCTCGACAATTTTACTACCCATATAAGCAGTTTTATGAACATGCTTATCTGTCTCTATCCTTAAATATAGTTTCATAACTAAAATATTAAAATCAAAATAACAATCTTAATACTTTACTTAACATAGAAGCATTATACTTACTTCTTAATAGTCAATTTGGATACTACGCGAATGAAACTCAGCGAGATAAAATTATACAAGATTCATATAATTTAAATAAGTATTTACTTAAATTAATCTTATTTACTTTTTAAAATTTTGTATTGACTTGTACAATTCCTACACACCAGCACACAGCAAATTTACAATCTATTGCTGTTTAGTGGTAGAATAATTGATAAGTGATATTACCCAGACGGACTTCTAAACGAGGATGTTATGGAGTTTTTCCAATTATTTCCTCACGTACTGCAATGCAATGATACTATGCGAATAGTATCTTGAATGTAGATGCCGCGTTATCTTGTATTTCATTTACATAATGCCTTGCTACATTTACAAGCGCAATACATAGTGAGTGCTTAGTCGCTTAACATAACCGCCTGTGATACATTGCTGGAAAGATTGTGAAGCATTTGCATAAATAAAACAATATATATATTTTATTTAAAAAAGGTGGCAGGCACGGGATGGATGCGGACTGCCCAAGATCGGGATGGTTGGCGTTCTATGGGGGAGGCTTTCGTCCAGCAGTGGACGGTAAAAGGCTGAAAAAAAAAAAGAAAATATATTTTATTTAAAAACTTTTTTGACCACCACACTTGCCTGAAGGCATTATCTGCCAGTCAACTTTTAGGCTACACAGAAATACCGTGGTGGCGGTAATTAGTAATCTAATATTAATTAATATATATACAATCTTGGGTTTGTTAATCTATCGTGGGTCTGGAAAACGAAACTTACTTTATGATAGCTTGTCTGGATAGTTACTCACCATACAATCTATCGTCAATCAGCTACACTTAGTATCATTGTGTTCCGGTTTGAAAGATGAGTGAGCCAGTGTAACTATTGGCACATGTGTACGATGTAGGGTTAAAATTTCTTGCAGTACCAATATCCAGTGGTGACTCCATTTTTTGTGCATTATTTACATTTTAATTGTAAGCAAACATGTATCATATAGAAAATTTTATTACAGGTTCACTTAAGTTCGATATATTTAAGAGTTGTGTGTTTAAGTCAACAGCGTTTAGACTTAAAAGCTCGATCGTGAAGTCGTCCGGTATTCAAGTACGAAACGATACCAGCCGTGAAAAGACCGAGTTTTCTTTACTTTTTTATATTCGTTTTATTCTTTACTACTTATGATTGGATTAGTTTTAAAGTAAACTATTTTTGAAATTGAGATAACTGTGATATTTCATCCGCATTTGTTATAAATATTGTTATGTAACGTTGTGTCAATTCTTACCTTTTTTTATTTAAAAAATTGGCCTTGGATATGTGGAATTTTTACTCGTAATGGCTGTCGTTAGCACGGATCATTTAGCACAGAGTAAACACGCCTTTATAAGTACGATATCAGGACGAAAAGAGCTATAATATTAAATATTATAGTTAGTTATTATGATCAAATACCATTTCTATACTAATTCATTGATACTATCATTAAACAAAATATAAACAAAGTAAAAAATATTTTAATAAATATATATGTCAGTTTTAATAATTCACTTAGTTGTAAGGCTTTCATAACCCTCTTGGAAACCGCTCTTGGAACACAACAATACTAAATATTTATAACACACAATACTAAGTATGGGCACTATAAGGTGGCCCATTGGCCCGCCCGCCTACTTTTATTATAAAAATACACTATTCCGATTTCCAACTGCAAAGCACCGGATGAATTATATTCACAAATAAAGCACTGAGTAACTATCACTTGTGCGAATTTGACGCGATCTTTTTTTTTTATAGTAAAGGCAGGCGGACGAGCATATGGGCCACCCGATGGTAAGTGGTCACCAACGTCCATAGACATTGCCATTGTAAGAAATGTTAACCATCGCTTGCATCGCCAATGCGCCACCAACCTAAGATGTTATGTCCCTTGTGCTTGTAATCACACTGGCTCACTCACCTTACAAACCAGAATACAACAATACCAAGTAAGCCACCTTGAATCCATAATAATCTCTATTTAAAGTTATTAAGTAATTAAGTAAAACTAAAATCATTTATTCAAGCATACAAAATATAACCTTATATTTTTATTATTATACTTCCTGTTGACTCGGCATTTATTTCAATAAAAGCACATTTTGGCCTAAGGTATTTTTTTCATTTGGAACGATCAAAAACATTTTCGTTGTAAAAATAAGTTTTTAGTCAAATAATTTATCATACTCTCTTTTTATCATGTCTTAATGTCCGTCAGGAATATAAAATGGTTAATTATTTTAATATTTAATAACAATAATAATATCTTTTGACATTGTTCACACACGGCCATATAATCCCAAATTAAGCAGAGCTTGTGCTATGGAAACCAGACAACTGATATACTACATATACTACTTTTCTCTTGTAAATACTTATATAAATAGTTACACCCAGACTCAGAACAAGCAGACATGTTCATGCACACATTTGTCTGTCTTGGGTGGGAATCGAACCCACAACCTTCGGCGTAAAAGGCAATTATCTACCAACCACGCCAACCGGACCGTCAATTTGATAACTCCTAATGATCAAGTTCATATTTTTCTGATTAATCGCTTCTGGCACTGAGTTATAGCACCACTTAAATAATAATAACTGTTATTATTTATTGTTTAAATAATAAATAATAACAAAAATATTATAAATTTATTATTTGAGACGCTAGGTGACCCAATGATGTTGGTAGAAAAAAAAACTGACGTATGTATCCACCAACCAGCACTGAAGCAGCGTGGTGGTATAAGCTCCAAACTCCTCGAAAGGAGTTTTAAACAAGAGGAACATTTATAGAGTATTACTTGACTTTAAAAGACGGGTTTACGTCATATCGATGACGTGAGTTTGTGAGGTAAATAAAACACATTACGTTTTTCATTTCATCACTTCAGACAAAAACGCCTTTAAAGAATCCATCGAGTTTCAACAAACGATAGTACTTTCATTAAAATGGCAATACATCAACAATAATTTTACTGGTGGTAGAGCTTTGTGCAAGCTCGTCTGGGTAGATACCACCCACTCATCAGATATCCTACCGCAAAACAGCAGTATTTGGTATTGTTGTGTTCCGGTTTGAAGGATGAGTGAGCCAGTGTAATTACAGGCACAAGGGACATAAAATCTTAGGTCCCAAGGTTGGTGGCACATTGGCGATATAAGCGATGGTTAACATTTCTTACAGTGCCAATGTCTAAGGGCGTTTGGTGACTACTTACCATCAGGTGACCCATATGCTCGTCCGCCTACCTGTTCTATAAAAAAAAAAGACAATTTGTCGCTAAATATGTTGTTTTTTTTAAAGGCAATTTAGTAAGAACCCGATAATAATAACAATAGATTGAGTGCATTTCCATTTGTTTTTCATTTGTTTTGTTGCGCTAGAGACTGACTACTACTAGTAGAGACTGGTTGTGATAAAACACTTTGTATAAGCGTTAAAGTAGACAGCGGCCAGCTTAAGGTTTTAATGAAACTGTATTTATTTTTAGAAGTCTATTTCTAGACCAGGTACTCTTTTAAGATTATTTACTCCTAGGCTTGACATTAATTGTAAATAAGCATTAATTTTGCACTTAGTCTTTATCTAGATAGGAAGCCGATTTTATTATATTATTGGGTGTTTTATCAGTAAGCTCTCTTTAATAACATAGTTAATAAGTAGGTTGCGTCGCACTTACCATTTTTATACTGCGGATACCATGTTGGACTTACGCCTGATATGACTAAAATCTATATTAAATGTTGATAATCTATTTTAAAGTGTGTTTAGTTGCTTAATTCCCACCAATATGCTTAATTTTATTTGTACAATAACATATAATAAATTGTACAGGAATGAACCTACGGACAAAAATATGTTAAGTAATTTATAGTTAAACTAGTTTTCGTTCGCAACTTCGCCCGCGTTTTAGGGAGGGGGGTAGGTATTAGGTAAAAAAGTAGCATTTGTACTTCCTTGGGGCTTAAACTTGCTTCATACCAAATTTCATCAAAATTGATTCAGTGTTCTAACCGTTAAAGCATAGCAAATAGACAGATATACTTTCGCTATTTCAATATAAGTATAGAGAGAGATAAGATTTCAAAATTGTCACTAAAATAAATTCTGTATTAATATAAGCAGCCCGAAATATGTCAAACGATATTCCTTGACGTCACTATAAAAAACCATGAATTCTGGTGTCATCTAAACCTGAACATTTAATAAACGCCAAATAGAGATAAATTGGTCATAACATATCCAACTCTTTTTGCCTTATGTCTATACAAATAAGACTTAAAATGCGATGGATATTTTTAAATGTGCGGTCTTCCGCTTGTTTGACAAAGCCATAAGAAGAAATTGCAAAGATGTTTATTATTCTAGGCACGGTTACTAAGACTTGACACTTAGCTTGTGGGAGCAATGCCTACACTATTATTTTTGCAACCGCAACGCGATCTAAATATTTCCGAATTGTATATCATTCATTGCTCTTTTGTTTCAACGTTTTATATACAAAGCTTTAGAATTAAACGATTATGTTAAAGTAATTATAACAATGTTTTTAATTTAAGCTAATTTTTTTTTGACATCTCTCATCATCATCATCTGATGAGATGCAGAACTATATAATAAATCAATAACGAAGCGTGATTCTACATCTGTATTTGATAGAGATTTGACTTTGTCATCAACACAGCTTGGATTATCAAGCATTAAATAAGCAATGTATAATGTGCAACGAATATTATCGTTCGGTAGTAGTCATAACGTAGAGATGTACACACGTCACGTCCCATGTGATTCAGTTGAGTGTATTTTATGCCTACGCTGTTTCAACAGGAACAATGTGAATAATCATGTACTTATTAAAAAATCTTGACTGCGAACAAAGGGAAATTATGCTTCAGCGGTTTCAAACAAGGTAATTTGTTACTTGAAAAGGGACACGTGTAGTGTTTGTAGGTGGGCTTTTTTGCATGTTATTCATGTCATTCGATGTTTAGATTGTAGTTTTTAGTTTTATTATTAAAAAAAAAGAAATAGAGATTCTATGTTTAAATAAGTCTGCTTCAAAAAGCTTCAATATTTACCTTCACCGTCAAGCGTGCGATTAATTATTAATATATATGAAAATTTTGTGAATTAAAACCTTCTTTACCTTATTAGTAGAATACCAACAGTTTCGGGAGGGGGGGTTAGTGAGCGGTTTATGTGGGATTCTTACCCATTGAAAGCACTGCAATGGCCGTCCTCGTCGTGTCGATACTACACATCCGCGGCCCCTCCCGTGCTCGGGCGAGTTCTTCTCGGGGTACCACTGCCCACTGGGTCACCTCAACTCTCATACATTATATAAAAAAAATAACATGAAATTCATGCTGGTGACATCAATAGACGGAAATTTAAAGGTAAGCTGCAAAGCGCAGTTGCTTGTAGAATAATAACTACTAAATATAAATACTAAAACCTTCTACGAAATACGTTTTGTCTTCAAATATAAGTTTTATGCGTATTGGCTAAATATTTTTTTCAGTCAGGAATTACAAGAAAAACGTCTCCTCATTTATTTGTATTGATATTATCATCTGTAGAAACAATCCATTACTACACACATACAACAATAATAATAATAATGTCCTCCAGAATGATTTCGGCCACGGTGACCAATCTCAAGAGAGATTAGTCAACTACACAGGAGATATTATAGTGCACAAGTTTGTGCGCAAACACAGGTGCACTCTCTATTCCCTAACTCTCGTAATCCGATGGGACGGCATTCCGACACGACCGGAAAGAGTTCAGGCGCAGGATCAACGGCTTTACGTGCTTTCCGAGGCACGGGAGTGTACACACTTCCATCTTCCAGACTCCGGGTTGCTATTGTGAATTTTCTGACAGAAAAACCCAATAACTTTTTATTGGCCCGACCTGGGAATTGAACCCAGGACCTCCGAACCTGCGGCCTTACATCAAGCCACTAGACCAACGAGGCATCCATACATATAGATATATTGTATAGAGAAGCAACTCATGTTTTCATGGATTTACAAATATTCTTATGTTTCTACAGTTAAACGTAATACTTGTTTTATCATCGCTAGGGGATTGAACCCGCGAACATCGTGGCACGTATACATAAGCTATTAATCATTCATGATATTAAATAAATTGTTAATAAAAACCGAATCAAAATAAACTAAAGCATTGCAAGTGTCCTTTAATCTTTACCCCCATTATAATTTAAAAGTCTAAAAATCTTTTAACATTTGAATTTCTACACAGCGATGGATAATTGACCAATCGGCGTTTAGATTTCGGGGCAGCGATTTGGACTTTTCAAAATTTTTTTTTCATAAATAAATTCAATACCTATTTCGGGTTTTCAGAAACAAAAAAATAAAACTTAACGCAGTGCTTGCGCTTAATGGAAGTTAGAGTATTAAGCTTTTAAGCGTAGTCGTTTTTGAATAGCCTTTACACAGAATAGAATGAAAAAATAAACTCTTAAATAAGAGTAATTTAGGAAAAAGATATGAATAAAAATTTACTTTCACGGGACGCCCGGCAGATGTCAACTATCGGTTAGTTATTGAAAGAATTTATAATTGAAGAAACACCGACAAAAAATGTTGCTTAAAATAAATATATATTTATTATTAGTATCATAATAGGTATATACTCACGAGGCATGGCAGTAAATAGTGGCAGCGGAGACGGCATACGAGAGCGCCATACCGTTTGCCGTCACGGTATACGAAACGGTCTCGCCTCTAATGTGCGCCAATAGCTGTATCACAACAAAAATTGCACTATGTTCAAACTGTACCTATATTTTCTTAAATCTTATTTGTAATACTATGGTATTATGTCTAAATTACAACAGTAAAAACTATATTTACTTAATAAAAAGACTTATGTAAATAGAATCTATATTAAAATAATACTTAAATTGACAATTACGAGTACATATGAATGTATTTTATCGTGAGCAATAAAATATAACGGTATTACTTATTCACATTGTTTAGCCGGTGATTACTTAAGTGTCGTCGTATCTTTGTCTTCCGAATGTCAAATCAATAATGACAGAAAGATATAAATAAATCAATGTTTTACTAATTTGACAAAGTTTTTTTTTTAAATTACCAGCGAAGTTCGTTATTCGACGTACTCGCACGACGTCGCTTATTTCTGAGATAACTTTCGATCCAATCATAAGCCGTTCCTCTTATACGTTGCCTTTCACGCCGAAGGTTGTGGGTTCAATTTCCACCCAGGACAGACATTTGTTTGCATGAACATGTCTGTTTGGCCTGAGTCTGGGTGTAATTATCTATATAAGTATATATTTACAAAAGAAAAGTAGTATATGTATACTACATACTACATCAGTTGTCTGGTTTCCATAGTACAAGCTCCGCGTAATTTGGGATCAGATAGCCATGTGTGAATAATGACTCAGGATATATATACCATTTCGGTATAGCTTGTTCAATAGAATTTCGTGTGACACGGAATCGAAAGCATACATACTAATAGCAACACCACTGTAATGGTTATTTGATTAGTCCCTCATTAACGTATTAGATCGAAGCACAAAGTTGTGTTAGAATTATTTATACTGACACCATATTGATTGTGGTTTAAAATATTAAATTTTGTAAAGAACTTGTTTATTTTATCATTAAGTAATTTCTGAAAATTTTAGACAGAATCAAATCAGAGTTATGGGCCTGTAGTTGTGAATTTTTTTTTACTCCTTTTTTGAACAGTTACTAAATTACTGTTACTATAGTAAAATAGACTTCTGTGCACACTTGTACACTACAGCTTTTTCGGTGCCTTATCTTTGAGAAAAGCCAAAGTGGTGGTAATTCCGTGAGTACCTTTTTCTATCAATTGAATAATTATCATTTATCTAATTTAGTCTCTGAACAACTGTTGAGACCTCCAGACCTAAGTCCATTTTATAATGAGAATTATCAGATTCAATATAATTCAAAAAATCAAAAACACGCCGCCTAAAAGATTGTCCTGTGGCATTGTACTAAGACGCTGTCATTATAAATAAACCGTTATAATACCGATAAAAGCCGAGATGGTCCAGTGGTTAGAACGCGTGAATCTTAACCGATGATCGTGGATTCAAACCCGGGCAAGCACCACTGAATATTCATGTGCTTAATTTGTGTTTACAATTCAACTCGTGCTTGACGGTGAAGGAAAACATTGTGAGGAAACCTGCATGTGTCTAATTTCATATAAATTCTGCCACATGTGTATTCTACCAACCCGCATTGGAGCAGCGTGGTGGAATAAGTTCCAAACCTTCTCCTCAAAATGGAGAGGAGGCCTTAGCCCAGCAGTGGGACATTAACAGGCTGTTACTGTATACCGATTATTAGTTTCATTAGTTTTTACTATAAATTTGTCATATGTATAATTTTATATATTATAAAAATGACTGAACATAGTTTCTACATTAAATATTATTATAATTTAATTATAAAATAACTTATGATAAAGATCAACAATTCTAAGAAGACTATTATCTGCTGTATAGTTAGGTCTGGATATTCAAACGATAAATACATATAATTGACTTAATATATTATTCAATTGAGTAATCCAGTATTTTTGGAATGTGTATAATTAAATTTCATAAATAGGATAGAAGAGTTGTTTGACTTTAGTAGAATTAAAGTAAAGCCATCTCAACCAGGTGGTGTGTTAAAATCCGATTCAGTGGATTTTTGTTGAGCCGATTCTATTGCACAATATTCGGCTCAATCACCAGTGTAGTTCGAAATCCAATCAACCAGAAAAAAGTTTTCTAAGTTTACATCAGAAAGGCGGCGATATTTTCATTAAATGTTATTTATACCATAAATAAATCGAAAATATGATTTATTCAAGTAAGCTTCTTTGAAATCATTTGAATCAGAATCTAGATTTTACCGAGAAAAATGACAAGAAATTCAATAGTTACTCTTTTATCATCCATCATAGACAATATTTACATATTTTCATTCCAATATACAAAGCAACGAATATACTAACTTTTATATCCTCTAAATAATTGCACATAGAAGAATTTTTCACTATGTGATTAATCGGTATTATCGGTAATTTTATCGGTAAATCTGAAATAATTTGCTGTATTTGTCATTCTCTGGAAAGATGTATTGACTTTGCGAAGTTGAAAACTTGGTGTTAGTTGAGGGAACCGCATTTAAATTTTAATAATGAATTAGGATATGATAAATAGTTATATTGAAATTATAGTAAATGATTCAGTACCATAAAGTACCATCTGCTATCATTTTGGTTGAATGCAAAATTTTAAGAATATTTATAAATTTAACAAAAAAATTACCTTTATAGAATTTTACAGTGCATATCTGAATTAAGATTAATTTATTGCATTAGTCTTTCTCGTCTACTTCATGAAGCTTAAACTGTCTTGTTAATGGATAGAGAAACAACTTGCTTCTATTTTTAATAATTAATATCTTAAGTGTTCGAGCGGAAATGATACAGTTGAGAGCTGTTCATAGCATACTTAGTTTAACCAGTATTGTTAACGGAATTTGAACTTTTCAAGGTCACGAACTAATTTTATTTAAGGATTTCATTCCATAAAAAAAATTCAACTTTGACAATATTTTCTGATTTACCAGAGCCAAGGGTATATTGGCAACATGGAACTATTTTGTATTCGAAATGCGAAGTATATTAGAAACGAAAAGTACAAAACAGCGTATCTCGTAAGTCGGTTTTCATTATTTTACGATAATAAGTTGGTCTGCTTTGCGAATATTTGAGTGGTTTTCATTATTTAGAACTGCATGTGTCTAATTTCACTGAATATTTGCCACACGTGTATTCTACCAACCAGCATTGGAGCAGCGTGGTGTAATAAGCTCCAAACCTTCTCAAAAAGGCCTTAGCCTAGCAGTGGGATGTTCACAGGCTGTTACTTTACCTTTACTTTTTATTTATGGAATTTATTTGTTCTATGTTAAGCAAGTTTGGAAGTTTTTTTGTTTCAACAATAAAAAGTGAATTATGATGTCCTTCAAATTAACCACGGTAGCCTTAGGAGTGTAGGCTCAGTAATTTTCAAATGTATTCTCTGGTTTTTTTTTTGAGATTTCCTCTATAAAAGAACTCCTTTAGACCTGACCCAACATTTGAACTGAAGAGCTCATCATCTGCAGCCTTATAACGTACGACGAGGTAGTTTGAGAATAAATATAATAATAAAGCTGATTAAATTCTGGAATTCTTAGAAATGTGTTTATAGACAACATCGTGAGATCACCTAGAAGCCTTTTGATGTATAACAATGTCGACATTTCAAAGGCTTCGTTGCTAAAATTACTACAATGTATCTATTAAATGCTTATGTAGTATCAGACGGAAGTTGTTTGAAAATTTTCAATAGAATTTCGCTCGCACGCTTCTTCATGTACATAAGTTATTCGAAATTGTAAAGCAACTAGCAAAAGACGAGATATTTTAAAAAAATATATAAACTTTGTACGAAACAAATGCCATATTAGAAAAGTATTATTATATATTCATTCTAAAAAATCTGTAAATGTCCCACTTTAAAGTTAAATCCACCTGTTCTTTTAAGGTGGCTTGAAGCCCAATCCGCCATGCTGCTTCAACAAATTTTCATTCAAGAAAAGTTTCCTCGTGGTGTTTTCCTTTAACGATGCACAAGTTGAATTGTAAAAACAAAATAAGCACATGAAAAATCGGTAGTACTCGATGACACGTGTTCTAATCACAGGGTAACCCTTCCTAATTTAATTACGATTTCAACCATTTTTTTATAACATCTCGTATCTTTTGATAATAGATAAGCTAGGGCTTTGTACTGGTGGGCTTAAAAAGGACATAAAATCTTAGGTCCCAAGGTTGGTGGCGCATTGGCGATGTTTTTTTTTTCAGCCTTTTGCCGTTCACTGCTGGACGAAAGCCTCCCCCATAGAATGCCAACCATCCCGATTTTGTCCGTGTCGGCTCCATCGGCCATCAATGCGCCTGGAGACATGACCAGCCCACTTCCACTTCAGCGAGCTAATTCTACGCGCGATGTCGGTGACTTTAGTTCTCTGGCGAATGTCCTCATTTCGGATTCGCCATAGAATTGGCGATGTAAGTGATGGTTAACATTTCTTACAGTTCCAATGTCTAAGGGCGTTGGTGACCACTTACCATCAGGTAAACATACGCTCATCCACCTTCCTATTCTATAAAAAAATTTACCTACTCAAAAATTTGAAGGAAAGTTACATTTGTTGTTTACTTAATCTAAATGTATGTGAAAAAAACCCTTGAAGAAACAAAGTATATTTTGTATTAAATCAAGGTTATGTTATAAAATAATAAATATGTTTATATAGGTATATAAAATTGTAATTTAATTAATGAGTATATTTTGGTTCGAAAGTGCTTTCGCGTAATTGCACGCTTGTATAATTTATATAATTTTTTTCTTATTTTTCGATCGAAATAGTTTTATATGGATTACAATAGAATGTACTGTATACTGTATTGAATATGTTGAAGCCAATAAAAATAGAACATAAGTAAAGTTGGCTTGGATTCTTGAGGCTATAAAAGTATTCAACTCGCTCAATATCGGCCCCTGCAATTCATAAAAAAATATTTCTTAACATATGTATAAACATTTATAATGTATGTCCCTCAATATAATGTTGCAAATATTTATAACAACGTGTTTCCCAAAGCCCTGCGTGGCGTAATACAACTGTTTAACAGAAGTATCTTATTGAAATTGAGTACATTGTCACACAGCCATTGTACTCTAAATATAATGATATTCTTGTTGAAATTACATATATTGTAGCATATTGCCGCGGAGAAATTGAGAATTCCATTTTCAAACCGTTCAGATGAGGCAGTCTGCAATTTGTCAAGCAAAATGAATCTCGCAACACGGGTCCACTGTCTCGTTATATCGAAATGCACTTTTTATAGGGCACTTGAGACTTTTTTAAACTGAGTAGATTAAAGTCAAACGTTGACCCGTTTAAACCGGCTTAGGATTTAGGTGTCTTGGAAAATACTCTGTCTACTGTCTCTTGTGTTGTTTTTAACGAAAAACATAAATGTGAGTTTTTCTAACGAAATAGCTTTACATAATGTTTGTAACTACTTATTCGTCGTTGTTTTTGTGGTTGTAGTGATGTTTTATTGTCTAATTTTTTTTTTAATTAAGATCAATAGTAGGCGATGATACATTTTTGAACAAATTAAAAGAAAGAGGGCTGTTAAAATTCATCTGTATATAGGAGTATTACTAATTATATTATGTAGATTTTTATTTTATTGATAATGAGATTTACACAGTCTTGAAACTTGCCAGCATAGTATGGAACAAAGATTATTCAAAATCAAAATAAGAAATAAAATAAAACTATATAATATGAGAAACTAAATTAGAACAAGTGATGTTACGTGTTACGACGAGCTGGTTAACGTGGTAGGTAGATACTTGCCTTTCGCACCTCAGGTCGTGGGTTCAATTCCCACCCAGGACAGACATCTGTCTGGGTCTGAGTCTGGGTGTAATTATTTATATAAGTATATATTTACAAAAGATAAGTAGTATATTAGTTGTCTTGTTTCCATAGTACGAGCCCTGCTTAGCTTAGGATCAGATGGTGTGAATAATGTCCAAGGATATTATTATTATTATTACTACACAAGGTATAAAAAAACTAAAATGGAGGTGAACAGTGGGTATGATTTGAAGAACTGGCTTAGGAATTTAACAGGCATGCTCGAGGCAACCTATTTCAAATAACACAACTTCAACTTACAGATTATGGATTTTTTTTTGACCATTATATGAACTGATCGAATAGGAATCTGTGTCCACTGCTCTTTCAAACCTCTCTAGTAACAATACTAAACGAAGCTCAGCAAAATACCGAGAAAAGTATAAGAGAAGGAAGATAATAAGGTAGTCTGAAAGTTGTCAACTAAATTGATACTCGCGACACGAGTATCTTGTCGCGTTAAAACAAAATGCGCTTTAAGTAGGATACTTGAAGGTTTTATTTCCTTTTGACATGAAAGGAGCTTCATTAACATCCAAGTTAAGTTGATTTGGATGTCCCAGTAGAGAGAATTTATTCGATTTTTTTTCTTCTGAAGTTCAATTATTTTGCAGTGTGAAGTAATTTACTTGGGTATGGCCTATTACTGGGCAAAAATGTACCCTGGAAAAAGATGTGCCACGTTGCTTTGATGGATTTGGTTATTATAATTGATCAAATGTAAGAATTGATTAAATTAAGCTTAATTAAAAACCCCATGCTTAAAAAAACACGAATTGCAGCCACAGTTTTCAATCCAGCGTGTAATTCTTCCACCAAAATATGATGCCGTAATAAATGAATATTTTGACTTTGAAGATTGTACGTTTTTAGAACGTCTAGCTAATTCGTGTTTGCTCACCATGTTTTGCTTCACCCCAAGCTCGAGATGAATTGTAAACACTAGAACTTGGAAAACTTAGGCTGTTTGCCTGGAATTGTGCCTCATGGTCTAACGAAATCAACAACAATAACATCCACTTTAAGCTGTAATTAACCTTCCACGTAAAATTTATTATAGTTGTTTCTTAATTAGTTTTTTTTAAATCTATTTTTCAACGAGTCTCAGTGGTATGGAACTTTTTATGTTAAAGCTAGGCGAACGGGCAAATGGGCTGGCACCTGATGGTAAGTGGTCACCACCGCCCAAAGAAATTGACGATGTAAGAAATATTAATCATTACGTTCAAGAGACAGAGCATCTTAGTTTCCAATGGAACTTAGATGTTATGTCCCTTGCGCCTGACTGGCTTACTCACCCTTCAATCCGGAACGCAGCAATACTAAGTATTGCTGTTTAGCGGTATAATATCTGATGAATTCCATCAAACTTTTTAACTATTCCTAAACGATATTTCTTATATGAGAATAATTAATTATGAGAAAATTTCGAACAAACATCTGCCGAATTTACATTTTTTATAGCTGTAATTAAAAAAACATTTCATAATTATATTTAAATAAATTATATTGAAAACCACTTAACACCTTCGACTATGCTCTTAAAAAAAAGGGTTACAATTTCTCTTATAAATATCTAAATAGTGTTGACATTCGTTACATTTTTTTAAATCTGTGTCAATATCTCTTGACATCTCGGTCTGTACCGAGTCGGTTATTAAAAATATTGAAAATAAAACTACATTAACGCCAGAACACTTGACCTAACACTTCGGATACTGTTAGTTTGTGTTAAAGATATCTTGAAATTTTAGCTATAGGATTTTAGAAGTATTAAACAGTTTACAATGAATTTACTTGGTACGTCTTTGTAGGTACCGAGATGGCCCAGTGGTAAGACCGCGTGAATCTTAATCGATGATCGTGGGTTCAAACACGATCAAGCACCACTGAATTTTCATGTGCTTAATTTGTGATTATAATTCATCTCGTGCTTTACGGTGAAGAAAAACATCGTGAGGAAACCTGCATGTGTCTAATTTCACTGAAATTCTGCCACATGTGTATTCCACCAACCCGCATTGGAGCAGCGTGGTGGAATAAGCTCCAAAGCCTTCTTCTCAAAAAGAGGAGAGGAGGCTTTTAGCCCAGCAGTGGGACATTCACAGGCTGTTACGGAATCATTTAGTATTACCGCTAACTAGCAATAGTTTGTTTTACTATGATCCGATTCGAAGAGTTGGAGCCGGTGTAACTGTAGTTATCAATCTGTATCAATCTTTACTGGTGGTAGAACTTTGTGCAAGCTCGTCTGGGTAGGTACCACCCACTCATCAGATATTCTACCGCAAAACAGCAGTACTTGGTATTTTTGTGTTCCGGTTTGAAGGGTGAGTGAGCCAGTGTAATTACAGGCACAAGGGACATAACATCTTAGTTACCAAGGTTGGTGGCGCATTGGTGATGTAAGCGATGGTTAACATTTCTTTCAATACCAATGTCTAAGGGCGTTGGTGACCACTAACTATCAGGAGACCATATTGCATTCTGCCTTGTATATATAAATATCCCATATTAATCCATAATATTATTATAAATACGAAACTATGTTTGCTTGTCACGCATTCACGTCATTCACGATACAGGTACAGAAAAGGACATTGATTACCATCTGACACGCGGGCGAATCGGAACCACGGGCGGAAATTAGTACTTGATATGTCAAAATTAGTGATCGATCAATCTTAATACGATATACATACATATAATACAGCACGCTAAACAGATTACCTTATTCCATATAGTACAACAGTTTCGTAGCCCGTGTTCATTGCATTGGTTACTATGCGGTAGAGATGCCAGCATTACAGTGTGAAATTGACCTAATCGTCCTATATCATGGTCGGCTTAGCGTAATATGCTATTTAGTGTAAATTCCCACAAAATTTCGCAAACGCATCGGCCAGTTCTGAATTACTCAGCAAATTGAACGATTGATCAATAACACAAGTACGCACAAAAGGACTTGTATCGGTGTTGTACCTTATGATTTGATATAATATTTTGTAGTTTAATTTAAATGTGGTTAGGAAATGAGCTACAATTGAGCTCAGTGAGTAGAAATTGAATCTTAAACGAAGATTGCGGGTTCAAGCCCTGGCAAGACCTAGTGAACTTTTTTATTTATAATTCACCAAAAATAAAATTTGCACATACTAGATGAAAATTTATCACATATGTATTTACCAACCAGCAATAGATCGGCGTGGTGTAATAGGGTCTAGACTACGTTATCGAGACGAGAAATTTATATCAAAACACGCCGTCTAAAAGAATGTCCTGTGGCATTGTACTAAGACGCTGTCATTATAAATAAACCGTTATAATACCGATAAAAGCCGAGATGGCCCAGTGGTTAGAACGCGTGAATCTTAACCGATGATCGTGGATTCAAACCCGAGCAAGCACCACTGAATATTCATGTGCTTAATTTGTGTTTACAATTCAAATCGTGCTTGACGATGAAGGAAAACATCGTGAGGAAACCTGCATGTGTCTAATTTCATATAAATTCTGCCACATGTGTATTCTACCAACCCGCATTGGAGCAGCGTGGTGGAATAAGTTCCAAACCTTCTCCTCAAAATGGAGAGGAAGCCTTAGCCCAGCAGTGGGACATTAACAGGCTGTTACTGTATACCGATTATTAGTTTTATTAGTTTTTACTATAAATTTGTCATGTGTATAATTTTATATATTATAAAAATGGCTGAACATAGTTTCTACATTAAATATAATTATAATTTAATTATAAAATAACTTATACATATGATAAAGAACAACAATTCTAAGAAGACTGGCGAGCCGGTTGGCGTGGTTGGTAAATACTTGCCTTTCACGCCGAAGGTTGTGGGTTCGATTCCCACCCAGGACAGACATTTGTGTGCATGAACACGTCTGTTTGTTCTGAGTCTGGGTGTAATTATCTATATAAGTATGTATTTACAAAAAGAAAAGTAGTATATGTAGTATATCAGTTGTCTGGTTTCCATAGCACAAGCTTTGTACAAGCTTAATTTGGGATCAGATGGCCGTGTGTGAAAAATGTCCCAGGATATTTATTTATTTATTTATTTATTTATAAGAAGACTGATCTGCTGTATAGTTATGTCTGAATATTCAAACGATAAATACATATTATTACTGATTTAATATATTATTCAATTGAGTGATCCAGTATTTTTGGAATATGTACAATTAAATTTCATAAATGGGATAGAAGAGTTGTTTGACTTCAGTAGAATTAATGTAAAGCCATCTCAACCAGGTGGTGTGTTAAAATCCGATTCAGTGGATTTTCGTTGAGCCGATTCTATTGCACAATATTCGGCTCAATCACCAGTGTAGTTCGAAATCCAATCAACCAGAAAAAAGTTTTCTAAGTTTACATCAGAAAGGCGGCAATATTTTCATTAAATGTTATTTATACCATAAAAAAATCTAAAATATGATTTTTTCAAAAGAAGCTTTCCTTTGAAATCATTTGAATCAAGATCTAGATTCCACCGAGAAAAAATGGTAAGAAATTCAATAGTTACTCTTTTATCATCCATCATAGACGTTTTTTATATATTTTCATTCCAATATACATAACAACGAATATACTAACTTTTATACCCTCTAAATAATTGCACATAGAAGAATTTTTCACCATGTGATTTATCGGTATTATCGGTAATTTTATCGGTAAATCTGAAATAATTTGCTGTATTTGTCATTCTCTGGAAGATGTATTGCCTTTGCGAAGTCAAAAACTTGGTGTGAGTTGAAATAACTGCATTTAAATGTTAATAATGAATTAGGATATGATAAATAGTTATATTGAAATTATAGTAAATGATTCAGTACCATAAAGTACCATCTGCTATCATTTTGGCTGTATTTTTTTATAGAATAAGAAGGCGGACGAGTATATGGGCCACCTGATGATGAGTGGAGTGTCCCTTGTGCTTGTAATTTCACTGGCTCACTCACCCTTCAAACCGGAACACAACAATACCAAGTACTGCTGTTTTGCGGTAGAATATCTGATGAGTGGGTGGTACCTACCCAGACGAGCTAGCACAAACCCTACCACCAGTAAAATGTATGTATGCAAAATTTTAAGAATATTTATAAATTTAACAAGAAATTTACCTTTATAGAATTTTACAGTGCATATCTGAATTGAGATTAATTTATTGCATTAGTCTTTCTCGTCTACTTGATGAAGCTTAAACTGTCTTGTTAATGGATAGAGAAACAACTTGCTCCTATTTTTAATAATTAATATCTTAAGTGTTCGAGCGGAAATGATACAGTTGAGAGCTGTTCATAGTATACTTAGTTTAACCAGTATTGGTAACGTAATTAGAACTTTTCAAGGTCACGAACTAATTTCATTTAAGGAATTCATTCCATAAAAAAAAATCAACTTTGACAATATTTTCTGATTTACCAGAGCCAAGGGTATATTGGCAACATGGAAATATTTTGTATTCGAAATGCGAAGTATATTAGAAACGAAAAGTACAAACATCAAAACAGCGTATCTCGTAAGTCGGTTTTCATTATTTTACGATAATAAGTTGGTCTGCTTTGCGAATATTTGAGTGGTTTTCATTATTTAGAACTACATGTGTCTAATTTCACTGAATATTTGCCACACGTTTATTCCACCACCAGCATTGGAGCAGCTTGGTGTAATTAGCTCCAACCCTTCTCAAAAAAGGCCTTAGCCTAGCAGTGGGATGTTCACAGGCTGTTACTTTACCTTTACTTTTTATTTATGGAATTTATTTGTTTATTGTTAAGCAAGTTTGGACGTTTTTTTGTTTCAACAATAAAAAGTAAATTGTGATGTCCTTCAAATTAACCAGGGTGGCCTTGGGAGTGTAGGCTCTGTAATTTTCGGAAGTATTCTCTGTTTTTTTTTGAGATTTCCTCTATAAAAGAACTCCTTTAGACCTGACCCAACATTTGAACTGAAGAGCTCATCATCTGCAGCCTTATAACGTACGACGAGATAGTTTGAGAATAAGTATAATAATAAAGCTGATTAAATTCTGGAATTCTTAGAAATGTGTTTATAGACAACATCGTGAGATCACCTAGAAGCCTTTTGATGTATAACAATGTCGACATTTCAAAGGCTTCGTTGCTAAAATTACTACAATGTATCTATTAAATGCTTATGTAGTATCAGACGGAAGTTGTTTGAAAATTTTCAATAGAATTTCGCTCGCACGCTTCTTCATGTACATAAGTTATTCGAAATTGTAAAGCAACTAGCAAAAGACGAGATATTTTAAAAAAATATATAAACTTTGTACGAAACAAATGCCATATTAGAAAAGTATTCTTATGTATTCATTCTAAAAAATCTGTAAATGTCCTACTTTTAATTTAAATCCACCTGTTTTTTAAGGTGGCTTGAAGCTCAATCCGCCATGCTGCTTCAACAAATTTTCATTCAAGAAAAGTTTCCTCGTGGTGTTTTCCTTTAACGATGCACAATTTGAATTGTAAAAACAAATTAAGCACATGAAAAATCTGTAGTACTCGGTGACACGTGTTCTAATCACAGGGTAACCTTTCCTAATTTAATTACGATTTCAACCATTTTTTTATAACAAGTCGTATCTCTTGATAATGGATAAGCTACTACAAAAACTGGTGGTAGGGCTTTGTACTGGTGGGCTTAAAAGGGACATAAAATCTTAGGTTCTTAATTTCTTACAGTGCCAATGACTACGGGCGTTGGTGACTACTTACCATCAGGTAAGCATATGCTCATCCGCCTTCCTATTATATAAAAAAAATGAATCTTATTACCTACTCAAAAATTTGAAGGAAAGTTACATTTGTTGTTTACTTAGTCTAAATTTATGTGGAAAAACCCTTGAAGAAACAAAGTATATTTTGTATTAAATCAAGGTTATGTTATAAAAGAATAAATATGTTTATATAGGTATATAAAATTGTAATTTAATTCATGAGTATGTTTTGGTTCGGAACTGCTTTCGCGTAATTGCACGCTTGTATAATTTATATAATTTTTTTCTTATTTTTAGATCGAAATAGTTTTATATGGATTACAATAGAATGTACTGTATACTGTATTGAATATGTTGAAGCCAATAAAAATAGAACATAAGTAAAGTTGGCTTGGATTCTTGAGGCTATAAAAGTATTCAACTCGCTCAATATCGGCCCCTGCAATTCATAAAAAAATATTTCTTAACATATGTATAAGCAGTTATAATGTGTGTCCCTCAATATAATGTTGCAAATATTTATAACAACGTGTTTCCCAAAGCCCTGTGTGGCGTAATACAACTGTTTAACAGAAGTATCTTATTGAAATTGAGTACATTGTCACACAGCCATTGTACTCTAAATATAATGATATTCTTGTTGAAATTACATATATTGTAGCATATTGCCGCGGAGAAATTGAGAATTCCATTTTCAAACCGTTCAGATGAGGCAGTCTGCAATTTGTCAAGCAAAATGAATCTCGCAACACGGGTCCACTGTCTCGTTATATCGAAATGCACTTTTTATAGGGCACTTGAGACTTTTTTAAACTGAGTAGATTAAAGTCAAACGTTGACCCGTTTAAACCGGCTTAGGATTTAGGTGTCTTGGAAAATACAACGTCTCTTGTGTTGTTTTTAACGAAATACATAAATGTGAGTTTTTCTAACGAAATAGCTTTACATAATGTTTGTAACTACTTATTCGTCGTTGTTTTTGTGGTGATGTTTTATTGTATATATTTTTTTTTAAATTAAGAACGATAGTAGACGATGATACATTTTTGAATGAATTACAAGAAAAGAGGACTGTTAAAATTCATCTGTATATAGGAATATTACTAATATAATATTATATATATTTTTATTTTATTGTTAATGAGATTTACACAGTCTTGAAACTTGCCAGCATAGTATGGAACAAAGATTATTCAAAATCAAAATAAGGAATAAAATAAAACTATATAATATGAGAAACTAAATTAGAACAAGTGATGTTACGTGTTACGATGAGCTGGTTAACGTGGTAGGTAGATACTTGCCTTTCGCACCTCAGGTCGTGGGTTCAATTCCCACCCAGGACAGACATCTGTCTGGGTCTGAGTCTGGGTGTAATTATTTATATAAGTATATATTTACAAAAGATAAGTAGTATATTAGTTGTCTTGTTTCCATAGTACGAGCCCTGCTTAGTTTAGGATCAGATGGTGTGAATAATGGCCAAGGATATTATTATTATTACTACACAAGGTATAAAAAAACTAAAATGGAGGTGAACAGTGGGTATGATTTGAAGAACTGGCTTAGGAATTTAACAGGCATGCTCGAGGCAACCTATTTCAAATAACACAACTTCAACTTACAGATTATGGATTTTTTTTTGACCATTATATGAACTGATCGAATAGGAATCTGTGTCCACTGCTCTTTCAAACCTCTCTAGTAACAATACTAAACGAAGCTCAGCAAAATACCGAGAAAAGTATAAGAGAAGGAAGATAATAAGGTAGTCTGAAAGTTGTCAACTAAATTGATACTCGCGACACGAGTATCTTGTCGCGTTAAAACAAAATGCGCTTTAAGTAGGATACTTGAAGGTTTTATTTCCTTTTGACGTGATAGGAGTTTCATTAACATCCAAGTTAAGTTGATTTGGATGTCCCAGTAGAGAGAATTTATTCGATTTTTTTTCTTCTGAAGTTCAATTATTTTGCAGTGTGAGGTAATTTACTTGGGTATGGCCTATTACTGGGCAAAAATGTACCCTGGAAAAAGATGTGCCACGTTGCTTTGATGGATTTGGTTATTATAATTGATCAAATGTAAGAATTGATTAAATTAAGCTTAATTAAAAACCCCATCCTTAAAAAAAACACGTTGTATTGCAGCCACAGTTTTCAATCCAGCGTGTAATTCTTTCTCCAAAATATGAAGCCGTAATAAATGAATATTTTGACTTTGAAGATTGTACGTTTTTAGAACGTCTAGCTAATTCGTGTTTGCTCACCATGTTTTGCTTCACCCCAAGCTCGAGATGAATTGTAAACACTAGAACTTGGAAAACTTAGGCTGTTTGCCTGGAATTGTGCCTCATGGTCTAACGAAATCAACAACAATAACATCCACTTTAAGCTGTAATTAACCTTCCACGTAAAATTTATTATAGTTGTTTCTTAATTAGTTTTTTTTAAATCTATTTTTCAACGAGTCTCAGTGGTATGGAACTTTTTATGTTAAAGCTAGGCGAACGGGCAAATGGGCTGGCACCTGATGGTAAGTGGTCACCACCGCCCAAAGAAATTGACGATGTAAGAAATATTAATCATTACGTTCAAGAGACAGAGCATCTTAGTTTCCAATGGAACTTAGATGTTATGTCCCTTGCGCCTGACTGGCTTACTCACCCTTCAATCCGGAACGCAGCAATACTAAGTATTGCTGTTTAGCGGTATAATATCTGATGAATTCCATCAAACTTTTTAACTATTCCTAAACGATATTTCTTATATGAGAATAATTAATTATGAGAAAATTTCGAACAAACATCTGCCGAATTTACATTTTTTATAGCTGTAATTAAAAAAACATTTCATAATTATATTTAAATAAATTATATTGAAAACCACTTAACACCTTCGACTATGCTCTTAAAAAAAAGGGTTACAATTTCTCTTATAAATATCTAAATAGTGTTGACATTCGTTACATTTTTTTAAATCTGTGTCAATATCTCTTGACATCTCGGTCTGTACCGAGTCGGTTATTAAAAATATTGAAAATAAAACTACATTAACGCCAGAACACTTGACCTAACACTTCGGATACTGTTAGTTTGTGTTAAAGATATCTTGAAATTTTAGCTATAGGATTTTAGAAGTATTAAACAGTTTACAATGAATTTACTTGGTACGTCTTTGTAGGTACCGAGATGGCCCAGTGGTAAGACCGCGTGAATCTTAATCGATGATCGTGGGTTCAAACACGATCAAGCACCACTGAATTTTCATGTGCTTAATTTGTGATTATAATTCATCTCGTGCTTTACGGTGAAGAAAAACATCGTGAGGAAACCTGCATGTGTCTAATTTCACTGAAATTCTGCCACATGTGTATTCCACCAACCCGCATTGGAGCAGCGTGGTGGAATAAGCTCCAAAGCCTTCTTCTCAAAAAGAGGAGAGGAGGCTTTTAGCCCAGCAGTGGGACATTCACAGGCTGTTACGGAATCATTTAGTATTACCGCTAACTAGCAATAGTTTGTTTTACTATGATCCGATTCGAAGAGTTGGAGCCGGTGTAACTGTAGTTATCAATCTGTATCAATCTTTACTGGTGGTAGAACTTTGTGCAAGCTCGTCTGGGTAGGTACCACCCACTCATCAGATATTCTACCGCAAAACAGCAGTACTTGGTATTTTTGTGTTCCGGTTTGAAGGGTGAGTGAGCCAGTGTAATTACAGGCACAAGGGACATAACATCTTAGTTACCAAGGTTGGTGGCGCATTGGTGATGTAAGCGATGGTTAACATTTCTTTCAATACCAATGTCTAAGGGCGTTGGTGACCACTAACTATCAGGAGACCATATTGCATTCTGCCTTGTATATATAAATATCCCATATTAATCCATAATATTATTATAAATACGAAACTATGTTTGCTTGTCACGCATTCACGTCATTCACGATACAGGTACAGAAAAGGACATTGATTACCATCTGACACGCGGGCGAATCGGAACCACGGGCGGAAATTAGTACTTGATATGTCAAAATTAGTGATCGATCAATCTTAATACGATATACATACATATAATACAGCACGCTAAACAGATTACCTTATTCCATATAGTACAACAGTTTCGTAGCCCGTGTTCATTGCATTGGTTACTATGCGGTAGAGATGCCAGCATTACAGTGTGAAATTGACCTAATCGTCCTATATCATGGTCGGCTTAGCGTAATATGCTATTTAGTGTAAATTCCCACAAAATTTCGCAAACGCATCGGCCAGTTCTGAATTACTCAGCAAATTGAACGATTGATCAATAACACAAGTACGCACAAAAGGACTTGTATCGGTGTTGTACCTTATGATTTGATATAATATTTTGTAGTTTAATTTAAATGTGGTTAGGAAATGAGCTACAATTGAGCTCAGTGAGTAGAAATTGAATCTTAAACGAAGATTGCGGGTTCAAGCCCTGGCAAGACCTAGTGAACTTTTTTATTTATAATTCACAAAAAATTAAATTTGCACATACTAGATGAAAATGGAAGATACCAGATGATGGAATTATTCTCTCTTATTCCTGCTTCCCCCTTCCTTCAAAAGTCTACGCGTGCTGGCTCTCGATGTCACCGCCTAACTGTGGCATCAATTTCATCGCGTACAAAGAAATTTGGCAACTCCTTTCATTGTCGCACTTCCAAAAAATGGAACTCCTTACCAGCTCATGTGTTCTCCTCCTCTTACAACCCGGGTTCCTTCAAACGAGGCGTGACGAGGCATCTTGCGGGTCGGCAAGGTGAAGGCGAAGGTTTGGACTCTACTACCACTTACCATCAGGTAGAGTAGAGTCATTTGCCCTTCAGGTAAATATAAAAAAAAAAATTCACATATGTATTAACCAACCAGCAATAGATCGGCGTGGTGTAATAGGGTCTAGACTACGTTATCGAGAGGAGATTAGACTTTATTATTCTTTTTTATTTGATATAAGTTGGTGGAATGTAATGACGGACTAAAATGACATGATGGTAAGTGGTCACCGCTGCCCATCGACATCAGCACTTTAAGAAATAGTCCTCCCCTTACACCACCAATATGCAACCAACCTTGGGAACTCAGATGTTATGACCCTTGTGCCTGGCTGGCATACTTACCCTTCAATCCTGGATAACAATCATACAAAGTATTGCTGTTTGGCAGTAGAATATATGGTGACGCGCGCGGACTCAGACAGGCTCGCAAAGCCCTACCGTGTACTCGTATGTATTTTTTTTCTAATGATTGTAGAACAATTTTTAAAATGGCTAGAATCATAGTGCCATTGAGAGACAGGAGCGAAACTAACGAATTAAATTCATATTCAAAGTGTAAGTGCTGCCGACACACTCTTGAACTCTTGGTTCCGTGAAAAGACCATTCACTAAAACTTAAGTCTCATCTACACTGGGTCATAAAAAAAAATTAATCATATTAATTATAGGCATCTTATAAATTATATTATTCGTTATTATTATCCTGATTAACAATAGTGAATTAAAAAAAAAAAACATACACAAATATTTAATTTCAAAATAAATTGATCACTGAACCGATTTTGGTTAAATTTGTTATTAAGGAAATACTTTTTCACACACTGGGCGAAAAATAGTTTATCTTAGTTAATCATTACTTTTAATAATCTACAAATTTTGTTTATTAAATATACCATATATATATATATATATATATATATATATATATATATATATATATATATATATATATATATATAAAATAAAACATTAAACGAAAACTAATCAATTTATTTGATGATTATATATATATATACACAGCCGTGTACAATTATAGTAAATACGCTATGGCAAGTCAAATACCGTCATAAAATAAAGCAATATCATATAAGATTGGAGAAGTTTATTAAGATTTCTATTGTGTATTACATTTTACAGTAAATACGACTTTAGTTTTAAGAAAACATTAACATTTTATTCCAAAAAAAAAAACTACATAATTTAAAGTTTTTATTTCAGAACTTATTTACTTACCACCGACATACCACTCATCACATATTCTACCACCAAACAGCAATATTTAGTACCGTTTTGTTTTTTTTTACACATAATAGGCAAGCGTTTGACCTCTGACTTGCCTGATCTTAAGCATCGACACGGTCTAAGATGTAGCACGCTTGCCTAAAAGAAACCCGTTCACTCTGAATTAGGAGACACCAACGTTGTTGTGTTCCAAATTTGAATGGTGAGTGAGAGTTTAACAAGCAAAAGGGACTTAATATTACAGACATATTTATAACATTACATTACAGAGTCTATTTGCCAGTCTTCTTACCTAATATATCGAGTTAAATAACAGTAAATATTGTAATAATGGTGTTTTTCAATATATTTTCTATTCTTCAAAAACTACAATGCCAAGAGAAGTGTCTGAGATAGAACACAATTCAATTTCGATTGTAACAATAGTTTCTATTGTAAAATATATTCTGTAATGTAACAAAGAGACATACTTTTAAAAATCTCATTTTCTTTGAATAATAATGGACTTCATTTCAAATTATGTTATATTAGATTATATTATATTCACTATCAAACTGTCTGTAAATCTGTTTGTGCGATACGTATTATGGACAACTGAACTGGTATTTTTATTATATATTATTAGGTAGGCAGACTGGCAAGTGAGCCACTAGGTTAAGTAGTAACCAACGCCAATAGACCATTGGCATTGTAGGAAGTATTAAGCATCCTAAAACACGACAAGTGAGAAGGGGATTTTTAGGGATAACGCCGGAATATCTACTAAAAACAGCGGTACCAACACCGTCTTTTCGAAGGCCGCACATACAAAAAATATTTATTTTAAGAGCTTTTTAAATGTCGTTTTAAAAGATAAATTAAAACAATTTTACTGGTACGAATGTAGATTACACCGAGCATAACCAGCAAAAGGTAGGAAATAGGTAGCATATTCATGTGCCGCACAAAAGCCGTGACCGAAATAGTTAAATCGGACGGCAAATATCTGAAAACTTTGGTCCCTTGTAATTGAAATAACACGCATTTTATATTATAATTTAGCACCATATAAATATACATATTAAGTATGAATGTCTGCGTGTGTTTTTATTTTTGTGTACGTCTTTACAAAATGCAGAAAAAAAATATTATTTATCATAAAATGTAACACGGATACACTTTATAAAGAGTACAGAGGAAAATATTTAAAAATTATGTAATTATTATGTATTATATGTATAGTATTCGTTTGTAGACATTTGTCTGTAAGACATGAATAATCAATTATAAAAAAAAAGAGTAACAGCCTGTGCATATCCCACAGCTGGGCAGAGGCATCTTTTACCATTGAGGAAAAGGCTTGGAGTTTATACCACTACGCTGCATAATAAAATGATCTTGACAGTGGCTTTGACATAGACTACATGTGTAGTGTGCAGAGGATCATAGCGGTGAGGGCGATGGCGGCGAGACTTCTTACCACTACCCTCATTACCCACGGTAATCCGCCCTGGGGACTCTACCGTCCAGGTCCCTGAATAGACGGAGTAGGTGCTGCTGGTTTTTTATTGGGTATTCCGGCACAATCAGCGCCGATTTGCCCTTATACCTTCTCACTTCATATGGAGAAACGCGTAAATAAAAAAAGGCTTTGATATAGAAATCTAATCGAAATTTGTTTTAACATTTAGTGTTGTGCCTGCTCACAAAATTCACGTGAGTACTGATTTTTTCATTTTGTGATCATAATTCTCAACTTCAATAATAATAAAATATGTTTGTGTCAAAAAAAAACTCATACATTACATGTAGAAATACTGCACTGAAATTCGACCTTGAACCTCTAATCCCGCCGAAAGAACATTAACTAGTTAAACGACACATTAAAATTTAAAAAATATATTAAAGAGATTTTAATACTTGTAATGTTCATAAATTGTTCACCTTATTTAGAGCTCCCATACAACAATGGATATTATATTGTTAACAATACAAATACTGAAGTCGGAAATCAAGCAACACTGTGAACGGAGACTTACGTTCGGGCCACTAACAGCGAGATTTTTTTTTGTATAAGTCACGACAACCGGCTAATGAGGTACTTAGACAATTTCATTCGAGTTGAAGCGATTGATATTATTTTCATTTTAAAATAATAAATACTTATATCGTTTCTTTACATATTGTGTTTTTTTACAAACAAATTCGATTTGAATCGTATACTATTCAATAGATTTGTGAGCCCATTGTCGTAAGTACCTGTCCATAGACATTGGTTATTAATGACCTGTTAAAATCAGCATCTTTAAATACCTAAATAAATATAAGCTTGGCTACTTTGTTAAAAATGATAAACTCCAAACTGGATATATTTTCACATGTCCTTTTAAGCGTATGATTTATAATTTTATTTTATATAAGCTGCCATTCCGGTTTCGCACGGGTAGAATTAAGTCTTACATAAAACGTTTAAATTGAATAACAAACATATCATACAAAAATAATCTTATTTTTTTTTTAAAATAAACCTTTTTGCGTCTAGCAAACGAACCCGCCAGATTTTTATTACAATCGGATGAATGCCTTAGGAACGCATCGAAGACAAACATTCATTTTTATTTAAATACATATTTATAGCGTATAAGTATTCATTTGTAAATTTTTTTATAGAATACCATACTCGCATACTCAAATTCCATATGAAGTAACCCCTAAAATATTAGGTAGTGTGGACGAATGCTAATGAAAGTTCTTGTATTATTCTAAAGCAGAACGTCAAAAGTATATCAGATATAAAGGTTATACTTACGTGCATTTTATTTGTAAACTGCATATAGATATGTTATGTAATGTAATGTAACAGCATGTGAAAGTCCCACTGCTGGGCTATAGGCCTCCTCTCCTCTTTTTGAGGAGAAGGTTTGGAGCTTATTCCACCACGCTGCTCCAATGCGGGTTGGTGGAATTCACATATGGCAGAATTTTCAGTGAAATTAGACACATGCAGGTTTCCTCACGATGTTTTTTTTTAAATGTATAGGCTAGCGCTTGACTGTTATCACACCTGATGGAAAGTGAGATACAGTCTAAGATGGAGCGCGCTTGTCTAGAAGGTGCCTATTCACTCTGGACTTGAAGGTACCCATATTGTAGGTGGTGGGGAAAACGGAGCGTGCATATCAGAAACGAGGAAGCAAATCGTTTCGTACGTTTCGTACGTGTCTTAAATACGTACGTTCCTTCACCGTAAAGCACGAGATGAATTATAATCACAAATTAAGCATTTGAACCCACGATCATCGGTTAAGATTCACGCGTTCTTACCACTGGGCCATCTCGGCTGCATATAGATAAACATTTTTAATTACATTAAAGTAAAAATTAAAATAATATTTCAAAAATCCTAAAACGCTCTTTTCATTTCCGTCCACTAGACTACACTATTCACAGCGCCAATCTCACCGAATGAATACACCATCCAATATGGCGTCCCATGACATGGCATTCAAGTCTCTATGAATAAATGAGTCCAAGTTTTTAACCTGTTCCTTGTAAACAGTTCAACCAGACACAATCAACACTTTTATCTATGGCTTGTCGAAAATGTTTTCATTAACGAGCGCTTTGTGAAATATTTTGTATACAATCTTGTTGGTGACGCAAATATTGCGATACCATCCGTATTTCCATAGAAGAGAAGAGAAGAGAAGAGAAGTACATGGGGGTAAGATCATTACCGATTGATTAATCGTGAGCCCTCCAAAACTATAGTTCGTAGACGTTGACAATCACTAAGAACGGATTTTATACAACCAAACGTTTTCCTCAATGGAAGAAATACATTTATAGAAAACATAGATTTTTATAAAAATTAAATTTTCATTTTCAGTATTATATTTCGAAATTATTCAAAAACTTTATTTTATACTTATGATCAATATATTCAATATTGCAAAACTGCGGTTTGTTTTATTAAATACACAAAAAACAGAAGCCTTTAAATTATTTTGGTATTGAATTCAAACTTAAATAAATTATTACTGTGAAAAAATTTGTATTAACTAAAACTATTTGGGAAATTTAAATATTTGCTACGTGGCGTTGCTTATGTAATTAAGCGCCAAGTGCACGTTTTATTTCCATAACAGTGAGATTGCACCATAAATCAAGATGGCGGCCGTGAGGGCTTTACCATTCGCATTTAATTAAAGTCATGAACAATCATCTCTGTGAATTATTTGTTCATAAATATCATTACTGTAAGCTTTTGTTTCTTAGTAAAGCTTTATGCTCTTTAGTTATCGCTTTGCATAATTCATACTAGAAATAAATCATTAAGCACATGACATACACGCGTCGTTTTATGCGTCAGGTTTCACTAAAATGTTCCATAGAGAAATTTGCTCTCAAGAACTGAGGAAGATTCTATTCAAAATAACTTTTTTGTTTTGTATAATGTTTGCGTTCGTCAGATATTTAATCTTCTTTATAAATAATTCTAAAAAAAATTATAAATATAAGTTTTTTTCAAGAAATTTTGATTTTTATTTAAAATTACTTTAATAAAATCTCTCTTAATGTATCTTTGTTTTATGGGAATATTTTTTCGAAATAATACAAGTATTTGTCAACATTTTCGTGTTAGTTTTGTAAGAAATAGATCTCAACATGCAATCCGCAATGTTCGTAAAACTAATTCAAAGTCCACCAGTTTCCCGCCATAAAGAGTATCAGTCAACGTTCTTGTTGCCAGATTAAAAATATAGATTATTATTGATTAATATAAAAATGACAGATACTCTCCAGTAATATTTAATAATAATTCGTATCACATCTAATATTATATATTACAATATGATTTAGTCTTACAGTATTTACTCATTAGTTTTATCCGTACTTATAAACGTTGTTTAGCGGTTAATTAATTAAACAATGTTATATTTATTTTTTCGAATGTCAGATGAATAATGACAAAAGGAAAGAAACCAGTATTTAACTAAGTAGTTACTAAGTAACGTTTTATAAGTAAGGCCGTATATGTTTTCAAAAACTTACCTTAAAAGGGTGGCATGGTAAGGCGTTGAGTGTAGGTAAGTCCAAAGGTAAACACGAGTCAGATGGTCCCTCACCGAATTTGTCGTTTGTTTTACTTCGAGTATTCTCCGTACGGGATTTAGTTTATTTGCGAAATGAGTTAACAGACAAATAAAGGAATTCGACGTACAAAGTCTTATATATGTGAACAAGATCGAAGTTTTGTACGAATTTATATATAATATATTAATGTTATTCTACCTACCTGGGATACAAATCTATTAAAGGAAATAAAGGTATCCATTAAAAGTGTTGTGTTTAACTAGTATTTAATTTATTAAAATCATACACAATGATATTATTATACACAAGTACATTTGTGAAAAAAAGAGAAATAAATGGTAATTTAATTAAAATTCACAATAAAAAAGTAACAGTGACAATCGTTTTATATGTAAAGATGAAACTAATAACACCTAATTCCGACTTTGCAAAGTCAATAAATCCTTCTCGGGCACAGTGATCGTTTTTTTAATAAGATTCAGAGGTTGTTATTAACTTTACCTATTAATAAATTTAAATCTTGTGTCGAAAAACCTTTGATAAATAAAGTTATTTTTATAGATTAGGAAGGCGGACGAGCATATGGGCCTCCTGATGGTAATTAGTAACCAAACGCCCTTAGACATTGGCACTGTAAGAAATGTTTACCCATCGCTTACATCGCCAATGCGCCACCAACCTTGGGAACTAAGATATTATGTCCCTTGTGCCTGTAATTACACTGGCTCACTCACCCTCCAAACCGGAACACAACAATATCAAGTACTGCTATTTTGCGGTAGAATATCTGATGAAGATTTGATTTATTATATTTTAGGTAGTGAGGACCGATTGCGTAACTAACGCCTAGTAAATAGTCGAATTAAGAAGAATATGAAATTAAAAGTCACTAGTTACGTCGAACACACAAACACTACACAATATATATATACAACAACAGTCAGACACGGTAAAGAAATGATGTCTTTGTGATCTCTTTACTAATCGAATCTCAGTACTCGACGTCGTTACAGTTTCAATATCATTATTGAATAAATATTAATTAATAGGATGTTTCTTTTTTTTTCAGCATCCCGATCTTGAGCAGTCCATCCCGTACCTGCAACCTTTTTTAAATCGTCGGTCCATCTTGACACAGGGCGTCCTGCTCGCTGAGCGATCTTAAATTTGTGGACCAGTCCTACGGTGAGTGTCCACGTTTCGGCACCGTAAGTCATTACAGGTAGGACGCACTGATTAAAGACCCTGGTCTTAAGCGACTGTGGGATCGACGATTCAAAAATTTGACGCAACGTCCCGAATACCACCCAACCCAAACGTATTCTTCTTTTAGTCTACTTCTCTAAGTTGTGCCGGCCAAGTTGTATAGTTTGGCCCAGGTAAATATATTTCTGCATAACTTCAAGTGGAGAGCCATTTACGACCACTGGTCCCGGGGATACATGTTGGTTTGCCATAATTTTGGTCTTTTCAATGTTTATCCCGAGACCTACTCGTCTAGAAGAATCGCTCAGATTGTTTAGCATATTTTTCAAATCCTGCAGTCTCCACCATGATGACAATGTGTAATGTGTTGGCCATTTATATGAATGCCGCGTCCGTTCCAATCGAGCGTCTTGAAGACGTCCTCCAATGCATTGGTAAAAAGTTTTGGTAAGACTAAATCTCCCTGTCTTACCCCGCGATGCAATTGGATTGGTCTTGTGCTCTGATCATGTACCTGGACGGTCAGGGTTGCGGCCTCGTACAAACACTTCTTGAGGCCTTTAGCTCAGCAGTGGGACATTCACAGGCTGTTACTGTTACTGTTACAAACACTTCAACACCTGGACATACCGACAGTAAATTACCTATCTCTGCATGGATTCCAGAATAGCCCAGGTCTCGATGGTATCGAAGGCTTTTTCGTAGTCTACAAACGCAATGCATAGAGGCTGATTATATTCCTCGGTCTTCTGTATTATTTGCCTAAGTGTGTGTATGTAGTCTACGGTACTAAAGCCTTTTCGAAACCCAGCCTGCTCAACGGGTTGGAAGTCATCGAATTTTCGGGCAGGACGATTTGGCTTAAAAGTGAAATGGTGCAGTAGTTTTTCAGAAAAGCTTTATAGCACCCTTCTTTAAAAA
Source organism: Nymphalis urticae (assembly GCA_905147175.2). Classification (NCBI taxonomy): domain Eukaryota; kingdom Metazoa; phylum Arthropoda; class Insecta; order Lepidoptera; family Nymphalidae; genus Nymphalis; species Nymphalis urticae. The sequence goes on from LR990001.1 coordinate 10,523,515, forward strand.
CAACACCACCATATTTTTGCTTTATGTCTTCGGTGTGCCTCCTGCTTTGAGAAGCTCTGAGGTAATTCCATCATCTCCTGGAGCCTTGTTGTTTCCAAGTTGTCCGAGAGCAATCGAAATCCGCCCAAATCGATGTCGGGAAGATCGTCTGATAAGTGGCGTGTCAGTCTGGCTCGTGGATCATCCGCACTGTAGGACTCAGGTGGAGGTATTCGTGATGAGTATAAATTGCCATAGTACTTTTCGACTTCAGCTAGATTCTCTGGTTTTGAGGTGACGTGGTTATGCCTTGTGTGGTTCTGAGTTTTATCAGATGACAACAGGAGGTATGTGACTTTGCAAGAACCTTTGAGCCCTATGGTTGTATTGAGTTATATGGTTGTATTGAGTGCTATGGCATTTTCAATATTCCGGGCATTCGCTCGTTTTGTGTCAAGTCTTAGTAGTTTTTTAACCTTCCTGTTAAGTGCTTGACACTCAGATGGCGTTATATTCTGCTGTTCTCGTCTCCTCGTCATCTCGTTCAGAGTCTCGCCTGAGAGCTTCGACTTACGTCCATTGCTCTTTTATCGAAAGTAATTTTGGCCTACTTCGCGGATGACACGCACCAGACTATTGGTGGCGTCGTCAATGTCCTGCCTGGTTTCCAACATGGCAAATCGGTTCTGTAGTTCCAGCTGGAAGCTTTCGCAACCAGTTTCAACCTGGGGCAGAGTTGGTCTAAGAGTCGACTTCATTAACCGCGATCGCTCGATTTTAGTGTTAATATTCGGGGTGCCTCTTACCAAGCACACTTCCAGTGTTTACCCTGTTGATCACGGAGACATCCCTGAATATTTAGCGCTTATTGGATAAAATGAAGTCGATCTCATTCATCGCTATATTATCGAGGCTTCGCCAAGTCCACTTCCATTGGTGCATTTTCTGGCAAAATGAATTCATCAGAAATAATCTCTGAGCCTCGAGGAAGTTTACCAGTATTTGCCCCGATGATTCCTGCGCCCATAGCCGAATTTTCCTACCCTCGATTCCACATCTTCTTGTACGCCCACTTTGGCATTGAAGTCACTCATAACAATTGTGTAGAAGGTACTGGTACGAGACATAGCTTTCACTATGTCTTCGTACATGGCTTCGACCTCTTCGTCATTGTATGTAGACGTTGGATCATACACTTGTATAACCTTCAAGGCATACCTCTTGGTTATCTTTAAGACAAGATATGCCACCCTCGCCGACACACTGCCAACCTCAAACCGGCATCTAGTGCCATCATGTCCTCGCCCTGTCTTCTGATAAACCTACTATATCCCAGTTAATACGACTTAACTATACCTCCAGTTCTGTCAGATGTTCGTCCACCCGCAGAGAGCGTCCATTATACGTGCCCAGAAACAGTCACCGTTTATGGTACCCTGCCGTAGCCTGGGGATTCTTAGCACCCCCCATCGCACCGTTACCATGGCCGGTACCGTGGCCAGGAATAGTGCGATTACCGGGAATTGGGGGCCGTGGATTTGTGTCGTCGCTCATAGGGGGGTATTTGCCTTAGTCACCACGCATGGCAGGCGGGTTGGTGATCGCTGTGGATGAATTCTTTCACTAATAGCGCTGCTGTCCGCTATCAGAATTTGAATTTTCGGATTCCAGCATTTGTGTAGTTATACCACCACGATTTCGGTCGCCAGAGCCTCGTTCGTTGATTAGCAGGATGTACCACGAGCAGGTGACGTTGACGATAGGGAGCCTAGGTTGTTGTTGACCCCCCAAATATTACATCCAAATTTTTCTTCTTCTTCTTTTCTTCCTTTAAAACTTTTGAAAAATAAATTTATAATATTATGTTATAAATAGACTTATTAATAAAGCCAAAAGTTAAGTTTTTTTTAAATATAAGATTTAATTAATCTCATTCGACACTACTTTACGACAGTTTCCAACCACAATTTTTATCAAGCTAATAAAACACTTGAAAATTCAGTCGTACTTGTTTGTGTTTTATTCACGTACTCTAATAACCAGGCTATTACGCCAAAAAATATACCACGCCAATTATTATGTGTCGCAAAGCATGTGATCTAAGATTTGACAAAACTTTTGCACAAATATTAATATTTTGCGGAATAATATACAGGGTGACTGGTGAATTAGGATCAATATTTTAGGAGCATAATCGGTACATGATTCTCATTCGAATTATGTAAAAAAAATAGGTACTTAATTTTTGACCAAATTTACAAAAAAATTACTTTAAATAAATAAAGTGTGGACATATTTCCGCGGCGCGTGCGGCGTGGTGATTGCCCCCCCGCAACCCCTGCCCCGCGGCTTATTAGTATTAGTAGGTTAGTAGGTTAGTCGGGCGAGCGCCGCCGTAAGGTTCGTCCATCTTCCCGCGCGCGCGCCCCTAGCGATCGATCTTACGCGTATACCTAATGTTTCGTGTGTGAGTGTGACCCGTAATTAGTAATTAGGTATGGCTTATCAATACACAAATGCAGAATAATGTGAGTACTGTGAGTAGTAAAGTGACCCATTCGTGTTAAAGCGTGTGAAAGACAATATGCGTAAACGTGCCGAACTGTGTATCACACGAGCAGGAGCTCACTTTGAACATTTATTAAGGTTAGTGTAGTTATGTAGGTAAATAGGTAGTTAAATGATTGACAATCGTTGTAAATAAGTATGATTCAATTTTTAAATACGCCGGAAATACCAAGATAGGTAAACAGTTAATTTTTGTCCCAAGTTCATATCATTTACATAGTCAACAAATTTGTTGCTTAAACGAGTGAAATATTTTGGTATTTTTGCCTGTTCTAAGCCAGGTTTAAAGTATGAAGGGGGATTGGATCATGCTTGTTTATCAAAGGTAGCCTGCTACCCTGTTAACACGCGGCGGCGTTTGGACGTAGGGAAAGTACCGCGCGATAACTAAATGTACCTAACGGTGTTGTGTCGTCAGCGCAGCTAGGGCGTCCACATGACGCGATTATTTCATTGGATTATGAGAAGGAGAAAGTGTTTCATCACATCTGTGTTTGCACACACTTCTGTGCTATAATACGTCCTACGCTGTTGACTGATCTCTCTTAATTAATGAATGGTCTTGATATTTCGTCACAGTTTTTGTGTTTCGGTTTGAAGGGTGAGTGAGCCAGTGTAATTACAGGCACAAAGAACATAAAATCTTAGTTCCAAAGGTTGGTGACGCATTGGCTATGTAAGCGATGGTTGACATTTCTTACAGTGCCAATGTCTAAGGGCGTTGGTGACCAATTACCATCAGGTAGCCCATATGCTCGACTGCCTTCCTATTCCATATAAAAAAATATCGATTGGAATACATAATCAAGCCGAAGGGTCTTACCATAAGGTGACTTAATTATTCATATGCATTTACAAAGTACACAAAACGAAAAAACTAATAATATCAAATGTCAATAAGGACTAATGTTGATACTTAAAATATATTCTAAATGAATTTGATGTAATAAATCATTATACTTGCACTAATTTAAGTGGTTGAAGCTTGGTGATGATATTTTTATAACGTTCAACCAAATGACACGCAAGGGAGCACCTCGTAGCAGACCGTAGCTAGTAAAGTGCTACGACTGTGTGAATCTAGACTTTTTACGGAGTAGTTTTTGTTTTTATTATATATTATTATTATTTTATAATATTATTAAGTTAGATATATTAATTTGTTTAGGAAATATACTTAACATACTAATGTTGTAATAAATTAATTGCTCTATGTCTCTCTCGTCTATATTCTACTCGTATTATGAAGAAAATTGACTGGTATTTAAATTATAAATAAATGTACATAATGGTAATATCATAAGTATGTTAAAAATATTAAAAAGTTATTATAAATAGCAGACAATTGACTAAGAATTTGAATATTAATAATAAAATAATAAAAGGGCTTGTTATTATAAGGTTTTGTATTGTGTACTACAAAGCTATGATGAGCTCGAAGAATAACTAACATTAACTTAGTTTACTTGTAAAAGAATTATTATAAAAACCTTCGCTCGGTTATAATAATTCGTTATAAAAAAATATCCTTTTATTATACGTCACCTATCTTAAGAAAAACATTATCTAAATACAAAACTTGAACCGTCTTCGAGATGCACAGTAAAAATTATTAATGTAATTAATTATAATATTATGTATTCGCTAATATCCGTGCCGAGACAACTAGGCAACTTAGCGGCTAGAACACTTGAGTCATAACTCGAAATCTTTCTTAATTTGTGTTTATAATTCATGTTGTGGTAAGTGGTGAACGAAGAATCATGAGGAATTCTGTATGTATTGTATGTAAATCTGCTACATATATTTACCAACTCATTGAAACAGCTTGAATAAATTCCAAAACTTAGCCTATTCTTAGCAATGGGATATTTAAATTTTGGTACTTATAAAATTTAAGAAAAAGCATATAGGACACTGTAAGTTTTAGATGAACATTATTTTATCTAAATGACTAAAAAATATATAAGTACAACACGACCTAATTGAATGACAGCGAATCCTCATTAAAGCTTCAAGTTACCGATCTTAATTGCAATTTTGTTGTTCCAACTTAAACCCATTAAACAAAAAATATCTCAGACATTAAAAGTGGTCCAACGTATTTTAATTGTGGTTCTTTTCCACTAAGGCCAGGGGTCTTTTAATACCTTGTAGAGCTTGTGGTCGTCCCAATGGACGTTAGTGATTAAAACGCTTTGAAAATTTTACCCTCTAAAACACTATATTAAAGAACAAAGGCAGATGATAAATTAGGTTATATAGAACATTTCAACAGCAATATAAGCTGTACTTAATTATTATATAAATGTCACGTGACGTATGGTAAATTAAAAACATCTTTTCACTCATCATGAATTTTAGTTATAGAAAACCAATAAATATACGGATTAAAAAAAATAAAAAAAAATGTTTAAATAACACAGTAAATTAGACTTGGTGCAAGGTAGGGTAGGTAGGTAGGTTGGTACCAACCCAGACGGGCTTATCACATATTTAACTGCCTGACAGCAGTACTTTTTATGTATCTGTTGCAAGGGTGATATCCATGGTGACCACTTTCTATCAAATATGTAAAAAAACGTTAATGGTACACAATCAAACGTAGGAGCAATGAAATATATGTGCCACGCACACATAAGGTAAAAGAAATCGGCTGTGGAGAACGTGATGCCGTTTGCGAGCACACGAGTCGGAGTCTCCTGCAAGGCGTGCCAATCGATATTCCATATCAATAATAAGTTTTAAGCAAACATACAAAAACCAATTAAATTTATATTTGCTACTAGCAAATAAAATAAAACTCTATTGGTTTGCACTCAAATTCAAATTACAAGTTGGAAATATTCAACTGTAGAAAGTAATTAGTTGTTAATACTAAATTTAAAAGGGACTCGCCCTTAAATTTGTATTAAGAGTCTGTGTTAAGTAACTGAAGTCGGTTCCTTGTGTTCAGACGAGTTCGACTCGGCCTAGCGAAACGAAGATAAATTAGATTCGAAACTTCCGCGAGATGAATCAATTTCGGATGCTTAGAGAACCAGAACTGATATCTTGATAATTTTCATTACAATTAATATTTAAAATTTCCAAGCCAATCTAGTAGTAGTATATACAGTCGAGTTTTACTTAGTGTTAAGGGCATTGTGCAGCTCGTCTGGGTAGGTACCACTCACTCATCAGCTATTCTACCGCAAAACAGCAGTAATTGGTATTATTGTGTTCTGGTTTGAAGTTTGAGTGAGCCAGTGTAATTACAGGCACAAGGGACATAACATTTTAGTACCCAAAGTTGGTGGCGTATTGGCGATGGTTAACATTTCTTACTTTGCCAATGTCTATGGGCGTTGGTCACCACTTACCATCAGGTAGCCCATTCGCTCATCCGCCATAATATATAAAAAAAGCTTATTTCAGTAACCACTTGAGGGATTTTTATTATATTTTCACTAACAGCAGAATAATTTACGAATAAGAATTCAGGTATAATATGATTTATGTATATTTTTTGCAAATTAGTGAAGGTCTGAGTAACCATTTACAATGGAATTCCAAATGAAATTAAAAAAAAAAACATCGCGATATAAACTGGTATATACCGGTTTGTTTCGGATATTCCGCCACATGTTTATCAACCAATGTGCACTAGAGCGGCGTATAAGCTTAAAACATCTGGTTGTTAAGAGGCGAGAATATATATAAATTATTATATTCACATAATTGTCTTATTAATGTTGTTAATAAGCAATTGTACTATAATTTTATAAGATGATTCGAGCTAAAATATGATTATAATTCATATTTTAAGTATAAGTACTTCAGGTACGAATAACTTGAGTCAGAACATCGGACATGCTAACATATACGGTTGGTCGGTTTCTAGTCCTCATCTTCCAATCTAATTTACCAAATTCTTTGACAATTACTAGAATGGATTTATTGGAGATCTAGTTGAATCTTTATTCCGCTTCTGTAAGCGGAAACTATGTAAACCATTTAAAGGCTGATGAAAGGCCTTTCATCAAGTACTCGTCACAAAATATATTTTGCCAAAAATTTTGTATAGCATTTGATAAATAACTACCGCATAAGATATAAGATTCTAAATATAATACATAGATGAATGATAATAGAGACTAATTATATGTTTATATAATATATAATATGATAATATGAATACATATCGTTTGTTGTGCTATATTTACTTTTAAAAAGGGAATTACAGATTAGCAATATTTAATTTCAAATATAATAAAAATTTGGTCACTTTCCAATAAACATTTTAATGTAGTTTAGGAGAAAAGTTTAATGTACTACAATTAGTCTTGCAATGATTTAAGAAATTGTATTGTGCTTGCGTTTGCTCGCGATGCAACTTTGATTCTTCATTGCAAAACTTATTGAAGTAAAAACAATGTTTTTTTAATAATACTTAAACCATTATCAATCTTATTCCATTGTAATAAAGACTTACATTACCGCAAACCGAAAGTTTGTCTCAAGATGAAGCAGGTTCGTAGTTATACTAGTTTACAAGAATTGGAGAGAAACCAAAATAGTCCTTATTCCTTATTCAAAAGATCCATCCGATGAGAGAACAGGAATTTGTCTTAAGATAAAGCGGTTCCAGTTCTGGTCGATCGAAAATAGTCTTTTAACGGTTGTAATAAGGATCATCTTGAACTGGTAATTTATTTTATATAATGTACCCTGCCGACGGTCCTGTACCTACACAGAAGTAGAAAAACTTGATGTGATATTTTGGCAAGATATATTTTTAAGGCAGTCGATTAAATAGGCAAACACATCTTGACTCTTCAATCGTAAGTTATCACATAACCTTTGACTATATAGGAATAATAATAACTAAAGTAACGTAAGTCAAGCAACTAACTTATTTTTTTAATTTATACTCGAAAATTAATTTAAGTGAGTTAAGATACTCGATAATATTTTTTGATATATATACTCAACGAATCATTCAACATTCATCAACAAATCATCATCACAATCGTTGCCACGCAAAGTCGGACCGCGTATTAAAACTATATAATATGTTGTTTGTTCTGAGTTATTACGCTTTTCTTTCGAAGTTTATATTACATTTGTTTACTTACTATTTATTTAACCTGAATTCATTTCGATTCGAAGATAAATATTATTATAAATTTCTGAATTTAATACAAAAGTTTCACGATTTAAAAGAGAGAAGTTTGCATGCAATGAAAAACATATAAAATATTCAGTATGATTTTGGAATCATTATCGTTCATTTAATCTATTACTGTAATTATTATAAGAATCAAGGGCAAGTATCAAATGGTCACGCGTCGCGATATCTAATGAATGATACTCGTAATTAATTCAGTTTTCACACGAATTATTGTGCCAAATGAAAATTTAACTGCGTCGACGAAATTATGCTAACTGAACATAGGACCTCTGATGAAAGTGAATTACTTGTTACATAAACTGATAATTTCAGCTATTTGAATTACGCTGTAACTTGCGATATAATTTGAGTCATTATAATCACGGTACGGTACGGTAACAGCCTGTAAATGTCCCACTGCTGGGCTAAGGCCTCTTCTCCCTTTTTGAAGAGAAGGCTTTGGAGCTTATTCCACCACGCTGCTCACATGTGGCAGAATTTCAGTGAAATTAGACACATGCAGGTTTCCTCACGATATTTTCCTTTACCGAAAAGCACGAGATGAATTATAATCACAAATTAAGCACATGAAAAACGGTTAAGATTCACGCGTTCTTACCACTGGGCCATCTCGGCTTGTCGTCCTACAGTCATTATAATGTTATTATAAAAATATTTCACATCAAAATTAAACATTATATAGTTTCTTGTCTAAGATATATAGTACGGTGATAAATTATCTGTCAGATTGTTTAAGCCAAAATATAATTATAAGCTACCATTACATTTATAAACCAAACTTCCTCCACCACGTCTGTCTTTCTTAACGCGTTAAAATCATAATTTTCGAATGAGTTATCATACGGTTTCCACCAGTGAGTGATTCATGAAATTAGAATTGAATAATTAATTAAGGATTTGTGTAAATTGGTTGAAATATGCCGTTGATTGTTGAAGATTATGTCGGAAAAGATCGTGCCGACTGGAAGCTTTATTGATTTTCGCCGCTTAAACAAATATAGATATATCTAGTACGAAACGTTAACGGTTTTATTCATAATAAAACCCTTATCGAAGGTATAAACCTATTCTAGTTAAAACGACATTTAAGCCTATCAAACCTTCGATAAAAATCTTTATTCATAATCGTTTGATAAACCTCCGATAACTATAATGCCTTTATTGTACATAATATTGCCAAATCATAGAAAAATGGTAAAACGTGAATGGTAGAAAATGGTTTAAACGAGTTTTTATCTATGGACAGGACAGGACAGGACAGTTATTTCTTCTTCCCGACTGTACTGGCCGTCCTCGCGTTTGGACTCTACTACCACTTAACATCAGGTGGAGTAGAGTCATTTGCCCTCCCGGCAAATATAAAAAAAAAAAAAAAAAAAAAAGGAACAAAAAAAAAATTGCATCTTAAGTCTCAAACATCGTGTCTTTGTTATATTATTATGCTTTCTGATCGTATCCTTTTTCGTATTAGTTTTGTGTGAATGATTTTGAGTAATTTGTATATGGGTGTGCATTTTATTTTCACGACTTTCAAGGATTCTTTTTTTTTATATTATGCCATTGACTGCCTCGTTGGATTGCCATCCCATCGGATTATGAGAGCTAGGGGATAGAGAGTGCACCTGTGTTTGCGCACACGCTTGTGCACTATGATGTGTCCTGCGCAGTTGGCTAATCTCTCTTGAGATTGGTCGCCGTGACCGAAATCGCTCTGAAGGACCTTATTATTATGCTCTTTGGATATTGTCAATTATTTATAAAAAGTACATACTATTGATAAAGTTTATTATTTATTACAATTAATATATAATAAAATTTTATAACTAAATAAGTGTTCAAAATTTATTGTTCTGTAAACATACTATACACATATTATTATGACGGACATTGATATAAGTTAACCTAGATACGAAAGTCTTACATTCAATATGTATTTCCTAGGAAATAAAATAAATGACATTGCCACTTCTAGAGAACTCATCTAAATACGGGCAGTTCGCTTTTAACAATGAAATGGGTCAAACCTCAACGCTTGACTGTTAATTCCAATCGATGGTTCCGTTGTAAATATTGAAGGAACTTGTTTTAATCAGAATGCCTGTAAAATTTGCTTATAGAACTTTCGTTATTTTACGACTGTGTTTGACATTAACAGCAACGATTTAAGTTTGTCGGTCAGATGTTAGCAACGAATGGCTGCGCAGATTTCATTTTTTAAATAATTTCGGATTGTGAATTTGTTTAGTGCAAAGCAAGCTGTTCTTGAGGCTCGAAATTTGAATTCACAACAATAACAGCAACGATTTAAATTCGCCGGTTCGAAATTAGCAACGAATGGCATCGCAGATTTCATTTTTTGGAAGCCATCCCGCTTGTGACTTTGGCTAGAGATAAAATGCAGGCAGTTCTTGAGGCTGAAAACTTGAATTAATCATGTTTCTAATAACATACTTTTGAAACACGTAATTTTACAGACACACAAGGACAAAAACGGTGAAGTTTAAGTAAAACCTTTAAAATAAATGTGATCATTAGAGAAACGTAGTCTCACGCTGACAAAGCCATAATATAATATTATTACCCGCGGGACAAGCATCGGCTTATATAATCGTGTAAAACATCTCTATGGAATACTTTGAGTGAATTTTGTGTCAAATTCGAGTCAAAACTTATTTAGGGCACGCAAGCAACGTGATGAAAGAAAATGAATGCTCTCGTTTCCATAGGATACATAAATGGACCAGTTTAAATATGTCGTGTGACGATAAACTTCAAAGCTTATTTTCCCCTTATCAAACATACATATTATGGAGTTTAAAGATGATTAAAGTCATTTTTAATTTAGTCGTATAATATAATGTATAGTGTTTTCACTTCTAATACTGGATAAGCTTGCAATAATGAATTTTGTATTTATCGTTAGTATAATTAAAAGAATCATTTTATTGGAATACTTTTGAATATTTTCCTTATCATTTGAATTTTATAATAAAAAAATATCTCTAAACGAAGAAGGAACGTGGACAGTGTTTTACATGTAATACTTGTCTTCTTTCACTAGGTCTTTCATAATTATTCTTATATTACTCTATTTATTCTATTTAATTAATTCCGTAAATCATGATTAATTTCTTAATTTCATTATATATTATATAACAAAGGGAGACAAATACCAACCGCACGAAAGCTGTGTCTCCTGAAACTCCTATTTAATTGAGAACTGGATGAAGTTCACTCTGACCACACTTCTCATATTATATTAATGTACGTTTATGTACACCGTCTTTGTAAATAGTGCATTAGTAATCTGTTTTATGTTAATAAAGAATGTGTTTTATCCGCGCAGTACGTTCGTGTTTTGTTCAGGTGCGTATCAAAAACACGTTTGACAGTGTCCTGTCGCCGAATTGTACACATGTAGGAAGATTAAAGACTGAATAAGCTGTATGTGTTGTGATATTAAAGTGTATAGTTACATTTTACTTTTATCCAATATAATAATAATAGTTTTTACGTTCTGGCTTCGCTCGAATAGAATAATATAAGGAATAATAATAGGTATATACATAAAAAAAAAATTTATTGAAGGATATAATATTGTTTTTTGCGTGGGAACAAACAGACAAATGAACATTGAAGGTAGATACTTGCCTTTCACGCTGAAGGTTGTGGGTTCGATTCCCACCTAGAACAGACATTTGCGTGCATAAACATGTCCGATTGTCCTGAGCCTGGGTGTAATTATCTATATAATTATGTATTTACGAATGTTTAGCTTGGGATCAGATGGTCGTGTGTGAATAATGTCCCAGGATATTAATTTATTATTATTATTCATTTTTAATTATTAATATGGACAAACGGATACTGTAATTATAGAAAATAAATAATTGATACTAATCAATTTTCAACACTATTAATTCCTAACAAGTATACAGTTATTTTCACGACTAAAAATAAAAAAACCAAAATTTACTTTATTCAAATACGCTTAAAAGCAATTTTGAATGGACATTTTACAATTTCAATTTTATTATAAAACTGCCACTGGTATTGAATGTAGAAAAATAACCGACAAGAAAAATATACTTACTCTTTTTAATAATCTTATACTATATATTTATATATTCTATGCTGCCTCTGGTCTAGCAAGGCCGCAGACCCGGTGCTGAGTTCAAATCCCAGGTCAGACAAAATGGGATTTTTCTGTCAAAAATTCTCAATAGGAATTAGGAAAGTATGTCGACGTTATCCAATAAGTGTATTTTACATTAGACTATCTTAAACCAAACTAGGACAAAATGCACCTCTTGTAAGATTAGGTAAAACATATAATAAATATTCAATGTCACTTGACATATTTGAGGACTCCATTAATAAATACAAAAAATATATTCTGGAGTTATTATTAGAATACAAAACAAAACATATGTTGTAAGCATGTAAATTTAAGAAATTAATGAAAAAATGTATTCAATGTTATTATTCATTTTTTATTTTTATACTTAAATTTCGAAATTTCTAATCAATTACTATTTATTGTTTTCTTTTTTAAATTATTTTGTTATATGTTATTAATGTGATAAATGATATGAGTGTACTAGTTTATAATATTTTTTTTAGCTTTATTTTCAATGTTATTAATCATTATTATTAATTTATTTTTAAATCTTTTAATTTTCAATACAAATTTAGTTAGCAATTGTTAGTATTTCAGAATTATAAAAATATTGCTTATGTTGTAATCTGTCATAAGTAATACAAAAAAAAATGTATATTGTACCTTAGAATGCATGTTGTGGCCGTCTTAAAGAGTCGCAAATTTTATAAAGTTTGAATGTGTTTTTATTATTACATGTGTAAGTGTTGTGACTGCTGATGGTCCTTAATAAAAAAAAAAATAGCAGCCCGGAGTCTGGAAGGTGGTAGTGTGTACACTCCATCGCCGACCTTGGCTCGGAAAGCACGTAAAGCCGTTGGTCCTGCGCCTGAACACTTTTCGGTCGTGTCGGATTGCCGTCCCATCGGATTATCAGAGTTAGGGAATAGAGAGTGCTTCTGTGTTTGCGCACACACTTGTGCACCATAATATGTCCTGCACAGTTAGATAATCTCTTTTGAGATTGGCCGCCGCCGCCGAAATCATTCTAGAGGACCTTATATATCCTGTATGAACATCAACGAATATCATCCTTGCTCTTCTATCATTGATCTTTACTTCCTTGGTTTGTTTTTCTTGAATCACCACCGACGTGGTGCAAAAAATAAACTATATATATTATTTTGATTGAATGTATAAGTTCAATGTGTGTGAATGTTATTTACAGGCAGCTTCACAATCACAATTTCAGGATTATAATTTTAATTGCCATCCGTTTATTTTTGTATGTCTACTATTGCGTGTATTGTGTACCAGTTGTCTTTTAAAATGTTATAAGGTGGATAAAGTTTTGTTTAAATTTTGAACATATAAGTTTTATTTTCTAATATATACTTTTTTTCTAAAAATAATTCCAATGCCCTTATCACATTAAATTGGGGTTGGCGAAATGTGTTTCACAGGATTGAAAGATTTTGCAGACAGATTTCCGCCACTAAACCCTAACACTTCCGGTTGTTAAGATGTTAAGAGCTGATATCGATACCACCATCAATATTTCCTCAATCAACTCTCAGGACACCCACGGAAATATTATTTAAAATACAGCATACTTTATAAACGCGTTTTCAGTTCAATAACCTCGTTTTTTTATTAAGATCAGTCTAAAGAAAAAACTCTACCCATAAGTAGTGCCGTAGCTACATAAATTTAATTTTTTCATTGGTATTATATTTTTTTATTTATTCTTGCAGTCGTTTTATATTCATCGGGAAACTCATTCAATCGCATTAAAGGTAAATATTTCTAATAAAATCTATTGAGTATTGTCTGAAAATATCTGTAGACACACATGCAATCAAAAATTAGTAAATATTATGAGTTTATTAGCATTTTAAAATATACGTCACATCCGGCTGATGAGCACTGGCCGTAAACAACACACAAACGTCATCGTGACGTATACAGAGCCTAAATTTGAAAGAAACGTAATAGAAGGGGATACATTTTGTATTACTTATCGTTCTGTTTGCTCTGAAAGTGACACTAGCCTAGGAACTATTCTGTGTATTGTAAAAAGTGTGAATATTACATTTCTGCGTGTTGAGGTAAAATCTGTATGTTGATAAGTTTATTTCTCTACGGAATTTCGGATATATATATGTATTATTTTGAAAAATGACATCTTCCAAAACTTGTCGAGGAATGCCATATAAATTTCAACATGGCGAATGTGACTTGCTTAATTGCCCAAGCAGCAAAAGATTAAAAATAAATAAATATAATCATATATAAATGTCATAATAAATGTGTCGATTTCTTTGTCGGATTAAATTAAAACACATTGTCACTATTTTAATATATATCAAAATAAATTGGCTCTTTTTACTGCGCCATTGTTGTCAGTCGTTGAGAAAATGATGAATTGAAAAACCTTTTTGCTTGTTACCTCCTCGGTACTTACAGATTATACGAAGAAAAATATAATTTAAGATAAATATAAAGCTTAAGGAAATAAGCGATGTTGTTTATTCTTTATATCCGCACATAATTCAAATTAAGAAGTTAAAATATTGATTTAATACAAGTTCTATCAAACGGTATATTTACATAATATTTAGATTAATTTCGTTTAAAACGACGCCTTCGCCTCTTGGCTTACAATTCAAAATGCGATTCAACCGACAAAAACAAGAAAATACTTCTTACCAATTTTGCTTAGGTAAATTTGCAATTTTACCTCTGAACCCATAATCTTTATATTGTTGAACCATTAAACAAAGGACTTAAAATCACAGCCTCATTTATACACGTTGTTTAGCGGATATTTAGTTAAACAATGTATCTCTTTCTTTTAACAATGTATCTCTTTCTTTTAACAATGATTTGATATTCGAAAGAAGGAGACATAGCATTGTTTGTTTAATCACCTCTCAAGCAACATTTACGCGTAGTACCTAAACTCTATGAAGTTCGTTTAAATGTCCGCTAATCCAGGTAAGATATATTTTTAGTGTACTAATATCTATATAGACCATATTTTGTACTAAAATTCCTTCGCTCTGTTCTGTTGTAAATCAAATCAAAATGTAGTTTATTCAAATAGACACGTTTCAATTATAATTTTATAAGAATTAAGCCTGGGGCTACTACTAATAAAATGAACATACAGGCTTTTTACACAGTTAGCACTGAGGATTTTTGAAAATGTAATGAAATTGACATTTATCAAATCTGAATTATGATGCAAAAATGATGACGGTGAATGGTGGACATGAATGACGGTAAAGTCCCTAGTCTTTTGTAGAATATAATATTAAAATTTATTAATTTTAAATGTAAGAAAATTATTTTGAAAAATATAAATTAAGCTATTAGTTTTTAATTCAATCCATTTTTAATATTTCGTTTATGCGCACTGTACTGTATATTATTATGTTGACGGTATTTCCTAATACGTATCGAAGGGATGGTTCTGTTTGACGTTTTCTTTTATCTCTCCTACACATAATAAACTCACAGCTGTTAGACCATAAAGTTTTTATAGTACTGCCGATATATTCAAAGGAAACAAAAAAAAATGTTATTGGAATATTTCCCGTTTTACGAACAGACAGCCTTTGATGGTCATTTTATTTACAATATTTTTATATTATCCTAAATGTTGGGATATGTATAAGTTATATATTAAATGTTTTGTTTAACGAATCTTTATTAAATATAAGTAGTGTATGTCTACGAAAATAAATAAAATTAATTAATTAAGCAATACATTCCGTTTGTTTGATAATTTTTTAATATTTTTTGGTTATTTTTTTAAATTATCAAAATTTCCCTATACTTGATTCATAAGTCAAACCCCAGGTCGGGCTGACAAAATGTTGAATTTTCTGCCGGAAAAAATCTCAGTAGCAACCCGGAGTCTGGAAGTTTGCCGACAATGCCCTGCGGCATTGCAGGTGTCCATGGACGGTGGTAGTCAGATGAGCCGCCTGCCTGTTTGTCCCCTCTTACATAAAACAAAGAAATCATGACGCAGATAAAATTTTAGTAATTGACTTTCCTCGTGCCTTGGAAACTATAAATAGATCCTTATTTTTATCTGAATTGAATTATTACGGATTTAGATTTCATATATAGACAGGCTTTCGAGTTATTTGCGTAACCAAAAATAAATTGTGGATATTGACGATAATGTTTCAAAGGATCTTTCGTCGCTACTCAATTAATTTCGGTGTTCCAGAAGCTTTCATATAGCGCAAATTGTGCATGTGATATCGTTGTTTACTTTGTGACATATTTATTTCACGGTAACAGCCTGTAAATGTCTCACTGCTGGGCTAAGGCCTCTTCTCCCTCTTTGATGAGAAGGCTTTGGAGCTTATTCCACCACGCTGCTCCAATGCGGATTAATATATTTAATTATAAATTGTAAACGCTAAAGTAATTTTGTTTGATAAGCATACCAACCATAAAATGATGTATACACGTTGCCATGAGTACAGAAAAAGGTCTAGGGTACCTAACACCAGACTATACACGAGAGAAGCCGCGGGCGAAAACTAACTAAAATAATTTCATGTCTGCTCGACATGATATGCCCTGCCTGTTTCTATACATATCCTACATCTAATAACATTTATTCGATATAAATATTGTACACGAGAAGTGATAAAAGATAAACTCGTAACAGCAGGTTGCCAAATCTGCCAAGCCAATACATCCTTCCTGGGGAAAGTCTTTTCGTTTATTTTATAAGATCCCGAAGATTTTTTACATTTCTGAATTACATTAAATCATAAAAAATATGTTAAGGAAACATTATTAGTAAGGCGAATATTCCATAACAAGATTATAATATTACAGGATATACAATTTTTTATATTAACTTTTTAATATATGTAGTTTGAATAATGAAAAAAATAACTATGAATTTATGGTTGTACTTCGCAGTAAAATTTACACGACGAGCCAGTGGTACTTTTTTTTTTTTTTAAATAAGAATAGCTCTTATACGCGTAAAAGAAGCCAAGCTTCATAGGTTCTTCAAAGATATTCGACCTCTCGATCTCTTTCTCTTCAGCTTCTTCTTTCTCCTCTGTATCATAATTTCCAAGCCTTCTCAAGACAAGAGGTCTTTGCCTTAATAGAACATTAACAGGTTGTTACTTTATTTATTTATTTTATTTATTTAATACTTTATTGCACACACAATGAAAGGACATACAAATAAAGAGAACAATTACAACAAAGACAAGAAAATAAGAGCGTGCAAAGGCGGTCTTATTGCTAAAGCAATCTCTAACAGACAACCTTTGGTGAAAGGATTTTCAAAAGCAGAAACAGGATAGTGCAAAAAATAAAAATAAAATAATATTCAAGATAAAAGAAAATAATGACTTATAATATACATACTAATGTAAAATATATATATGTATATACGTACATACATAGATACATATAAATATAAATACATACACACATATAACATTTTTATATATAATACATATTCAATAAACGTACATACATTACTTATTGTAAGGAAAGATAGTGAGTTTTCACACGACGTTTAAATATATAAATAGAATCAGAGCGACGAATTTCCGGGGGAAGCATATTCCATAGCTTCACAGCTTTAACAGTAAAAGATTCACTGTAAAAGCGAGTATGAGCTGTTGGCAACTTTAAGCGATTGTCACTTCTTGACCGCAGATCAAGATGACAATCAGTGTCAGTGCCTAAGAAAGAGAAACGAGTTTTTAGGTAATTAGGAGAGTAAGGATTATACAGGATAGAATAGAGAAGGGAGAGTATATGCAAGTTGCGGCGATGTCTAATTGTAAGCCACTTCAGTTGGTGACGGTATTCGCTGACATGATCGAATTTACGTAGCGCAAAAATAAATTTGATACAGACGTTTTGTAGTCGTTCAAGCTTGTTTAGCTGTTCTTCTGTTAGGTCTGCATAACTACAATCAGCGTAGTCCAGTATTGGGAGCAGTAGTGATTGAGCCAGGCAAATTTTAGTTTTAACCGGTAATAGGTGCTTCAAACGTTTCAAGTTTTCAAGAGCTAATAGTGGCAAAAATCTTTCTACTCACTTCTGCAACTTGCACGGACCAGGAGAGGTTACTATCTATAAGGAGACCAAGGTTTTTTACATGGGAACTGAGGGTTAGGGAAACATTGTCATAAAGAATAGCAGGTAATTTACTACGATTAAGTTTGGAGAGTTGAAAGGTACTACCGATTATAATGGCTTGGGACTTGGCAGGATTAACATGGAGTCCATACGCCTTGCACCAATTGGAGATATTAAGCAGGTCCTGATTGAGTCTTGCGATGGCGTCATCAATATCATGTGCTGTACAAGTAACATAGACCTGCAGATCGTCGGCATAGAGATGGAAAGAGGATGAAAGGATTTTTGGGATGGTATTAATGAAAATAGAAAACAGGAGAGGTGAAAGGACACTACCTTGCGGTACACCAGTTGTGAGAGGGAGATAGGAAGAAGATTGGTTGTTAATGTGTACACTTTGCCGACGACCAAACAAGTAACTACGAAACCAGTCAGAAACGTCCGTAGCAACATTGATGGACTGGAGGACAGCCAGCAGGAGCTCGAAATCAACCGCATTGAATGCATTGCTAAAGTCGAGCAATGTAAGGATGCTCAGCTGCTTGTTGTCCATATTGAAACGTAAGTCATCACATACTTTTACCAGAGCGGTAACTGTGCTGTGGCCCATACGAAAGCCAGATTGATATTTGGAGAGGATGTTGTACTTTAAAATGTAGTCGTTTAGCTGGCGGTGCACAATACGTTCCAATACTTTCGACAAGAAGGGAAGGATCGATATAGGACGATAATGGGAAAAGGATACTGGATTTTTATTTTTAGGAATTGGAAGGATGTGAGCAATACGCCATGCTCTTGGGAACTGACCGGAAGAGAGGGAGGAGTTAAAGATGTGAGAAATGACAGGTAAGATTTGATCAAGAATTAGGAGAAGCATTCTGCGGTTGATTCCGTCATTACCCATTGCGTTAGACTTGATAGCCAGAATATGAGCCCTAATATCACTTAGCGCCATTGTCGAAAACTGAAAAGGAGGGTTGTTAGGAATAGGTTGTTAGCAATTATTTACTTTACATTATAAATGCAAGTGTGTAATAATTTCCTCAAAATGAAGTCTCAGTTGACATTATTTCGTGACAAGTGACTGTTCATATATTGGGGTACTTAGGGCGGCAATACCGGTTTATTTTTCAGGTTAAAAGGAGAAATGAATCAGATATACAGTAGCTTATTATATTCCCTATGATTCGAATGCTTTTATGCTGACTTTTTTCGAATTAAAATTCAATTTATTTACTTTAAAAATAGTACACATGTTTAGTCACTATATTTATTTGAAGAAAATATTTTAACTAAAAAAATATTCAAATGCTTTAAAATACATTACAAGCGTACAACAGATTTTATTACTAAATTACAAAAGAAAAGAAAAAATATAAAGAACTTACTCTACTTCTGGGTAAGTACCACCAGTTGATCATATATTCTACCGCCAAGCAGCAATGCTGAATTCTTCTGTGTTCCGGGGAAGGGTGAGTGAGCCAGTGTATCTGCAGGCACAACAGACATAACATATTATTACCATTGCCTAAGCAATGGTTAATATAGCTTACAATGCCAATGTCTATGGGCAGTAGGGATCACTTAACATCAGGTGGCCCATTTGTCACTTTCCTACCTAAAACCATAAAAAAATGAAAAATAATTTACCAGGGCATGTCTGTAATACAATAAATTTAATAGACAAAAATAATGTTATATATTTATAGTAAGCACAGATAATAAAAAACCGTAATACTTTATTAATGTGTCCGTTTATAATTGAACATGTATTTTTAATATCCCAAGTAGAGAACAATGGAATCGTTAATATGGGTTTCAGAACACCCCTTACGATCGGGCTTGAGGGTCATCCAGTCATATACAAGTGCGCCGGTCTAAAACAACCCCTTTGTTTATCTCGTCAAGGATTCTAGCATTAATTGAACATCCGATAAATGGAATTGGGTATTTTATTATGTTTTTTTAAGCTTGAAATATAAATGCTTAAAAATTATTATTTACGCTTTTTATTCAAATTCGTATTAATATTTATTTATTACTAACTGTGCTGGTTTCGTCCATGTTGAATTTGAAATATATAATATTCATGTCTGTTTTATAAAGTTTTCTATGTATGTTGACTGTTCGTTGATATATCGCTTTTCGATATATTCTAGTAGTTTTTGAAATGCTACAAACTTTGAGCCTTTTTAATATAAACTAGCTCCTCAGCGCGGTTTCATCCTCGTTAAATTTTAATGCTACGCCCTCGGGACGGTTTTAATCCCGATTAAAAAAATAATCTGTAATAACAAGCTATGTTTTCCGTTTTTTTAATAAATAGCTACATAATATTGTGATAAGAAATAATATAACTGTGTGTGGTGTGTGCACCTTATACAATGGATTTCATTAATTAGTTTAAGTATTTAATCTTCTCTAATTACTTTTACTGATATTATCTGAGATTTCCGATAATTCTCTGTTTCATTATATTTAGATATTAACAATAGTTATTCGACTTTGGAGCTTATTTTTTAACGATTTTCATTGTTTTAACATCCTTCGTGTACAACAACAACAAATAGATTAACGTACTTTAAACGGCACGGTATTGTGACACTGCATTTTTTCTGTTAGATTGTTATGCAGGATATTTTGACGAAAAACAACTCTTTATTTTAACTGGCTTAATCAGACTTGAATTTAGGATCCCATAATCAGCATCTAAAGTGTAGGTACTAAGCCAACAAGGCAAGTTAAACGTAATAAAAATAATATCTTTCAGACTGATTTCGGCCAAGGCAGCTAATGTTAAGAAAGATTAGCTAATTGCGCAAGATATATTATAGTGCACCAGTGTGTGCTAAAACACAGAGGCACTTTTTATTCCCTAGCTCTCATAATCTGATGGGATGGCAATCCGTCATGACCGGAAAGAGTTCAGGCGCAAGATCAACGGCTAGGCGTGCATTCCGAAGCACGGGAGTGTACACACCAGCTACCAGACTCCGGGCTGCTATTGAAAATTTTTGACAGTAGAACACCAAACTTTTTATCGGCCCAACCTAGGATTTAAACCCAGGACCTCGGGGTCTGCGGCCTTGTATCTAGCCACTCGACCGACGAGACAACCGAGAAAAGTTAAACGTATAAATTGTATAAACACAGGAGTCTTGGAAACAGCATCGTTTAATATTTTACAGATTACCCAATCTCTTATCTCTCGGGAAATCTACTTCTGCCTTAGACTCCACAAAAACAGATGTTTACATTGAGGTATAATATTCAAAAATGGTCCATTCATTAAGTAACATTTTCATTTAGTGAATTGTGTTGAGGATATTGTTAGGAGCTGACGTTACTTTACGACAATTGGTGATTATTAACATTGAATACTTTGCAACGAGCTGAGAGTAAATTTATATTTATATTCTTTTATTGGATATTTATTTGTTTATGTAAATAACATTTTAGTAGAAGTAATTAAGAAATAAAAATATATTTAAAACAGCACATAAGTACCATTAGGATAGGTATTATATACCGCTTTACCGCCATACCGTTTTATTTTAAAATAAAACACATATAAAAAAATCACTTAATCTGTACATAATAGATATTAAAAATCTTAAAACGCAAAATATACTTAAAACAATAAAAAAAAAACATTAATAAAATTAGTAGTAATATCTTAGTGCTAGACTAAATCTTTCTTAGTGCAGTCTATTGCGTATACCTAAAAAAATAATTAAAAATTAGGACAATTTTATGTTTAATAAAATTTGACTCTAAGCAGCTGAATCGTTGGTTGGAAAATAAAAATTGCACGTTATTAATCAATTATATTTTCCGAGCTTAAAAACTTTCACGTAAATTACTCTGTCACTTTGATGTGAACTCATTAGAGACACGATAAGAGTCTTTATTTCCTCGTAAAAGTTGAAGGTTGAGATTCTGATAAAGGAAGGATAAATGTCACCTTTCATTTAGGAATTAGTAAGGGACTTCAATCTTTCCGCATCTTTTCCTTTTGTTTATGCTTCGGGAATCGACAAAAAATGGCTTTAAACATCGAAGCTTATAGCATGAAATGTTTTTCTTTTATTATATTTATTTTCACTGCACTTTTAGTTTACAAATTTTGATATGTTAAATTCAAGCCTTAGATCAGATCAGTAAAAAATTATGTTATGTTTATAACCGTAGCAGCCTGTGAATGTCCCACTCCTGGGCTAAAGGCCTCCTCTCCCTTTTTGAGGAGAAGGTTTGGAGCTTATTCCACCACGCTGCTCCAATGCGGGTTGGTGGAATACACATGTGGCAGAATTTCAGTGAAATTAGACACATGCAGGTTTCCTCACGATGTTTTCCTTCACCGTAAAGCACGAGATGAATTATAATTACAAATTAAGCACATATATTTATAACATATACATATATATAATTATTAATTTAAAAAAACAAACAGTCGAATTGAGAACCTGTTCCTTTTTTGAAGTCCATTATTAAAACGCCATTAGTCGTCATAATATTTTGAAAAAAAAAACAGACATTATTCACTTAATAATATGAAAAAAGTTTCGACATTTAACAACCCCTTTTATTTCCTCCACAGGTGACAGGAGGGCTGGTTAATTTTTCGCCCAGATTGATTTTTTTCACGGAGAAATACGATTATTGCCACCATTCATTAAATATTACATATTTAAAATGATTTATGTATTTTCTTGTATTTTTTTAATCATATGCGGGTCCGTGCCTTTGATGTATCTCATCTTTAATTTCTTTTAACTTTATTTGAATATGCCTGAATGTTTATTACAAATCAACGTCAAAATTTAAGTTACAGGATTAAAACAAATATCGAGAAATGGTATTAATATTATATGTTTATTTGATTATGTCTTTCTTTTTTTATGTTACAGGCAGGCGGACGAGCAACTGGGACACCTGATGGTAAGTGGTCACCACCGCCCATAGATATTGGCGATGTAAGAAATAATAACCATTTCTTACTTTATTAATGCGCCACCAACCTTGGGAACTGACACGTTATGTCCCTTGTGCCTGTTGTTACACTGGCTCACTCACACTTAAAATCGAACGCAACAATACTAAATATTGCTGCTTAGTGACAGAATATCTGATGAGTGGCTGATACTCACCCAGACGGGCCAGCACAAAGCCCTTCCACCAGGTAAAACCACTTCACAGACATATGCCTTGGGTTACATTTTTTATTAATTTTAAATATTTTCTCCGAATTACAAATGATTAAACACAGCAGTATAATGTACTTAAGTACATCAACGACTTATAAAAATACTCAAAAACTATACTTTGCTACATTTTGTATTTCTAGTTTTCTAAACATAATATGAACTCGGATTCCCGATGTTTTCGCCGCTCGCAAGAAAGCGCGAGGCGCTCTTTTCTGAGTTGCCTCTGAATGTCTAATTAGACCTGTATATATGTAATTATGTGCTTATAACTTATTTACTTATTAATTTTTATAAATATATTAAGCACATAAAAACTCAGCGATGCTTATTCGGAATTGAAGCTACGACCTACAGTTAAGACGTGTTCTATCCACTACGCCATCTTGGATCTCAAACACAAATAAAATAATTAAAATCAAGCTTATATATAGGTAACAGTAATTATATAAAACCACCAATAATTCCGATGCTCCACATCTGCGAGGCATCCCCCGACAGTCATTTTTTCTTACACATATTAGTACAACATTTTCCTTTAATAAAGCTGATATTATTAGTGTAACATACTTTTACCCAGATGATATTAAACGTTGGCACACATCGCTTTATTAACTTATTAAACACAAGCAAAGCATTCGACTTTATGTGGATATTGAGAAGGGATGTTGTTTTTGAATTGGTGACATTAATATCATTTTTATTTATTAACTATTTATTGTATTTCACATTACATAATTTCTAAATAAGCTAAAAATAAGAACAAAAAATGAGCGATTTCTTCCGGACAAATCTTGGGTTAGGTTACGACACCCAAGGCTCCACCTCACGCATCCACGCTCCCAGGGTTACGCTCTGTCTTTTAAGCTCCAAAACAACCGTGACCAATCCAATGACCGGTTCATTACCAGCGTAAATACATGTAGCCACTAGACCAACGAGGCAGTCAGGTTGTGCACTATAATATGTCCTGCGCATCTCTCTTGAGATTGGCCGCCTTTGCCGACATCGTTCGGGAGAACTTTCTTATTTTTAAGCTACTTAGAAATAACACAAAAAACTTTAATGGAATAATAATATAATAAAATTATAAAACTATAATTTCAAATCAATATGGTAAAATTATATAATTTAAATAGAATATTATTTAAGAGTTCTGTAAGAACAAACTCGAAACTCCTCGTAGATAACGGTCGTGAAATGTCAGAGAGTGATGAAAAGCATAACTGACTGTCTGACTGACATATCAACGCACAGCTCAAACTACTATGGTAGGCACCTTGAAAATTCGCATACAAGTTCATTTTTCACAGAAGGAAGCAATAAGGAAGGGATGAAATGAATGAAAATTAGTTGAACTGAACGCGGGTTTTAATATAACATTCATCAATCACAAAATATTATCATTTGATGTTCTACTTCCTTAGGCTCGCGGAGAGTAAAATTTTATGGTTAAACGAAAATTACCTAGACGGTACGAAGTTAAGAAGTTAATTGCAAAAGAGAGCTATATACATCTATATATATATAGCTCTCTTATATACTTGTACGTATGTACGTTCACTCGTAAAAGTTAATTCATAACGCATTCTAATAAAATAACAATAAAAGTAAAATAAAGTAAAGATTAACTGGTGGTCTAAAGCCTGCCCTCCTTTTTCGAGGAGAAGGTTTGGAGCTACTTCTATGTGGGTTGATAAATACAAACTAATCACATTAAACCAAAGTGATGCTTGCCCGGATATGAACTTGGAATCATCGATTACGATTCTTGACTTACCATTGAACTACCAATTGCTTAATAAATCGACTGCCTCGTTGGTCTAGTGGCTTGATATAAGGCCGCAGACCCGGAGGTCCTGGGTTCAATTCCCAGGTCGGGCCAATAAAATGTAATTGGGTTTTTCTGTTAGAAAATTCTCAGTAGCAGCCTGGAGTTTGGAAGTTGGAAGTGTGTTCACTCCCGTGCCTCGGAAAGCACGTAAAGCCGTTGGTCCTGCGCCTGAACTCTTTCCGGTCGTGTCGGATTGCCGTCCCATCGGATTATGAGAGTTAGGGAATAGAGAGTGCACCTGTGTTTGCGCACACACTTGTGCACTATAATATCTCCTGCGTAGTTTTCTAATCTCTCTTGAGATTGGCCGCCGTGGCCGAAATCGGTCTGGAGAACATTATTATTATTATTATTACTTAATAAAATATACATGAAAGCAGCCTTATCTTATTTTACTATTTACTTTTTACAGATATATAGTAAATATATAATTTTTTACAAAAAAAGATAATTGTCATGCTAACAAATTTAGTTACGTTACATGGCACTTATTAAGGGAGTCGAATCAATTCTAAGTTAATGACTACACATAACTTATTATAGTAATAGAGCTATTCTGTATGAACAATCTAGAAACTCAACGCAGAACATGTTTAAATTGTTATATAACATTAACTATAATAATAATATGTGTAGCATTTATTTTATAATTAATTATAGCAATCATTTTACAATTTTAAATACAAAACTGTGTAGATTCTACCGAGAAAAACTGGCGAGAAACTCAACTCAGTCAAATAATTGTATGTAATAATCAATCAATACAATTATATTTATATATCACGTGCTAGAAGACTCATTGGCGACCCGACACTGGTCACAAAACTCCAGAGCTTAGAACACCGTCGCAAGGTTGCATGTCTGTCGGTATTCTACGGAATATATTTGGAAGAGTGTGCTCAGGAACTATTTAATTTGGTTCCCCTTTTACCACAGAACTGCGAGGCGTCGTGAAGATCTGCACCCGTACGTAGTTGACGTATTTAAGACACGTATGAAACGATTTTCTTCCTCGCTTCCGATACGCACCGCAAAGGTC
The DNA here is from genome assembly GCA_905147175.2 of Nymphalis urticae. NCBI lineage: Eukaryota > Metazoa > Arthropoda > Insecta > Lepidoptera > Nymphalidae > Nymphalis > Nymphalis urticae. The sequence continues at coordinate 10,549,552 of LR990001.1, forward strand.
TGGAATACCCACCTTCAAGGTACTTTCACCACCTTCAAGTCAAGAGTGAATAGGCATCTTCTAGGCAAGCGCGCTCCATCTTAGACTGTATCATCACTTTCCATCAGATGTGATAACAGTCAAGCGCTAGTTTATTTAAAATTAAAAAAAAAACCTTATGAACATCAACAAATACTAATTTCAAACTCTTCTATAACATGGATGAGTACAGTATAAGATAAGCCATATTTATTTTAAAAAACATACATGTGTTTTAAATGTAGAAATTGATAAATAAAAACAATAATTTTAATATAATGTCTAAATTTAAATAGATACGTACATTCAATTATAAAATACATACATAATTAACAAATTATCGATACGACATATATATTATATAGAACCTAAACCTTCATAGTTATATATAATTGGTTTAAAAAAAGCATCAAAGAAGTTTTGATCGTTTGAAAATGGAATATCGCCCGAGTACGAAGGTGGCGCCGCCGGCGTTTTCTCCCGCAGTCTCGCGCTTGCCCTAACCCGGCTCGCCCGTACAGTGAGCGATTGATTTTCACGCGCAAATGTGAAAGTGTGACTTGTGTGTGTGCTTGTGTTGTGCTTTTCGAATTTGGAATACTATGATGTAAGTTTTTTTAATGATATTCTTTATTTAATTTGTGACTATTTAATTATTCTAGGTGCATATTCTTTTTAAAAACAGTTGAATCGGAATTGTATAAAAAAATAATTTATTTGAAATTGGAATAGCTCACTATTTTTATAAAACGTAATCCAATCAGACAATCGTTTCTTCTATCTGTCCGATTCTTATAAATAAAAAGGTAAGTTTTATACGAATGCCGGTTTTTTTTTTAATTGCATTTTTATATTTCACGATTCTAGTAACAAATGAAGACCGATTTATTGTGATAATAAACGAATGATTTATTTTAATACCTATATATGTTTAGTTTGATAATAAAATTAGCAACGAAGAATTAAATTAAAAAAATAAATTAGCGTAATTAGCGTAAACTTTTGGAATAAAACGTATTGTTAATATAATAATAAATATTTATTACAATAATATACCTAAAATTAATAACGATACACGCTCATTACGAATGATGATTAAAGTTAATAACACCTAATTTATATATTAAAATAAAGCTGTATTTATACACAAGTATTGTTCATAATTACTTTGATATATAAATAAATATTTTATCGTTTTTAAATGGTTTCATTTGAACGCCGTGTTTTTATTAATTCGGGTCAATGCAAGTTAACATTATCCTTTTAAGCCTTTTGGAGATTACACAATTAATCAATTAGTTTATTTTATTTTAATTTTAATACATAAATATTGTTAATATTTTGTAAAGTTCTCGACAGAAGTTTATTTTAAATATATAATTAATAACATAAATTTATTAAGTTATAATTACTATTTAATTATTTATAATAGTAAAATCTATAAAAGAGATAGGTAGGTAAGAATGGTGGTTTGTGGTGGGCTATTATCGTTTGTAAAATTAACAAGCAATGTAATTTTATTTGTAAATTATTGTCAATATATTATAGATTATTTCGGTAAATATATTAACCTCTTCTCTTTCTTCTTTGAGAATTTAAATTTCGAATATTTAATAGAATTACGTTTAAGAAAAAAAAATTATATTACAATATGATATATTAATTCAAATGTTCTAATATCCTTAACAAAGTGTAGTAAGGCTTTTGTAATTTCATATTCCTCGTGATTGTACACTGGCTCACTGACCACAATTGATGTTTAGTAGCCTAACTAGACTAAGTAAAACGACCGGAAAAAATCCGACTTATTAACCAAATTCAGTAGAATATAAAATAACGTGAATACGTTGAAAAAACTTTTTTAATATGGTAGGTGGGTACGAAGTTTTTTAATTATCGGATTTAGGAGATCAGAACTTAGTGGAGGGTTGGTTAAGGTTGTTTTTTCGGTTAAGACAAAGAAAGTAATTTCATGTTATGGCTCAATTCTATGTAATGTTTTCTTTATACATTAATGGAAACACCATATAATTCGTGTGATAAATCGTTATGTCTCTGATTGTTCGGTCGTAATTACTGAATACGTTGAAGAAATAAATTTGGTAGCTTATTTATCTGACATATACATATACATGACTGTTTTTTTTATTATATACGTAGGCTGACGGGCCAATGGGCCTTCTGATATTATGTGTTCACAACCATTCAGAGAAATCAGCACTGTAAGGAATATTAACTGTTCCTTACATCGCCAATAAAACACCAACCTTGGGAACGAAGATGGAAATTTACTTTACTGGTGGTAGGGCTTCGTGCAAGCTCGTCTGGGTAGGTACCACCTACTCATCAGATATTCTACCGGGAAACAGCAGTACTTGGAATTTTTGTGTTCCGGTTTGAAGGGTGAGTGAGCCAGTGTAATTACAGGCACAAGGGACATAAAATCTTAGGTCCCAAGGTTGGTGGCGCCTCGCCGATGTAAGCGATGGTTAGCATTTCTTACAGTGGCAATGTCTAAGGGCGTTTGGTGACCACTTACCATCAGGTGGCCTGTATGCTCATCCGCCTGCCTTTTTTATAAAAAAAAGAACTAAGTTACACTGGAACACAACAATACTAAGTATTGCTGTTTGGTTGTTGAATATGTGATGAAATAATAAATAAATAATCTTTATTCACATAAAAAAGTTACAAAGTATAATGAAGTCCCCGATTTCTGAACTAGGCTCAAAGACCTGTATTACAGAAATCAGAATGATTTGAAATCAGTAAAGTAATAGTAGTAGTGTATTTATTCAAACTGTTTCTATATTGAACAGCATATCATAAAACAAAGTCGTTATATTCTCAAATAATATTTTTGTATTTTAAATAAAATGAATTGTATTGAATTGTAACAAGGTGAGAATATTTTGTTAAAAAAAAAAACATTTTTATTAATTTAAATTTTGTTCGCATTGGTAACTTTAACATCTAAAAATACACATCCAAAATATATAATGAACGTTAGTTTTTCTATTTAATTTTACTCCTAAAATTTTCGTTTTTATAAATCGACTTTTAACGAATACACGCATTACTATATCTATGTATCTTTTATTATTAATTTAATACATATATTGTATACAACAGTAAAAAAATATATACGGGGCAAACAAAAATTACTTATGTTTAAAGAAAAAGAAATACGCGCTTTATAAGTTGGTTTGCCTGAAGATTAAAGGGAACTGAAGATTAAACGTTCTATAACGTGAAGAACAACGCTTTTGAACCTTAAAACTATGTATGTATGATTTGCACAGCCATTAATGACTATTTCTGATCGGCTAACGGCTCGGCTTTATTGCGTAGATTAGAATATTGTGATGGGGGTCATTAAGTTTTTTTACATTAGCATTATATTATATACTTGTATCGCTGGTCTAGTGGCTAGATATAAATAAACAAGCCTCAGGATACATACAAACTCCAGGTTTTGATCCCATGACTTTGGATATCCGGCCGATAAAAAAGCAATTTTTAGCTGGATTAGCCAGGAGTCTGGAAGTTCGCCACAGTAGTATGCGAAAGCGATCCCGTGGCGCTCCTCGTTAAGACGGAAAGGGTACGGGGAGGTTTTAGTGGGTAGGATGGTGACCTTCTGCCCCGTGAGTCTCACATAACCGTCCCGGTCGTGGACCGGGCGGTCGGCGTAAATGCCTTTCCTCCTCGACAAAAAAAAAGAGTGGAAGTTAGAAGTGTGTACTGTTCCGTTCTGTAACGTAAAGGGTCTCGCCTGCACTTTTTTCGGTCCTGTCGGGTTGCCGTTACATCGGCTTATGAGAGTGAGGGAATACAGAGTGCATCTGTGTTTGTCCTACACATTTGACTTATCTTCCTTGAGGTTGTCGTGGCTGTGATCAGTCACCATATAATATGTATCTAATCCAGATAATTATTATAAACATTATTATAAGTCTTATAAGGTATCAATAAAGTGAATACATACAAGTACGTTACGATTTAATCGCTTCGTAAAAATCTTTATTCTATAATTGTACTTTACGCAACAATGAGAAAAAAATCTATTGAAACCAAGCCCTTATATTCAGATTATTATTAAAATTTAATCGAGTATTTGTCCTTTTAATAATAAAATTCAATAGAGATGAACTTCATATTCTTGTTTATTGTCATAAAAGTTTTTAGTAAATATCAGATTATTAAAAAAAAATACGCTCGATTCTAATTTTGAATTGATTTAAGAAAAAACAGTATTTATTTAATGTTTCATATTTAAAGTTTGTGATTATAAATTTTCCATCAATAACTTGCTGTGCTTAGACTCGCACACTAGACCGCATAAAAGGTTGATCATAAAATTTAAGCACAAACATACACTTCCTTTTGGGTGTTAGAAATATAATAAACCATTGTTCTGGCGGTCTGTAACTTGACCAATTTTTTTAATACTTTTTTTCTTTATTTTTTTATGAAAGATAAATGCAATTTTTTATGATGTTTTGATCAGTAGAATATTAAAATTTAAGCCTGGCAACCTTATTCTCGACACAATTGTATGCCAGACCACCCTCAAAATATTTATTGCAATGATATTTTTCCTATATCTTCTATATATTATAAACGCGAAAGTTTGTATGGATGTTTGTTATTCTTTCACGCAAAAATCAATGTATGGATTTTAATGAAACTTAACGATAATATAGCTCATACATCAGAATAAAATATAGGCTATAATTTATACAGCTATTGATCAAATTGGCCAAAAATTCTCCTGCATCCCATCTGCGAGCTATTTTGGCGTGTACTGCAAAAACCGTAAGAGTTATAAAAATATAAGGTATGGTGGAAATGTATCTCTTAAATAGTTCTACAAAAAGTCCACGAGATCTTTCATGTGTAAGCCATTATCGCTAAAATAGTAAATCGAAAATACAATAAAATTTGATATTTATTTCTAAAATGCATATTTTGTATTAACAAATTGATTCTTATCGAATATCGAAACAAATACTTTTTTATAAATAATAAAACTTTGATATAAAGAAAAAGATAAATAAAAAAAAAGATAAACTTTGTCTTTTACACTATGCCACATGTACATTTATGTATGTGGACAAATATTTTAAAAGTTAGGACGATGATAATGAGAGCGCGCGCCGCGCGGTGCTATGCGTGAGGGCAGACGTTGGTGGTTATGTCTGTTTAGCGGTATTCAAGGCGCTAGCGATTTGTTAAAGACGCACTATATACCTGTATTGAAGGTTTTGTGGTTAGTTACACTTACAACAAGTTATTTAGTTTTATTTAAATTACATGTCTAAATTACATAGATTGGCATTTGATTTTTTGTTTTGTTTATTGTAAATTACAATAAAACTGCATAACCGTTACTTAGTAAGTTTACTTAATATACTAAATTGTTAAATATTAATCTTAAATTGAGCCAAGATGGCCCAGTGGTAAGAACGCGTGAATCATAACCGATGATCGTGGGTTCAAACCCGGGCAATACCGTACCGTACGGGTGATGACGTAGGTACGTCGTGAGGTGTATTCGACTTTGACCAATTCAAACTCGGGCAAGCACCACTGAATTTTCATGTGCTTAATTTGTGATTATATTTCATCTCGTGCTTTATAGTGAAGGAAAACATTGTGAGGAAACCTGCATGTTAGACACATGCATTTCACTAAAATTCTGCCACATGTGTATTCCACCAATCCGCATTGGAGCAGCGTGGTGGAATAAGCTCCAAACCTTCTCCTCAAAAAGTGAGAGTAGACCTTTAGCCCAGCAGTGGGACATTCACAGGCCAATGTTGGCCAATGCATTATGGCCAACTTCATTTAAAATTTAGTGTTTATGTGTGTGTGTTGTGTGTGTTTGTATGTGTTATTTTATTTCAATCGGTTCATAAATAATAGAGATGTCAATTAAAAGAATCACGTTGAAAATTTATTCGATAAAATTGCTATAAAATAATTGTTCAGTTGAATTGGTTAAAACTTTAGCTACCTATAAATGGTAGTCTGTAAAATGATGATAATTGAAAGCTTATAGGAACAAAACAAAGTTAAAAAAATGGACTGTTTCAGAGATTTAGTACATCCAATGTAAGTTGAACTCAGATCTATACGATTAATCATATTAAATAGGGTTCAGCTTATACTGCTTTTGTGGTACGTCGGATAACTCGCCCATGCGTAAATAATCTTATAAGGTTGATTATAACTTTTCGTACGGTAATCAACTTTGTTCTAAGATAATTCATTATTTGCAAGTTAGTTTTTATAAAATATTAATTCTTATGAAAGATATCGAGATAAAACTGAAAATAGACATAGACAATTTTTATTACTTTTTATAGTTTTGACATATTATTACAGTAGTCGTTGAGTAGGTTGTTTGAAAGTACTCATACATACATACATACATACATACATACATACATACGTATTTTTTTGAATAAATACGAATATCGTACGAAAATAAAACTAAAAACGGTGTATATACTTAAAAACTATAATTCTTTTTTTTATTACTCTTTTGAATAAAATTGGTCTAGCGCGATAATACTAAATAAAATAAAAAACTTTAAAAAAAAGAATTAGTCAAGTTACAGACCGCCAGACCAATGGTTTATTATTTATCTAACATTCAAAAGGTAATAGTGTATTTTTGTTCTTATATTTTATGATCACCCTTTTATTCTCACCGTTTAGACAAAGTTCTTTCTAGCAAACTATATTGTATAAAGAAAACCGTTCTACTGTAAATTTATTATGTTTTGTCTCGTTCTCTCCACAGAAGTGTTTTTCTTGCCTCGTGTATATCTGTCTATTAATTAGAGTTTGGTAGTTTGATGTGTATTTTTTTTATTTCCAGACAGCATCACAATCAAAATTTTTGAATTGAAATTTCACTTTGTGTTCTGTTTGTCGTTTGTCAGTTGTTTTTCTATTTCGGGCTTGATCTTAGTGGGATTCTTGTGTAGGTTGGCCTTACCTAGGCTGGTCTGAGTGATCAGCTAGCCCGTCAATTTTATTATGGATTGCCATTATAAGGCCCGACTCTCCTATTAACCAGTTTCACTGTCGCGTTTCTATTGTGCATTACTCCTTGACAAGGTTACGTCAACTTGTAAGTAGCTGAAGCGATGTGGTAAATCGATCGATTGTAAGCTCGTGTTAGTGTAACCTATAGTTATTTTGAATAGACTTAATACCTGTGGTTATATAATAGCCCATAGCAATACAAATACATTTTGTGAATAAAGCAAACAAACGATTCTGATATTGTAAGCCTTGTACATAGATTTTACAGCCAAATAATGGTTTGTTTTTTTTTAGGAATTGGTATTATAGTCGTATTATAACGAGCCTTCTAGTAACAGCCTGTGAATTTTTTTAAGTTCGACCTTTTTTTTTTTAAGGAGAAGGTTCATATTTAACGAGGTTTCGTCTAGATCAATTTTATTGTTATGTATTTTATTACAGACATAGGTACAAATTGTAACATTATTTTTAAAAGAATTTTGAACATGGATTTAAATGATTTATATTCGAAATGTGATGCAAAAACTAGGTCCACGAGTCAAAAGCCGATTACCTGCAAAGACACTACATAAGGTATATATGTAATATTTTTTAACCAAAATAATGGGCTTACTCAAATCCTTACTCATTTACTTACTCTGTACTTATCTTATACTTACGCTATAAATTAAACATCTTTATGAGCTAGCTGATAATATGTGCCCGTATTTCGTCTAATCTCTCTCAAGGGACTTTTAGGTCAAGTACATTTATGAGAGGCGTAAGCGGGGAATGATTGATCATATTTTAGATTGAGTATAATATTATATATTGAATTCCATATTGATCGGAATATTAGTAAAATGAAAAGTGAATTTATTTTATTATCAAATAAAGGTTTGGACAAAGAAGAAGATAAGACATATCTTTAGTGAAACTTTTTTTTATATGTTTATGCTGGGCGGAAGGTTATATTTTGATAGATAACAAAGAATCGTTGCTATTTTAAAGTTATTCTTAAAATTGCAAATATTTATACGTTATAAAATCATGAAGTTAATTTCAAAAATATATACAAAAAGCAATAAACCGATATATATCAATATTATAATTACAACATAACTTTTTTATATTTATTTAGATTATATTAATTATGCGGACTGCCCAAGATCGGGATGGTTGGCGTTCTATGGGGGAGGCTTTCGTCCAGCAGTGGACGGCAAAAGGCTGAATAAATAAATAAATAAATTACACTAAAGAGAACTGTTGAATTGTTTTCTATAATAAATAATCCTTATATATTACAATTTTAATTGTCACATTTAATTCAAGACACTTAAGCTCATAATGGAAATACGAACTCACTCAAAATTTGCTAACATAAATTCGATTCAATTCATGCCATTATTTGTATCTACATATAACGGTAAATAATAAAATGTACAACCAACGCCACAATACATCTTCTAATAATAATAGGAAAAAAAGACCACTTCGTTCTATCCAACTCGCATCGAAATAAAATAAAATGTTTAATTGTTAAATCGCTCCCGCCGTCGCTTCCGCTTTATAATGTTACCAAAGCCTTTTTTTCTGAGGCTTTATAACTCATATCAACTCGTGACCTCAGTTATCTATACGCTAAATTTTCCTAAACGGCTCACTCGTATTTTTACTGAGGCTTGTTCATCTTGTTTCCTTTATAATATTTTTTTTATCTTTATTCGATTTCAAAGGAGTAATTAGTTAAGAAAAATGTTCTCTTATCAATAAACATTTATATTATTCAAAGTTTAAGAATTAGTACTTTAGCTTTTTAATTATTTTCAAATGCTTTCTTTTTCTTAAGATCTTAATTAAAATATAATTATCTTTTATTCTTCGCCTGGGTTTACTTAGCCGATTAAAAAATGTTCTGAATTTGACTTTTTTTTAAATGTATTCTTGACAAAACAGTTGTCATGATAGATTAAAAAAAAAGTAATACTATATTATTAAATTCTGAAAAAATATTAAACTAACTAAAGTACATACTCAAAGGACGGTGCGCACTTACTAAGTTTCTTTCGAATCAGTTCAATGTTGTTTCTAAGCAGTCACAAATTACAATAACATTATACCACCATACATAAGACCTTGAGATGGACCCATTTACGAGTCTGCCTATATAAATATAACGTGGGTGGATGTAGGCGGTCATTGCTTCTCAAAGCTTCATCCATCGTAGAACAAAATAAAAGTTAGTATGCAGCTTTAATTATATGAATTAATAAAAATTACTTAAATATGCACACGTGTACTGATTACTCTCCGAGAAGTGGCGAAGTCGGAATGAGATTGACTGTATGTACATCCTCCGCCTCCGGGAAATAAAATAAATGGTGACTTCACGTCCAATTCACCAGCTTAGCAAAAACCAACGATCTTGACAGCTAGCTGTCAACCACTGAGTTGCCAATCGCCCCATCCGAATACGCCCAATTCAATTAGATTTAATGTTCCGATCTTCGTGCGCCGACAAATATATTATATATATAAATGAATAAAGACAAAGTTCAGTCTTCAGTTCAGTAAGTCGAGATGGCCCAGTGGTAAGACCGCGTGAATCTTAACCGATGATCGTGGGTTCAAACCCGGGCAAGCACCACTGAATTTTCATGTGCTTAATTTGTTATTATAATTCATCTCGTGCTTTACGGTGAAGGAAAACATCGTTAGGAAACCTGCATGTGTCTAATTTCACTGATATTCGGCCACATGTGTATTCCACCAACCCGCATTGGAGCAGCGTGGTGGAATAAGCTCCAAACCTTCTCCTCAAAAAGAGGAGAGGAGGCCTCTAGCCCAGCAGTGGGACATTCACAGGCTGTTACGGTTACGGTCAGTCTTTTTGAAAACAGCCCTTATTCTATAACTCATTATACTATCTGATCACGTCACAAATCACTTAAAAGAATTCTTTCCAGGGAGGGCGAAAATTAAAACCACTGAACCATATACTGTAACTTGAATATATCGTTTGAATTATTTTTTTACAATTATTTCTTATGTTATTAAGCCAGCATGATGATAGCGCGCTTAAAAGTCAAAATTCTTTATTCAATATAGAAGTGTTACACTTGCTTATTGATTGACATAAATTTACCACCGGTTCGGAAATAAACACCTCAGGTCTGAGAAGAACCAGCGAAAGAAACTCAACGGGGTTTTTATCAAACATGTCGTTGAGCTGGCTTAGTTTTTGTGTCTGTGTCATACACACATACACACGATCTGCATTACAACTGCATGCCAGTTGCAAAGTTGCAGTCGCTGTGTAGTAGGTAGAACCCTACCTAGAACTGTCTGCAAATAGTTAAAGCTGTATTATTCCACTCAAAAGAAGCAGGATTAAGCCTTTGGCCTGTTACCTTCTGATGAGGTAAATAGTATTGTATGATATATAATAATACAAATACAAATAAAAAAACAATACAAATTAAAAAAGGAAATAGTGTCGAACACACCACATACTAATTAATAAGAATTATTTTAGCTGAAAATATTTAATCTCATAATGTAGCCTCTAATTAGCTAAATGCGAAAATTCTTCGGTCTCCAAAGTAATTATTTTCCGACGTCATTACGCAAAGATATTTTTTTTTACGTCACGCGCGAGTTTTTCGTCAAAATTTCGGAATGACACGAATATCATGTTAATTAACTTACTGATAAGAAAAAAAGAACGGTTTTTATCTTTGTATGCTTTTATGACATTATAAAAAAAAACTGGTTTTTCATTTTACGAGCTTTTAATTATCTACATATGTGATGGTGTAGTTTTAATGTAATCCTATAAAACTTTGCAGTAGGGCTTGATTCGTTTTTTGGTGTTTTTACTTCGTGGCTTTGTGTGAGTCCGTCTAGGTAGGTATCACGCAGTCCATATGCTACCGCTAAACAGCAATAATCAATATTGTTCTGTTCCGGTTTGAACAGTGAGTGAGCCACTGTAACATACACTAGTGTAGGGACATAACATCATAGTTGTCAAGGTTTGGCGCCTTGGCGCGCGCTTACTGCGCTTGTTAGAATACTGGTGGATTTTTATTTTAGTAATAGTATTCTGTATCAGTATATTCTGATGTAGTTAGTAGTCCCTCTTAGACTGCTTGATATATTGCCGTTGTAAAATGCGAAAAAGTCAACGACGAAGTCTTATTTAACTTCACAAGTATAATTTGTTTCTTTTTTTCTTTCTTTTGTTTCGTCAAGGACATGAAGCAACGGCCTCACGCGTTATGCTGAATTGTATTACATGACATTGAGAATGTGATATAATTTTTTTTTTATATTTTAACTTTCATCAAAACATTTTTCGGTTCGTTAAATTGTAGACGTATTTAAAATGTGAATTGCTCTCGGGTGCGATGGCTCTCGAAATTTTCTGTATATTTGTACTTCGTGAAGAATTTAATTTAAATAAAATATAATAAAACAAAACAATTTAATAATCAAAATAAATTTATCGCGACATTTAAAATTCGAAAAAAAAATTGTTGGAATACCTTGATCATTTTCCAAACCATTGGAGTCGTATTCTAATATGAATCTGTGCAAACAATAACAGTATTTTTGTACCCATTTTGTAGACGACTTGCAAAATATGGGGTGTTTTTGGATATTTATTTAGTTTCGCCGATTCTGAGCCGATTGATATAGGTTTTTTTAATCAAGCGCTTATATTTTGAGGGATTCATTTAATTTGAAAAACAAATTCTATTCCTACGAGTGGAATAAGTTGATCGGTACATCGAAAAAATTCAACGATATTGTCTTAAAGAACTTTAATGTAAGGGATCAAAGCTATGTTTCTCGCAAAATTATCTTTTTTATTCTAATTCATTAATTTTTCCTTATACCGCATGAAACTGTTTCACACCGGACATGTTATGTATGTGTGAGTGAACGATATACGATACAGTAAAATGATTGGACGTTTTAAGCAGTGACAGCATAAAATACATTAAAATATTTTATGTCAAATTATTTTTATAAGTGAAAGTTATGTTGTACTATATTGAAAGTACCGCATTATACATAAATAATTTTCGTAACAATCAATAGTTTTAAAATCAATACCATGTACAGTATACTCATACATGTTATCGTTTTATGTGGGGGTAATGACCTTTTTATAAACAAGAACTTTCCATTCTTATAACCAACTCGCTTCTGTTAAACACTTAAATATTAAGTAAGAAATCTAAGACTTATTCCTATTTTAAACTACAGTTAATTTTAAGGCGAGTTCTGAACTAACTCGTTAATTGAGTAACTTTATTTCTATACTAACTGAGTGTTCATTATTACGGTTAAAGTTTACTATACATTTATTTAGTCGAGAAAATTCTAAACCCACTTAATAAAATGAGTAAGCGCATGGTAAATAAAACTATGCATAACTCTAAGGGAAGTGTATTTATGAAAGTTCACCTGAAAATTTGTTAAAATATTTATACAGTTGTCTTTATATTCTTACAGTTAGTAATGTTTTATCTGTAAAATAAAAAAAAAGTACGTCAATTTTTATGTTTTATAAGTTGCCTGGTTTTTCGATTACATCGGAAATGCGCCACTAGCCTTGAGAACTATAATATGCTATGTTCCTTACGCCTATAGTTACACTGGCTGACTCACCCTTCAAACACGAATACAACAATACTGAGTGTTGCTGTTCAATAATATCCTGGGACATTATTCACTCGGCCATCTGATCCCAAACTAAGTAGAGCTTGTACTCTGGAAACCAGATAGCTGATGTACTATATAAACTACTTTTCTATTCTTAATACATACTTATAATACATACCTAATTAAACTCAGACTCAGGACAAACAGACATGTTCATGGACACAAATGTCTGTCCTGGGTGGGAATCGAACCCACTACCTTCGGCGAGAAAGGCAAATATCTACCAACCACGCAAACCATCCCGTCAAACCCGTTTGGGGGCTAACTATGTGATGAATGGTTGGTATCTACTCAGACGGGCTAGCACAAAGCCACCAATTAAACAGACCAAAAAAAGGGTCATCGGCTTATGTACTATCTCTAGACATAAGATCACGCTGATCCATATCTATCACAGGGACATATAAACGCACACATTAAAAAATATAACATTGTCCTCCTAACCGAATTTCCGCCAAGGTCCGTCAGTCGTAAAGTCTTGCAATCCAATAAAATTTAATGACTTAACAAAAACAATGTGGTAATCTCACATTAAAAAAAAATAATGACTCGTGAATGATGTACACAGAACTAAATTCGTTACAAAACTTTCATGATTTTTAAAGTTTCTAAGTTCATCCATTGTAATTACTTGTTAAAACTCCATTACGAACTGATTGAGACGTTTCGTTTATCAAACTATCAAGTGGAAGTCTTATTAATGATCGTTCAGCGTTTTTGATTGCGTGATGCTGTTGAAAGTTGCCCAAGATTAATTGCCTTAGCGTTTCACTGAAATTACAATCATCGGTTTTCATTTGGTGGGAGGTTTTCGAGTGTACTTTGAATATGATCAGAGGAAAATTTCAAGGTCGAATTTATGTACCACGTTGTGAGTCAAAGTCGAAATCTTTATTCAGTTTAGAGAATACGCCTATTTATTGTACTGAATCGGAAATAACCTTGGATTTGAAAAGAGCCGGCGAAATATAATCAGCGATATTTATTATTGAAGGATATCGTTTTATACCCGAGGTGTGTTATATTAAAAGTGATTAGTTTTATTATATACCTTAATGCATATTGTTTTAAAATTATCTGGAGTTTGGATGTAATAGTGTAAACATTTCCCCACAAAATAATTATATTATTAACCCTGAATTACGAATAACTTTTGCTTGTTCATGGCATTATCATTCACGTCATAATTTCTATCATCAAGGATGGATAGAAAGATCTCCTTAGCATTCATTTACTCTAATTATCCCGAGTTTTTCTGTAAAAAAATCTCTGTTGCAACCTGGAGTCTGGAAGTTGGAAGTGTTTACACTCCCATACCTCGGAAAGCACATAAAGCCGTTGGCCCCGCCCCTGAACTTTCCGGTCGTATCGGAATTGCCATCGGAATCTGAAAGTGCATCAATATTTATGGCACACACTTGTGCATTATTATATGTGCTGCGCATTTGTCTAGTCTCCTTTGAGATTGGACAGCCCGCCCTGACCGGATCCGCCCTGACCGAAATCGATCAGAAGTCCCCCTGATCGATTTCTTTCCTGACCGAAATCAGGACATTAATCAATCAAACAGAGTTATAGGTACGTGTCTAAATTTCTCGAAATTTAATTTCTTTGGCTGCGATTAGAGTATAATTTCAAGGTCAAATTTGAGTCAATGTAATACCTAACGTTTGATTGAAACTCTTCTGACGCAGAAAGTGTCATTTTTATCATGTATACCGAGTTTCACGTAATTTAATTTTTCTAAGGATTCTTTTTGTGTGACAAGAGAAAAATATCAAGGTCGAATTGGAGTGTGAATATATGTAATGTTTTAGTTATATTTATACTTATGTTTCGAAATATTTTGCTATCGGCACGTGTATTGCGTTGTACGCATTTGTTTTTTTTTTTATTTAAACTTCATGGTGGATTTTGAAATTTGCGTATTTTTTTTTTTCATTTTATATTAAATATAATATATATACAAAAAGCAAAATGTTATCTAAATACATTTGAAACAAATCATTAGAATCGTTTCCGAGATACAGGAATCGCTCATTTAATATCATAAGTTTTGCGTGAAGCAACGCAACGTGCGCTGTCACTGAACGATTCTTCACGATTGTTTTTTTTTTTTTGTGAACATATTATAATGTGAGTGCAACATTATATTTATATAAGGATTGAATTAATCGTTTTTAAAGCAAAAAGGATTTAATTTCTGTCATGTATGATGTCAGGTGACTTTGCGGGTTGCGGATTGTACTTGTCACTTGTAGCGCGAGCTTTATTTTTTTTTTAATTTTCGATAGTGGCGACATCCATACGAGAATTCGGTTACGGTTCTAGCGTGCGTGTAAGTTAATTTAGTTGGTGGTCTGACGCGAGCTTTGAATGAGAAATTGGTTATTTCGAAGTGGATTTACGTTACGAATATTTTCTGTTACATATTTATCTACCGTTGAAAATAAAAATATAGAAACAGACTTTCAGTTTCGAAAATATTTTTTGTATATGTCTGTTACATTAAATTTAAATCAAGATATTCATAAACCCATTATAATATTATATTAAAACACATGTAATAAAAACAATCTAGCATTGAAGGTATTTTTTTCGCACGTAAATATTTGATATGAAAGTTTCATATAAAAAAACAGTAAGATACTAAGTACATAGCATATGCTATTTAGTATGCTATGCAAATGTGGGCGAAGAGAGAGAGGAGAGAAATTAGAAGTGAACGTTGCAAAATCTTACTGTACAAGATTTGTAAATTGTTCCAAAATGTGGAACTTATAAACAACGAATACTCACATTTACCGGTTCTTTATTGTTTTTTTTTAAAGGGAAATAATTCATCAATTATTAACATTAATTTTAAAAGTAGATAAGTGTTTTTCACACTTAAATTCGAATTAATAGTCATCAGTCGTCATATTTATAATATGAAATTATTTTAAAGAAAATCACGAAATTAAAAATCCTTGTTTTATTCGCGTGAATTTGGGACGGATGATATAAATAAATTCAGTCATATCACTTGAATTAAACTTTCATATGAATATTAATTTAAAGGCAAGTAAACTATTCTGTAACTACATTTAGTTACAACGGCAAGTCGAGCGTACTAAATCAAATGTTAAATTTAGCTCAACTGTCTACGTTGATTGCTAGCCTAATGTTTCATCTTAGAACATACGTAATTATGTAGGTATATATACTAATATATTATAAAGATAAAATATTTGTTTGTAATCCATAAACTATTGAGCCGATGTGAATAATTATTTTACCATTAAAAATCTTTACACAGAGGTAAAATGGGATAAATTTTATTTCTGTAATAATAACTCGCAGTTCCAAACTGAATTTCACGAATCCACGTAGAAGAAGCCGCGGGCACAGCTAGTATAAAAATAATTTGCAACAACGATGTGATTTCACGTTAGCCCTCGTAGTATTGAAAACAGTCATTCCTCTTGTTTTTTTCTTGTCTTTAGAATCAGCTTATTGATGATATAATGAGAGTAATTAGTACAGTCAACTACTACACCGACGTTGTGTAAGTTTATTAAGACCATAAAAAAATACTTTATATCAAAATTAACCATAGACAAAGCATGTTAGCCGAGATGGCCCAGTGGCAAGAACTCGTGAATCTTAACCGATGATCGTGGGTTCAAACCCGGGCAAGCACCACTGAATTTTCATGTGCTTAATTTGTGATTATAATTCATTTCTTGCTTTACGGTGAAGGAAAACATCGTGAGGAAACCTGCATGTGTAATTTCACTGAAGTTCTGCCACATGTGTATTCCATCTTCATATAGCGCCAATGTCTACCTATTTCATAAAACAAACTTCTCCGAAATTGTTCAAGTCCTTTTGACCATCATCAGAATAATGTCAAAGGAATTAATTATTACTACTAACTTTTTGGCGTGTGGATTTTACTGAGAACAAAATGGTTCAAATAATAAAAACAATCTCTAATTGAAGTAACTTTATAACTTAACTAAATAATCGTCGCTTCGTAAAAACTCAATACCATTACCATTAATGAATCGTACTGGTAGTGTTTATTTATTAAATACAATGAGTATTAAGTAAATGAGAAACTTTTAATACATTTGTATAATATTGTATATTCAATACTAAATTAATTTAATGATAATTTGAATGTGTTCACATGAATAGTACTAAAATACCTACAGTAACAGTAACAACCTGTTAATGTCCCACTGCTGGGCTAAAGCGTCCTCTCCCTTTTGAGGAGAAGGTTTGGAGCTTATTCCACCACGTTTCTCCAATGCGGATTGGTAGAATACACATGTGTCATAATTTCAATGAAATAAGATACAAACAGGTTTCGTCACGATGTTTGCCTTCACCGTCAAGCACGAGATGAATTATAAACACAAATTAAGAACATGAAAATTCAGTGGTGCTTGCACGGGCTTAAACCCACGATCATCGGTTAAGATTCTAACCGCAAGGCTATCTTAGCTAAATCACACAATATAACTCTATTATATTATGAATATATTGAATGAAAAGTGAAGATGATATTCTCTTAAATAACTTCCACGGTTGCTATGGTTGACAATCCATCAAAATGTTGTGAGGCCACACGTATAATTGTTAGATGTTACCACAGTCTCAATAAAAAAAAAACAATGAAATCCTACACGACCAGATGTAAAATCAACGGCTTCACATGCTTTCCAAATACAAGAGTATACACGAACTTCAAAGGTAAGGCTACTGAATTTCTTTATACAGAAAAATCTACTATTTAGCCCTAATGATCTGCGGTCTTATAGTTCAACCACTACATCAATAATGTTTCTTATCAGCTTACTCATATAACTAGATAAAACAAATGCTTCTTGTACTATATTGGTTTCAGTAATTACTTCTTAAGGCTCGGACAATAACCTTACAATATTACAGCTGAGATTCGAGTATAACTTGATTCCTTTTATGTCACCATTATATTAAATATAATATATTATTTTATTTATAACTAGCGCTTTACCCACAGCTTAGCTCGCGTCATAATTCATAATTGGTAATTCTTCGATTTTAAAATACAAACTTTCATCAACTTTACTTTATTAGTTAAAATAGAACACATTACACTACCTTACTAGTTAAATTTTCAAAATCCTTCCTAGTGCTAATTTACTGTGTAAAAGGAAAACATATGAAAATGTCCATAGTTCTAGGTTTAGTAGTTTGGGCTGTGGATTAATATGTCAGTCAGCTATTCTCTTATATATATGGGTGGATAGGTAAGCAGACTTGCAGGTCACCTGATATAAGAGGCCACCACCATCCATAGTCATTGGTGCTGAAATAATTATTTATTACGTCATCGCCAATGCACCACTAGCTCACTCACCCTCCAAACCGGAACACAACAATACTAATTAGAAGTTTAGCGGTAGACTAAGTGATTAACGAATGGTAATAACCCAGACGAGTTTGCGCAGCTCGGTAAAACCACCAATGGACATAAAACAAATACCACGTGACTGTTCTACTATATTATACACAAGTCTGTGTATTTGGCTCCAGATCAGTTCTTGGACTATCAAGGATATTTATAAATAAACCATATTTCTTCAGTAAAATTACAATTTTAGTAAATTTATGACGATTGACAATATTCTGCGCAATTAAAATGTCACTAGTTTTTTTTTTTCTTATAAAACTAGTAGTGGATCTACAAATGGGCTACCTGTTGGTCCATAAGCATTGGCAATGTAAGACATACAACAAAGCCCTACTACCAAGTAAATTTAATAAAATGACTAACTATAATATAAGCTGAGTAAAAAAAAAAACATTGTCTGGCTAAAAAAATGTTTACGCGAAATTTTATTACGTCGAATCTCCGCTCCAGATAAACGAGAGAAATATTTGGAAACATGCCCAAATACTATCTGTTTTCAATATCACCGAGAATGTCTAAAACTAGATGACACTGTTTTTCCAACTAACAATACCTTTATTTCAGCGTTATTGAATTTGATATGCGTTTTTATTTAGCCATATTTTTGATTAAAACATCACTGAGCTCAGGTATTTTGCTTTGTTCAAGTATTTCTTTCATGCTGTTATTTCAAAGTGAATGTATAAAATATAAATAGAATGTATAAAGTGTGCTTCTACTACTATTTTGTATTTATAGTAACTACTGCTGTTAATCGTAGTAACGTTATCAAATATCCTGAGGTTAAATAGTAACGTTATCAAGTATCCTGAGGTTAAGCCATTTAAAAGCTCTTGAGATGAACTAACTAGAAATCAAATTGCCACCTGAACCTAGCACTGCTAAGATTTTTTTTTGACAGAAAAACCCAAGTTTTTGCCTTGACCCGGGATTGAAACCAGAGCCTCAGCATCAGTAGCCTTAAACTAGCCGCAAAACCACTGAGG
Organism: Nymphalis urticae; assembly: GCA_905147175.2. Taxonomy (NCBI): domain Eukaryota; kingdom Metazoa; phylum Arthropoda; class Insecta; order Lepidoptera; family Nymphalidae; genus Nymphalis; species Nymphalis urticae. Next base: position 10,568,770 of record LR990001.1, read on the forward strand.
ACACTTTTATAATACTACATAAATACGAACGCTATAAACACATTACTAAAATTATGTATGTACGAATCAGGAAGTCAATTTCGATTTATAATTCTGTTAAAAGTAATTAAAATAAAATATAGAGTAGATTACTAGTTCATATCCTATGATTTACCCACACATAACGAAATGTGATATCTTACATCCAACAGAAATTACATAGACAATGTGACGGGAATGTAAAATGGTACATGAGTAATACACTCGTATCTCGTAAAACAAGTGAACGGCCATGTTATGGCGTACACGACATTGTATTCACCTCTGTAAACGTGGGTACTACTATAACTGTAGCACTGTAGGGAAAACAATGTTATTTAACACCTAGATTTATTTTATTTTTGATAAGATTTGATTTGATATAGCGGACTGGCAGATGAGCCACCTGATGGTAAGTTGTCACCGCCATAGACATTGGCGATTTTAGAAATATAAACCATTCACGACTATAATTTATTTCTGATATAAGCGGGACGAAAGTAACACAAGCAGCAAAAAATACATACATATTCACATTTAAGAGCATTATGTAATAAATGGTTCCACTACAATAAATTCCAGATAGAAAGATAGAACTATCCGGTTTTATCCGGTTTCCTTAAATGATATTCACCTTTAAAATTCCCAGAGCTTAAATGAACATACATTTTATGATTTCAAGCTGTTCAAATGAATCGATTTAATGATTGGTCAACTGCACGCTGTGCACAGATCATGCGGGTGTTTATCGTCGTTTAAATGTTTGTTTATATTGTGGAAATTCGGACCCCACAAAGGGAGGATTGGTTGATATGATTACTGAGAAAACCCGCCCAATTAAGGAGTTAACTATTTATTTTGAAACAAGTTATTTGAATTGATTCAAAAGCTGCTTGATGCGACTTCTTCAATTGATAGGTTATTAAGCCTTATTTTGATTTTATTATAGTAGTAATTTAAATCAATGCATTTTTTTTATTATATACTTTAATTAATTAAATAACAAAAAAGTCTTCAGTATTCATATAATTGGATAGATTGATATATTTATATTAACGATTAATGCAAATATTTTCCCGAAATCGTTTAAAGCCCCAAATAGGACATTTGATTGAATGAATTACGAAATTATTATATAAATTGCGGAATTGAGAAGGGTTTCATTGTAATTGGTTCAACGGGCTTGGGAAAACGGAGAGCTATTATAGATTTTTAACGATATATCATAATTGACATACAATTATATATATTGCCCATATTTAAATATACTTGTATATATATTGTATAAAAACTGGACTACGTTACTTTGTTTCTGTCTAGGTTGGTAGAAATATATGTTGCAGAATTACATCTGACAGAGTTTCTATTGAAGGTGATAAACTTGAAAGTATCTTATTTGAACTCGGTACCTTTGTTAAGAGTTCACGCGATCCAACCAATGAGCCACTCTCACCCTCCACTCGTAAAAAAGGGCAGTCTCTTATTTAAATCAAATTTATTTAATATTAACGTCAATAATGGAACAAAATGAATAATAAATTGAAAAATGAAATGAAACGTATAAAGAAATAGAAAATTAAATAACGGCCTGGGTGTTCACGCAAAGCTAATATTATGTTTTATTGACTTTTATTCATACTAATATCAAAAATGCGAAAGTAAAATCTGTTACGCTTTTACGACTAGAACACTGGACCGATTTTGATGAAATTGGTATGAAACATGCTTGAACCCCGATGGAGTACATAGGCTACTTTTTTATAACAACTTGGAGGGGTTTTTTATAACAACATCTCCCACCACCTTACATGCGGTTGAAAACGCGGGCGAACGCTAGTTTTTAAATATAATTCAAACGAGAGAAGACATTATTATAAAAATCAGCGAGCGTGTGCTAATAATAGATTTATCTTGGAAATGTTTTGATTAAGCTCTTTTATTTGATACAAAAAAGTTTCATTATAATACGTTACATATAATAAATACATGCCTCTCTGTTATAGTGGTGTGGTGGCACTGGTGGTAGGTGCTCGTCTGGGTAGGTACCACCCACTCATCAGATATTCTAACGCAAAACGGCGGTACTTGGTATTGTTGTGTTCCGGTTTGAAGGGTGAGTGAGCCAGTGAGTGTAATTACAGGCACAAGGGACATAAAATCTTAGGTCCCAGGTTGGTGGCGCATTGGCGATGTAAGAGATGGCTAACATTTTTTATAGTGCTAATGTCTAAGGGCGTTTGGTGACCACTTACCATCAGGTGGCCCATATGCTCGTCCGCCTTCCTATTCTATAAAAAAAAGAGGTGGTGGCCAAAAAAAGCACTAATAAATGACAAATATCTCAATTTTGTTTTTATTTACAAAGTAACTGCTTGACGTATTACTAATCATTTGTCTATGTAATCTACTGATTTTTTACGAAAATTTAAACAACTAGAAAATATCCTTACTAATATTATAAATGCAAAAGTTAATTTGTTTGTCTGTTACGCTATAGCGTCTTAACAACTCAACCGATCATGTAATTTTGCATACAACGTGTATGTAATAGTCCAGTGAGATGTGATAAAAAAGATCTTTGGTTTGCAAAATATGGTATAGAAAGAATTTTGAAATATGTCGCTTAGGTTTGTACTCTGATGAAAACTCATAGCTTGTAACCTTGAGGAGTTGCCGCTCGGGCCGCCATCTTTAATGTAAGGTGCTACGATATTTGTTTATTTTATTACTCGACGGTTGATCCTATGACTAAAAACGTTCAATACAAACTTGAAGAGAATAAAAATTTCACAAATTTTTTGTTTCAACATTTTTTTTTGTAAGAAATCCTCACTGACTTGGCTCTTACGGGTAAAAAAAAGACATGGGATACGTAACACATGTGTTTTATCCCACAAGAAGGCGAAGCCGTGCGCGAAAAACTAGTTTCAAATAAGCAATTCATTAAGCGAGCACTTACGTTAGAGTTATCACACTCAAAGTTGGTGTAAAGAAATTCATTGGCGTTAAATAGTCCGCACTCTATTATGGACTTTCAAGGAATTTACGGACTTAATATACGGACACGTTTTCGAGTGTCCATAAAAATGATTCATCTCATCGTAAACTTTCGCCATTAGTAGTCGTTCGCCGACGAATCAGTTAAACGACTTCACTATCCAACTAAATTAAAAATAATGAATTCAGCTATTTATCTTTTGTTTTTGTGTAAATATTAAAAAAAATATTGGTAAAAATAAAGAGCCTGTATTTGTCCCACTGGAGCTAAGAGCCTTTTTTCTTGGGTAGGTTTTTGAACATATTTAACCAAGTTGCGCTAGTGGATTCATTGCATACATGTGGCTCATTTACACCCCCACAGGTTTCCTAATGCCGCAAATAAAAAATCAGTGGCCGATATAATATTTAAAAAAAAAACAATTTACTTTTTCAGATACTTCATTATAAGTACATACAAACAATGTCTACAAGATGCTTTCGATATGCATGAACTGATCGAATATAGAAATAATAATATCCTTTAAAAAAAATGACGGTCGTGATTCTGGAAAAATGACAAATTATTTCAAGTGTAGTTTCATTAGCCTTATGTATGTTCAAAGACATCAAGTTAGCAATCAGCGCAGACAGTTGAGTTAACATTAAACTTAACGTTTGATTTACTACGCTCGCTTGCCGCATCTAGTTACAGAATAGTTAATATTCATCACAACATATACTTACGTGCTAACTTATGTACGTTGCTTAGCGGCTGTTTAGTTAACCATTGTTATATCTCTTTCTGTCATTATTGATTTGAGATTCGAAAGAAGAAGACACAGCTTTGTTTGAGTAATGACTTGCTAGACGTTTATAATTGAAGTAGATAATATATCTGTAACGAGATTCTTATTAAATCTCAATAGATGGCGTTGCTATTTTTTGTTGTATTTCTAAATCGCGCTGGCTACATTTTTTATATTAAGTATATATAATTATGCTTACGTCAATATTATGTGGAACATTTTTCTTCGTGTTTCATTCTTCATATTTAGGTTCCATCGATAACTTCGAGCGTAAACAATCAAACCGAGCGAGATAAATGTCAGGTTTCAAGGTCGAATTTCAGTGTTACCTCATAATATGTTTTTTTTTTTTCAGGTTATAAAATTGTATTTAGTACGCTTATCAAAATAAGTGTACTAAATAAATAAATAAGTGCTCTCGCACGCAGCTTGTTGCCGCATGTGGGAAGGGTTGTTAGATGTTAGGTTAGTTAAAAATTGTTTTTTGTTAAAAATTAGTTAAATATTGTACTATTTAATGATAATTGTATATTTACAAATAAACGAAGGCTGCGACCCTTTAGTTTTATTTTTATAACAGTATTAGCTTTTGCACTTGTAGTAAGCGACTACATTTTCTTTTTGCAAAAAACAACATCTTCTGTCTCATGTGTTCAAACATACATTTATTTCTTAAATCAGTCGCTGCGCCGCTGTTGAGATGAGAGAAATTTTAGAAGCTGATTTTAATATTTATTTCGTTAGTGGAGAGGATAGATTAAATACGGCCGTCGTATTTAACATTTTTATTTTTACATACCGTACATAAATAAATCCTAATATTGTGTAGTAAAAACTGAATAATTACGTTAAAAAGAGTGACGAGTTGAGCATTTTTTTAATAAATTAGTTTAAGGTTACACAAATCTTCTCTTTTTTATCGGAAAAAGTGCTGTTATAGTTACAACACGAACGTGTAGAATTTATTGGCAAGGCAAGGATTCGGTATTTATATATTTAAGGTGCTATCTCATTCGAGAACCACTCTTATTAAGTGTAATATTTAATATACAAAGAATAACACTTATTTATTATAAATATTAAAAAATTTAAATATTATAAATAAGATATTTATGTTCAACATTCCTATGCATTACATTTAATTCATAAAATGATTTTGTCAAACCATTGGATTTGAGAGAATTCCCGAAGGCATAATATATTAAAATAAATGGCGATATAAGTGAATATACTATTAATTTTTAAGGTTGTGCTTATAATTCGTATCATAATCAGTAGTAACAAAAAACATCGAGAACTTGTTGTGTGCGGTGAGAAATTTATTCCGACAAATGTAAAACTCGCAGCGAAGCTCTGTGTCGGAAGAAAACTTAAATTTTTTCCCCATAGCGAAAAAGTAACATATGCCTTGAAGTAGCCATTTACTGGGCTCTGAAGAGAAACCCCTTTGAGTGTGTTGGCATTTTTTTTACATTTTTAATAAAATGTTTATGCAGATAATTTTGTTACTACTGTCACTTCAATTGACTTCCACACATTTCTTTATTATAAATAAATGATTGCTGTGTTCTTTATGAATTATATCAAAAATATCATCGGATTTTATAATTATAAAAATATATAAAGAAATAACAAATTAATTTAAACTATTTATTTTATGAGTATTCGTATTGGTTTATTGGTAATCACTATACATATATGACAAAGAGATTTTTACAAGCACAGAAAATGTAAGTCTATTATAATTATAATATCCTGAGACATTATTCACACACGGCCATCTGATCCCAAATTAAGCACAGCTTGTACTATGGAAACCAGACAACTGATATACTACATATACTACTTTTCTTTTGTAAATAAATACTTATATAGATAATTACACCCACACTCAGGACAAGCAGACATGTTCATGCACACAAATGTCTGTCTACTGTAAACTTCTGTAAACTTCTGAAGCAATGTCAAATATAGAACATAGTCCCCTCAATTGCTTATTCCAGTTCACCCTTACACTACGACATTTGACGATCGAACGATATCTAACACTATGCTCAAGAGTAATCCGTTTATTTATAAACGAAACATTATAACATGTAATAATATTGTAATGAAAGGCAAGGTAATCTCGAATAAAATACAAAATTATGAAATCATATTTATTAATTACAATTTTATAATTAGTAGCGAATTGTCCTGGCTTTGCTCAAGTATATATTAAGAAAAGTGTGTTTTGGATAGAATTTGCGTAAAATCCGTTCTTAGTGAGCGTCTACGTCACTGAAGGAGTAACTGTGACAAATTTAGAGTTAATTGTGCGTATAGTTTAGGAGATATCGTGATGAGTGGTATTTCGCTTATATATAGATTTAAAATAATTTTATGTATCAGTAATTTTTTTTTTATAGAATAGGAAGGCGGGTTATACAATATTAAGTACTGCTGTTTTGCGAAAGAATATCTGATGAGTGGGTGGCACCTACCCAGACGAGCTTGCACCACTCACACAAGCTCTACCACCAGTGCAATGCACCACTAATGCAATTATATGTAATTTATAGACTTATTCACTGTTCCTTATAACAATTAATTTTATTATATACGCGATATCATATAGTCTATAATATATTTATATATGTATATATATGTTTTTAATTTAACAATGTGTATTCAAGCGAACATGTAAAACATCTATCACACTGAGCCTCGATGCTTACGCATGCCGTCAAGAAAGCAAATTTCATCTAACAGACTTATCGGCGTCATTTTCCCCCTTTTTCCTTAATACAATTCGAACCCTCTAGCTTGGCATTCATTTTGTATTGTTCAATTTCGCTTATACACATACATTTGTTTATATCTAATAACAATACGAGCGAATTGTTAAATTAGTTGCCATTTTATTGTAAATTAATTTATGTTTCGAAATTATTTGTCGAATAACTGGAATTCGTAACTATATTGGAAATTATTATTATTATAAATAAAGGAATTTCTAAAATTTTGTTTTAATTTTAACGTAAATATTTTGTACCTAATATAAATAAACTTATGAACATTTTGAACGAAATGGTCGAAATATTTTATAGAGCGACATACCAACAAACAATTTTTACCCCCAAATTTAACTCGTCACTTAATTGCAATATGTAATGGTTATTACAGAATTGAAATTATTTATAACATTATGGAATTTGAAAATCAAAATCTAACCAATCAGCCGGGGTAAGCTATCAGATAGATGTGGTTTAGATTTTCTTCGAAAAATAGCCTTATAATAGTCGTTTTGATGGAAATTTGCCTTTTAAATTTAAGCTTTCGTTGTGTGCTTAGTTCAGTATTGAGTTGCAATAAAAGTATCTTTCATCCTTTAATTTCATACAAACCACTGAATGATATTGAATTTAGTTCTAAACAGATACACCATATATATGTACTTGGTATTTTTGTTTGAAGGGAAAGTAAGCCAGGCACAAGGGACATAACATCTTAGTTTCCATGGTTGGTGACGTATTGGCGTTGGTGGCCTATGGGCGTTGTAGCCACTTACCATCAGGTGCCCCAAATGCTCGTCCACCTCCCTTTCATATAATTCATTTTGTCTCTGTCTCTACACTGCGCTAACTGCGCTGGTAATAAACATTCCTGGATAGTCAAACAGAATACTTACTTTGAAAATTACGGTTACAATAATTCATTAACTTTCGGTCCATTTATTTCAGGGCTAGAATACAAACATACAGTATACTAATTTTCGTATAATATATCACATGCCCATGACCAAGATAAATGCAGATATATGTACGTACATAATAAAATAGGGACGTAAATTATGACCTAAGCCGAAACGTTAAAATATTAGATTTGGGCAATTCGGGGAATATATACTATTTCAAATTGAATTTATTTCGCCTCCAACCGAGCTTGGATACATTTGATGGGACAAAACAGTTACCAAATTCATCGCACATTATTCAGAAATGTTTTGTTTTGATGGTACGCTGTGGTCAATAGTTTAAAACTTTTGCCAATGGATATAACAATTGGATCTTATTAGAAAAGCGTTTTCATGTTCTCAATTTGTTTTTATATAATTATACTCGACCGCGGCAAAGGAGACTATCGTGAAGAAACCTGCATGTGTTTCATAAAAATCTGTTACACGTGTATCGACTGAACCGCACTGGACCAGCATGGTAAAATAAGCACCATTACCTCAAGAGAAGAAGTTATTGACCAGTACTGGGATATTTGCAGCCTGCCTTGTTGATCTACTGGCAGTGGGTCCTGGCAAATATCTGGTCACGAATTACAACTTCACTTTTATTTTATTAATTTTATTTGTGTTTATGAAATGACCTATATTAGTTTTGTGCAGGCCGTCTTTGTAAGTCTCATCCACTTACTAGTCATTCAGTGAAACACCATTAATTTGTATTGATAGCTGCCAGCTTCAATGGTAGCTCAGTCACCATTGAAAGTGATACAGTGTAATTACTGGTACGAGGGTCGTATCATCTAAGGCCCTGTATTCGGAGGTTTATTGACGTTGTCAGAAATTCAAGCTTCTATCTCTTTGAGTATATGTCAAGGGCCAATTTGTTCGTTTGTTTTTCGATAAAATAAAAAAGGAAATGGGTTTGAATACGTAATATATTTCCTTTAACAACATTTTTTCAGAAAAGTTCATATCGAATATATAAGATGTTTTTTGTATTATTTTCCCAATGAAAATTCCTCCCAGACAACTGTTCTACAAATCTGGTATACAAACATCCTCTATAGATTGTGATCGGAGAACAAACACAATTTCTATTGTAACTGAAAAGCAGTCCCGGTAGGAAATATCGAGCGAAACAAAAAAATTCGAATCATGATTTTATACGAAAAATTTTATCACAAAAAATAATGTTAATATTTGAAAGTGTCTTTTGATTAGCGTCTATCAAAATGTACGCAATTAAGTATTAAAAGTTTATGAATTATTTACACTCCAACTTTTTATTGGGAGATGATTTATAAAATGTTAATGTCAAAGTAATAAATTAACAGTGAATAAATAGTTTTATAAACTAACTTTTATTTAATTGTGTTATAAAAAGGACTAAATAATCTTTGAAGTTAATCAATCCTATCATTTTGCCATTCAGAGTGCCATAGTTGCAGGTTTTTAAATCACTACATTAGTGGTTACGTTAAAATCGACTACAAAGACTTGTTTAAATATTGATGATACTAAAATGGTTCTCGCAATAGTATCGACAAATAAATAACAATAAACTAACCTAACCTAACCTAACCTATTTACCTATACGACAAACTACTCATACGACTTACCGCCATCAATAACAAAACGTTTTCAAACAATTAACAAGCACATACAACGAAAATTTAATTTAATTTCAAATGTGTTCGTATTGTTCCTAAATACTTTATATAAAATTGTATTTGTTCAAAAAGTCAAATAACGGCCAGTTATGAGCGAAAGTAACTTTGTGCTTGAGCAAATAAAATTCATTCGTCTTATTTGTTCAAATCGGGCTCTTTTGGGTGTGTTTAATTTCTGTTTCGAGTAAATAGGAAGGGTTTTATGTAATACACAGGTGCTTGAATATTTATACATCTTTTGAAGTTATTAAATTTGAGCCCGAAATGGCTTGTACGTCACACAAATTCCGATAATTGTATTTAAGGGAGGTAGCAATTTGTGTCCGTAGATTTTGGCGGCAGCGACACAATTTCCTTATTTTCTGACGATCGTTTAAGGGGTAAAAATCTCATACATAATGTACTATGTTCACATATTTATATGTTTTAAGAAGCCAGCTACGTACGATACGATAAGCTACGATACGTTATTTTTTTTCAATCACACGCACACACTCAAACGGCCTTCCTCGAATACATTTATAAGAATAAGTTCTGTTATGTAAAATTGCAGATTTTCAATCACTTTTGAATACGCTCTTAAGCTTATTTATAATTTCAAGGTGATTGCTATTTTGTGTAACTTTATATTATTATGAAATCAATGCTTTATAATCTGTAACGATGATTAATTAGAAATAAATCCTATAAAAATAAGTAATAGCCGACAACCCTAGAACAAGAGTTATCGATGTTAGTCAACTTGTATCCCAAATACGGCAGAGCATTTCGTTAGCTATAAAAGTTTAATAACGGGCAGTACACGTATAATCATATGAAATCATAATTTATCGATATCGAAAGCTAAGTTCACACAATCATTAAAAAAAAAGAAGAACATGACATCGCATTCCACTTTGATTAAATTAAAAGTATTATATTATATAGGTATAGTAATATATTATAATAAAATAAATTGATAATATTAAAGTAATTGTTTATGATTAAATTGTTTTGTTTTTTTATTAGTCTTATATGATGATTTTAATTATGAATGTTTATTAGAAACACAATTATATTTCTAAATTATATTGCTTTATATAGTAAAATGTGTAAATACATATTTTTAATTGTATTTAAATGTCATATTTTTTTAATATATATTTGTTTTAATTTAAGGTTTATTTTTTGTTTGGAAAAGTCTTTTTATTTTTTGTTTATATTGGTATATATCTTTTTGCTATTAATATTAAATAAATTTAAAAAATGCAGCTATAAAAAAATGACCTCGTGCAACTACAACGTGAGAGAAAATAAATGTGTTACGTAAACGTTACATATAAATTAGACGTTCAAATTTTACTTTCGAAGGAAGAGTACCATTCATTCGTCTATTTTTATTCCGGTTAATGATACCGTTTCCAATAGATAGTGAATTCGAACTGTATTTTAAAGCGATTGTAGCTCTCCAATAAGTTAAAGTTGTGAAATTAGATCTCCATCTATTCAGAATACAAACGCTTTAAAATTTCATTTAAGCGGCTTTATACTTTCATACAAGGCGGTGTAATAATGATACAGAAACCTTACATGTTCTAATGACTTCATTACCGTAACCCTTTCTGGAACTTAAGCTTATTCATCATTAAACGGTATACGTTATGTTTGAAATAATTATCCCTTGTTATTCTTTTAATTAATATGAGGAAAAAGTACCTTACCTTAAGTACTCTCCCAATGGTTCATGGTGGTCCTCTCATCCAGAGATGAAGTTTCTTTTTTGTACACTGGTTCTGTTTTGAAATCGTCTATGTTGTCAAAAAATAAGCGCCAACAGCGCAGTGGTATACGGGCCGACTAGCAATATAAATATCGCGGTGGGTATGAATAATAGTAATTATTATAAAAAAAACATTTTTTCATCTAATCTATTTAATCATTATTATTCACCCCTGAAATGTTGGCAACCGACTTATGGTGATATACTTTTTTGATGCGTGTATTCTTAATATATTATAATTATTATGGTCAATGTCGCATATCACTTTATGAAATTTCACGATCGTTTTCTGCGATGCGTTTCGAATTTGCCTTTACAGAAGCCCTACTGTTCATTACACACAGCAGCGTGATAACAGAGACTATGAGCTGAGGATATTATGAAGGTATAAATCCATTGTGAAGTGACTGTTAAAAATAGTATATTTAAAATAATTGAAAGCAAAAGAACGGAAGATTTTTTTATTATTTTTTAAAAGAAACGCAAATCTGACTACATATTGCTCGATCGAAATAGTATCCTGAATCCCACACGAGTGCTTCTAGTAATCCTTTTAACTTGAACATACAAACTCTTAAATCTTCAGCACTTTTGTTAAGTTGATTTAAACTAAGTTTCACTGACTTGGAAATGTAAAGTTCTTATGTATTTGTAATGTGCAAGAATTAGTTAGATATACATTACATAGGTTATAGATGACAAATATATAGCACTCAAGTTTATAACATAAAATAGCTTAAACATGCTTGCCGTTATTAGTGACTTTACAAGCAACTTTATAAGTCTAGTAAATAACATAATATTATATATTACATATTATACACTCTTATTTAATTAAATCTACAGCTAAACATTCAATTTATTAGTTATTATCGTATATGGTATGTAAGTATTACTAGATTAAAAAATAAATGGTTTTTCTTAGTGGAGGCTTTGGGCAAGCCTGTCTGAGTAGGTACCATCCACTTATCGTGTATTCTACCACCAAACAATATATTATAACAAATATTGTTGCGTACCGGTGCGAAGGGTGAGTGAGCCAGTCGCAAGGGACATAACATTTTATTTCCTAATTTTTGCGGAGCATTGATAAAGTAAGTAATGGTTATAGTGCACATGTTTATGAACAGAAGTTATTACTTACCCATTTTAAATAAAAATATGCATGAAATTTAGCTTATAATTTTCAAATATTTAATTAGATATTATTTAAAATCTAACTGGAAACCGTAAAAAATATATTTTTAATTTCTCAATAAATATACTTAATTTATACGAAGCGCCAACCCTAGCACGCCATATTCACGATAAAGTTTTCTAATAATGTCCGTTCCAAATTGAACTAATATTTCTTCCAGGGTTGGTAATGCAAACGAGTTTCTTTTTCGTTCCATGCTAAATTGGACGCTTTTGCATATTTTCAGCGTAAATAAAATTAAGTTATAGGCATATTTTCTTCGTTGAAACTAGATATTTTAGGTTTATGCATTTTTGCATAACGTTTAAGTGCACTAAAGTTATTTAAGTTCATAAAAAAAACTCAGTAAGAAAGCAAGAAAAAATTAACAAATATTTTACTACCTGATATTGTAAATAACACCCAGCCAGTAAATATCTGACATTTTCTTATTATCTTTGATGATTCTTGGAGATTTTTATCGCACGAGATAAATTGTAAATTGAGAATCCGAAAAATATTACTGGCTAGTATCTTGATAGTTGTATACTACACTGGGCTAGTGGGGAGGTCCGTACTAAGGTTTTTAATTAAGTAAATTACTGGTATGTTTGGTTATATAGGACGTATATAGTTATAGTAACTGTATTTGCAACTATCGGGTCCATAATAACCAATCTTCCTTTGGCAAGGACAATGTTATATAGAATCTCATATTCCACTAACATTGTTACAATATAAGCATAGGTAGCGTTCCCTTGGGTTGTTGGCAAATCCTTAAGATGAAACGAACAAGAACTAGTTATATCTGAATTATTTAATTTGTGAAATGTGTATTGCAATTAAATTACATAGGCGCAATTTCGGTGGGCTTATACCTACGTGTTAAAAGTAAACGTTTTATGTTAAAAAAATGTTTTTAATGAAACAAGTAAAAACCGTTTACGACAATTTTGTAATTCCTTTTATAAGAATTAATAGAGGTAACATAACTTAAGGTGGCCTATATTTTTAAACAAATATATATTTTTTTAAATTAATTGAAAATAAGCCACAACAAGTGACTAATTTCGAACAGTAAAAATATGAGCCAAAATACTTCTTACAGTAGAAATATCTTAAAATTTTAAAATCTAGGTCATATTAAACGGTCAAAACCAGTTACAACTGGTCTGTTAAAATATATAACCTGAATATACGACGCAATGCATATGAAGGTTTTAAGAAATATTGGCAACGATTTAAAGCGTCATTTCCTTCGAAACCTTGTGAGCCTTATTGAGAAAAAGGGCGCGTCAAAGCTATCTTTATTGATCAATTTGATACAACATTATTTTTATCGACAACCAATTCCTTTAAATACAAATCGTTTCTCTTCTTTGAAGCTGAAAAGTGTCTATATTAGCGGGATACCAACTGCTAACGTGAAATCAATTTTCCGAAGTCAGGGTTGAGTTAACGAGTCTTTTGATTTTTTAAGGAAGGTAGTTGATGAAAAGCCTCATAGCCTTTTTTCAACGCTTGATAAACGCATTACGCGTTTACCCCACGGGAACGGTGGGGTAATATGAGAGGCTCGCCAGTGTCCAAGGCGCCGAGTGCGCCCGAACATCGGAATAACCATTAAAAAATAACGGTACCATTTCCGTCTTAAATAAGAGCACTTGCGCATGCTACCGTGGAAGCCTTCTAGCCTCTGTCAACCTCTGGATCTAAATGTTATGTCCCGTGTGACTGTAATTACAGTGGCTCACACGCTATTCAAACAGCAACTCAAAGAAGCGATTTGGTGATTGTAGCGGTAGCGGTGAGGGGTTGAATAACCCAAGGTGATGATTGCAAGATAATGATGAGTTTCGAAGGTGTGGAAATAAAAGATGCGTTAGGCTCTTGTTGACGTATGTATGACGTTGTTTGGTATGAGGTTTGTAGTTGTGTACCCGTACCCGAGATGTCGCTACCCGTTACAAGCTTGATAGGACGTATGAACAGTGATAGAATGAAATGTTGTGGCGTGGTGGTTACTTGTTCTAGCAAGCAGCACCCAGGTTTTAAGCGTTTGTTCTACTGTGTGGCAAAGTCGTTGTACCGTTAAGAAACCGTGCCGTGATCAACAGGCCTGGTGGCTCCTCTCCTTTTAAAAAGTAGGTGCAAAGTGTACTCCCTCATGCTGCTGAAATACGTGCCAATAGATTGGTCTCTTTAGAGTATTTTCTTTAACTTTTGAGCAAGAGATGAATTATTAAAACACAAATTTAAAACATGACGATTAGGTGCTTGCCTGGTTTTAAACCCGTAATCATCGGTTAAGATTCACAAATTCTATCGACAGAGTTATTTAACGGTTTAGTTCGGTTAAAATTATATATGTATACTAGCTGACCCGGCAAACGTTGTTCTGCCATATAAATGATATCTACTGAATATTTTGGTTTTTAAATAAAAAGTAACGAATGTATGATAGTGTGTGGGGATGGGATCTATGATAGAAAAAGGAAAGGAACGCTATAGACGATAACCGCCAATGAAAACAAAAAAAACAACCAACCATTCATTTTCTCAATTCAATGTATTTCATTAATATAATGGACATATTCATTGTTTGATCAAAAGTAAAATGTAAAGTAAAAGAAGTCATATATTTTTATTCTAAAGCAGTTAATTAATTTTGAAGAGCAATTGAGTGTACGATATTTTTTGTCAGTTCGTCTTTAGCCAACATAAATAAGCTCGATGGTTTGCCCACCCAAGAATATGCACATATTACTTGTCCGTGTGATAAACATGGTGTGCCCAAATCTAAGCCACAAACGGACATCGTTTGGTCTTGCGAATTATTGATTGTCATTATACATATATGCATAAAGCAGGAACCTGAGATTTTTTCATCCGTTTATTTATTATTGTTTTCTTAGATTATGTCTACGGATTTTGTGTGTGAGTGGTGGCTCATCGTACATTCGTCCCACATTATGAAACAGAACTTTTGAAAAAGGTGGTCCCTTATTTGTTTTCCGTTATTTCTTACATCGCGAATGCGCAACTAACCTTGGGGACTAAATTGACTCTTGTGCCTGTAGTTACAATGGCTTCATCGCCCTTTAAGAACAATTCTAAATATTGCTGTTTGGCGGTAGAATATGGGATAAGCATATGAATGGAACATAATCTTTGCGCTGTCACATCGTTGATCATCACCATAATTTATCTCCTTGCGCGAGAATTTTAATTTTGCCGTGACTCCTAAGATAATAATTTAAATTAATCCTTTATAATTCCAGTGAGGTAACCGTGTCTATTCATTGCCTTTTTAACAAACAAATTGAATTACTGCTAAATATTTTTTGAAACACTTCACACAAACTACATAAACAAACAAAATGTGTTCAAAGGTGGCGCTGCTAACAGAATTCAAATAGAATTAAGTTTCACTTATTGCATTAAATAATTAAATTTAATTCAGAATGATGATGATGATTTTATTTCTAAAGGATTTTATTTTGAATATTGTCACAGTAATTTAAACCCTTTAACAATAAATTAAACATCAAAAATGTCTTTAAAAGTTTCAAACAATCAAAACAGAGTACAATAAATTAAATATTGTTATAATAGCTTGATAAATAATGGTTATTGATTTTCTATTATTTTTTTGATCCTAGAACCTTTCCATAGTTTTTTTGATCCTGAGCATATGATTATACTATCATTTCTCTGATTATACTGTCAATAGTAAACACTCGTATGTATCATGTGTATATTTAATGTATATTATTTATGTATACTTCAATTAATTTACGTGATTTATTTACTTATTTTTCAAGATTGCATTATTCACACTTGCTACAATTTTAGTTTCTTGACTTTCCTCCATAAAATTGCGATGAAGACACGATAGAAGTCCCGTGTAAATTAAAACGATAACAAAAAAACAATGTGCGATTGGGGAAGAAGAGACCCGGGGAGGAACGAAGTCCTTTACGATATTTTTTCGTTTGAGAATGGACTTCAGGAACAGCCTTGCTGGATACGTGCCGATGAGCAAACCGTTCAATGATGACATGCTCACAAGCTAATTTTTGTTATTTTGTTGGATTTGTGTGTCTTTTCATTCTGCTCTATTATTATGCATGCTTGATGCTTTATTAGTTCGACGGCCCTAATGCGTCTTGCTTGCATCTTCCACTGTAACTCACACACACACACAAACAGACCAAATTGTTGTATTTACTGATACCAAACGGTATACCGACAATGCATTTGATCTTTACTATTTTACCAACCTTTTTAATATCATAAAACGTTTATATTTCTTATCACCTAAATAAATCGTTAAATATTTTACAAATTTTTTTCAGTCAGAACATATTGTATCATTAAATGGCATAAAAGATCTACAGGAAGAGAATCTACAATTAAAAAACACTGTCTCAGAATTGAACCAAAGACTTAATTATCTTGAACAACAGGCTAGGTCTAATAACCTTGAAATACAATGCCTACCAGAGTATAAACTGGAAAACTTGTACGCCGTCGTTAAGCAGCTAGGCTCAGTAGTCGGTACCGAAGTGAAGGACAGTGACATCCTGCACTGCACACGTATAGCTAAACTTAATAAAAGCAACAACCGCCCCCGGTCTATCGTGGTACAGTTAGCCTCACCGAGAATACGGGATCAGCTCTTAGCTGCTGTTATTGAATACAATAAAAAGAACCCTGAGAACAAAATTAGCAGTGCTAATTTTGGGATTGCAGGCAATAAAACGCCGGTCTATGTTGTTGAACATTTATCTCCAACCAACAAATCTCTTCATGCTGCAGCGAGGGTCAAAGCTAAAGAGAGACGTTATAAGCATGTTTGGGTGAGAAATGGTAGGATATTTGTTAAGAAGAATGATAATACAGATCCTATTTTAATTAAAAACCTAGACTCTTTAAGTAAGATTATTTGAGTTCGTATTTTATATCTTTATTTACAATTTGTTGCATGCTCTTTTACTATATTTATTGCTTAAATTCATTAGTTTACAAATTTACTATCAAAATGTCCGTGGTCTAAGAACTAAGACCCATACAGTGTATCGCAATATTTGTTGTAATAACTATGACGTTATAATTCTCACAGAGACCTGGCTCAATAATTCGGTACTTAGCAGTGAACTGTTTGACAACCGTTACTTGGTTTATAGGAGGGACAGAGAGACTTCTAGTTCGCGGTGTAAAGAGGGAGGGGGAGTTTTAATTGCTATTAAGAAAACCATTAAATCTAAACGAGTTAAAGCCTAGGAAAGTAGTTGTGAGGATCTCTGGGTGGTCATAGATATTCCTGGATTACGTTCTGCTTGTCATGCAGCTTTCTGTGCAGTATATCTTCCTCCGCCAGTGCACCGTTCTACACTGGAATGCTTTCTGGATCACTGTAATGCAGTTTTTGAGCAATCGACAGACTCTCTTGTGAATATTGTGGGAGATTTTAATTTAAGTAACATTGATTGGCAATTAGCAGAGAGTTCAAGTAATAATATTGGACTATCCGGTACAAGTGAAATTTTGTTAGATTTTATTCATGTTAATGGACTCAATCAGTTTAATTTTATCAATAACACTGCTGGTCGGATTCTAGATCTTGTCCTCTCGACGAATGCGTTATGTCATATCAATCAATCTGTTAACCCCTTAAGTAATGTTGATCAACAGCACCCACCTCTTGATATTGTAATTCCTTTGGAAATTGAGGCAAGGCTCCCGTATGAAAGCATTAAAGCAAGACCAAATTTTCACAAGGGAGATTATCTATCAATTTGTGAAAAATTAAAAAACATAGAATGGGATGCTATGTTTAGGGGACAAAGTGATGTGAATGGGATGATACGGATTTTTTATGATATACTGAACGCAGTCATCAAAGAGTTTATACCATTTCGTGTGCCTAAGAGTAACAAATATCCTGTCTGGTTTAACTACAGACTTATCAAAATATTAAAAGTAAAATATAGGATAAGAATACGTTACAGAAAATATAAAAACCCGTTAGATGAAGTAGATTTAAAATATATTAGTAAACAATGTGATAGACTAGCCACTGTATGCTAAAACAATTATATAAAATCTTTAGAAGATAGAATTAGAAGTAATCAAAACATATTTTGGACTTATGTGAAGACCAAAAGAGGAGGCACTAGTAATTATCCTATATCTATGACTGATGGAAAAACTACTACTTCAGATGCTACAGAAATTTGTAAGCTATTTTCAAATTACTTCTCCTCTGTATATTGTTCCGAACATAGTCCCGATAATAGATTCAATTCTGAGTATATTAAATTATTAGAAAATTATAGTCCACGTTTAAGTCAGCCCGTTTTAGACGAAGAGTCTATACTTAAAAAACTAAAAAATGTAGACATCAATAAGGGTCCTGATGGAATTCCACCGATGTTTATCGCTGCATGCTGCTCTGAATTAGTTCATCCACTGTCAATAATTTTTAATAAGTCTTTAGAGTCTGGAGTTTTTCCATCAGTGTGGAAAGTTGCAAAGGTGGTTCCTGTTTATAAATCAGACGACAAAGAATCTATTTCCAACTACAGACCAATCTCAATTTTATCAACACTCGCAAAAATATTCGAATCATTAATTTGTCCTTACATCAATAGGCACCTCAAATTATATTTAAGTGATCATCAGCACGGATTTGTCGATTCTCGATCCACCAATTCAAATCTGGTTCCATTTACAGAATTATTAATTGATGCAATAGACTCGGGTCATCAAGCTGATGTAATATACACCGACTTCAGTAAGGCCTTTGATAAAGTTCCTCACAATATTTTAATTTCCAAACTACGTGCATACGGGATTTCTGGTTCTTTTCTAAAATGGTTGAGTTCATATCTACAAAATAGACAATTCTTTGTGGTAGTGAATGGTTATGAGTCAAATATACAAAAAATATCTTCAGGTGTTCCTCAAGGTTCCCATTTGGGACCAGTGTTGTTCAATTACTTTATTAATGATCTTCCAAACTGTTTTCTTTTCTCTAACGTCTTTATGTTTGCTGATGATTTAAAGTTTGTCAGTGTAATTAAGTCAAATGAAGATTCTATACGTTTACAAAGCGACATCAATAGGCTCATACTATGGTGCAAATACAATGGAATGCACTTAAACTCTAAAAAGTGTCATCATATTAAATTCTCGCGGAAAACGAAATTGAATGCTTTTAATTACTACATTAACAATGATAAAATAAAGGAAGTAGATCAAATTCGCGACCTCGGTGTGGTATATGATAAAAAATTAACTTTTATACCTCATATGGACACAATAATAAATAAAGGTTCTCGCATGTTAGGGTTTGTTCTTAGAAATTGTAAGATATTTCGCGACAATAAAACTAAAATATTAATTTATAAAAGCTTGATTCGTAGTGTCTTGGAATATTGTAGCGTGGTCTGGAGGCCACATTATGCTACACACTCACTGCGACTTGAGCGTATTCAAAAACGATTTGTATGGCACCTTGCGTTTCATAATGGCATAGCTAAAAAAATATGCTCATATAAATGTCGCCTTAAACACTTCAACATGAAGTCCCTAGCCAATCGTAGGCATATACTGGATGCAATGTTTGCGGGTAAATTTTTTTGCCACAAAATTGACTGTCCCCAGCTTCTTGGCCTATTCAAGCTGCGTGTACCCTCTAGGCTCCCTCGCAGCTCGATCACACCACTCTGTCCACCTCTTAGAAAGACTGTGTTAGGTGCCAACTCTCCCTGTTCTAGATTATGTAAAGTGATAAATGCTTGCAGTGATCAAATCGATCTACATTATGATTCCCTCACTAAGTTGAAATCAACTTGTACTGGCTTATCTTACATTGATTAATAAAATAACTACTTTTATAAGACACTTTTATGTATACATATTTTTGTTAAACATTTTTTTTTCTTCATGTCTATTTTTGTAATTAAATTTTAGTTTATCTATATTTTGTGTTAAATGAATTTGCTGTAGCTACTTTTTAATTTTTATGTGTTGTTACAAGCGGTGTTTACCTATAATTAGTTGTTACGCTATTCTATGTATATATTTTAAATGTTTTATGTGTTATATTCAGTGTAAACAACTGTTGGTAAACCTAAATAAAAAAAAAAAAAAAAAAATTTTTAAATGTCCAAATGACATTTAAAAATTTGTAAAATATTTAAATGTCATTTGGACATTATTTTTTTTCATCTGGTGATAGGATGATAAACATCCGCCTGGCTTGTTACCACCGTACGCATGGTGAAAATCTCGTGAAGTGGCTTGCAGCCGCGTTTCGAGGTCAGCCAGCATACAGCCAGTGCCCGAGCGAGCATTGCCGCGATGGGTGTTGGTCCAGTGGAGACGGCTGCTGAACCAATGCCGGGGGAAACACGCCTCCACACTTTGCCCATCCCTATCGTGGCAATACGTCGCTCGCTTCACGTCTCTTTACGAGGCGTGAAGAGGCATCTTGCGGGCCGGCAAGGCGAGGGCGGCTAGTGCAGAATCTTCTTCCCGACTGTACTGGCCGTCCACGCGTTTGGACTCTACTACCACTTAACATCAGGTGGAGTAGAGTCATTTGCCCACCCGGCAAATATAAAAAAAAAAAAAAAGAAAATGACGCGTGAATGACGTAGACGAAATTCCGATGAGGTTCACTATAAATAATTATTGTAATATTTTTCAGACAAAAATACTAAAATCGTGATTACAAAATGGGATGATGGGTTAGGAAGGTGAAAATTTGGGGTTATATATTTTTTTTATGTTAAATCCAAATAAAATGCAAGTAAAAAATATGTCTAATAAATAGAAAAAAAAATCTGGATAGGGACACCCTTATCAGCTAGCGGTATGAAATATACTTTACTACCTATTTTCATACCTCCCAAATATGCATAACAAATTTCATAAAAATCGGTCGAGCCGTTTCGGAGGAGTTCGACCACAAACACCGTGACACGAGATTTTTATATATTAGATTAAATGAATAACAGATACAGAAATAGATAAATTAAAGTATGTATGGTTAAGTTTTTATAAGCACTTTTAAATCATCATATCATGAGTCTATGATGCTTATTAAATGTAAAGCTATAATCCACTTCCTCGACTTTAAGTTAAGTATATAATAAACCATTTATGTACCTTCCTTTACGCTTGAATGTTCAATTGTTTTTATTTAAAATGTGGCCGTCACTATGCGCTCGGCTATGTGAAATAACAAAGGAGGAATTTATTAATAAAGTAAACCCAATAAATATTTTTATTGGTTTTATATTGTAGAAACATATTTTTCTTTTTATTTTAATCATATTAGTGACGAAGTATATGGGAGTAGATATCGTCACAGCATACGAGTAGATAACTAGCCACACTAATAATTGTGACATTAAAAAATCGGTTCAAGGGCAAATTTTACATCTAAATTATTTACTTATGTAAACTTTATTTTGGTCGTTGTTTTAATTTTATAATTTAATCTTGTACTATTTGTTTTGTCTTGTCTATTTATTAATCTTACAATCAGATGGCAATTACTCGTTTTCCTTCCTAACACAAATAAAAAAATAACCTCCCATGTACCCGTACGTAGTCTAGGCAGTCAGTTGGTTATGTATACTATAATATTACTCTAATTAATATCCTATTAAAGCAATTGAAATCCTATAAGAAACAGTATTCCCACTTAGACTCTTACAATATAATCCATTTACAAATTACTCTACAATGAAAGGTATTTAACGTAAGAACGTAGAATAATGTTTTCGTAAAGTATAATAAACCACGAGAATAAACATTTATTTACATAAATACTTACAATAAATTGTGCTTAAGGATAAATTAACTCCTTTTTCTACAAAAGAACACAATATATAAAGATATACGCAAAGTGGCTTGCGGCGGATTGAGACTGAGAGCTGAAGATCGAGCTCAGTGGGTGCTATTGAAGAGGCTGATGTTGATGATCAACCCTTAGTCGTCCATTGGTGGTTGACCATTGATGATGATGTTGATGATTGTCTGTGCTTTTAAAAAAATTGCCTATTTTTTAAGTTAATGAAACGATTTGCGAGTTTTAAGAATCAAAAAAACCATCTTTTTTATTTTAGTCAACCACTGCTATATAATAATATTTTAAATATTTTATATCTAGAATTGAAGTACGCAAATTTAACGTAAATTATTACGTTATTTAGAAGAATACTCGTCAAAAATTTCACGGTTGCGAAGACGCGGGCTTTGCTAGTTAATAATATAAATATTATAATGTAATTATTATAAATGTTTCTGTTAGTTGAACGAGTTGAGTAGATGATTCAACGGATAAAACGTAAGGATCTTGGGTGAATATCCTTGATTTAAATTTGAGCAAGCAACATTGTGTCTATAATACATATTGTTGTTACTATGTTAAATATTATTAACCATTTTAGGTCCTAATTGTGTTTTTGTTTACTAATTAAAATATCATATTAAAACACATACCCGTGTGTGATTTTACTACAACAAAACGATCAAATGATTTCTCATTCGTATTTCATCATTATTTTTTCAAATATTAAAATTGCTGTGTCGTGCTAAATGAAAATCTTATCAACATTTTTCATTACATTTTCTGCTTGTAAATCTTATTTATGTTTGAAATATAAATTCTTAATAAAATGAATGGAATAAGACATAGATTTTAAAAGCAAATGTTTTCTAAAGACTTAAAATAAATAGTATATTAAATGAACACAGCTGCTTATGTAAAAAAAATGTATAAAAGTTTATAAAATGTGTATGTGACGTATTTTATTTGCTTTACTTAATGATAAGTTAATTAACATATTTAATTTACAAACATATTTGTCTGGATAAGAACCACCAACATTTATTCAACCACTAAACTACAAATCTTTGAATTTTAGAATAAAATATTAAATCATTTGAAGTTCAACGTAGAACCATCTACAACTAATTATTTGAAATTCGACCGATAATTTTTCGTCTCAGAATATTTTCGTTTTTTTTTATAGAATAGGAAGGCGGACGGGCATATGGGTCACCTGATGTGGTCGCCAACGCCCTTAAACATTGGCATTGTAAGAAATGTCAAACATCGCTTACATAGTCAATGCGCCACCAACCTTGGGACCTAAGATTTTATGTCCCTTGTGCCTATAATTACACTGGCTCACTCGCCCTTCAAACCGGAACACAACAATACCAAGTACTGCTGTTTTGCGGTAGAATATCTGATGAGTGGATAGGTGGTCCCTATGGCCCAGTGGTAAGAACGCGTGAGTCTTAACCGATTATCGTGGGTTCAAACCCGGGCAAGCACCACTGAATTTTTATGTGCTTAATTTGTGATTATAATTCATCTCGTGCTTTTCGGTGAAGGAAAACATCGTGAGGAAACCTGCATGTGTCTAATTTCACTGAAATTCTGCCACATTGTGAATTCCACCAACCCGCATTGGAGCAGCGTGGTGGAATAAGCTCCAAACCTTCTCCTCAAAAAGGGAGAAGAGGCCTTAGCCCAGCAGTGGGACATTTACAGGCTGTTACCGTGATGGACATCTGCAACACCCGAAAGCTTGCAGGTGAGTTAACAGGCTTTAAGGAATGAGAACGCTCTTTTCTTGAAGGTTGCTACGTCATATCGTTTCGAAAAAGAAAACCGACGAAAGATGGTTCCCCAGTGTTACTTGAGATTAACTTGAAACATGTGGTTAAACTTGTTAAGAACTCATTTAATCGTTGCTTTCGAATATCCATAACAGATGTGTATCGTAAGTGAATTATATCGCATTATTGAAAGCAATTGCTGCTATAGGTATTGATAAATCAATTAACGGTGTGCTGTATGCAGTTTCCTCTAGAATATAATATCCAACAGGCGTCGTTGAAGCGCATATACTTCGCCGAACTAATGGTTGCAGAATAATTGTATAATACTGGTATATTTAATGGTTAAAATTAGGTCTTCTGTATGAAAGTTTGGTCAATTATACCTATGTGTATGGTAAAGCCCATTGAAAGGCATAAATTTGTGCAAGCCTGTACTACCCACACATCATATATTCTAACGGCAAACATCACTATTGATTCCGTTTTATTCTTTTCGTGTTTAAAAACCAAACAATTACGTTTTTTTTAGTATTATAAAATATAATAATAATAATTTTCTCCGGACAAATTTCGGCCACGGCGGCCAGTCTCAAGCGAGATTAGCCAACATATTATAGTGCACAAGTGTGTGCGCAAACACAGGTCTGATGGGAAGGCAATCCGAAACCATCTGAAAGAGCGCAGGACGACAACGGTTTTACGTGCTTTCCGAGGCACGGGTGTGTACACACTTCCAAATTCCAGATTCCGAGCTGTTACTGAAAATAAATGAAATATTTACTAGAATGCTATCAGTATTTTCCAGTTGAATCGAAGCTTTTATTCTCTGGGACAAAATGAACTAGTTCTGTCGTTTTAGTGGAGGTAATAAGACAGAGTATTATATAGAAGAAGAGACCTACAAGATTTGTTTATACACTGACCTTATAAGTGCTACTGTAAGGATTGTAAAAATATTTTAAGATTTGTTAGAAAAGTGACACTGTGTCTCAACACTCTATTCTATTTGGATCCCAAATATGTTTATTATAATTTATTTCATATATACCATCAAGCGAATTCACTCTTACTTCCTAAGTTTAAAAGGTTCGAATTCCCCTGAAATCACCATTTTCGAAGTGCCTAGTTCACATTGCAATATTTTACAGTTAACGATCTAAATCATAAAACACAATTTCATGAATAAATGTCCATTGCATGCCTCTATTGGCGCCGTGATAACGGTATACGTGGCAATGATAAAACCGGTGAAATTTAATCGCTTATTTATTAACCAGCTTACATTTAAGAAGAGACTTTTTTTGAAAATATTTTAGAATACCCACTTATGTTTATTTTTTATATTAAGGCATTATTTGAGTAACTTTTTAATTGAGAACTTTTGATTAGCGAATGGATTAAAATTTTAAGGTCGAATTTGAACAAAGAATTTTATTTTGTTACATCAAAAAAAGTATGCGATATTGACTACCAGTCGGTTTTCAACACTTACTACAAATTATAATATAATATTTATATATATATATATATATAACTATACTATACGATACTAATATTGCAATTTGCAGTTTTTTAAAAAGGGTACATAGTCAATTTTCCGATTATAGGTATTTATACAATTTAATTAAATAGGCGAACAGGGTTAGCTTCACTAGGTAGGAAGCTGTACTTTAAATTTTGAATGCGTTATACTAATGTACATCTGTAGTATAAACTACATTCAAATTAAAAAAAAAATGTTGCTTACAATATACAATATACTATACAAAATAAGTCGGTATGATTTTTATTTTTATAGAACTGCAATAGTCCAATTTGAATTTCGGATTAAAACAAATTTTGAATTCGATATAATTTGTGTATTGAAAATTTGAAAATCTGGGCAGGCGCGCTACATCCTAGACCGTGACTATGCTTACGATAGGGCAAGTCAACGGTCAAGCGCTTGCCTATTAACTGTAAAAAAAAAAGTTTAAAATTGGTTGTAAGACAATCATTTTGACTTTCATTAAAGTTTAAATTAAAAACATATAATATATAATAAAAATATAATAGTTTGTATACCCTTTTTTATTGGTATATTCGATATTATTGTAGCTAGTTGTTTTCCTGGAAACGCATGAGCTGTTCACAAATAAGTATCTTCTAATATTAGTGTCGGTAATTGCTTCATGATGATAGTTTAAAAAGAGCCTGTGTAACTGAACACACAATGAACATCTTAGTTCCCAAGCTAGGTGGCGCCAATTTCCGTCATCTTGTCTGTCTGCCTATCTGTTTTCAATTTAAAAAAAAAACAGAAACAAAATAAGTTAAAATATCAAACGTATAGTTTTTTGTTTGATAAGAAGACAGTCGCTGCGGTTTTAATTGGAAACGTCTTGGCATTTTCAATGTCGTAGGATTCATTATTACAATGCACTGTGACCTTTGCTGAGTTGTTTGTCCCTTGCGTAATTAAAGAAGCTCGCAACCCTTCGTAATCACACGTAGAAACACGTAGCATTTATTGAATTCGTAGTAAGTATCCAGTCAGGCAAGAAATGTGCTAAAATCATCTCGAAAATATATTATTGACTTTGGGCCGAAATCAGTAAAAATTAATATACTAATTTTTTGCTCATACATTTGTAAGGCTTGTCGATATAAGAATATTTTTGAATGTCTGTAGATAATATAATAGATTTTATATGAAAATCTCAGTTGATTTGAGTCATGAACTTAAAGGCGAATTTTTACAATAAAAATATAATATTTTGTGTAACTTCTTAAATATTTTTATTTCAATACATGTCGTGACGGCAAAAGGCATGACGCTCCCTTACGGCGTCATGTCCCTCTCAACCACCACTCCCTACTCCCTTGTCTGTGTCAGGATGAGTATAATATATAATATAATTATATTAGTAGAATAACAACCAAATTATATTTATTTTACTGCATATTATTACCTTATTTGTTGTTCTTTAATTATTAATTACTTCGGTAACTATCAATTTTGATGTTTAGTTTCGCACTTTTTTTTCCTTATCGTTTCAATTGTATGTTTTTTTTTAAATAAACCGTTAATGACTGCTAATTTTCTATTAACAATCTTATTTACATTTAGTTCAATCCACTAAGAGACGCCCCACTATTAAAGCTTACATTTCACGCTTGCAATGTAGCGATTGGAAAGGACTGGAAGAGATTGCTTATTTAAGGCTGCCTGTTGAGCCTAATGCAACTTTGAAAATTCCGATAATTTACTGTATACAACATCACATACGCTTGCACTAAATAATATGTATTAATAAATGACTCAAACCCGCCATGTTATAGTTAACTTTTTCATTTTATAAGGAGATCAACGGCTTCAATTAAAAGCAGTATTGAATTATACTCATAACGGTGGTTATGACAAAGTATTTGAAATGCGTATTTTATCCCGAGCATTATCTAAAACAGATTTTACACTATTTGTCATTTCGCTCGAAGTTTGTTGGTTCGCCAAACCAACCTAACCAATTAAGTTTTGTAATTAAAACTTGGGAACTCCTTTGAAAGAGCAAAAGAACTGTGGAAGAGTGAAAGATAGTGAAATTATAAAGTTTTTTTTTTTAAAGAGGTGATTAAAAAAGATCAAAAGCTTATAATTGTTGAAGTAGTTGTCACAAATTTTTAAGGACTTCATTAAATCTGGTAATATTAGAGTCATTGAGGAACTTAATTCATAGTTCGGTAATAAAATTATCCATGTTTCTAAGTCTCTTTCGAACTGTTAAATATTTATTTAAATAGAAATTAAACGTTATTTTGGTGAATCGGATGACGTTACACTTTCAATTGGAAAACAATCTTCAAAAATGTAATTCATGATTACCATGGATTTTTAAAACGTGTTTTAACGTCATCTATTAGTATATGTGGGATAAATCTTATTATATTGAATTTAGAAAAAGTTCCATTAAGCTGGAGTCTTGCAAACATAGTTAGTGCTTGTGACAATACAACATATGTATTTGTATGGAA
Organism: Nymphalis urticae; assembly: GCA_905147175.2. NCBI lineage: Eukaryota > Metazoa > Arthropoda > Insecta > Lepidoptera > Nymphalidae > Nymphalis > Nymphalis urticae. The sequence continues at coordinate 10,596,560 of LR990001.1, forward strand.
TGAAAACAACGCCGTCTAGTGACAATAGTCGAAATTCCATACAAAAATTAAGTAATACAAAAGTTAACGTCAATGCTGTCGAATAAGTAAAAAAAAACTCGCAGACACACTGGTATGTTTTATACAAATAGAAGGTTACCTAAAATTTGACAAGCAAACTTAGTTGATTTTTTTATATAAAATGGGTAGCGTACGGTGGTACCACCTGATGGCATTGTAAGAAATTTTAACCATCGCTTTTATCGCCAATGCGCCACCAACCTTGGGAACTTAGATGTTATGTCCCTTGTGCCTGTAATTACACTGACTCACTCACCCTTCAAACCGGATTACAAAAATACCAAGTACTGCTGTTTTGCGGCAGAATATCTAATGAGTGGGTGGTACCTACCCAGACGAGCTTGCACAAAGCCCTATCACCAGTACATTCCGATTCCTATAATAAATATTACAAATAAAATCGAAAATATAACATATTTCGAAGCAAAAAATATCCTCGGAAAATACTTCCATATAATATTTTCCTCATTTATAATGATAAATCTCTCCCCATACCAAAACGGAATACCGGAAATAACACACAGACAGCCATTACTAAACCATCTGATACTGAAAGCATTGACAATGAATGCCAAAAATAACAAAAGACAACAATGTCTCTACCATTTCCGGAATGACATTCCACAATTCCGTTACTCTTACCTTAACTTAGTAACAATTTTATGTTCTTGGATAAAATCTCTATTGATTTTAGATATTCATATCATTCAAATAGTTTTTATTACGTTAAATAAATAAAGACGATAAAAGTAACCCACAGCTGGTCTAAAGCCTTCCTCTTCTTTTGAGGAGGCGTTATACCACGGATGTTACCTTAGTCACGACAGTTACCTTTACCATCTATTGCGAGGAAATTCAATGTTGTTTGTCCGTGTTTTAACCCACAATACTCAATTAAGATTGACGTACTCTAACCACTGCGCCAACTCGACTCCTAAGATGATAAAAGGTATTTTGTAGTAAAGTAGGAAATAACAAGTTTCCGCCTGCACATGAATTGACCTAATGCTTCCGGGGCTTTGCTTATAATTTAATTTTACTATAGAAACTAATATCGAGGCGGACATCAGCTATTTTTTACTTGACCTTTAAATAAATTTAAATTTGATATTAAGAATCTAGAAAAAGTTAAGTTCATATTCGTTGATCCATACAAGAATTATATAACAGTATATAAAGTTACTTAATTATATAGAGTTTACTCTTATTTCGTTTGAGGAAAAGAGTAAATACTTATGTTTCTTAGCGGAATTTCTCAGAAGAATCTACATACTAGACAGTGTCCTTTCATTACATTTATTCCTGTGTATCATAATTCAAAATGCTTATAAGATTGAATAACTTATAATATATTTTTTTTAAGTAGGATTTTTTTAATAAATTTCCGCCTTTTTTAGTGGAGAAGCTATCAAATAAGTACTCTAACTAGCATTCAATATATTAAATTCTTCTTCTTCTTCGTCGTGACATTCTTGTCAAAGCGGTCGTGGTCGCCATGAAGTATTATAAATTGTTTGGCGCAGATGTTATTCGCCTCAAGAGCCTTCGCCATATGTCCCTGTTAGTGGTGAGCCTGCTACATTCTTGCAAAGGACCGCCAACAGTTGTTTTTATTTGGTCGGTCCATCGAATGGGCATCCTTCCACGTGGTCTGGTGCCATCCACCTTGCCTTGAATGACAAGGCGCTCTATGAAGTTATTTCCTTGCCGGGAGACGTGTCCGAAAAATGTTAGTATGCGCTTTCGAACCAGCGCCGAAAGACGCTTTTTGATGCCGAGTTCTTGAAGAATGGAGATACTGGTGCGAAATTCTGTCCACGAAACTCTTAGCATTCGTCTCCAGAACCACATCTCCAGAGCATCTATCTTCTTTTATTCGACCTGCCGCAAAGTCCACGTCTCTGCAGCGTATAGAAATATGGGGAAAAGCGTTTTATTACATTAAATACTGTTATTATATTATTATACTATTATTATATTTGGGTTATATACAAAAATATAGTTATATAAAGTTATAAGGGAGTCGATTGTTAAGAAAGTGGCACTAAAAAAAAATGCCTTTAATAAATTTTCTGAAATGAATGGATGTTTCAGAATTATATAAACTCTGTAGAGAAATAATAGTAATCGTACGTTGCACGTTGTCATTAAATCAAAATTACCAGTTGTAGGTATCGTGAAAATATTGTTTCATTAGAGAATGCAACAATATTGGTAAAAAAATTCAATTGTTTCTCATTTTCTTAATTTTCTATTGAAAGCTATGTAAAATTGAATATACTGGGAGAAAATTATTTGATGTTGTATGTCAGTGGTTGAAACATATATTTATGAGTTGAAGTTCATTTTACTAGAATGTAAAATTTCCATTATTGTGTTACCAATATTGTGAAACATTGCAGCGACACGAAAATTCAGCTTTGAGCGACTGGTTGACAATTTTTAAAGAATTGTTTTCAGTATTATTATTTTTTAAAGTTTTTATTCAGAAATTAATGGCAACGACACAAATATGATAAATGTTCATCCCTGGTGATAGACTTGGAATCCAGAAGTTTGGGCTACTCCGTAGTGTCATTACGTAGGTGCTCCTATTATATGACCTTACTCAGTTTGTAACTCTATTAGGTCACTTTTGATTTACTTATGTCATTACACTATCGCATCGCCTAGCCGTTCAAAACTACACTTTATTTAATTATATGATCTGCTTATTTTGTGAGTACACGTTTTATTGATACTCGAGTGTGGAGTAGAACTTTGCCAAACTATAAAAACTTGTAACAGTTATCTAGCTTCAAAGTTTCAAGACAAAAAAAGTTCATAACCAAAAATTCTATACACGTATATCTTGCGTAATTTAATCGTATGTTACGTAAATTCAATTCAACGTAAAAATGTTTCCTTACGTGATCATTCATTGGGAAAAAAAGATACTCCCCACAAACATTTGCCGGCGAAATATTAAATAATAACTGACGAATTCTTTTTTCCGTGACGTCAATCTGAATAAATTTGGAGAGCGTAAATTGTCCTTTGACACATTGCTTTGGTATCCCTTGATTTACGTACACGCTTGAACCTCCATACAGGCTTTTATAAATTTATCGAATACCAATTCACCTGGTCTCGTCTTTTCTTCTTTCGTTTCTTTTCAAGATACCACAATTTCTAACGTATTGAAACTGTCATGGGAGTATGATTGAACGTCACATCTGTTTTTAAAACATTATTTCTATTAGACATTATTTTTTTATCCAAAGACTTTAACCAAAAAATACTCTAAATGTTCTCAAGATTTTTGTCTACAACCGCAATATTAATATTTATGTAGTCAGCCTAAAATATAGTCAAAAGATATCATAATTCTGTCCAAATCCAACGCAGACAGAGGTAAAGCTTTGAAAATAAACATTTGAAATGTTATTATAAATATAATAATGTTATTCGTATCAAGACACAATCTTATGTACTTAGACAATACTCTTGTGACTTTGATTCCAATATAATTATAGTATATAAATTAAATTTTTAAAGCCTTGTAAAGAAAAATTTTGATTAACGAAGTATTTTACATATAGAAATAAACAAAAGCAACGTCGCTTTTTGTCGAATATTATGAGTTGAGCTTAAAACTTTTTTGGGCAGGATAAATCATAAAAGGTTTCACTGAGCGGGATTATTAAATTCTTCCCATTTATGTACTGAATATATATTAATACAAAATTTATTTAACATATACAATAATTTATTTTTATTGTTAACGAGTAGGCAGGTAAGAGTAAAAGATAGAAAGAAGAAATGGGCTGATGTCCTACTGCGGGGCTAAAGCCTCCTCTCCTTTTAAGAAGAAGGTTTGAGTTTCTTCCACCACGCTGCTCCAATGCGGGTAATGGATACACATGTGGCAGAATTCAAGTGAAATTAGACACATGTAGGATTCTTTACGATGTTTTCCTTCACCGTCGAGCAGAACTTGAATTATAAACACAAAATAACTATATAATAACATGAAAATTAAGTTATGTATATAAATTACTTATGGTGCTTGTCGGTTATGAACCCGCGATCATCGTTTAAGATTCACGAGTTCTAAACAAAATTTTTTATTCACGCAGTGGAAACCTTCAGGTAGGTGCCTAGTTCCCATGGGGGGAGGAACTGGGTTATGTGGGTATGTGCGTACGGCAGCGCGAGATGTTAAGTGGTAGTAGAGTCCAAACGCGACGACGGCCAGTACAGACGGGAAGAAGATTCTGCACTAGCCGCCCTCGCCTTTGCCGGCCCGCAAGATGCCTTTTCACGCCTCGTTTGAAGGAACCCGGGTCGTAAGAGGAGGGGAACACGTGAGCTGGTAAGGAATTCCATTTTTTGGAAATGCGACAAAGAAAGGAGTTGCCAAATTTAGTTGTGCGCGATGGAATTGATGTCACAGTTAGTCGGTGACATCGAGAGCCAGCACGCGTAGACTTGTGAAGGAAATGAGGCCACTCTTCTAACCACTGAGCCATCTCGCCTCTAGATGTAATAGCCACGTCATAAATATATCTATAGACTTTATAATAAATATATAAGTTTGATGGCTGCCATTTACCTATTACTAGTCTAGCATTATTGATTGTCGATAAAACATCAGGTATGTGGGTGGTGCCTTGAACAAATAATAAATTGGTCCTTCAGCTGTTTTTTCCACGTATCATATATTCTATATATAGTACATATAATCTATTTGAGATATTCATTTCTAAGAAATGTTATAATTGGAGACTTATCCAAACATAACATAATGCCTTAAAAATTTCAAACAATTGCCTTTAATTTTATACCGTCTATTACCGAAATTGACTAATGGAGAATACCTTTACAAATCTTTTGCTATAGGAAGTAATAAAAACTGCAGCAACTGTTTATTCAAACTCCAAGCAGACACACAGTTTGTATAGAGCCTTATCAAATTTCACACCCAACCACTTTAATACGTTGAATCAAGACGTAAAATTGAATGAGTTATACACGTAGATGATGTGCTAACATTGAAAAATGCTACGCTTTGAAAACGTATCGAGGTCAAAGTCCGCGGCTGAATGTTTCATCTGCTCCAGTTTTCTAGCTTTCAATAGTGATGTATATGCGGAGTTTTTTTAACATTTTCTAGAGACCTAGTATGTTTTCAGCCTTAGCTGTTTACTTTATTATTTCCATGTATTTTTAATTTTTTAGCTTATCTTCAATACATGTATCAATTCTTGCTATTTGCTTAGAATATACACTACTGATTGCCTGTAAAATTCCCAATGGTGAACAAATTGTTCTCCTTTAAAAGAGAGCTTGGACCTAATTTCACGAGTTTACTGTCGGTGCACACATGTGCCTTATTTTCGCACGACACTTTCATGTTTTTTACGATTATTATTACATGATTGATTAAACACACTAATTAAATAAAATTTACTGCTAGCTTACACGTATAGGTTATTTGGTAAAGTAATCTTTATTTATAAAATATAATATTAATTTTTCATTACAATCGAGAACATTACTTAGATAAAGCAAGTGTCAGCCGGAAGTGATAATGTATTCATTAGACATAACACGCCAAGTGCCGCATATGGACGGAATGATTTCTAAATTTTCAAATTAATCGATTTAATTTGCATACGTATTCATTTAAATCTATATTGAAATTAAATTTCATACATGGTAACGAAGCTTAGCTGAAATAACATTAAATATTTACCTTGCGATGCTATAAAAATTTATCAATTCTCTTTTAATTTATTTTACTTGATATACGAATATAGTGGAATACAAAAAATATGATATCTATCGAATTATATTAATCGAATTTTCTTTGCATGAACCGAATCTATTTTTTTGAACTTATGTTGTGCGCATTCAAAGTCAACATTAAAATCTTTTATTTAATGCTTCTAGCATTACACTTAACACAAAATAGCTTGTCGCGAAAAAAATTATCTTGAAACAAGCATTTTTAAGTAGAAATTTATGTAGTACTAATAAATAAATTTTATACAGAAAAATCTCGCGACAAGTTTTGATATCATATAAAGTTGTAGAATTGAACATAAAGAACGGGCTTGTTTTACTTAAAAGTTATTTTTCTACTTTTAAGATCTATTAAACAAGAACGTGTTTAAAATAAAGTACCAATGTCTACCATGTTTTTTATTTTATTTTTTACTTCAAACAGCCTGGCGGCGATCATTTCCCAGGGGTGTATCTAAAAATTAATGTCCTATCCACCTATGTCCAGCAGTGGACGAGAAAAAGGTGATGATGATGATCATGATGATAATATTTTTTAATATGATATATTAATGAAAATACGCCGCTAAAATGAGTCATATAATATTTTAACTGAGCCGGATTTACGCGGTCATTTTCCTTTATTAGTTCAGAAAATTGAGTTGAAATCGGATGTCCAAAAGTTCCTAGGGCTAAATGGAGAGATAACTCGATAAAAGCCGTGTTTAGTTGACGTATTACGGAGTTTTCATTTGACGTAGGTATAACGAGTCGCCGATTAAGCGTAGTTCAACGTTCCATGAAATGGGGTGGATTGTTTTTCAATTTAACGCTAAACAACTTTTGGGTTGCGTTGACAAGATAAATTGGAAATACACACTGGTTGACGCTGCAGTTTTATTTTACCAGTTTTAGTTTAGCAGTTTTACTACCGATTATTTATATTTAGACAATTTTTATCGAAATGATTAAATTTCCTTTAAAGAACTCTTGACTGACAACTTAAGTTTAACTGAAAATTAGGCAATACTAATTTTAAATTTGTCACCTTCATTTAATAACTAGTTTTCGCCCGCGGCTTTGCTTTGTGTGAAATGGGAGGTGTTAGGTATTCTGTCCTTTTTTGTAACCCCGAAAACGTGTATGCAAAATTGCATAGTGATTAATTGAGTAATTATGTCTTGAAATAGTAACAAATAAACAAACTCACTTTCTCATTTACAATATAAGTCATTTTTAAATAGTAATATAGATTTATGTGTTTGCGAGGGAATCGGAAACGGTTTTTTTATACTCCATTTTTAATCCCAATTCATTCATTTTTATTTTAAATATGGAAGCATTTTTATAACTTTAAAAAATCCACTTATTCGCTTTTATCCGTACATAATAATCCTTACTATGAAACTTAACATAAAGTTTTATATTCTTCGCAAAACAATGAAATGGAGACAAACGATATAAAACGTGGCATAAAAAGTACATCAAGTTCCATGGCGCCTTTTTCACGCAACATGGCGGCGGTAACCGCCTCCGACCGGTATTTTAGCACAGATAAAAAAAAAACTACGGATAAAAAATATCGAAGTAAGAGAATAATGCCATTGCAGGACAACTCATTGAGAGATTTATTGGTACCCTTTTAACACCCAATCCGAGGAACATTTTATCTTTAATTTTTTTTTAGATACAGGCTAACCTTTTTATAGAAGTTTTGCGTTTGCGCGGTTTATATATTATATCTTTAATTTATAGGGCCCTTTTTAACATGATAGCTTGAATTGATTGCATGTGTAATCCATCGGATTATGAGAGTGAGGGAGTAGAGAGTGTGAGTGTGCTTGTGCACACACTTGTGCCCTATTATATGTCCTTCGGAGTTGGCTTGCCTTCCCTAAGAATAAATACCGTGGAGGTGATTGGTCAGGACTGTCGTCCTGACCAATCACCTCAAATATAATAAAATTAATAATGACCTGTCGGTCATTATTAATTTTATTATATTTTTCATAACTTTTGAAAAAAAAAATGTACTTCAATTTTTTAAGAATTTTCCTTATATACGTTGTTTTCTTCTTAGATTGTTTATACTTTGAATATTACAATTTGTTGCTCGCGACGTTTTAAATCGGGAATCAATAGTAAGGACCGCCGTTGGCGACACGCACCCTATCCCGATCACAGTTGGTGTCCACCAAGGCTCGGCCCTGAGTCCTTTTCTGTTCAGTGTACTGCTTGACGTTGTCACAGCGAAAGCCCATGAGCCGTCTCCCTGGCTCATGATGTATGCTGATGACATTGCACTGGTAGATGAGGACAAGCAGATATTGGAGCAAAAGGTGAACCAGTGGAAGGGTGTGCTAGCGAGGGGTGGTCTGATGCTAAATGTTGCGAAGACCGAGTATATGGCCTGTGGCAGTACGGACCCCAAACCCATAAAGATAGGCGGAGAATCCGTTATCAAGACGGAAAAATTTAAATACCTCGGGTCCGTACTGCACGAGTCTGGTACGATCGACCACGACGTCAGAGCTCGAATAAACGCAGCTTGGGCCAAATGGCGGGAAGTCACCGAGGTAATCTGTGATCGCAGGATACCGGTGAAATTAAAGGGCCTTGTGTACAAGTGCATCATCCGACCGGTCTTATTGTACGGCAGCGAGACGTGGCCAGCTCTCGCGAGACATGTTCAGCAACTTCACGTCGCGGAAATGAAGATGCTGCGGTGGATGTGTGGCGTTACGCGACTAGATCGTATTCGTAACGAGCACATCCGTGGTAGCCTTGGCGTTTGCGATGTAGCGGATAAGTTGCAGGAAAGCCGTCTCCGTTGGTTTGATCACATTAGCCGCAGACCGCCAGACTACGTTGGGAACCGATGCCTGGACTTTGTCGAAGGCCCTAGATCCCGCGGCAGGCCCAAGAAGCGCTGGCTCGATGTTGTGAGGGACGATATGAGAGAGCACGATCTCACTAAAGACGACGCTTTCGATCGGGCAAAGTGGAGGCAAAGATGTAGGAAAGCGGACCCTGGCATTTCTAGGCCGGGAAAACGCTAGGAAGAAGAAGAAGAAGAAGAAGAGTTGCTCGCGACGTTTTTACGTCATTCAATTTATTATATAACGACAGCTTTTTTTACTTTCGCCGGTTTCAAAGAATAGCTTAAATGTTGCTCCAAGCTGAGCTGATTCTGCCTATTAAAACTTAAAATTACGATTAGCGCTTACATACAGATAGACCGACAGAGAGAAATGTAAAAAAAATACATTTATATTTTCAGTTTATGCGATATTTCTTGTTCTAGATTCGCAGCATCAGCAGAAATTATTTGCGATGTCGATGCATAATTGAAATATTTACATTTTCAGACTTTAGGTGTTAGCTACTACTCTGCTTCATAACAGTAACGGCAAGAGCCTGTAAATTGTCCCACTGTTCGGCTAAGACCTCCTCTCCGTTTTGATGAGAAGGTTTGGAGCTTATTTCACCACGTCTCTCCAATGCGGGTTGGTAGAATACACTTGTGGCAGAATTTCAATGAAATTAGGCACATGCAGGTTTCCTCACGATATTTTCCTTTACTGAAAAGCACGAGATGAATTATAAAAAACAAATTAAGCACATGAAAATTCAGTGGTGCTTGCCCGAGTTTAAACCCACGATCATCGGTTAAGATTTACGCGTTCCACCACTAGGCCATCTCGGCTATCATTGTGTATCACTGTTTTATAGTTCTTCTTCTTCTTAGCGTTTTCCCGGCCTAGAAATGCCAGGGTTCGCTTTCCTACATCTTTGCCTCCACTTTGCCCGATCGAAAGCGTCGTCTTTAGTGAGAGCGTTCTCTCTTTATATCGTCCCTCATAACATCGAGCCAGCGCTTCTTGGGCCTTCCGCGGGATATAGGGCCTTCGACACCAAAGTCCAGGCATCGGTTCCCAACATAGTCTGGCGGTCTGCAGCTAATGTGAACAAACCAACGGAGACGGCTTTCCTGCAACTTATCCGCTACATCGCAAACGCCAAGGCTACCACGGATGTGCTCGTTACGAATACGATCTAGCTGCGTAACGTCACACATCCACCGCAGCATCTTCCTTCTAACTATAATATAATATAACTATTGAAATATATAAATATAAGAATGGAATATTTTTGTAATAAAATTTATGCTTTTAGTAATGAGATTTCAATCGAAAATTTAATTGTTAAGATATTATTATATTTGTCTGAGATTCAAGTGAATAGTTGTACTATATAATATAATTTTAATTAAATTACAATTTTAATACATAATAATACTGACAGAAAAATACGATAGGATAGTGGTAACATTTTTTTTCTAAATCAACGTCGTAATTAATCAACGCAGAAAGGTAATGGCTTGTGTTGCCGTTTCTCACTAAGTCGCAACCTCTTGTTAACCAGGAGAAAATAAGTGTAACTTTGTTATTTTTTTTAAATTAATTTTACGGTGAATGAAAATGTAAATATATTTTTCAGCTAGTCATTTACAAACATATACTTGGAGGTTGGGCTTTGTGCAAGCCCGTCTGGGTATGTAACACCTACTCATTGGTTATTTTACCACGAAACGGAATAATTAGTATTGCTCCGGTTTGTAGATTGAGTGAGTCCATGTCACTACAGGCACAAGAAACCTGACATATTATATAAGGAATGGTTAATATTTTTTAAAGCGCCAATGTCCATGAGTGATGTACCCATTTATCATCAGGTGGTCCATCTGACCGTCTACTTCATATTTTATATAAAAATAAGCACTTTTAAATCTAAATATTTTAAATTATTACTCCACTGAGCTATCGCAGCAGCTTGATATATATATCGTGAATTGTATAATTGATTGTAAAAAATGCTAAATATATATTAAATATTTTCTTAATAATAATTCCATATTTGTAATAATGTTTTCGTGAAAGCATTACCTTAAACATTTCTCATACTTATATTCCTTAACTTTGACGTCTGAGCTTATTAACATTTTATTAGAGACCTTCGCTTCTCGTCTTTGAAAAGCAAGACCTAGTTATATTCCTTCAGCGAAAAACAAGAATACCTTCATTATTTTGCCTTCGACAGAAACCGTTCATCGTAATGCCATAAAAACGGAATAGCTTCTGTACGTTGTCGGTCCAATTTCGGAGATACGAGAACTTAGTTTTTCGACTGTTCCCGAATATGTCATCAATTTGATGGGAATTATTTGATCTAAGAATTTTATTACACGATCTTTTTGACGTTCGAAATACATTTAATCGCAAAAAACTTCAATTAAATTAAAATAAAATATGCTTTATCAAGTCTCTTAAAAATTTAATTAAATTTAAAATACCACCCGTTTGAAATGTATATTCTACCGAGAATAGTTGACGAGAAAGTCAGAAATATATTTTATCAAATCAAATGACATACACATATATTAATTATTTATAAATAAATTAATATACATATCCTGCCTGAAAATCAACAAATACATGGAAAAGAAAGATAATTTGATCTTGTCTATTTTGACAGTTAAATTACTGATAAATCGATCCATTACTATTATATATTTTTTAATTTAGTCCAATTAGAAAGACCTTATATTGCATTGCATTTTTTGTGAATATTTACTTTATAGAGTACATAATGATAACATTTATGTTATTAAAATAATAGACTTAACCCATATGAGGTGCAAATACTGGGCCGAATATATAAATACATAATATATGTCAATAAGATATTCATCAGTAGCATCATTTCAGTTAAATTCTCCTCAATAAGTCTACATGTACAACATTCACTATTTTACATATTATAAATAAGGTCCTCCAGACCGATTTCGGCCACGGCAGCCAATCTCAAGAGAGATTAGCCAACTGCGCAGGACATATTATAGTACATAAGTGTGTTCCGTAAGTCTCATAATCCGATGGGACGGCAATCTGACACGACCGAAAGAATTCAGGTGCAGAACCAACGGCTTTATTTGCTTTCCGAGGCACGGGAGTGTACATACAACCATCTTCCAGACTCGGGGCTGCTATTGAGAATTTTCGACAAAGAAACCCAATACCTTTTTATTGAAATTATTTTTATTTATATTATTATATATATAATTATGTATATACCTAGTTGGCAAAGGACTCATCTCGAGGAGTAATTTCGGAAGTCATTAACCTCGCTACTTCAATGCTTTTTGATAGATATTCATATAAAGCAGAATTTCTTTCAATTATTAAAAAATGAAGAATTAATGATTGTTAGATCTCTCAATTTGCAATTGAGTATCTATAAGTTCATTAGTTAGTTTAAAACTGTAACCTAATTTAAAAAAACAATAAGTAAGAATTCTTCTTCGATAAGAACCGGTGTACTTCCAGTTAGATTCGACAATTCAAAATTTCTTAAATAACTAAAAATTTACTGAGATAAATATATTTAATATAAAATTCTTTTCAAATCACTTTAAAGCTCTTTCGTTTAAAGTTTTACTGAAATATTAAGTTATAATCAAGATAACCGCCTTAACAATTATTTGGCACGCTCGCTAAAGTAAATCTTTTAGGATCGTTTTAAGTGTCAAAGCCATTAATTGCGATTATCGCATCGCCTCCTTTGTTATAGATATCATTGAAAACTTTAACAATAGCTCTTTCAAACTCTGGTAATTGTTAAAAACAATTGAAACACCTTACATCATCTAAGTCCTCTTAGATATTGTGGAAGTTTGTTCTATTGAAAAGTTTTGTTTTCTTTTTAATACCATTTTCATCTCACTGACTTTGTTTTTAGATCATTTTATAAGGGATTTTGAGTTGAGTTAGTTACTCTTATTTATTTATACAAATGGTTTGGTTACTCTAAATAGTATTATCCTATTGTTTCTAAATTTGAATTGATTTCTTGATTGATTTGAACTGTAAAAAAAAACTTACACTAACATACACTTTTCGCGCATAGTTGAAATGTTTCTGTGTTACTGGAAAGTGAGCACACTAATGAAAATCTTTCCAATAACGATTTCCACGAAACGACGTCCGAAGTAAACGTCAATAATATGACGTCCTTACATAATATTTTCTTTGCGTCGGTTCTCTAATCAAACTTTACGGAATTACTTAGAAGTTTTTCAAACGTCATTACAAAGTTGTAATCTCATGTGTGTTCCCACTTGAAAAGTAACTTCGGGGATCAATGTTGAGTTTGTTTACTGTTTCTTCAAATGTAATTGTATGTACGTGTTTCAAAATTTAGTTCAATTAAGACTTTTGCTAACCTACTTGGCGTACAAATTTACATTGTGCCGCTCGCCTCACTGTTTTTTTTCCTTTCGTTAGAAACACCCATTGGGATCTTCAAAGTACAAAGTTAGATTAGTCCAAATTACAAAGTTTAAGTAGAAGCTTGTAAGAACGCATAATGATAAAATTGATTTATTTTATGCCTTACAAGGTTTAATTGAGCATGTCATGAACATAGATGTAATAATATTTGAATTTATATAATTTGATACGGATTATACTAGACATTAAATATCAATGTCTCAATTTGGGCTATGATGAGACTGCAGCCTGGATGGCCAATTACTGCCATAAGCACTAGTGAGGAGTGTGGAGGAGAAACTTAGTCTCCTGAAGATAGCCCGTTGAGATCCAAGAAGCACAGCACGGAAAGAGGAACTGATGCTCTATAGTAACAGGATCCCGCAGCCTCTTCAATCCATGCTGAAGACCGACCTCGTAGTAGTTTTAGTGGGTAAGAATCCCACATAACCCGGTTCCCTTAAAATGAACCGGTTTTCTAACTGAATGATTTTCAAAAAATGTGTCAATCAAAAGAAATGTCTTCCAAGCCTACATATGAGATAAGAGTTACTTTTATCATTTTTAATCTCCTTATTATTAATAATTAGAATCCTTTTTTTCATCTTATCTAAATTAATTTTTAAAAGCAAATTAGTTTGAAGGGAAATAAGATTCGTTTAAAATTCAGGCAAACTAAAATTTTCCTCTCGAGTTCAAAAATCCTTTTAATATAACATTATACGTGTTCTGTTCTCGTATAATTTATGAGAACTCGTAAGAAAGTTCTTGACTAACGAGGATTCATTAAAGTAATTCTTCTCAACGCTCCGAGCTTAGTAAAAATAAATTCGCGTGACAAAATTTTATTATGAAACGTTGAAAGAAAATTATTTAGGAACTTCTTACTTAATAATACGTGGCAACCGTATGCTACTGACCATTTTAAGTCTTTATCAATATTGATAAAGACTTAAATTGAGTTTTTTTATATATATAATTGTAATGGAATAGGCGTTTGTCTTCCATCTCACCTGAAGGAAAGTGTAGATGAAGACGAAGGTGGTACACGCCCATCCAAAAGAAACCTGTTCACTCTACTCTTAAAGGCTCCAGAGTTCAACTTATCAGGAAAAGTAGACCCAGGCAGGTCGTTCCAAATCATTGCGACTCTCACCAAAAACGAGCTGTCAAACCGTTTAGTTCAGTCAGAAGTTACGTACTTAATATTATATACGACTATAAGCTTTGAGTATATTAAGCTATAATTTCCAACATTTAATTTACGGTCACTTATTTTTTTCAATAATATGTATTGATGTTTGCCGTACTGGCATTGACAGCGTCGCTGTTTCAGGATCCGAGTGAAGTAATTCAGCCGAGAACGAACGTCTTAAGAATGTCTCGTGCGAGAACATACATCGGCTTAGAACGTCGTTCGGAATAGAGGTGACACTATGTGAAGCTCATGTGATCGTCATGACCTTGTTTCCGCCAGTTAAGACGGTGCAAGTGTGGCGTCTGTATCGGTCGTATCCCTCCTAAGGGAGCATTGACCTTTTCTTTGTCATTCAGGACGTGGATAGGTCTTCTGAATGTGTCTCATATGTCTGGTCACTACAATATAGGGAATGTCTGTTACATCATTTCTATTTATTGCAATAAGCGATAAGGCTTAATTTTTTACCAATGACCATCTTGTTATGATGATTTTTTAGGGTCAATATTTACAAACTGAACCTTATGTCAGCATCGGTTCAGGTTTTTACGTTTTAAGCAATAATGTATATAAAGTGAAAATGCACTTTATTTAATCTATATATCTATATATTTGGTTGGTATTCTGAGAGATTGTTCAAAAAAGGCTAAACATCAATGACGTCTTGAAATATTAAACTTATGTTTTATATATATATATATAGTATAGGCAGGCGGACTAGCATATGAGCCACCTGATGGTAAGTGGTCACCAACGCCTAAAGACATTGGCATTGTAAGTAATGTTAACCATCGCTTACATCGCCAAAGCGCCACCAACCTTGGGAACTAAGATGTTATGTCCCTTGTGCCTGTAATTACACTGGCTCGCTCACCCTTCAAACCGGAACACAAAATCAACCTAATACTGCTGCTTTGCGGTAGAACTTCTGGTGAGTAGTGGAACCTACCCATACGAGCTTACACAAAGCCCTACCACCAAGTAAAAATATATGTTTTTGTAAAATCTATTTCATGTTCTCAGACAAAAGTAAGACTTATTAAAACTTACACACGTTTACAATTCAGAGAAACGTATCTGCAATAGGTCACTTGGTGGTTTAAATTTGAAACAAGTAATAAAAAAAACATTCAAATTTAGAAAAAAAATTACGTTAATTATCAAAATAATAGACATTAAAACAGGTTCATCCATTTTCAAAGCGAAGACTGCGACACATAAATTGAAGCAACGCTAGCGCGACAAAGCGATGTCACTCTAAATGTACGTACGAATCGGCAGCGCGACTAACGGTTTAGTGATAAATGCGCGACATGACATCGCAAAAGTGCCTGGGGGAGATATCTGTAGAATACTTTGTGATTTTTTATATTCCTGTCGCTATAAAATATGGAGTGACTGTTTTATGTGACTTAACCTGCTTCAAATCAGTTGTGATATGTCTCTAGTGAATGTATTTAAATAATTGCTTAGGCGAGCTCAAAAAAAAAGAGAAGGAAAGAGAGGAGGCCTTTATCCCAGCAGTGAGACATTTACAGGCTGTTACTATAATTGCTTAGGTCTACAGAAACTCATTTGAGGTTTGGGTAATTTCAGAAAGACAGACAAGGAGCACGTGAGAAGTCACTTTCACCCCTATGTCTATATACTGAAACTAAGGAATTTAAATAATTTCTAATACTTATCTAAGATGATATATCCAGTGTGTCTGCAATTAAACTGGCTTGCTCACCCTTGAAACTGAAACGTGATTTAAATATTGTGTCTGTGATAAAGAACACTAACCATGAGATGTAATATAAGTTCGTCTGACTTGCAAAAATAAATTAAACAGCAAATCAAGGTCGAAGCCCAATTAGTGAACGAACGAAATAATATTTGTTTCTTTGTTTGGTACAAAGAAAAAATAATATTATTTAACTGATTTATTGAGACGTTTGTAATAACGCCTAAATTATAAGCTAAAACTTTAAACATAAAATGTATCTAAAAAATATATTTTGATCCTATTTAATATCATAACAGATGATGGATGAAATAAAAAATATTTTCCCAAAAAATATTTCTCAGTTCTCTGTTTGTCACTTAAGAATGTTATAGATTCTGACAGATTTCCTAGCTGTTTTCTTTTATATTGTTTTTATTTAATTTTACAAAAACATCTTTTTTTCTTTGATATTTATAAATTATTATAAGTGATCGAATACTTTATAAGAAATAGTTACTAGGTCCGGCTTTTTATAACTACAACGAGCTACGGAACACATGAGAATTACCACTTGATAGTTAATGAATAAAATGTGAGTTTTTTATTTTATAAAATTTCTAGGCAGACGGGCAAATGGGCCACGTGATCGTAAGTGGTAGCAACCGCCTATAAATATTGGTAAAGTAACAGCCTGTGAATGTCCCACTGCTGGGCTAAAGGCCTCCTCTCCCTTTTTGAGGGGAAGATTTGGAGCTTATTCCACCACGCTGCTCCAGTGTGGGTTGGTGGAATACACATGTGGCAGAATTTCAGTGAAATTAGACACATGCAGGCTTCGTCACGATGTTTTCCTTCGCCGTAAAGCACGAGATGAATTATTATCCCAAACATTGGTGCTTTAAGAAATATCGACCTTTCCTTACATATCCAGTGCTCCAACAACCTTGGGAACTAAGATGTTATGTCCCTTGTGCCTGTTACAATGGCTCACTCGCCTTTCAAACCAAAACACAATAATACTAAGTATTTAATGGTAGAATATCTATTGAGTGGGTGGTACCTATCTAGACCTACCACCAAGTTAATTGTCTGAATTGAATGCGAATAAAGATATAAGATGTTGCAAAAAATAAATAAATAATACCTCCTCGACCTCCTAGACGTCTAATTATCTGAGAGTATACGAGACTGTATAGTATTTTTGTTCGGTAAGTATTACTTCTGACTGGTACATAGTCCTCAATAGATTATAATCAAAATTAAATGATTCTAATTATATTAGACAACTTTGTCAAGCGTAAAATTTGAGAAGGTCTTTCAGCCTATTTAATGGTTGTCTAAATTTCAATGAGAATATCTCTTTAAAATGATTTTAATTATGTAGCATAATAGATATAACTGAAAAATATTAGATTTCTACTTTATCTAGACAGCGTTATTCATCGTTTACTAGGTTAAAGATCCATTTTTTGGTATTTAATATTCATTTGTTAACATTGCGTATAATAATTACTTGACTCGAACTCTGTCGATGCTTGGATTAACCTAAGGGTAAATTAGATAGCTGCCTATTAGCAGCGCGTCGTTTAAAGGCACCAGTGCTGAAAACATAAGAAAAGAAATTTTGTTAAGGGAAACTATTACTGCTCACTTCTTGTTCGGTGTATGTGTATTAAAACTATGCATGTGTATAAAACAAACACATGCAAAACTTTTTAAACAATTAATTATCTAGTGAACTCTTCAGCCAATCTAAAAGGTGCTGTTACGTATATTTATTTCGATTTTATGTTGATAGAAAATAATAATCTTATTATGAAATATTATATCTTGAATATATGTAGGTATTATACAAAAATGTTTTTATAAGCAATCTCTTCAGACAACCTGAACTATCGATCACATCATATCGACAATAAACCAATTTCACCTGACGTATTATGACATTGCCGACACTTGATTACGTTTTTAATTAAATTGTTGGGCTACTTTTAAAGATATAAACTGGATAATTATAGATAAATATTGTCTCCAAAGGTGACATATATTATTATCATATTCTACCGCAAAACAGCACAACTTGATATTGTTGTGTTTCGGTTTGAAGAGTGAGTGAGCCAGTGTAATTACAGGCACAAGGGACATAGTATCTTAGTTCCCAAGATAGTCATTGTTTTGTTTGTTTTTTATAGAATAGGTAGATAGACATACATATGGGCCAACTGATGGTAAGTGCTCACCAACGCCCAAACACATTGAGACTGTAAGAAATGTTAACCTAACCTGTTAATTAATACCTACCTATTCTATAAAAAACAAACAAAACAATGACACATAAGATATCAAATTCTCAGAATTGGCTTCAATTTATGTGTGACAGGCTGAATTCAACTTTAAATAAATTGAATGGTAAAAACTAACTAACTTTGAGTAATTTTAAGTCTCATGGATGTGGCCTCAGAAATCGATTAAGGTTTGTTAACCTAGATTAGTAGGTAAGTGTTTGGTGGTGATGATTGTTGAGGTACAGCCTGTTCAGTATTTATTTGCGGGGGTCTACAGAGGAACCTTATTTTTGATGTGTTGCTAAATAACATTATAACGTTAGTATTGATATGCCGCTAGTAGAACGACTAAATATATCAACTTTGAGTAAATTTTCATATGTTTTTAGACAAGCAAACTTCTATGTATAGAGTAGACCAGACATAGAGGTCCTTACGCAGCCAGGCTTAAAAGCCTGTAGTCAGACGAGATTATAAAGTTTATAGCAGTTGTGGGAATCGCATGTGATAACGAATTCTGGCAAATGAAAGAGAAAGCCGCTTGTAGGTTCATGTAGGCTGATTAGAGAAGGCTACTAAGGCTTATTTTACCGTGGTATATATAGCTTAATCCGGGTGTGCATAGTAAAATCCACATTCTGCTTATGGTAAAAATATATTACCCTTATGAGAAAATTATTCAGGTAAAAAAAACACGTCAACGGTTGTAAAGAGAATTTCTCGTCATCTCCGCGTCGAGGCGTGAAAGTTTCTATTTTGAATTTATTATAGATGAGAATTTGCATATTTTTTACAACATAACTCCACGCCAACATATTGTCACTTAATTTTATGCTTTGCTGTTATATTTTTACAGCATTCATAGCTCTGTTTTGCATCTTTTTTCTTATTTGCAGACATCATAACATGCAGGAAATATTTAACTGAATAATAACAGTGAAAAATGAATTATTAAATTAAAAAGAAGTAGGGTTATTATAGTATGGTTAATTAAATGAAGGGAAACGCTTTTTATATTTATTTTTCTTTTGGCATTTTGGTACGTGTGAAAGTGTTAAATAAATAAATTTAAATTTTGAGTTATATGAATTTTATAAGCAAGAAGTCTTCAAGATTATTTTCCGATGGCCAACACATGGCTCTCAGTTGCCGTAACGTATTCCTAAGCGATACGTGAAACTATCCCGAATAAACATATTCCAAACGAAGTTCAACCAAGCGCCAATTTTCAATATCTTTGGTATAACTTATACATAGAATGCTTCAGTAGCAACACGAATGCCATATAACCATTATAGCTAACCATAAATATTCCAGTGCTGGAAAAGGCTATTTTCTTATTAATGAGAAAGTTTGGAACATATTCAACCACTTCTTCAATATGGGCTGGTTTCATCTGGCAGAATTTAATCGCACCCATGCAGGTTTCCTCACAACGTTTTCTTTACACGTCAAACATGTGAATTAGATTGTAAGCACAAATTAAACAAATGAAAACGAATGCATAATTGATCTCGAGTTTTTCGGTTAAGATTCACTTATCTTATCGAATGAACCATCGGCTTATACGGTAAGTATTCATAATATTATTAACTAGATGCCCCGTACGGTTTTTCGTTTTAAAAATTTCACCTTACGTAGCATTAACTTACTGAATAATTGAACTATTAAATGTGCAAAATAATTTTAATAGTTCTAGAAATTAAGAGGTTTAAACGAAAAAAACGCTTCATTATATTATCATAGACATATCTCATTTGATTTTATTATATTATTATTCGATGAGTTGCTTGTACATGGAATAAGCTCCAAACCTTGTCCTAAAAAAAGGAAAAGGAGACTAGCCCAGCAGAGGGACATTTACAGGCTGTTACTTTATATATTTTAAACAAGTGCTTATGTTTAATTGTTTGATATGATATCACAAATGACTGGAATCACGAATCAGTATAAGAAAATAAAAACCAGTTCTTTGTAAATTTTTTCCGAACCAGCGGATACTTTAACTTTAATTAACTTGTGAAACAATAAATTAAGGTCGAGAACTTCAAAGGCTGAGTCGAATAATATATTTTGGTTTTCAGTAAAATGACCTACAATCTTATATATAAACAAAAACAATACGATTGATTTAAAAGTTGGTTATAATGTTAGGCAGAAGGCACATAAAATCTTAGTTCCCAAGGTCAGTGCGCAAATGGGGATTTCTTACAATAGTTATTTATTTTAATTTTAAACATCAATTAAAAATTTATTATCAAAGATATAGTCTTTGATAATAAATTTGATGAGATATATATATAAAAATAAATTACATTTTCTTGTACTTATTGTATTCATATTTATTCATTTCGTGCTCGGTGAAGCAAAACATCGAAAGTCAACTAGCATGTGACGAAAATCTGACACAGGTTTATGTAATATGTTGCAGCCAGTGGAATACGCTGCAAACCTTAGCCTCCGAACGATAGGAATCTGAGGCAGACAGACGTTTTCAAGCTGTCGCTTTACTTTATTCGTATTTCATACATGAGATTTAGAACATTACCTAAGTTCACCATATTAATTAAATGAGTACATTTTGCTAAATTGATTTACTGCTATGCTCCTTGGTCTGTAGGTTGAAGTATCGTTTGTCTTGGCTCGTGAGGTTCATGTTTTTTCTCGTCAACTTCTCTTTCCAGGATGTCTTCATCAGTAAGTTCACAAGTCATTATTTCTAACAACACTACTACAACAACAACCATCTACTACTACATACGTAGTTTGTTATAAGTATCAATATAGCCTTGAATATTTTTAAGTGAAGAGGTATTTAATTGTACTGCTAATTCTTAAGATTACGAACAACTCCAGCTTTATAGTATAAGTATAGATTATGTCGATCGAGAAATTTACTCCAAAAAAAAATTAACTTCATGCCACGATCGATAATAATTATTTCTTAAAGTAAAGAAAATGTTAAAAAATTCAAACCATCAAAGTTGTGGTAGTATTTCTTAACTCAACAAAACTTTCACGCCTCAATACTTTCAGTAAT
Organism: Nymphalis urticae; assembly: GCA_905147175.2. NCBI lineage: Eukaryota > Metazoa > Arthropoda > Insecta > Lepidoptera > Nymphalidae > Nymphalis > Nymphalis urticae. The sequence continues at coordinate 10,617,945 of LR990001.1, forward strand.
TCAAAGGTTGTGAAACTTTATTTAAAATATTTAGTTCATTGTTCTCGAAAATTAATAAAGGTCTTAAAATTATATTTTATTTACTAAATATATTTTGATTAATTTTATTTACATAAAATCAGTTATTATTCATCTATTTACTATTATTGAAAAGAAAAAATATTATGAAAATGCCGAGAGTTTTTTTTATATTCTAACAAACCGAAAATTCTTAGTTGGGTTAGGAGGGCACTTCCGATGAATTTAAGGGCTTAAATTGTTAGCGAAATTGAAATATGTCCTTAATACCTACATTACGATAAATTAAAGCGAACGAAAGTGAGTCCATTTATAATACCGCATACATTGTTCCTAGCTGTAATCTTGTCTAGATTCGGAAACGAGGGCCGCTGATGAGTCCGCCATTTCGGAGAGCGGCCATTTTGTCGTACGGAAACAAATAATGGCGCCAGACCTTTGTCTATTTCAGTGGGGTTTATGTACATGGTAATAGTCTGATATGTCGTAAATGTGGTTTAAGAAGGGCGTGGCTTACTTAGTTTATTTCATATGCATTCCATTTCTTGATTAAACAACGGTGAAATTTGTTTGTTAACTAAAGTGATACCTGGCATTGTTTTAGCTTCATAAATTTAGGCTGTTAATGTGATTATTTAAACTTTTGTCGTGTTATGTAGATAACTATAGCCTTTATTAAATTATCTTCTAAATGTCACTTCAGGACAATGCTTTATGAATTTAAAAAAAATATATATCATTATAGACCGCCGTGGTTGTGAAACTGCTGGATAAATGTAATATAATATGCTGAGTTTGATATAATTTAAATTTTAAATAACTGCAAATATTTCACCGGTATACATTTGAGCTACTACTTGGCAGCCGAGGCTATGCCTGAGATTAAACCGGTTTGCATGTTTTAACAGCGGTCGTTTAAACTTTGAACGTTCATATGGGCACGCGACCATGTACGTAATTATAATTTTAGATTTAACTCTTCATTTAAAAAAAATCTCCATTACCAACTATTATACATGGACTGAGGTATTTTACTCACAGTAGGAAGTTAGATAGTAAAATGTTGTTGTTTAGTTCTTTTTACTGTATTGTAAACTATCCTTCCCAAGAAAGTCGACATGAAAGTACGAACAAAAGAAGAAAAAGATATGAGAAATATGCTGTTAACTATTTAAGTAGATATTATTTTTGTTTCCGCTCCAATAAGCATATGCAACAACAATAAATGTTGCAATTTTAATAATATACATTACACGATTGATAAGGATTACACGTTTACTCGTTTACACGTTCTTTCGCTTTTATTTAAAGTTGTCATATAAATTATTTCGTCAGCATTCTATGTTAAGAAAATCTCTTGAGAAAAAATTACGATCTTGAAGACATTTTGTGTAGCTTTCCGTGTAACCACAGAGGAACTGCGTATTAGCCTTTGATTTTTTTCCAACAAAATAAATTGCGGCTCGATAATAGCAATACTCACTAGTAATTTAATATGTCAGAAAGGCAAATTGATGTCTTCATCCTAGTATGGAAACATCCGAGCTTTATCTACGTGCTTTATAATGATAACTGTCAATCAAGTACAGGTGACGCACGAATAGAAAACTCATCAATTTCAACTAAATTCTGTACCGTTGATATATATTTTTAGCTGAAATTGATAGATCCGTTAAAATAATATTTGTAAAAAATGTAGTCCCATGTTGGGCGCCAATCGTGAAAATATTTTTTTTTTTAATTATTTCACTTATTTTGAAATTGTATGATACATATTGTTATTTTAAAAAACAACTATATAAAATCTTTGGTTAACGTCTTTGTATTTTATCTAGTAGATAATCAAATTATAACAAACATAATATATGTATAATATACATTGAAAAATACATAATAATGTAATACAAAGAGTTGTATCGAGATATGTTTGTTCTAATATCATATAAATTACAGAAAATTACAAAATAACTGTATTTACTGTTCATGTAAATGATAATTTTCGAACCTACCATTGTAAGCGCGTGATTGTTATATGAATAGATTACGTTCTTGATTACATGCGTAATAACACGAGGGTAGACTAATATACTACATTGTTAAACGGAAACATTAATTTAATACAGAGCAGCAATGTGTCTTAAATGTTATATTCCCAACAAATGGATTTATTTAAATATAATTTTCTAACCACGTTATTTATTTGGATTCTACAAAAAGTTGCATTTCAATTTTCACCGCCAAAAGTACCAATTTTAAATAATTTCCCTTATTTATAACTACATTAGTTTGTTTAAATTTTATTTTTTTTATTTTTCATTCCAATTGACATTTTAAATGTATACATGTTAACGAAGTTTAAAGCGACTTAATTGTAGAATACAAAATATTAAGCGGAATATAAATTTACTTTGAAACGTTAAATTATCATTTTCTCGTTTAAATGATATAAATATTTAATTGCAATAATAATATTTCAGTAATTAAATAACTTTACCCTCAAATTTCGGTTATGAGCAATTCACACAGCCGGATTCATGGGACGCAACTGACACTTAAACCCCCGGGGCTATAAGAGCTCCACAATTATTATACGAGTTTTTTTTTAGTTTTTTTTTAAATAAAAAATATAAAATACGTTGCGACTGCAAAATAACATTCGTATTTTGATATTTGCGAAGTATACTGAGTAATAGTAAAAATGTGAGAAGATTTTACTTCTTTGTTACTGTACGATTTGGAAGCCTTTAATCGCAATCTTGAGTTATCATGATCAGATCAGATGTTGGTAAGATTACAAACATTTATGTTAAAAACAATCTTATGTTACATATACCATCTTAAAGCTGCTGCTTTGTAAAGCTCTTAAGGAAAACCCATAAATCCTTTATAAGGGTAAATAAGTGTCCTAATATATTTTGTTTTATAAAAAACATAAAAAATTGAGATACGCGGTCTGTGTGTGGACACGCGACAAATAGCGGAGTGATCTCCACCATTTGTCATTTAAGGGGAAAAAATGCCCGCGTTTTTATCAGCTAGAGGAACCACGATTCGCAATTTAATGGGACAATTCTAAAAAGATGACCTTTTTTGGGTGAAAGATTTTGTTTTTTGGTTTATTGTTCACGGTATGATTTGAATGTATATGTTAAATACTCCAACGCTATGCTAGGTAAGTAAGGTACACAAACTTATATGTTAGTTTGATGTAAAAGTATAACGTTTATAGTATATTTTTATTTCATATATATTTCGATGAAGATTTTAGTATGACGGCGAAACAGAATGTTATAACCATAATGTAACTTACAAAAAAAACATATCAAAATATAATATATCATATATTTTATTTATTTTAAAATTTTCACAGAGAAGGTAGGTTCCATGTAGGTTACATGCAAAAGAATCAAATGTTTTTAATATTAAAAAAATAAAAGCAATTAAACAAATTACCGAAGCTTATTTGATAAAAAAGTACGTGTTATGGTCTTTTCTTTGATCTGTCGACACTACCAAGCCCTTTCAATTTCATGCCATTTAATCTAATGAGAATCTAATGAAATTACTTAAATCTAATGAAATCTAATAAGATATAATATATATAATCGGAACGTTATGTCGAGAACAGTTACATATTATATCTCTCTTACTATCATCAGTAATTTGACATTTGCAAGAAGAAGACTAAGCCTTGTCTAATTATACAGCCGCTTACTAACGTTAGGGCTGTTATATAGACGGTCAAATTTAAATGTTTCTTTGGAAATAGGTTTATATAGATTTAAAGTCAGTACTACCATTTGTTATTTGTAAAAATAATCTTTAAGTAAGCATTTTATTCATGCTCGTTTAAGCTTTACACTCATCATATATTATACCACCAAACAGCAACACAGTATGGTCATGTTTCAGTTTGAGTGAGCCAGTTTAATTAAATTCCCAAGGGACATAACATTTTAGTTCTTAAGATTTCTTTCAGCGTCAATGTCTTTTGACGATAGTGACCGTTTACCATCAGGGGGCCTATTCTTCAGCCTTCCTCAAAAAATACAAATATAAAATGTCCTATAACAATCATAATATTTCTTGCTACTTTAGTTCATTTCGATTCGCCTATCAATAGTCTGTCTGGCAATGATCTTCCGAGAAAAGGACCCGATAAATTCAAAGCGGTTTGGATAGTTCTCGTTTCAAGGTCTCAAGTGTACCTGATACGTCGTGGTTTTTCATATTACATTTGTAAGAAAATAATAGATTCCTGATACCATATAAAGTTTCACGTTCTTAAAAGGTACGGTTTTTTTTGCAAATATATAGTTCAACGTTTATTATTAAATTTATAAGGTCGGCCGTTATTTCGGATTTTAACAGCTTTTTTTTTAACTTAATTTTAATGTACTCAATATTAGACATGGAATTTAAAGTAATTTATTTCCGTCAAGTTTGTTCTCGAATGATTTTGCATTACTATGTTCATGTATTACTTTTATTTGATATGATCTTTTAGTAATATTTATGTAATAGTCACTAGCAAAAAAAGTAATAATATATTTGTATTACGATGTATATAAGAGAAACATGAAAGATTGAAATCTGACTTCCACACTATATTTATTTATGGGCACCGAGAGGGCTCACTGGTTAGAAAACGTCAATCTTAATCGAAGACAAAGCCGGATAGCACTACTGAATTTTCATGAGCTTAATTTGTATTTATAACTCACCTCGAGCCCGGTGGCGAAAACCTACATGACTGGAATGAGAATTTGCCACAATATGCGTATCAACCAACATGCACTGTAGCAGCGTGGTGGAATAAACTTTATTAATTTCCATCAACGCCAAAGGAAGCCTTCGCTCAGCAATGGGACATTTGAAGGCTGTTATTTTACTTTACTCCGCTTATAATTATTAGTCTCATAGTTTATTTATATGCTGTATGCTTCCATGATGGCATAAGGGAGTCAAGCCGTTTACCGTCACGGCATACGAGTCAGTTTTACCCTTAAGGCGTGCCAATGTTTTGCCCATTTAAAAAGGAACGAATTTCTAGGCGAACCCTTGCTACTTACGATAATATAAAGTTAACGAATGTACATTTCTTTATACAACTTAATTAAGCATTCTGTAATCTTGTAGTGAATGATTATATACCATTGATATTGTTAAGTGTACTCATCACTCCTCAATATAACAATACGTGCGTGACATGACATCTAAATTAACTCGAGGGACACGCCTTTGAGCTTTGATTACAAGGGTTATTAGCCTATGATATCGTAACACTGAAAAGCTAATTAAAATACCTTTCTGAAGTAAATAGAAGTAGTGGAGCCGAGGGATTAGTGTATCTAAACTATAAGCTAAGCTAATAATACAGATATAAGCTGCAATCTTTCTCCTTAACGAGAGAAGCTTTAGCCCAGCAGTGGTAAATATATTTTAAATTTAAATATTATATACATAAATTACAGCTGAATTGAAATGGTTTGACACTTGTAATGGAGAGAACGCTAACAAAATGTTGAACTTATACTACCGTATGCAAATACTTCATAATTTTCGAGCACTCAATAGGTTTTTAACGAATGAAGTTTTGAAACTACTACTAGGGGTACTGGGCCTAGCCTAGGCGGGCCAACCATCGGGGTATCTCCACGGTAGCTTGCGCAAGCGACCCCGTGACGCCCTTCGAATAGACGGCGTGGGAACTGCTGATTTTTACTGTATATTTCGGTGCACTCGACGACGGTAAGTCCCACATACCCACACTTCATCTGTGAGAAATACTTTAACTCATTTTTAAGACGTGGAGCTTACTCACCAAAATATTACAAATAGCAGAATATTTTTTGAGACTGTGAAGTCGAGCATGAGATGAATCATAAAAAGTCCTCTCTAAATCGATGCAAACATTCGTTTCATATTTAATTAAAAAAATTCTCGAACTTATTTCATTTTCTTTACACTTATTGAAATGAAAATAATTTATTCATGGCTGATGTAAAAAAAGCCATTAAAAGTTATGTAATTTCATTAATAAAAAAATAGTTAATAACTAGTTTTTACAACGTCAAAGAACTCTGAAATGTTTTAATCGCGTCCATTTCAAAGACGGGCACAGAAAAATTGTCGTATTTTTCTATATTCCGAAATGGGAATATTGCCTTTACAGACGAATACAGTATGATGGAGAGCATTTCTTTGAGTCTGCTATAATATGCATACTGTATAATGCTCGTAAAAAACTTGCAGTGTTTTTTACAGCGGCGCTGTTGGCTTTTATTTTTTGACATCGTATATCATTTTACCAATTACTTGTATTTTGTAACAAAATAAAATCAGCTAAGATAAATCTGCGTTGTTCATTAATTATCGGAAAATTTTTCAAGCATTTGAAGTTTTATAAATCAGACATACTGAAGCCATAATGTGTAAGCACTACAGTAATTTATCTAAGATCACTTGTCAACGAGGCCTAATTGAAGAGCGTCCCAATAAAACATATCGTGTTGCAAGTTTCAAAGTTGTATATATATGACAAATAGGGATCCTTTATCGTTTACTGATGTACAAAACCGACACGTTTAATATAGGAATCCAGCATTAAAGGCTATGTTAAAGAGATATTTAATAATAATATGTATATTATGCGCATTTTCGCACGTATGTGAGGGGCGTACATATTGTGTATTCTATGTCCTTTTCTATATCCCTGACAAGGTATGTGCAAAATTTCTTGAACATCGGTTGAGTGGTTGAGTTGTGAATATGAAAGAGTCTAACATTCACGTTAATACTATTATTATTTTTTATATTATAGGCGGACAAGCAAATGAGCCACCTGATGGTAAGTGGTCACCAAAGCCTATAGACATTGGTATTGTAAAAAATTTTAACCGACCCTTACATCGCCAATGCGCCACCAATCTTGGGAACGAAGATGTTACATGGTAGGTGGTACATACCCAGAGGAGCTTGCACAAAGCTCTACCAGTAGCTATTTATATAATTAGGACTAGATATCACAATTAAGATTATATATAAAACTTCATATATTACATGTAGCTTGATATCTTGCGATAGCCCAGCCGTTCCCCAAACGCCCACAGGATGCCGTTGTTGTAACCACTTCATACTCCCAAGCTCACCCACATTTTACGCATGACTGCGCAGTAATTGGCGTACAATCATCGTAGACTTGACGCACTACAATTAGATGGAAGCCCTAACAAAACTGTGACAGTATTGTTGTGTGAGACGTTTATGGTTGAAATTGAAAACTATTTAAATTAAATATATTTAAATTACTATTGAAATAATAGAATATTAAATAGGAGATTGTTTTCAAATAATTGGCTTTTGCTAGTGAAAAAATCACAGTGAAACAATCAAGTTTTAATTTTAAATAGAAAAAAGTCATTGGTCTAGTGACTCGCGCCAGGTCAAACCATTAAAGAGTTATTGGATTTTGCCTTCCAGAATTTATCAGAGCCTAGAAACTGGTTGTGTTTACACTTCCATGCCTTGGAAAGCGCGTAAAGCCGTTGGACCTGCGAGTCTCTTTCAGTCCAATCGGATTATGAGAGTGCGGGAATAAAGAGTGCCTCTGTTTTTCCGCACACACTTGTGATATCTATCCCTTGCAGTTAGCTAGGAAGTGAGGCTTAACTTGAGGAAGGCCACCGCGGCCAATTCCAGCCAGAAGGACATCGTATTACTAACATTTTTATTTATAAAATCAACGTTAAAAAAAATCATTCGTTTCTATGGAAACTGCATAAAACAAATAAATCTTTAATTAGTATGCTAGACAATTTTAACATACTTTATACGCTTAGACTGTTGATCTTTCTCTATGTCTATCTAATTTGTCAATGGCTTCAACTTTTATATTTTATCAACCTAACTTGATATATGGAACATATTTGTCTTTGTCATTTGCTGGCAAAGAATTGTTAAAACTTCGAATGAGCTGAGTTTAAAATAGGTCAGCTCATAAAGCTACATCATACGTTACAGATTTTTATGCGTCATTCCATTTAACGTAAATACATTGTGTGTATAATTAAATTGTTATAATTTAATTTAATTATAATTAAATATATTGTTCTTAAAAAGTTGACTTACTGACTTAAAAATAAAACATTTTTTTTATTATAGTAAAGTAGGTAAGAGGTGAATGATAAAAAGTCACCATTGCCCACAGACACTTAATGATAGATGGTACTATAGGAAATATTAACGAGTCCTTTCACGACCGATCATGGGGATCGATTGAATATAAAATAGTATAAAAGTCGTTGCGTTGTAGCGCCATCTAGTGGCGAGTTACAACAAACTTCATAGTATAATAAACTTCTACCAAAAACATGTGTGTAAATGCCAACTTTTATGATGACTTGGTCAAACAGTTTCGAATCTATTAATCTGAAACTCTAGGATTATTCTGTATGAACAAACTCGAAACTCACCGTAAAAACGGTCGTGAAATTACAAAAAATGATACGTGACATTGACCGTAACAGTTATAGCGTTTCAAGAATACACGCGTCAAAATAGTATATCACAATAATTCGGTTGTCAAATTCACGGGTAAGTAATGAAGTCAGTTCTTAAAGAATAACACTGCAAACATCAACCATATTTATAAATAAGACTTGGTATAATATAACATTATATCATCAGAACATACCACATATTCAGATATAAAGTGTATTCCTGTACTCCGCTTACAACTAAAACAGGAGCATAAAAAATGCTTTTAGCATCACGTGTCAGACGCTGTTACCATTTTCACGATATTTTACTCTCATGCACTAAAAGATAGGAGTATTTCATTTCGAAATTCTCGCAAGCTGAATTGTTAAAACGTTTGAGCTGACTTGAATCTCAGTCTCGAATTATTGATACAACCAACAACAACACACAACAACAACAACCACAACCAACCAATACACAACACAACTATTACCAAGTATGGCGGTACAATATACCCAGACAGGCTGATCAAAGACACACCACCAAGTTGTGTATTCAACTATGTTAATTGTCAAAATGACCATTTTAATTGAATATTAAAGTAACAATCTGCAATTGCTCCACTTTTATTCTAAGGTTGTCCTTATAAGAAGGTCTGGTGCTTAGTATACCACGCTGCTAGAATACAGGTTAATTGATACATATTTGCAGATTTATATGTGACACATGCAGGTTTCGTCGTGATAATTTCTTTCACCACTGAACACGACATAAATTATAAGCATTATGAAGATATAAACCCGTTATATTTGTGAAATATTTACGTGTTCTACCCACTTGGCTATCGGGGCTCAGCATAATTGCCTATAAAATTGGTTCAATACAGTAATAAAAACACACAATTTTCCGGAAAAAAACTGTTAAAAAGATGACATATTACAAGACTCGTAAGAATAATTATGAAAATATATAAATCTTGTCATTCTCTATTATGCGCATTTCATATAGGTCAGAATCATCGATGATCAATGCATCCAATTTTCGGTATTGTAGAATAAACCGAATCACATTTGTGTCACGACCGCGATCAATACTGACGTCATCATGATTTCCTTAATCTAAGTGTTAATCGAACACGTGTTTCATTGGCCGATAACAAACGCGTTTTCGTATTGTATACATATATATCTTACTAGTTTTCAATCGTGTGTTAAGGGAAGGGGCTCAGGTATTAGGTAAAAATTGCCTTTGGGGTTCTTTTTACCAAATTTCATTTTCGCATTTATTATATTAGTATAGATATTTAGATTATCTTTAGTCCTTAATTCGAATTTATTATTTATCGTATGTTTGAATTACGTGAGATTATTGATGAGGGAAATATTGGCCGTGAGGGTAAGACCGGCTCGTATGCCATGACGACAAACGTCCAGAAGCTCTTTTATGTCGTGCTTCACTCCCGACACACTTCTACGCACACACAAACTAGAGAGTAGTTTGTGTGTGCGTAGCGCGAATACAATATACTTCGTTGAATATATTTTTATAATACTTTACAATAAAATATTTATTCACTTTACGCCATACTTAATCATTGGTTTTCTGTAATTATAAATTGTTTCATTAACTAACATCGATGTTTCGCATCTGCTCGGCGTCTCGTGTCGGGTCACATTTTAGGCATCCAAAATATCAACCAAATTATTCATAACTAATAACCATTGAGAAAGCCTAGCAGTGATATTTATAGTTACTTTGCTTACTATTACCGTATATATGATTTTTCTAATCCATTCATATATCCACTCTTTTATAAGCCTTTTTCCTCCTTTATTTCCTTATTAAGTATTCTATAACTTGCATGTCTTTCATAATTATGACACAATTTCAGAAACTCTTTTCCTCATTTTCTTTTTCTGTGAGAATTCAGTGTAATATTAATATTTCTAATCTCATTTTCCTTGATATAAATAATGTTGCCAGAACGAAAATCTATTTTCTTAACATCAGAGCGAATATTCAATTAATATCAGTTACGTGTCGGATGTACACAGTAAAATTAAATAAGATACAGGTAATAATAATGTTAATATACATAAGTGCCAAAATCGTTTGGAAGGAAAAATATCTTCATGAAATATTTACTAAATTTTATTATTCATTACTTAATTGTGAGGTAAGATTTATTTTGATAATCAATTTGAATGCATGTATTTTTCGTCAATTTAATCGAGATAATGAGTATTTTGGATGTTCCATATTTCTACTCTATATAATATTTAAAGTAATATCTTGTCAAATGTTTCCATTTACACCGGTGTTAACTACGATGTTCGTGTATTGCATTTATTTCATAATGTGCGTAAATTGTACTCACACAATTGTTTTATTACACAATACACAATTGTTTTAATTTATTTTATTTATTGAACCGTTTAATTTAAAAAACAATGCGTCAACACGAACGAAGAGTCAATGCAAATGATGAAACAAAAGGTAGTTAAGAATTATTGCATTCAAGCTAAAATTTAATTATTAACTTTAATATGTAATTGAAATAGGTAGGTAGACTGACTAATAGACCGTAATATTGCTGTTTGGCGGTAGAATATGTGATAAGTGTGTACCTACCCAGTTTCTCACGAATCGATCCCACGAAGCATTCTTTATACATTAAAATATAATTTTAGTAATCATATAAATTTCAGTTTAAAACACGTGTAAAATATTCGCTGAACGTAATTCACATTTTATCGTATATCACGACGTACAGGAAAATAATAATCGCATACATTCTTTATGTGCATTCTACCACATAGATATAGAGTTTCGGATGTGACTGAATTTATTTAAATGTACTTTTTTTCTTACAATAATTCAATGTATTTCAAATTTCTTTAAAATCCTGGGACATTATTCACATAATCTGATCCCAAACTGATCAGAACTTGTACTATGGAAATCAGACAACTGATATACTACATACACTACTTTTCTTTTGTAAGTGCAACTTTTTTTGGGCGAAATAAATACAGACTTACTTCTTGCCGCGTTTTAATCATATATATATATATATATATAAATATATATATAGCATTTACTTTCGCAAAAAGGACATATGTATGCTATGTCAATATCACGTAGGATGACATACAAATTGATCAATGCCATAGAAATTTCAAAACAGCGCTTGCACTGTGTGAGTGAACCCATTCACTCACTCTTGGTTATTGTACTTGTAGTGTTTGCTATTATATTAAATACAATATTGTATATATACTATCTCGTGCTCGTGTTGTGGTACGTCAATACAGCGAGAGCCGACAAGAGGTGTCGTGCATAGTTTGTGTTGCCGAGCCAGTGATATACGTAATACCGAGTATACTACACCATTGAACAATATAAATATTTAATATTACTGTTTATATTGTTGAACGAAGTGTCGTGTTAAATAAACATAATGAACGATCTTTGAACGTAGGGTGCGACTTACCAAGAAGTTATTCGTTTGCTTATTTGCTCCAAAAGCACTGGTTACATATAAGTAAACTGATAAAGAGAGCATTGAACTAATTTTTGAACGTATTTTATTTTTCTATAAATACGTCTGTAATAAAGCGTAGTATCATGATTGAAAGATTTCACAAATTGAAATAACAGCGATTATATTATCACAGTTTATTTACTTAATATAATAATAATGTCCTGAAAAAAACGGAGTCTTTTGTTAAGTACATCAATATGGGCGAATAGCTCGGTCAGCGAATGCTATTATCTCATGGGTAGAAAATAATTCGGGATGAAAACCTAATTTTACCAATCTACCTAGACAGGAATCTTGTTTGTTGTAATTTAATCTTTCATTTATTTCTCTCAAACCAAAGATAAAATATCGATATAAAATATAATAATCAAAAACTGATTTCATAACATTTTTACAGTTAAGCAAAAAAAAACACGAACAAAATATTATCTTTTCTGAAAACGCTTCCAGCGATTTCTGTATTTCTTTATACTTTTAACAAATGCACGTATGAACTGTCATATGCAAATTCTGTAACTGCCAGACTCTCGCCAGCACCTGCTTTGTATCGTCGCATAAGTAAATAGAATTTAAACACAAAAGGTTTGCGAAATGCGAAGGGGCCCTTAAAAGTGTTTACGCTGGCAGTACATTGTGACATTCATTTATAATGTTGAATTTTTGAAAAGTAAATTTATATTCAAATTTACGACGAATGTTTTTTATACTAGCATATTCTTTTAAATGTTGTTTCTATGAACATTTATTTTAAGTCTGTTTTTGTTTAATTTTCTAATTTATATTGTACTTACAACCTTTTTCACTGATACCGATCGGGAATAAAATAACAAAAAGATAATGACGTCGACACGTTGTAAATTTTAAGAGAACGGTCGACTTTCACGCTAAAGGGATGTTTATAGGGTATAATCAAAACTTTTATACAATCTTCAGTGTAACTAAAGGATATATAATATCTTAGTTACCAGATTGGTGGCGCATTGGCGATGTCTATGTGATGTGGTCTTTTAAAAAAAAAGTTTACTTCATTACGTTGATCATAATAAATCAGACAATTAAACCAGCTTATCATCGTGTTTATTTTTTTTATAAATATATGTTTGTGCTTAAGTTGTCTATAAATGGTCTCATGCTCGTCGATGAAGAAAAACATCATAAGTAAGCCAGCATGTATCAGATGAAATCCACCACAATATGTATTTACCGATCCTTATTGACACAGCGTGTTGGAATAAGCTGCAATCTCCCAGCATTTATATTTTGTTACTTTTATTTTTAAACATAAAAAAAACCTTCGTCACGCTACGACAAGTCTTAAACGGAATGCGTGATGACTTGATATCAATGGTACCAACGTTGGAACTCAAACTCGTAACGGTTTATATAATACACTGAACTTTGATGTCGCCATTTCGTATTCTCTTTGACCGTGACGGAGATCGTACATTCACAGTTCTTGATCGAAACCAGTTTTTATTGGTCCATATTTCGGGTTATTTATTGGTCGATAAAGTTCTATAAATATTATAAATAACGAAGCGATGTAGGTTAAGTTTGACTAAAAGTCGCGGCTCCGTTTGCGGGAAGGCAATTATAGGGAGTGTCGATTGAAGTGAAAACTTGAAACTGTTAAATATATTTGTCCAATTTCCACATCTATTGGCACTTCAAGTAATAATTCTATACCTTTTTATTATATAGCTTTTTATTCATCAAAATACACTTATATTATTTGTATATAATGTTAGTATTTACATAAATTTCAACCATTATTATCCGCAATTATTTCCACAATATTTAAATTGTTTGTACTTTCAACAATTTCATTATATTAACATTAGCTTGTCGGTTTCGCTAAGTCACGAGTCTCCCTTTGGATAAAACTGCGCAAGGCGTCTAAAGAAGTTTTCATTTCAAAAATGTATTTTTTTGCGTTTAACGTGCATCGCATTTGTGTAATCCTAAATCATATTACAAAGCTGTGTGTGTGCCTACAAATACCTAAATAATAATGATGAATTCCTCCTGACCGATTTCGGCCACGGTGGTTAATCTCATGAGAGATTAGTCAACTGCGCAGGACATATTATAGTGCAAGTGTGTGCGTAAACACAAATACACTCTCACCCTTAAAATTCGTCAATCTGACATTCCCACAGGGTTTAGACGTAGGACCTTTATTTCAGACGCCGGGCTGTCCAGAGAGTGTTTAGTCGTAGAACCAGCAGCTTTATTCCAGACTCCAAGCTGTTACTGAGAATCTTCGACAGAAAAACCCGACGTGGGGCTTGCTGCGGCCTTACATCTAGTCTAACGAGGCAACCGTCGTTCTAATTATCATATCCTATCTCTTCCATTCTTTATATAAACCACACTAACTTATAGAGAAATTAATAATCAAATCTTAGGTACTAATACAACAAAATGATATCATAAAAAATATATACGTATAAACATACATTAACACTATATATCACCGAACATACAAAGGATAATATATTGACCTAGATATATGCGTTTATTCCGTAACATTAACAGCCTGTGTGGCAGAATTTCAATAAATTAGACACATGTTGGTTTCCTCACGATGTTTTCCTTCACCGTGAAGCATGAGATGAAATTATAAACACAAATTAAGCACATGAAAATTCAGTGGTGCTTGTTTGAACCCACGATCATCGGTTAAGTTTCAAGCGCTCTAACCACTAGGCCATCTTGGCATTGCATTTTTTCATTTATTCAATATTTTTAATATCTATGAATATTTATCTCAACTCAATTCATTAGTATAAAAATACAAATTCCAATCAAAATAAGTGATAACAGGTAAGTTGTTTTTAATACAAACGTAGTACATTTAGCAAATCATTAATATATTAAAAGTTTTTTTTAATGAAGTGATATTGAAACTATTTTGTTTAAAAATAGGCTGTTATGTTTTTTTAATTTAGTGTTTGAGTATCTTTACTTGTTACTTTTCACCATTGTTTGTATTTTATTTTATAGTTTTTAGAAGTATTGTAGTATTAATACGACTTATTTATTATATTTGCTAAATTATTATTGTAAGTAGTATTTTTCCCAAATTGTTTCAAATTTGATTTTATATATTTCTTCATTTTCATTATTATTTAAGATGCTTAGGGTATCCTTTGCATGTCATGGTTACCTATAGGTATAGCAGCTTTTACTCAAAATATATTTTTTAAGTAAGTAAGGAACTGCCTTTGAATGTCCCCCTGCTAGGCTAAGGCCTCCTCTCCTTTTTTGAGAAGATTTGGAGTTTATTTTTTAAATATTTTTTTTTTAAATAATTAACAAAGGTTTATGTTTGAACTATGTATATTAAAGGGATGTATATAAATACATTTAATAAATTCACAACAACTCACATGCTAATCTTTCTTTGTTATATTTAAAAAAAAGGAAATGAACTAACTAAAGATTGTGCTAGGACGACAGTTTATTTTTTGTCCAAGGTCAAGACAGAACTATCACTTCATACTTCGCAGTACATGTCGTTGCTATTGAGGTTATGAAAAATTAATTTTAAAATTTAATTCTAAGATTCATTTGATTAATGCTTACATTTTTTTACAAAATAAAATTAACATAGTGAGTCAAATGATCTTATATAAAACGATGTGTTTGTATTAAAAATCGGCATTTTTGACAAACATTAGGAAATCGCTTATTTTTTAAATATATGTGTTATATTTTTTATTATTTAAAATAAGTAATCAAACCGAAAAATGTTTCATCTCATGGTAAGTGCCCACCATCGCCCATATATGCAGTGCACATACTGTAAGAAATACATGGTTAGTATTTATCCCATTACATCGTTAATGCGCGACTAACCTTGGGAACTAAGATGTTATATCCTAAGAGCCTGTAACAGCACTGACTTAGTCACTCTTAAAACGGCACACAACAATATTAAGTAAGTTGTCGGTAGAATATATGATGAGCGGGAGAACCTACCCACACGGGCTTGCACAAAACGAGTAATGTTTGACAACGAAAATTAATATAATTTTTCTCTTTTACCCAGATCTTTGAACATCCAGTCATCGTTATGAATATGGTAAGTTCTTTGTATTGTATTGAAAGCTTCGTAAATCTACTATTAGTAATGTTGAGATGAAAAATTTTAAAGCTTAAAACGCTGCGGTTCATACTTTATATTTCTTAAAATTTCTTAATGAAAGTACAGAATTATTCAAGATGTTTGCTTTCAGCGCTGAACATTTGAGAGTAACCTTTATAAATTCAGAGGTAATCTGGATCACGACACTGTCATAGTTCCTTAATCGCATGAGGAGGATTCATGAGTTCTAAATTTAAAAAATATTTTTGTCTTTCTTAATTATTTCATTTAAGAAATTATATTTTGTTTTTTATTGTATTATTTAAGAAAAAAGATTCGCTAGATTATCATTTATTTTACATAGTGTATAACACTACCTATGTGGTGAATATTATGTAGACGTCAAAAAAGTTTCGCGAACTATAATTTCATTCAAATTCCTCCTAAAATTGTGACTGTCCGTAATTTATTACATAATGAGTTATGAAGGTAAATTAATATATTTTAAAAATAATATATATTTTGTACATATGGGTTTTTACTAGCAATTATAAATCTTGAACCAGTATAGAATGGAGATTCTACTGAGAGAAATCGGTAAAATATTGTTCTTCATCTAATTTATCACATATGTATGAAAATCTATGTATACGAATATGACTAATAATCATGCCTTTTTATTCTAAGTTTAAAAGTTATAATAAATTCCAGAAGGGTAAAAAGTTGGTTGGTTGATTTTAATATTAGTGAAAGATCGTTAGCATAAAAATCATATTTACGCATTTATAATCATAACAATAAAAATAAGATATTCCACCGTAACAATTTAATAATTGAGTGAATAACTGAATCGTTAACCAATTTGGAATTTCTGCGTCGATTCTGACAAGAGCGATACAACTAATAGTTAACGTAACAATGAGCTTACTGGTTCAGTCGTTCGATTTAGATAAGCTAGGTTATATTGTGATTATTTGTGACATATTACACTTGATATGAACACTGTTTCTGGTGATAACGATATAATTGCTTAAAATAAAACGAATCTTTAAAGCAGTACTTTAAGTAGATCTTGCATAGCATGATATGAACATCCTAAATATATCGTGTTTTAGATGGTAAAAGACTAGCAAATATATCAATTCAATAAATTTCTTATATGATTCCGTTTGTATTCTCTGATTTCTTTAATTCAAGAGCATTAATCTCACGTTGTAGATTAATATTATTAAATTTAAAAACAACAAGAAAAATACAATTAATGAACACCAGAATCCAATTTTCAGAAGACAAAAGTAGAAGCATCTCAACAGAGTTGCATTGTTGGGGCGACAAGCGACTGACAAAACCTTAAGTGCCTAACAGTCGGTAACAAATCCACTGATGGGCAAATGCATCTCCCTTTACTCAGTTTTCTATCTAAATATTTATATACCTTCTTTGAATTTATTTATCTGTATATTTTAACAGCTGCTATGTTCTTTGAACTTTACATTTCATTATTTTCGTATTATTCTATGAGCTAACTCTATTTATCACTACTGCAAAACTTTTATAAAAGTCTTAGACATGGCCATTTTAATTTTAACTTGTCTTAAATTTAATTTAATACTTTGAAAATACTTAGAAAGAAAAGTCACACCAAGCCCCTTAAATTTTAAATAGCATAATGCCATATCATATTATTCCATCAACATTAACTTAAGAATATCAAGAATTAAAAAACAGTGTTTAACTAAGCACTCGCTGAGTGAAGTTTGTAAGTAACAAATTACTTCAAAGCTTTATAAAGTCACGTGACTCAGTCGTGTCACAAAACATTTACAATGATACTTATTAAACAATTATACTTTTTTTATATAGAAAAGGAATGTGGACGAGCATTTGGGCCACCTGATGGTAAGTGGTCACCAAACGCCCTTAGACATTGGCACTGTAAAAAATGTTAAACATCACTTACATCGCCAATGCGCCACCAACCTTGGGACCTAAGATTTTATGTCCCTTGTGCCTGTAATTACACTGGCTCACTCACCCTTCAAGCCGGAGCACAACAATGCCAAGTACTACTGTTTTGCGGTAGAATATCTGATGAGTGGGTGGTACCTACCCAGACGAGCTTGCACAAAGCCCTACCACCAGTAGAATACAATGATAAATTCATTAATAAAATATCACATTGTATACTAACAAAATTGAGAACGTATTTTGTGCTAAAGCATATTATGATACGATGTTTACAATATATATATATATATATATATATATATATATAATGTCATTGTGTGAGCTATAGAATTTCATGGGATAATATACCCTATGATTTACATCGCATATGTTGACCGTATCAAGCCATAAAACTAAGGATTAAATTGAATCCACCCAAGTGTTTTTGTCTGATAACAGAGCCCGCAGAACACTTTTTTTGTAAAGATTTAATATCACAATGCATGGATATCAATTATTGCAACTAAAAATGTAAAAGTAAATTATTTTGTTTTTTAATGTTTTATATTACTATGTTATGTATAAGGCTGTCAAATTCAAAATCACCGAAAAATCGTTGAACTTGCACGAATTTGAACCTACTATTACGTTTCACTAAATAACTATTGCAGGTCCTATCGAATATACGCATCTTACATTTATAAATTAAAGTTTCAAGTCAACGACCTTCAACTTCTGTAAAACTTATTAACAGCTTAGTTTCCCAACAAAGATAAAAAAGAAACGATCCACCTTCTAGACGTCGGAAAACTTAGAAGTATTGTCTTTGTCGAAAATAATGTTAAGGAGTTTACAATAATATCACAGGAAGGTGTGCTTTATTTTGTTTAGCAAAAGGACTTTTATCGTCTGTATCATACGAAATATTATAATCTAAAGTGTTTTTATGGGCTGTAGAATAAAAGCAACGTTTGGGAAGCTGGCGAATATTTTTCTAGATTTCTGAATACTTTTTTCAATGTTTTCAAGCTGAGTGGATTAAGTTGGTGTCTGTTGTGGATATTAAGAACAAAACAGAAAAATGGCTCCCTGGAGCTAGATTCAACGTCCGAGTATAATAATAAGAAATCAGCGTATTTATAAGTAATAGAAAATATTAAACATAATAATTTAAAGTATTGTCTGTCAAATTGAAAATTATATAATTCATCAAAATAATTTTAGTTAGTATAATAAATATATTTTCTTATTTAAAAGTAACGATTTTTTTGTATACTCTGTTTATGTTTAAAATTCCTCCCCTCGATGTTGAGATGTTCATACAGAATATATAAATTTAATTGTGGTTCATAATTAGTAACTAGTTGCTAGTTCATCTCGGGTATTAAATCTATATTCCAAAGCAGTGGTAACATTATATGTCTTTGAATATAATAATTAAAAAAAATCCTTTACATTTTGATTTTGATTAAAATTGAAACCCTTTTAATGATTATGAATTTATAGTAAACCATTAATTGAAACTTTAAAAATGTATTCACGCTTAGGCAAGACATCATATTCTCCATCGCTACCTACCTCGATAGCTCGCGTGAAATATTTATCATTATCATTGAACCACAGACGACAGACATCCTTCAATAATACCGAAATTGATAAAAATAAAATTCCTCATTTACTTTTAGTGGTATTCGAGGCACGAGAGTGTAAACACTACCAACTTCCAGACTCTTAGTTCTCACCCTTTATTCAGCCTGATCTACGGCCTGAATTATAAGCTAGCCTCTAGTTCAACGATGTACAAAATTATATATACACCTATATAGTCTTTCATATATAATAAATAAAAGTAGTGTCATTATAACGATTAAAAGGTTAGAAGGAATTTCCAATAAGTAATAGACCAACAAATAAAACATACATTTGATTAATGAAGCGTTTTATCCAGAGAAGGAAAAATCAGTAGAAAAACAAATGAAACAGTGTTTATAGACGATAGAGCTATAAAAACGATATAATCACGTGAACGACCTATTTCAAATAATGGGATATCGGATAATCGACTATAACGACGAAATTTACATCTCTTTAGGCTACCTAGCAAAATCTAAATAAAATTATGCGATAGACCTAAATTCGTTTTATATAAAGCGCTAATTGAAAATACTAAAATGTTCTTTAAAAAAATACTGACTGAATTGTCTTTCGTAATGAATTCGGTTGCTTGTTCTTAGCTCTTTCTTTATTACGAGTAAGTGATAGATTAATTTATTCTTAAATTGTCTTTATACCTGAAATTAAAATACGTTAAGCAACTTAATTAAAAAATCAATACATATTAATTGTACAAGCAAATTATTATAAATTAAGGTAAATTGTACTTAATGCTTGATATTTTAAGATTAATCGTTCCAAAGCAAATCGCCATTTTTTATCATTTAGGGAATAATTGTTTTATCATGTATTTCGTTAAGTAAAAGCAAACTTAGCTATTTTTATTATTATATTATATTTATTCATATGAGGTACATAAAAATAATACAGAATTTGAAAATGGAATATGTTGTAATTCACTCCGAATATAATATAAGGGAGAGGAGGCCTTTAGCCCAGCAGTGGGACATTCACAGGCTGTTACGGTACGGCTACGGTATAATACATAAGAATTTATAAAATATTTGTTTAATAATTAGATATAACTATCAATAAATATTAAAGTTTTTTAAATGTTCCACTGCTGGGCGAAAGCCCGTCCTTTGGAGAAGAAGGTTTGATTATTCAACGACGCTCCTCCAATAATCGCTAGTGGTTTTGTCACATGTTAACTTTACTTTTACTGTATACTTTATTGTACACCACAAATATAAAAAAAAATAACAAAACATGGATACCACTACAACATAATTATGAGCAGCTCTGGCGACCTTATCGCTACATAGCGATCTCTTCCAGGTAACCAGTGGCGTAAAGAATTACTCATAGGATATGAGGTAGGTAGTGCTGTAATAATAGTAAATAAAATAACATAAATATATAACAGAATAAACTAATAAATAAATGTCGATATAAATATAAAAAAAATTAAGGCATAAATGCAGGAAAGGACCCTGGCGTTACAAGGCCGGGAAAACGCTAGGCAGAAGAAGAAGATAAATATAAAACCTTTACCTTCTTCTTTACTTAACCTTCACCACTGTAAAGGTAAACATCGCGAGGAAACCGAACGGAACGAGACTTACTGGAGATGAGATTGCTTGAACCCACTAATTCTTCTTAAAATACACTTAGTATATCAATAAATAAATATATGTTTCTAAAGCAATAGAAATACTAGATAACTTCACATAACATCTAAAGAATCACATGAAATGCCTGATTTCAACTCATATTAATATATGGATAAAATAATCTAAATTTAAGTAAAACAAGATTTTGCGTTTACTAATTACCAACTGAGAGAAAATTGTAATTTGGATATAAATAAGGGAAACGAAAGCCTTACACTTCTGCCTAACAAAGAGCGTAGCTTATCCCTAATTTATACTTTACCGAAAAAACTCATCAAGCGACAAAAATAGACAGAGGCAAAACAATAAATTTTAATCAAGGCACAAATTGCTTTGGCAATCGAGATTTCTTTGTTTTCTCGATCAGTATAAGAAGGTGTGCACCCAAAATACCAGGTATGACTTTATGATTACGTTTTTCTTAATTCCAAAATATTCTTTCAAACAACTATTATAATTCTTCAATACTTTTTTGTCTTATATCTAACTGGACAACGATAAAATAAAAGCTGATTTTAATAACTTGTTAAATACTGCTGGGCTAAAGGCCTCCTCTCCCTTTTTGAGGAGAAGACTTGGACCTTATTCCACCACGCTGCTCCAATGCGGGTTGGTGGAATACACATGTGGCATAATTTCAGTGTAATAAGACACCTGCAGGCTTCCTCACGATGTTTTCCTTCACCATAAAGCACGAGATGAATTATAATCACAAATTAAGCACATGAAAATTCACGATCATCGGTTAAGATTCACGCGTTATTACCACTGGGCCATCTCGACTTTCGTTAAATACTAGTTATAATGTATCATCATTATTATAATCGTAATGTTTTCATCATGAGTAACATTTCTCAATACTCTCTTAAGGTCCTTCATGGAACTCCTATTTTCATAATATGCGTCCATAAATATTACAAGGGCTTCAATCAGAAAACTGATACCTTAAAAGGCAAGCAGTAAATAATTTCAGCTTATAATTCGCTTAAGCTGTTTGTAAGTTCAAAGGTTTGTATTAAGACATCGTGATTTATGTGAGCGCTGGCTCCAAGATCCGTAACAACTTGGAAGCTAAATGTCTTATTCAGAAAGCCTTAATTAAATGCGATATTTTAAAACATCTGTTACGTTTGCTCTGTTGATGGTTTCATATAATTTGGTAACGTTTTTCGGGGAACCATCATTATTTTACGAAATCGAATGTTGTATTCGAAATTCAAATAAAATTTCAAAAAAATAAAACCGTTGGATGATTAATTCATTGAAAAAGTACATAAGGTTCGGTTTAAGCATGTGATAAATTAATTGAATGAGATAATTTTTATTCCATTTTTCATTAACAGCGAAAGAATATTTAATTTAATTGAAAACGATATACGTGTAGGGGATTATGTCGATTCTTCTAAATTTTTTATACGATTTGATAATATAATATACTGAGTGATATCCATTCGATTTCTAATTTTAAAATTTAATAGCTTTTGAAAAAAGAATTAAGCTGGAGTGGTAAAAACATTCAAAGATCATTACTGTACAAATTAGCGGAAAATAGTTGCAAGCAGTATTTCCCTGATGTATTGCAATTCCGATTCTCTAAACGAAATAATAATGAACCATTAAACTGTATCGGCGTTTCTGTTACTATAGGAGCTAATTGTGTTATGGGAATAACAAAATTAAAAATATATATTTGACAAGCGGCCCGCCCCGACTTCGTCCGAGTTGAACAATCATCTTTTTACGCCAATAACGACTTTTATAGGAAAAAGTCGTACCTTGATTACATTATTGTAATTTTCGTAAGGATCTACAAATTTTTTTGAAAATAAAACATAGTCTATGTTACTCGCTGATAATGTAGCTTTTTGTAGGTGAAAGAAATTTAAAAATTGGTTTAGTAAATTTTGAGTTTATCCGTTGCAAACAAACATAGCAAAAATCTTTTTTTTAAATTTTTATTTGTATGTATTAGCATAGATAAATATCCTAATCGAATAACAGCTGAGGAATGAAGATCCACTATACGGGGGTCTGTGATGTTGCAAAAATTGTGTTTTTTTTATAGAACAGGAAGGCGGACAAGCATATGGGCCACCTGATGGTAAGTGGTCACCAAAGGCCCTTAGACATTGACACTGTAAGAAATGTTAACCATCGCTTACATCGCCAATGCGCCACCAACCTTGGGACCTAAGATTTTATGTTCCTTGTGCCTGTAATTACACTGGCTCACTCATCCTTCAAACCGGAATACAATAATACCAAGTACTGCTGTTTTGTGGTAGAATATCTGATGAGTGGGTGATACCTACCCAGACGAGCTTGCACAAAGCTCTACCACCAGTAACAAAATAATATATTATATACTTAAACCTATCATTAGGTGTTGTTAATGATGTTAATGATGTACAAAGGGCTTTCCAAGGTTCAGCCAATAATCCCCATGTTTTCCTCCTATTTCCTAACTATTATCAGTACTTATGTTGTATATAAATAGACAAGTTTAAACGTAATTCGTAACGTAATTATATTTAAAATAAAGTCATTATCATTATTATTTTTTTCATTTAACAAGTTCAAAGTACGAATGAGAGATTTTATCTTTACTATTTAACATGAGTTTATTTAATTTATCCGTCTTAAAACCACGTAATGTTCCACGTAACCACTTTCCCAAGACGTTTAGTTTTAAAAGCCACCATAAAATACGTTAAAAGCACTATACATTACGTTTGAGTTTAAACAGATGTAAACTATATTTCCAACGCTTAAAGTCGAATTTCCCTAACACAATCACGATCACCGAGTAATCCTTTAGGATATTATGTAGATTTTTGGGCCTTGCAAACATTCGAGGCAAATGTATTATTTTCGTTTACAAATTCACAATATTGTTTTCGAGGACATAAAAAGCTTTATTTTGTGCCTTAGTATTCGTTTAATTGTTAATTATTTGAAATTAATAGATTTTCGGATAACCTAATTAGGCTTACGAATGTGATGTTGAAATAATATTTAAAGAAATAAGACCCTTATCGCAATCATTGTTAGCGATAAACGGTATTTACGACTGATTAGTTAAACTAGTTGTTTTATTAAAATACAGATGTAATGTTTTTATGTTACTGATTGTATTTTAATTAACGATTCTAAGAATAATATTTATAAAAGTAGCTCATTTTTTGGGCTCATTATTGAAATGGGAATCATTAAAATAAATGGTTTAACTACAAAACACAATGTTATTAAAATAATATTTTTTTAATAATAAATTGTTGTAATAAAATCAACCGAAAATAAAATTTCATAAATGTTGCTGACGTGACGTTTACAGTACGGTGAATATATACCTGCTAATAGCTTAGTAACTAAGCTATATCAGCGTAATTTAATAATTAAATATAAAAAATACAAAAATTAACTTAGTATTTCAAACGCAGCACATGGTCCAATTTCTATTAGCAGACTGAACCACGCATCCGCTTTATAATTTGACGTTCAAATTAGACCGACATCGAGGCCTTTGTACGATGATCCTCGTGAAAGCACATGGTTTTAATCAAATATAGTCTTAATTCCCATCAGAATAAGAATGTAGGTGTAATAACATACGTCTATAGGTTTCCTTTGTACCTTTTTTCACATACAACGTAATTACAAACCGCTTTGTTAATTGTGCCTTGTAATGTGGAGCAAGACTTTCTTAGGCTCAAAGCTCTATGTTAGGATTAAAGAAAATTGCTCAAGGTAACAATGTATGATTTTAAATAGAGAGCAAGTCTTTGTTACAATTCTAGTACTTAATTATTTGGAGAATAAGATAATTGCTGTATAATACGTGTTTATAAGCTTATATAATTACCCTTTCCTATTTAGTGTTAGAGATTTTAGCCCTAAAATCGACCGTTTTAGATCTTTGAAAATATATGTAGCAAAATACAATAACTTAAGGCTGCACTTTTTCCATGTTGTTTTAGATTTATTCGGCAATTTTCTTTTTCTCTATTTAATTGAATTATGGTAGAAATTTGTGAAGTGGTTTTATTTATATTCTTATTAAAATCCCTTGAGATCTATTTTAATACGTTATACGTATATAAAGGACATAAAAGATAAACTCGCTCATTATGTTTTGATATCATTGTCAAAGATAATATATTCAATTGTACCTACAACAGGTCCTTGGCGAACCCTAAGGCTACAAGCCCATGAGAAATGCATATACATTTTCATTACATATGTAGAAACTGTTCTACAAATTTACTTGTATATGTTGGATAGTTCATCCAAATCCATTCTGATGTGTGTAAATTATTATTATTTGTTTTCATATTTTAGTTATTGAATCAACAGTATCAATTGCTTCATAATATTCTATTCAATCAAATGATAGTGTTTGAAATTATGGAAAACGTTATAATTTCTATTAATTCAATTTATTATTTCAGTTTAATTTGCTAAATATAATGATTTAGAGTAAAATTTTTATTAAATACATTATGTATTTATATTTGTTTCTCTAACTAAATGTAAAGCAAGAAAGCAAGAAACTGAGGTTGTGATTGTAGCACTGTGTTTTTTTCCATTCACTTTTCTATAAATATCGATGCAACTAAGTAAAACTAAATTTAATGCAAACGTTAATAAAATCTATAATTTATGCAAGCCGACTATTAATGAAACTATGATTTTATGATAATTACATTCGTTTGTACGAAACTTTTTGCTGTCGCGTTGCTTTTTGTGCTCACGGATACATAATCGTTCACAGTCATGACTAGAAAAACTGTCAGGACACAATACTTCCCTTCAATAACTGCGTGGAACGTGCCTCGAATAGAAAACTCTTAATAATAAACTCGCTCCTATGATAAGGATTAACGACGTAGCCTTTATTGTGGGCTTATTGATACGCATGCCTGTCCTTGCGTAGAATCGTTTATACGACGGTTTGGACTAAACAAAATTTGTTGTTCTATTTTATTTAGTATATTACATAAATATTAATTTATGGAATTTGACATTAATTCTATATAGTTGTTATTTATTCTTCGGAAAGTATTTCGTTAAATGGCCCATTTAAAACGCAAAAGAGATTTCGATTAGTTAACATGAGCCAGAGAAAAACTGAAACGAACCAGTTCTTATTGCTCTTGCATTCAATTAGAAGTAATGTGAGCTTATATATCCATTTTTAAAATCAATCAAGTAAAGTATGTGCTGAGCCCAATGTACTTATAAGTGACCAATTCGATACATTTACACACAAGTGTGTATTTATTACTGTCATAACTCATTTCATGTGCGCTATCAATCCCCAGTGACTTATGGGGCAATGTGATCTATTACATTAGTAGTACAATGATTCGATAGTTATGGTAATCAACAATCTAATGCGAATATATTGCGTGATTATTGCTTGATTTATGGTGATCATAAAATATATGGTGGTAATATTACAGCGAAGCACTGCTGGGCTAAAGGCCTCCTCTCCCTTTTTGAGGAGAAGGTTTGCGGAATGCGGGTTGGTGGAATACACATGTGGCAGTATTTCAGTGACATTAAATTTTTAGTGCCAAATTATTTCTAAAACATACAGCACTTTGTTTTATTATCTCTCCACTGTATACGGGATGACTGGTTCATTTTGCGCTTCAACAATCGGAATTGGTATTCAATGGGGAAACGCTGCTAGAATTCTTGCCAATATTCATCGCGGTCATGTGCAGAAACTATTTTTAATTTTAAGTTTATATATTGTTTAGGTCCCCAATATAAATAGCTCTTATGTACAGAAAGTTTCACTCTGTTATTAAAATAATAAATAAAAATGATAAATTTATACTCAATAATGTCTTCTTGTATATAAAATTAGCTCGGTAAATATTATTGATGTTCTCCTAAACGATTTCGGCCTCGGCGGCTGAGGGATATTCTAGCTGAGATTTACAATCTCAAGAGAGATTAGACAACTGCGCATGACATATTATGATAGTGCACGAGTGCGTGGGCAAACACAGGTGCACTCCCCGTTGTCTTTTCTTATGAGAATCTTTGACAGAAAAATTAACTAAAAGTTAGTTATCGGCCCGACCTGGGATTTGAACCCAAGTACTCGAGATCTGCAGCCCTATAGCTAGAAGACCAAGGAGGCCGTCGATAATATCGTAATTATACAATATTGTATAATATCGATAGTAAGTTCTCCGTAACTTTAAATATATTCATAACACGAACATATTTAGCTAACGTTAAATCAAACTAGTTATGCAGGGATTACTAGTAACGCTGAACGACCATTTCGCTTCCTCGTCGTCACGTTTAGTCGACGATGACTGCAAAATACACAGGGCTAGCTTAATTAACCAACCATTAGCCTAAACGTCACGTACATTGGTTATTTCGCAAAGAGCTATGTACATAGATATAATTCACGAAGAAATGACAAAGATCCTATATATATATTTGTATACTAAGTATTATTGTGTTCCATCTTGAACGGTGAGTGAGCCAGTGTAACAAGATATACTAAAATAGTTCAAGGTCAGTTAGTAATGACGGTGTAAGATATGGTTAATGTTACTCTTACAGTGCGAAGATGTTTCGTATGTGCGTGCGTGCGTGTGTGTGTTTGTGTGTAAGCATAGATCAATCACACACTCTCAATACTCTTCTCAGATATCAGGTGCCGAAACTTCGTGTGTTTTTGAGGTATGGATGAGTATAAACACGACCAACTTTATAAATGAATGTTGCGGCTGAGATTTTATTAACAGGAATACGCCATATTTGTCTGCTAGACCTTAAAAACTAAATAAGTAACTATGAGAAGACTTTAAAATAATGAAAATTGAGGAACAATTATTACATGTAACTTATTTTATTTTTTAAGTGCAAAAACATGACATATTATGTGACATATACTCGTACCGTGAATAGGTTAGTATGCGTGTATAGGATATTTGTAATCAAAGTTTTAATCGATCTGTCTAGAAATTTGAACCGCTTAATTAAAAATTACAAAACGGTAGTAAAAAATATAACTTAACTTAGAGCGAGAAAATTATTAATTTATTCAGAAAACTTGTTAAAATACTGCAAATTTTGAATTGAAATGTGCAGTCACGGACAGAAGTCTCTCCGGTGGTGCGATTAGTGCAAATTTGAATAATGTTACAGAAATAAAGCTATTCATGAGAATTATGTCGAAA
Source organism: Nymphalis urticae (assembly GCA_905147175.2). Taxonomy (NCBI): domain Eukaryota; kingdom Metazoa; phylum Arthropoda; class Insecta; order Lepidoptera; family Nymphalidae; genus Nymphalis; species Nymphalis urticae. Next base: position 10,646,523 of record LR990001.1, read on the forward strand.
TAATTTCGTCGCCTAAAAGAGTGCACGTTCAAACCAAGGATAAGCATCATTTTATTTTTGTGTGCTTAAATCGAAATGGCCTAGTGGTTAGAACGCGTGAATCTTAACCGATGATCGCGAGTTCAAACTCGAGCAAGTACCACTGAATTTTCATGTGCTTTATTTGTGTTTCTAATTCGTATCGTGCTTGACGGTGAAGAAAACATCGTGAGGAAATGCATGTGTCAAATGTCGTTGAAATTCTGCCACATGTGTATTCCACCAACCCGCATTGGAGCAGCGGGTGGTATAAGCTCCAAACATTTTCCTCAAAAAAAAGTCTACTAGTAATGTGCTTGAATAACGAGAACACCTGTGTATGTCTGGCGGAATTATGACACATGTGCATCTACTAACTTACTTTGGAGCAGCGTGATAGAGTGAGCGTTTGGAGAAACGCTCATCTCAAAATGAGATAAATCATTTGCCTAGCAGTGAAATATTTATTTGACAGCCCGGAGTTGATAAGAAACAGTGGTAACACCCCTGTACCTCAAAGAGCACGTTATACTATTGGTCGGTGTCTCATTGGATTATAAGAGTAATGGAAAAGAAAGGGAATAAATTTAAATTCTAGCAAATTTTAAAGCAATGAAGTGAAATAAAATAACAAAATCAAAACCCGTATAATTCACGGATGCACAAGAAAGAGAAATCGCTAAATTAATTTGAAACAATTTGGCTCTTAAATAACATAATGATACTTGTCCCGTTTAGGATCCGCGACCTTTGTTAAAAATTCAAGGCATCGGGTCATCTAGGCTAATAAAACGTAAGATCACTTCATCAAACTCGACAAAAGAAAAAGAAAATTAAATTCTGGAGCGTAGCGTCAGTACTTGATTTTATTGAATTTGTCCATTTAGGCTTGGCGCATTTGGAGGTAAGACCAACTCATATACCGTGACGGGATACGCCCTGACTGTCTCTTAAGCAGCCATTTTCGATCGTCACCTCAATTGGACATCTCGGGACGGGCACATTATTTTTAAGCGCAATTCTAGCGGATTCATTATCTAATGCTTGATATTCTTTCATATACCCCTTGAATTTGTATGCATTTGGTGGTTAGGCTTTGTACAAGTCCGTCTGGGTAGGTATTTTCCACGCATGGCATATTCTATCACCAATAATATAGTGTGGTTGCGTTCCGGTTTGAAGTGTGAATGAGCCGGTGTAAACTACATGCACGTTTGTGACGCATTGACATTGTAAGGAATGATTAAAATTTACAATCCTTACATATTAAAATAATAAACATGTATGATAATTTATAATAAATTAACGATTTGTTTAAAAAAAAAAATTACCAATGTTTGTTCTAAGTAAGAGCAAAATAATATTTACATATTATGTCATGAATTCATGATTATAACTCGCTAAGCTAACAGAAATGTACAAATAATGTTCATTAAGTCAATATGACCTAGAAAATTTGTATTCTTGCGAGGAAGTATCTAATTTATCTGTTTATACGTACATTTGGAGGCAAATCCTCTATTTAGAGTTTCAGAGTCCTATCCTTAGCTGGACAATGTGTCGGATGCCCTACATATCAATAGCTCGAGTTATTTCTAAAGAAATCTATTTACGAGTTACGAATGAGTAAACAAGACGATATATCTGTAATGTTTTGTTAAGTAATTCGTTATATAATTTTTTTCTATTGAATTTTTGCTACTCGATTGAAAGAAAATAAAACATCTTTATAAAAAATAGCAATTGACATATAAGCTTAATAATTGTAAAGAATTAGAAATACTCCAATCTTATCAAGTAAATACATCAGCCAGCTCTCGAATGTTCTTTTAAATTTTATAACTATCGATCTGGGCAGACACTGCTGGGCTAAGCCTCTTCTTTTGTTGGGAAAGTTTGAGGCTTACGTGGTGGACGTTGTTCTAAAATATGGCAGATTTTCATGTGAAACGCAGTTCTTCCCGCGATATTTTCCTTCACTATAAAACTCGAGATGAACTACGAGTATAAACACAAGTTAAGCGTATGAAAATTCAATGAAGCTTGGCTCCCGAAACCACCGGTTAAATTCATGCGTTCTAACCACTGGGTCATCTAGGCTCGTATAACGGGAATAGAAATAACAATCCTACAGAAACATTGGCGAATGAAGATAATTTAATGTGATCCTCAACATTAAGAACGATAGCGATACAAACCCAAGCAACCCAATTTCTGGGAACAGAAATCTACATAATATTTAGCTTCCTCGATGTTTAACTGTTAACACTGAAACCCGCCATCTTGAAATCATTTAAAATAAACCTTCACAAACACTAGATATTAAGATAAGGAACAATCATTTCAAAATACAGATTATAAATTTTAATTTACTTCTATTTTATTGTAATATATTTTTAATCATTTTATTTAAATCGTATTTGGAAATATAATACATATTTTTTTGAAATCAGTTAAGCAAAATTGACGATGATGTTATGACATTCCTCATAGGGAAACCATTTTAATCGTCATTTTAATATATAAATTTATACAAAAAAGCTTTTATTTAATTAAAGAAATAAAATGACTTCTCGTACTGATGAAATGAATTGAAAGCAAAACCTTTGCCTATTGCCAGTAGTTATAATTAAGACCTTACTCCCGACGAAGATCAAATGACTCCACTCGCATTATGATTATGAGTTTATTAAGATAAGTTAAAATTCACACAAGATTTTCTTCTGCTTGTGTTTCGTAAAATCAAATCACCATTACTGTGTTTAGCTTCGCCTCGACTGCGCTATCAGCTTTAAGGGATAATTCGGCACGTTTCGAGAAAACGTTATTTTAATTCTGTTTGAATATCAAATCTGGTAAAATTATATCATTAAGTGCGGATGCAAGGAATAGAAATGATTGCCACGTGGACGTTTGAGATTTCGAGAAATTGGGAAATGTTTCACTTGCCTTTGGTAGTTTTTATTACATTTAGCATTAACAAATTACCAAATCTATTAAGCTATCAACTTAAGTTTTCTTATATAAGGCGAAAGTCAAAATTTATTCCAAAAATATACTTTATTCAAGTGTTTCTTTTGTTTAGATATTTAACACAATATATATATATATATATATATATATATATATATATATATATATATATATTGTAATAATATATATTGTATATATATATCGTATCGCTCCTCCACAAAATTCATATTCCTCACTACACGATGGTACTTTGTTACATATATTTTACGCTAACTTCATTTATGTTATTCACAGATCGTCTTGCTTCATTACTTTTTAAATCATATTTGTCACATGTACATTATGAACTGTTGTATTATTTAAATTAAATTTGTTTCATAATTTCTTTTTTACATATGAAAAAAACGACTCGCATCAGGAGACCAATGATTTTTAAAAGTAGTAAGTAATAAAGTAAGTAAGTTTTAGTAAGTCTATATATTTAAAACTATGTTTTCATAATATACATTTTAACGAATATATTCTTAGCGGGATTTTTTTTTATTAAAATTTTTGATTACTATATATAAATATTATTACTATTATTATACTATTTATTATATATAATTATAAGAATTGAAATAGATTTACTTATAACCAAACATAAATATGTTGTAATGAAAATTGTTTCTTATTTACAATGATCTGATCGATACCAAATTATATTTCGAATTATATTTTTCTATCAGAATAATTTCGAGGTCAACCTTCAGAACTGAACCAGATATATTAGATAAAATATGTTGATATCGTTATTATCACAGTCTCGTCCAGGTCTATACACATTATTTTGAATAGCAGACTGCTTTTAGTGTCCGATATTCCATTGTCAATATACTATTATCTAGGGCAGACATTTTCTATTATGTTTTTAACGTTCTTACAAATCAATGTTGTATAGTGGTTGTATTGTAATGCTTTCTTCGAATACGAAATTGCTAATGTTTCTGACATTGATTGAGGAGACAAATCGATGTTTAACTGTTTTTATATGAAGGGTTAGTTTTAGCGGCCGTTAATGTATTCAGCCTGATCTATTATGTTTCTTCATTATAATTATACCATTATATAATCGTTCGGTTCTATTTCGATTGATTATATTTAAATGTTTAGTGTTTTCTGTCTTAGTTTGAGAAGAGCTTAACTTAGTTAAATAATTAAATCGAATCATAAGGCAGAGAAAAAATGAGATGAGAAGATGAGAGAGAGAGAGAGGAGAACTATAAATAATAATATAAGTAAAAAATATCTTCACAGAATATTATCCTACTAAACCCTTTCTCCATTTGATATTGGGGTATAATATTTTAGTGTGCGAGTGACCTTATACGCTCCATTTCCTTTACAGCCTTGGCTTGATAACTCAGATAGGGTAATGAACCAAGGGTTAGTCTTGATTACATTAACACATTCAGCCACATGAAATGACGGTATCAACTAGGATAAAGAAATACGAAATCAGCTTTGTGAACATATTTAATGTATCTGGTTATCTTTGTTTTTATTAGCTTGGTATTTGAAATATCTGCAATTTTTTTCATGATCATTCCAAATTCAAAATTAAAAAAAAGCCTTATCACGGAGAATAATTATATGTTAACATAATTCGTGAATTTAAGAAGTACACGCAATATCACATTATTTTCATTCTAAGACCAAACGCAGAGCTGTTTTAATTACACGTATAATTTTACAACCTTATACGACGTCTATTTTATAGAGTGGTTTTTAAATACCCGCCTGGGTTATTAACACCCACTTATTAATTAAAAATTTTCGCTTTACAATAGTACTTTATATTGCGGTATTCCGCCTATAAAAAGAAGCATAGGGGGCACAACACTTTATCTGAAATCCTTTATTTGGGGTGGTGCTTGATGACGTAATTAAGAGGTTATATTCAAACCGTTCCTAGTTATGCACAACCTAAGCTTATATATATTTATACGTATAGAGAAACATTTATTATATGCATTTTTATTCGGTAAGAACTCGCTTTGTATTTCTTTTTTTATATAGTATAGGTAGGTCACTAACATCCATAGACATTGGCATTGCAAGAAATGTTAACCATCGCTCAAATCGCCAATGCGCCACCAACCTTGGAAACTAAGATATTATGTCCCTTGTGCCTGTAATTACACTAGCTCACTTACCCTTCAAACCGGAACACAACAATACTAAGTACTGCTGATTTGCGGTAGAATATCTGATGAGTGGGTGGTACCTACCCAGACGAGCTTGCACAAAACCCAACTACCAGTAATTTCATTTCTGAATCCCCGTTGCTATTTTGTTTTATTATAAATGTTATAATTATTTTAGTCAATATCGTATATCACTTCTTGACATTTCACTATTACGCTGAGTTTTGAGTTTGTTGTTATAGAATAAATCTACTTATACTTATAATTTCAATATTTACATTTTGTTATGAGATTAAAGAACTGCTACGAGATAGTTATATTCGAGAATTACAAGGGAAAAATTATAATTTTTTTTTCTTGTCGTTACTAGATTCAAAATGCTTCGTTAATTTTTTGTCTTATAATAATTATAATAATGTCGTAATATATATTAGTTCTTGTAAAGCGTCTTAACAAATTTTAGTAATTCCTTGTAATCTGAGTTTAGTGAATTTGCGAGATTACTCAAATTTAATTAAATATTTGCATTATCTCGTACCAACTAATGTAAAGTTCTTGAATTTGTTACATACATTTTCTGAAGCGCGCTTGCGTTACGTTCACAGGAATAGTATACTTAGGAGTAGGATATTACTATAACCTAGTTCTATGTATACGTTTTATGTGTATAGTAATGTAATGTATATGTATTAGTAAGAGCAGCTTTCTAAGGATTAGAATAAGAAGCGCAATGACGCTAACACCACACACATATCACATTTATCACATATCAGTTTTAACTCGTCCTGAACCATTTCTTCTCTTTTTATGTAAAAAGGGGAAACGACACACATGGCTCATCTGATGAAAAGTCACTACCACTGGCCATGGACAACATCCGAGGGCTTGCAGGAGCGTTGCCGGGACTTTAAGGACGTTTAAGGGACTTTGCCTTGGTCAAATCCATTTTTGCCGTCCATTCTCAAGAGAGTATCTCGGAACAACTTACAGTGCACAAGTCTGTGTGAAAACACAAGTGCATTCGCTTTTCTCTCTCTTTCATAGCCCGTTAGGAAAACAAATCCGACACACACGTAAATTCAGGTACAGGACCAACGGCTTTACAAGACACAGGAATATTATAATACTACCAATTACCGGAATACTTTTGAGAATTTCTTAACAATAAACAAAAAAACAGTCTAATTGCCCGACCCGGTGTTTGAATCCATAACCTCGAGCTCCTTCGTCATAAACTAACCATTACCAACGTTGAGGCAATCAGTGTATTAGTTATATGTGTTCTACAATACTTTCTGAGTTACAAATGAAACTTTTTTAAGCTTATTTTTTTGGCTTTTACAAATCTTTAAAATGAATATTATGTCTCAATATTTTAACACGTCTTTTTAACTTTTTATATCAGCGGCCTTTTTAATACATCAGCAAATATAAATGCCGACCAAAAATATCAGCCCTTCTTTCGTGGCGTTAGGAAGTTTTTTGCATTATTCATGGTCATAAATTCTAGCTACTCACGTTTTACCAGGCTTTCCTAGATAACGGATTGTATCTGCGGTGAACGAACCATGTTTGTAAAGTCTAGTTGGATTGTAATATGTCGTTTAAGAATATATATGAAAAAATCTTTAATAATTACAATAGAAAGAAATTTATTTCGTTAATGTTCGAAAGTAATAAAAATATTTTTGTTGAAAAATAATTTTGTTTGAAAATTGTTAACGTTAATATTGAATTCTCATTCAAAGTAATGAAAATATTAATCTTTATACATAACAGACAACATATTTTCTTTACGTTAAGTAGTATATATAGAAATAAAATCTATTTCTAGTGCTTGTAATATATTTATTTTCATTATATATATTTTATACATTGATTTAAGAGTAATATACCTTGTAGGTTATAATACTTGCGTTGACTCGAATGAGAATTTCCAAGCAGAGTTAAAAAATCATAGGAGTTTTAATTTATAAAGTAAAACTAAGTAAGTATTTATTCGCCCCAACGCACATACGTGGCAAATCTTCATTCGACACATTATCCTTATCATGTTTTCCTTTTTAATTGTATCACAATATTGAAGTTACCAATTACAAATGAAATGTAATTTTTAAAAATAGAACAATGTTTTCTTTTGAAGAAATCAGATCAAAATAATCTGTTTATTATTTATTGGTTTATTGTGTAAATGTAATATAAATAAAATTTGAAGCTTATATGGTTAAAATAATTGACTAACCATACTACATCATACTCGACTGCATATAGTAAATAACTCAGTAAAAATCCTCTGTTGCTACTCATAAAACATATAAAGCGATGTTTTCTATGTTTTTTGTATAACGTCATTTATTATAACGATTACGGCACACATATATCACATAACAATTAAACCTGGTAAAGTTCCAGGCCATTTCTTATATTGAAAATGATTATATACGATTCCGATTAAACAAAAGACACTAAGTTTCTTTCGCTTGATTTTCTTATGTTCGGTTGTTTTATTTTCAGAACCAGTTCGTAGTTTTTACTTGACCTATAAATAAAAATAATGCTACAATATTAAATTAAAAATCGAATATTTATTTGAATCTTAAACCATAAAAACAGAACCTATAAGAATAGCTAAAGAAAGAAAAAGTATTTCCAAAAAAAGTAACATTTAATTTTTTTATTTTCTTTTATTTTATGCTCATAGGTCTATAAATAGAGATGTAATAATAATATCATTAGAGATGCTAAACAGCCTGAGCGATTCTTCGAGACGAGTAGGTCTCGGGATGAACATTGAAAAGACCAAAATTATGGCAAACAATCATGTATCCCCGGGACCAGGTCGTAAATGGCTCTCCACTTGAAGTTGTGCAGGAATATATCTACCTGGGCCAAACTATACAACTTGGCCGGCACAACTTTGAGAAGGAGGCTAAAAGAAGAATTCGTTTGGGCTGGGCGGCATTCGGGAAGTTGCGTCATATTTTCGAATCGTCGATCCCACAGTCGCTTAAGACCAGGGTCTTTAATCAGTGCGTCCTACCTGTAATGACTTACGGTGCCGAAACGTGGACACTCACCGTAGGACTGGTCCACAAATTTAAGGTCGCTCAGCGAGCGATGGAACGCGCGATGCTTGGGGTTTCTCTGGGCGATAGAATCCGAAATGAGGACATTCGCCAGAGAACTAAAGTCACCGACATCGCGCGGAGAATTAGCTCGCTGAAGTGGAAGTGGGCTGGTCATGTCTCCAGACGCATTGATGGCCGATGGAGCCGACACGTGTTAGAGTGGAGACCGCGCTTAGGCAAACGTAGTGTAGGGCGCCCTGTGACAAGATGGACCGACGATTTGAAGAAGGTGGCGGGCACGGGATGGATGCGGACTGCCCAAGATCGGGATGGTTGGCGTTCTATGGGGGAGGCTTTCGTCCAGCAGTGGACGGCAAAAGGCTGAATATATAGGTCTATAAAAAAATGACAATCAAAAAATTCAATTGATTACATTTCTCTTGACGTAGACACGACTTGCGCTTTTGATTAAGTTAAAAAAAAAGCGTCTTGTCTATGACAGCAACAAAGACCTAAGCTTATAAGTTTTTTTAAAGTTTCTCTATATATAGAAACTTATAAAAATAATTATGTTAAAAAAACGAGTATACTATATGTTAAATATGTTAAAAAAGGTTTAATTGAAATTAAAACCACAAACGCTTAAAACCTTGTCGTCGAACACGATGAGTTTTGTATCAAGCGAATTCCGCGAAAATTTTACCCAAAAGTCATAATTTCCAATACGTATTGTTGTCTGTCCTTCGATCCGATAACAAATGAAAGGATTCCTGTATGGGACGCAAATACTGGTACGCTTGTGATAAATTCGTTGCTTTATCTGCTATCGATGTGTACATTGGCGAAATCGATTCAGATCTGAAAGCTGTGCGTCTTTTAATTGTATTTACGTATTATGTTTACGATTGGGTTTGTGACAAATTGTATTTTTAAAACCAATATGGTTTTGTTTTTTCCTTAAATTCCTTCGAATTCTGATATCTCATCGATAAAATAAATTCAGTCGTTTGCTAACCAAATCTTCTATCCACACCAGCCTCCTCGCCTTTTTACTAGTGTAGTAGTAGTAGTGTAGTAAGAATTATTATTTCAGTGTGATTGTCTATATTTACGAATGACGTAATAACCTATAATTAGTAGAAACTTTGTCAAAACCTTTTTAACCTATATTTAACTGTGTATCTAATGTATCTACTGTTGGTTGTCCAAAATAAACAAAATGAAATAAAAAATAAAATTAACGTATTTAAAATTTTAAAGTAAATTTTTAACTGTTATTTTTAAACGCAATTGAAATTTATAGCAAACATAAACACTTATGTATCGTAATTTAACAAGATTATATTAAATTTAATTCAATCATAGATTCGGCATAATATGTCATCGAGAAGAACCTACAAGAAACATAGTAAGAGTAAATTTTATCCAATAATTATTGATTATAACCTAATAATGTAGTATGTTAATAAAATACCACTGAGTTGATATATATTAAGATGTTTAATAACTTATTTCCATTTCATTACTATAAGTTATCTTTATGTTTAAGTTAAACGAATTATCATTTTATGGCTGAATTGGGGAAAAACACAAACAACGCCCACTTCGTAAAATAACGGTTCCATTGTAATCGGATGAGAACTTTCTTCGTAAATCGAAAAAATAAGAACAAAACTAGGCTGTTTATGAAATAAGTGAGCATGAATAATTGGCGGCTTATAAGACAGATAAATTACAATTTTTTATACAAGAGGAGAAAAAATTTAAGAGAAAAAATGTTTTATTTCGAAGAACATATTTGATAATTATTATGATGTATAATTATGTGATGATATCCTCTTGACCAAATTCTGGCACCGCGACCGTTCTCAACGTTGACTAGTCAACTGTGCAGGAGACATTGATAAAGAATAACGGTGTGTGCAAGCTCATGCTCGTTGCACATATGTGCAACTATCTATTGCCTCTTCTCATTATTGAATAATGAGAAGATATGTATGAAAATGGCCATGGCATGGCAATCAAACACAAACAGAGAGTTCAGTGCATTTACATGGTGTCTTTGGTGGAGCACGTCTGAGTAAGTACCACCCACTCATCACATATTCTACCAAAAAATAGCAATACTTGGTATGTTCCGGTTTGAAGAGTGAGTGATACAGTGAAATGATAGGCACAAAGGACATAACATCTTAGTTCCAAAAGTTGGTGGCGCATTAGCGATGTAAGCGATGGTTAACATTTTTTACAATGGCAATATCTATAGGCGTTGGTGACCATTTACCATCAGGTGGCCCAGCCCGTCCGCCTACCTATACTATAAAAAAATGATTTATAAGGCACGGTAAGCTGTAAAGCTAACTTCAACGTTTGCTACTCAAAATGTTTCGGAGCTTGAACACAGGTCCTCGTCATCTACAGTATTATAAGCTAGCTATTTCATTAACGAGGCAATTAATGTACGGATTATACTAAAATAAAAATCTAACGTTTATTTCTTACGAAACATGTCAAAAATGTTTTTAAAGTAATACCATTTTTATCGTAATTTATCCATGACGAAGAAATTTCAACATGACAACAAATTAACAATGAAATTGAATATCATCGTACATTATGAATCATAAAACATTCAAACTAAACCAAGTTTGACCACTAAGTGTTGAATAAATATAAAGTTCATGTTCGCAAAATTCAATTTCCCCAGCAAACATGCTAGATTTACGAATTTAGTAGCATTTTCAGTTTTCAAGTATATAAAATCGAGCAAGGCAAGGCCTTTCATCCTATTCCATGCTGTCTACCGCGATTAAAGTTATAACCACGGGCCATTAAACGTTATGACATATTGTATGTAATCTTTTATGTACCGAAAAGTGCGGCGAAGTAAACCATAGAATTGGGAATTTTGGAAATGACGTCGTCATTTATATACAATTTAAATTGGGTTTTAGTCAAGCAAGCCTTGCAAATCACTTTATTTTCAAACCGGAATACAGCAATGCAAAACATTGATGGTTTTTGCTATAATTACTGTTTGTAGGTCATATCCATCCATAGACATACTTGCTAAAGACTCTCTAACCAGAAAACTAAATACATAAAGTTACACGAGACAAAAACGAAGATCTAAAAAAGACACATATACGAAAAATCAGACCAATTTTATTGTAAATGGTAAGTTTATATATATAACCTTAAAAATATTTTAAGTATAAAAAAAATAATGCCAAGAACGTTGATGAATTTCGAGGATGTGACGTTGCGTTTAATTGCATTGCCTTGAGATTCGAGCACATGAATACAAAGTCTAATTGCTTGAATCTGGAATACATGGTGAGTGAATTTCAGGGAATATTGAATCGTATCGTGCCGGCTGTTATTGGGTGGTTCAATTTATATAATTGCAGATATCTTTGCTTGAAAATGATAAAATGTAACAGTAACGATATTGATAAAAATGTAATTACACATAAATCTTGGAGACATTTTAGTGTTTGTAGTAGTGTTACAAGCAGTGACTAAAACCGAAATACACCCGTAACTAAAATTCAGAATAATTATTTGCTGGATTATTTTTAATTGTTATTCAGCGAGTGATAAGTGTTTAACTTATCACTTGCTTGATGCTTGATACTTTGTCTTCTTCTTTCGCATGTCAAATTAATAGTACTAAAAAGAAATAAATCGATGTTCAACTAATCAGCCGCTAAGAAACGTTTATAAGTACGCCTGGTGTATATCAAACACGCCTTTATTGGTGATATGATATATTTATCACGAGAATGTTTTGACAAATGACGCAACTATCAATTCTTGTAATGCACGTCATTTATTACAAAATGTGAATGATTGGACAATTCTACTGACGAAGACGAAATTGGGGTTTCTCTGATGATATAATAATATACATACATAACAATATAATATAGATAGAGGATAGCCTCTCCAATCCTAACACAAGCTTTTCGCTTAATTGGAGGAGTAAATAGGAATATTAGTAATTATTTAAAACAGGCATTTCTATTATTCATTTTAATAAAGGTCAGTTTAAAATGTTATGGCGAAACTCGAATAAATATATTTTCTTTTTATAATTCTAATATTTTTTAGATAATGTGTTTTAAGCTATTTCAAGGTTGCTAACAAAATATTGGTATAATATATTGATATTTTATCTCCGTTACATTCGTATAATCATTTGATTAACGTAAGATATTCTTAAGTAAAAAAGCAGTACTTAGTGTTCCAGCTTACAGTAAGAGTGAGCCAGTGGAATTACTGACACTAAGATATAACATCTTAATTTCCAAGGTTTAGTGGCGCATAGGTGATTAATATTTTTTACAATTCTAAATGTCTACGTCGATGTCATAAAAATAAAATTAGCTACCGTACAAATAATGATCATGTGGCAAGTAACCATGGCAAGAATACTAGCAGTGCGAAAACCTCACAATTCCGATCCTCTACGTGAAAAATTAAGCCAGTCTTCCTGCCAGTAGAAGATACAAGACGAAATATTATCCTTATTAATATTAGATGTATTTATATTATGGTTGTGATTTCCAAGATAAGCATACGCTAAGGGAGATGAATGAAACTCAACCATAGATTTGGTCAGCTCCTCGAACACGTGTGATTTCATAAATTATTATGTTTGGCATTTCTAAAATACTTCTGTTCTGAGGTATCTGTTTAATTTTGCGTTTAACTGCATGTAAGTTTTGTTTTTTTTTTTTCGTTAAATGGCTTTTCGGGCACAAGGTTCGCCATTAACGTGCTTCCCGAGTATATAATGAACTATAACAATTCTAACGATTGCGTTTTTATTGCTTGAGCGCGGAACTTCAGTGTTTTTATTATTGGTATAAATAAGTTCAGGTTGAAATGTGTTTTTTATATGTAATTGTGTATTTAATTATTCTGTTGTAACACATTCTTTTAAAAAAGACTTTTCTGACACTTTTACTCAAATTTATTAACAGTCATGTTCATTTCATTGAGTGAGTCAATATTACGAAACATTCTGTAATAATTGTATCATGTAATATATTTGAGTTCTTCATTAAATAAATATCAACTTTTTAATATTAATAAATAAAGTTTCAACGTTTATTCAAATATAATATACATAAAATTTAAAATTTATTTAAAACTTTTTTCAATATTTTTAATTAAAACCGCTTAGTTGTATTAATTTACACACACTATCAAATATTTATTCATTTACAATTTGATAGAAATTGTATTAACTACATAAAAATTGTGTGCTAATTTTATTTTTTAATGTATATTTATATTAATATGTTTATTTATTTTTTAAATTGTAAAATGCAGGATAATTAATTTAATAATGTGTAAAGTAACAGCCTGTAAACATCCCATTGCTGGGCCTCTTCTCTTAAAAATAAGGTTTCGAGCTTTTCCACCACGCTGTTCTACAGCGGTTTGGAAGATACGTATGTGTCAGGTTTTTATCACAACAAGACATAAATTTGAAATAGCTTGCACGGATCTGCACCCACAAATTCACGTATTCGAACTGCTGATCCATATCGGCTCTCATCATTGTGTATGAATATGTATATGAGTTTGTAAAGTGAGTTAGGGTGTTCGTGAAAGTTAATTTCACATCGCATATCTTGAGAACAAATGCTGATATCGATTTCGAACTATTTTCATTCACGTATTTTCCTAATGTATTGTGAACTCCAAGTTTTCATTAATTGCGGTGCCTTTGGCTTCATGTGAATCAAAACGCATGTACATGTATATATATATCGTTCTTATATATATAGTCGACTTTAAACATTTGTTAATTTTTAATTAAGTTTTAGATTAAATAAAAAAATATAAAACTACAACGATATAACATATGTACTATATCTCTATTTCGACAATATATATTGTAGATGAAAGTAACTATGCTAATTTTCAAGTTAATCGGATCTTTGGTTTGAAAATCTCGTGATAAGTCAGTCAGTTATATTTCATTTATATAATATATTCGATTTTGTTATTAATATAAATTTGTACCTAATATATTAAAAATAATGTACAATTTATGTTTAATACATCATAAGCGACTAATTTGTTGATTGAATACAAATTATGCGTGAATTACGACGTCAAACAAATTATATAATTCTCGTAATTGTCACTAATCGTTATACAAATCATAATTTATGTAAATATATAGAGTTTTAGTTTAGAAACGCAGACGGGGCAGATAGGTACTATGTAAGAACGAGTTTACAAAATTTCATGATGATTCGTTGAGTGATTAAGATGTTTTTTTTTTTATAGAATAGGTAGGCGGAGGAGCATATAAGCCTACCTGATTGTCATTGGTCACCAACGGGATGATGTATATGAGATAAAATATTATTGTAAGAAATATTAACCATCGCTTACATCGCCAATGCGCCACCAACTTCGGGAACTAAGATGTTATGTCCCTTGTGTCTGTAATTACACTGACTCACCCTTCAAACCGGAACACATCAATACCAACTACTGCTGTTTTGCAGTAGGATATTTATGTAAAAGCGTAACGGAAATAAAAATTACTTTCGCATTTAAAATATTTAGTATTACGGATACGAGTAGCAGTTTAACTCATGTATAAAAATCATGTATAAAAATATTTTTACACCGAAAATTGTTTTTATACTAAATAATACGTTTATTGAGAGAGGTTACAGGTATGATGCCCGAAAAGATCAAGAGATCTTTTTTAGTGACGTCCGATTTCAAGGGAGACTAGTCAACTGTACTGAGAGCCGAGATGGCCCAGTGGAAGAACGTGGGTTCAAACCCGGGCAAGCACCACTGAATTTTCATGTGCTTAATTTGTGATTATAATTCATCTCGTGCTTTACGGTGAAGGAAAACACCGTGAGGATACCTGCATGCGTCTAATTTCACTGAAATTCTGCCACATGTGTATTCCACCAACCCGCATTGGAGCAGCGTGTTGGAATAAGCTCCAAACCTTCTCCTCAAAAAGGGAGAGGAGGCCTTTACCTCAGCAGTGGGACATTTACAGGCTGTTATGGAGTCAACTGTAGACATGTTATAGTGCACAAGTGTGTCCACAAACACAGCAGCACCGTCTCCTTCCTCATTCTTATAATTCGATGGGACGGCAATCCAACAGAATTGGAGTTAGTTCAGGTATAGAATGGCTTCACGTGCTTAGCAAGGGAGTGTACACAAACACCTTCCAAACTTCGGACTGCGACACGGACACGAAGGACCCAATAACTTTAATTGGCTCGACTTTGGTTTTGAACTGTCCTCGGGATATGCGACCTTATGCCTAGCCACAATATCAACTTAGGCAGAACTTAGTTTAACGGATGTGAAGCAGTAATGTTCAAAGCAACTGAAACCGCGCGAAACAGCTAGTGCCATATAGAAATAAATTATAAGTACTATAAATGCACTTTGAAAGTTACTTATATAGGATATTACGTTCGAGGAAGTGTTGAATACTTTGGGTAAGTTTCATTTATAACTTGTTTATTCTATTTAGAAATTTTTATTTTTTTAGTGGCTGGCAAGTCACCCTGGTAAGTCATAATTGCCTATAGACATTGAATATTAACCGATTAATGTGAGAGAGCAATTTACCATTACCGCATAAAGAAAGAAGCCAACCTTAGAAAATAAAATGCTATGTCCCTTGTGCCTATAGTTACACTGACTCAAACCGGAACACGACTGTACTAAGTTTTTAGTAGATTAATATCTTTAAAAAAAACTAGCGCTTCTTGCTTCTTGCGCAAAACTCTACCAAGCAGCTATTAATATAATATAATAATACAAGTTATAATACAAAAATACTTAATTAAAAAAAAAAAAAGTTGTTGGTTTCTTCTGTATTAGTAGCACCATGCAGAATGAAAGAATATAGTTTTACACTCGCAAAAAACATCCTGCGTCTGCTTGTTCGGAATCGTTTCGAGTTTCCACACTTAATACGTTAAATCCCTTGTATGTATTCGCTCACTCACCCTTCAACAAGACTTACAAACAAAGCCCTACCAGTACTTCATAAGAACAGAGGTCTTATTTATGAGGATATTTATTAACAATAAGTTTTCCCATCAAAAGGAAATAATAAACGCAAGTAATACAAATTCAAAACAACTTTGTTATTGCTTTAAGTTTAAATATGAAACAGTCTAGGGAAATATAGCAAGCGAATAAAATTAATATTTACATAAAATTATAAGCTCATTCCATTTAACTCAAACAGCGAATTGCTATTTACTAAAGTTACTCAAGCTAACTTAGTTTTACAGTCTATTTACCTCTATATAACTGCGGGAATTAAGTCGTTATATTTTTATATATAATTATTTAGTGACAACTTTCGCCAACATGTTACATTTCTTTTACACCTCCCTCCGCTGCTATCTCTCTATCTTTCTCTTTCATAGTTCAACTAGTCATTAAAAAGTACATTTGCAGTATTATTTTTTAGATCAGGCAATCAAACGAGCTATGTGATCATAGCTAACGGCTTTGTCTATTTAATAGCCATTTATATTGATCCTTTATATAATAGTCATCGTCGTCTGCTTGCCTCGAATACATAAAAAGGTATTACTGACGCCATATTTTCAAGTATTTACATTATCAATAATATTTTTTCCATTTTTCATTTGCAATATATAAAACTATCTCATTATCAAAAAAATCATTACGAACGTACATACATATATAGCCAATATACACTTGGCTTTGTGCAAGACCGTCTGAGTAAGTACCACCCACTCATCACGCATTCTACCGCTAAACAGTAACACTTAGTAAGAAATGTTGTGTTAGGAAGATGAGCTGCTGTACACTGCGTGAAAAAAAAACGAAGGCATCATAGTTCCCACCGTAAGTGGCTCTTTGGTGATGTAAAAATTTGTAAAAAAATTCATACAGCGCCAATATCTACGGCACCACTCATCAGGTGGTCCATTTACCCGCCCACTTACCAATATTATGAAATATAAAAATAATAATAAGTTAACCTGTTATGTTCCATTGTTGGGCTAAGTCCTTTTCTTGAGGAAAAGATTTGGAGTTGATTCCACCACGCTGCAAATGCAGGTTAGTGGTTAAATTTATCAGAATTTCAAATGTAGGTTTTCTCACGATATTTTCCTTCACCGCGCAACACGAAATGAATTATAAACACAAATTAAACTAATGAAAACTCAGGCTTAAATTCACAATCTTCTACGCAATCTTGGCTCATCACATTATTCATCATACTAAAAGTGTGGCGACGTTTTGTTTTGTGGTTAATTTATTAATAGAAGCGTCAGTGACCCAATCGTTTAGCGATGTAAAAGACTCAGGTTCGATATTTTTTTTTTTTTTTATATTTGCCGGGAGGGCAAATGACTCTACTCCACCTGATGTTAAGTGGTAGTAGAGTCCAAACGCGAGGACGGCCAATACAGTCAGGAAGAACGTTCTGCACTAGCCGCCCTCGCCTTGCCGGCCCGCAAGATGCCTCTTCACGCCTCGTTTGAAGGAACCCGGGTCGTAAGAGGAGGGGAATACGTGAGCTGGTAAGGAATTCCATTTTTTTGAAGTGCGACAAAGAAAGGAGTTGCCAAATTTCTTTGTGCGCGATGGAATTGATGTCACTGTTAGTCGGTGACATCTAGAGCCAGCACGCGTAGACTTGTGAAGGAAGGGGGAAGTAGGAATAAGGGAGAATAATTCCTCGGAACACTCGCCGTGATACAGTCGATAGAAAGCGCTCAGCGCTGCTATCTCTCGACGCAATTGTAAAGGCTCGAGGGTGTTAGTGACCTTTACGTCGCCAATAATGCGGACCGCACGTCGCTGCAACCGATCCAAGGCCTCAAGTAGGTACTTAGCGGAGCCATCCCAAAGGTGCGAGCAATATTCAACGCAAGACCGTACCTGTGTTTTGTACAGCAGGCACAGTTGTTGTGGCGTGAAAAAACGCCGCACCTTGTTCAGAACTCCGAGTTTCCGTGAAGCTGTTTTTATCACAGCCTCGATGTAATCCCTTGGACTAAGGTCGCAGCGAACGTCCATCCCCAGCATGGCGATTTTGCTTTGTATCACCAGCGGAGTGCCACAGAGGGAGGGAAGAGGGGAAAATGGTGACTTTTTTGCTGTGAGAGCGCATACCTGTGTTTTCTTGGCATTGAACTCAACAAGATTATCGGAGCCCCATTTGGCGATAAGCTCTAACGTCCTATTGAGTTCAATGACAAGATCCTCCCGCCTCTCCCTAATTTCCGCTCGCCCAGCCACTGCGCGTCCGTGGTATCCACCATGCACTGTACTATCGTCTGCATAGCAATGAATGTTCCCGAGAGAGAGCATATCATTAATATGCAAAAGAAACAGAGTGGGAGATAGCACAGATCCCTGGGGGACCCCAGCATTCACTACATAGAATTCTGAAGCGCAACCATCAACTAAAACACGAAGGCTGCGCTTGTGTAGGAAGCTGGCAATCCAGGTGCAAAGCTGAGCAGGCAGACCATATGCCGGCAGCTTGGAGAGAAGACTTCTGTGCCAGACCCTGTCGAAAGCCTTGGAGATATCGAGGCTGACAGCCAACGATTCCCCACGCTTGTCGATAGCTTCACCCCAGAGGTGTGTTACGTACGCTAGAAGATCACCTGTAGACCGTTTTGGTCGAAATCCGTACTGACGATCATTAATTAAACAGTGATCTTCTAGGTAATGGATCAGTTGGTTGTTAATAATCCGTTCCATCACCTTACAAAGTACTGAGGTGATAGCTATTGGCCGATAATTTGCCGGGTCAGACCGATCCCCTTTTTTGGGAACCGCTTGCACATTAGCTCTTCTCCAAGCCTCCGGCACACATCCCGAAGAAAGAGACAGTTGGAACAGGCGCGTTAACACGGGAGACAGCTCCGCCGCACACTTCTTCAGCACTATGGCTGGTATTCCATCGGGACCGCCAGCTTTCCGTACATCAAGTGATTGCAGCTCCGCACGCACATCATGCTGCCTGATTTTGATGTCAGGCATCGTGTGGCCACAAGAAGGTATTATTGGTGGCAGAGCACTACAATCATCGATGACGGAGTTGTCGGCAAAGAGTTTAGCCAGTAAATCAGCTTTCTCTTGCGGACTGTGAGCTAGCGATCCGTCCGGACTTCTGAGCGGTGGCAGCGAAGGTTGGCAGAAATTGTTTTGCACAGACTTGGTCAGACGCCAGAAGCTACGGGAGCCCCTAGGATGTGAAATAAGGTCTTGACCAATCTGTACAATGCGCTGTGCATCCGCTCTCGTGTAAGCCTTCCTACAGGACTTGGAGTTCTTATTGTAAATTGCTTTCAGTGAGTCAATGTTAGATGCCCCGCTAATGCAGCCATTGATCCACTCGCGATATGCCGCCTGCTTAGATGATACAGCGTCGGCACATTCGCGAGTGAACCAACGGTTACGCGCACCCCTACTGTCGAGATCTGAGCTAGGAATGTAGTATTCCATTCCTAACATGATCTCGCCAGCAACAGCAGCGGCACTAGCTGTCGGGTCATTCCCACTGAAGCAACGTTCCTTCCAAGGGACTGACGCATAGTAATCGCGCATACCGTCCCAATCTGCTGACTTGTAGTGCCAAACGCGACGTTTGCAAACCGTTGGTGGCGGCAGCTTGGCCTGTGGCACTTTGGTAGATATGAGGCTGTGATCCGAAGAACCAAGTGGAGCTTGAACCACAACCTGGTATTCTACCGGTTGAGAAGTCAGCAGAAGGTCCAGTAGAGAAGGCGCTTGCCCATCAAAGTCTGGGATCCTGGTGGGCTGATCAACCAGTTGGGTCAAGTCATGTGTGAGAGCAAAAGCATGAGCAGTCCTTCCAGCATGGTCAGTTTTGAGGGATTTCAACCATGATTCATGGTGAGCATTAAAATCCCCCAAAAACACCAATTCCGCGTTAGGAAACTGCTCTTGCGCAGCATCTGCCACCCGACTAAGATGGTCAAATAGTCGGCTTGTCTCCAAGTCACCATTGTGGGATCTGTAGAGGCACACGTAGACCCGACTCTGACGAACCAGATCCACACGTACCACCAACATGGAGAAGGAGGGTTCCTCCAAGCAGCGCAATCGGTGACAGCAAACATCCGTCCTGACGAACAAGCATACTCCGGCTTTCGCTTTGAAGGATTCTTCAAGCATGTAGCCGGGATAATTAAGGTAGCTGGTATCGGCAGGACGGAGTATTTGTGTCTCCGTGAGAAACAACATTGCTGGCCGTGCTGTCTCGAGATGATGGTGGACAGCGTTGAGGTTAGCGTGGAGTCCACGGATGTTAGTGAACTCGACCTCAAACAGCGTGGCTATGGTGGGGGTGTGCACCGCTGTACGACCGTTATTCCTGTTTTGATGCGCTACCATTAGGGAAAAAGAATGGAAAAGAGACGTGAAGCGAGCGACGTATTGCCACGATAGGGGTGGGCAAAGTGTGGAGGCGTGCTTCCCCAAGTGTTTGCCAAAAGGGAAACTACACTGACCCGCCGGACGGAAGGGCCCCCGAACCCCCCCGGAAGTGGCCGCCGGGACCCCACCTTCCGGTCACCAACCGGCACGACGGTCCACCCCGAGATTATGCGTGGCCTGGTGGGGCAGCCTCGCGTGCTGGTTAGGCACGCTCGGGCCCCTGTACTATGCCACGGGCGGCCAGCGGAATAGCCGTTTCTTCGGGTCTCCCTGTCCGGCAGGGCAATACAGTTTCCCCCGGCATTGGTTCAGCAGCCGTCTCCACTGGACCAACACCCATCGCGGCAATACTCGCTCGGGCACTGGCTGTACGCTGGCTGACCTCGAAACGCGGCTGCAAGCCACTTCACGAGATTTTCACCATGCGTACGGTGGTAACAAGCCAGGCGGATGTTTATCATCCTACCACCAGATGATATCCCTTAGTCGCCTCTTACGACACCCATGGGAGAGGGGCAGTGAAATGTATTCTTTCTCCGTCACTGCACGGATAAAACCTATCTTATCTTGAACCTTACTTACCTTACTTACTTACTTACCTTACTTACCTATCTTATCTTGAACCTTACTATTGTCACTCCCACTCCTAACAATTCCTCCTAACTCCTACAAGCTTCACACTTAATTGGAGTGATAAAAAGGAATGTAAGTAATTTTCTTTCGAACTGGAATTGCATTCTTTAAAATATATAGAGAAAAATAGCACACCAACTTATCTCTTTCTGTCATCAAGAATTTGACATACGTTAGAAGAAGACAAAGAATTGTGTAGTTACTTAGTTAAGTAATGTTCATTAATAAGAGAGGTAGTCGATAAAATTATCATAACTGTTCAATTACTGTTTAGTATTCTGTGTGAAATCAAAGTATTATTTGACTTAGTGAATCGTAAGTGGCAATTATGTCGGCATTAAATGGTCTTACTTATTTTCATGTTTTGTATTATAAATGTAATACAATTATATTTCTTACAGGATTGCAAGTAAGATATTACACAGGTCTAATAAGTCTGTGTACTCGTATTGAGTTGAATTAAATGGTTTGTTTTTTAAATTGAATGAAAATCCTAAGTGTTTTACATACACTTAGTAATATTTTTGTTACTAAGTTTAGTTTTATTTTAATTTTTGTTTTAAGTGATTTATATTTAATTTAGATAGATTTAATTTGATTTATTTCTTTTAACTTACTTAATTAACTCAGTACCATCTATTATCCATAAAATTCCATACAATTAATATTTTTGTCATATAGTATTATTATTTGCATTATTTGTGTTGTATATTGTATGCTAATGTGTTTTCTAAATTATGTTGGTCGAAATAAATGTTTATTATTATTATAAGTCAACGATAACATTGCAGACGACAATCAAACTGACACTTATATGTTTCGACACTTTTTTATATTATTATTGATAATATTAAAGCTTGTCAATTGCTATAAAAAAAAAGACAATCGGTTGAATAACAGTAGTATGAATAGTTAGTACGTATTTTATTAAGTAATTTATAATCCACGCAAACCCTATTCCTTGAAGCCTTGATGTTTTTAACTGTCTGTTACGCTTTAGCCGCTAAACGTCTGAACCGATTTTGATAAAAAATTTATACGAAACAATCTTGAATCCCATGTCATACTTTTTTATACTTAACATCTGCCTTCTCCTCAATACGCGAGTAAGGCCGCGTGCGAAAAATACTATACAACATAAATCAACATTTCAAACAAAACAAATGTGAGAGAGAAAAATATTTTGTTAGTAGCAAATCGTTTATCTAAATCAAATTGATCATACAATAAAAACATGACGAATTCTCCCGTTCAAATATATTACGTCATACTTTGGCATTCATTACTATTTATCGGGAAATCGATTTGTTTATCTATTGCCTATGGAATATTTCATAGCAAACATATGGAATATCAAACATTGGATAATGGGAAAATATTACGTCAAATATATTTGACTTGACTATGAAGCTGATAAATAGAATAATTACGTACGTAATTTAGTTCATTTGTAGAAATAATTTGTATTTGAATTAATTATTTGACAATTATTTTTTTACTCGGTGGTAGAACTTTGTGCAAGTCCATCTAGGTGGTACCACTCATCGCGTATTCTACAGCCAAACAGCAAGCGGTTTGAACGGTTAGTGAGCCAGTGTAAGAGGCGCAAGGGACATACCATTTTAATTCCCAAGGTTAGTGGCCCATCGACGATCCAAGGGCTGATTAAAATTTTTGCAGTGTCAAAGTCTATGGGTGGTAGTGCAATTTATTATCAAGATGCATTTGCTTACTATTTCTATGGGTTCTAGTAGAACTGAAGACCTCGTGCTAAATATTTATAACTTATATACAAAGTCTATGTGAAGAATTGCGGACAAAACAATCTGTATTACAAAAGCCTAGATGCTTCCATATAGGTATCTGTGGAGTAGAGGATGACGGGACAATTGAATAAGGGTAGAAACAGCGTTACCCTATGATTAAATTACGCTCGGGTCTAGTGACTTTGAACAATATTCATACAAGTTTTGTCACTACATACATGTTGGCTTATTTTCATGTGTATTCATATTTTCATTTTGAACACGCATCTCTCTACATCTTGCTTATTGTCGTGGAATTAAATTATATCTCGTCATTTCCATAAAGTATTATATACGTAGTCTGGGTATTTTTTATATGTTTAAAACTCATTAACTATTTATCCTTATTGACAAGTTTTTGAAGGCTGAATACATCAATTAATATGAAAATGTCAGTGCGTTTGACAGTAAAATGACTGATTCAATAGACGGTACAAGATCTTAGTCATTCGTAATTTCTAAAGACGCAACCATCTACACAACGCCAATTATTTACAATTGACGTTATCATTAATCTTATAGAAGTTTAAAAACATATCCAAATAATGTGGGCTAATATGAAGTCTTCAGAAATCTTACCAAAATGGGCGCTGGTGTATCTGTTTCATAATGCTCAATCAATCGAAATGACGTCAAATTTAAATAGTATAAATGCATAATGGATAACGTCTCCAGGGTTTTGCTAGTTCTATATAACCAACGATTAAAATAGAATTATAAATTTTGCTAAAAGCATATTGTAGATTTATGCAGTTGTTTACCAAAAACTTTGTTACTGACGTACATATTCTTAGTATCAAACCAAAATATTAAATTGAATGTTTATTACCCTGGCGAATGCGATCACCTGATTGACGTAATTTTGAGGCCATTGAAACAATTACCGTAGCGCTTCATGAATATGCTTTATTGTTCCTGGGCATATCTAACCTGAATTTGGTTGAAAATCGAATTGAATTTAATTTTGAAGTGGTTAATTTTGGGTCCTTACAATGAATTAATGAATCTATTGGTTAAACGTTACACTATAAACTATAGTTCGACGATAAAAACAGCTGATTAATTGCAAGTAAATATAAATATTAGTAAATATAATATAAATCCGTAGAAAATAATTCATTATTAAAAACAATAAATAATAATAATTGAATGGTGCAAATGACTGATCAGACTTTCAAATATTAAGTAAATATGGTGTGACATCTTAATCGTTATTCAAATACATACAATCCACGATAAATTATTATTTGGCAGAGCTAAAGAAAGTTTCAGTCTCATTTATATGTAAAAAAAAAATTCAAAAGAACTGTGTTCCAAATTCTGCTAATAGAAATTTTCTTCGTGTGCTTAAAATTGCTAATATACAGACAACCTTGTGACCTAATATTGCGTCGCATTAGACATGCGCATATTGACTTATTTACATGCTAGATACATAAAAAATGTAAATGATTAAACTGGTATTTTGATAAAAAGGGTCTTTATACATCTGTTTATCTGGAATCTTTTTATTAAGTTTTCTTGTAAAAAGCACAAAGGACGTAAGTCTTGTTCTCAAGCTTGTTGGTGTATGACGATGTAAGGTTGGTTTAATATTTCTTACAGTGCCAATGTCTTTAGCGATGTGTGTACCATCAAGTGGTCTATTTACCAGTCTGCCTATCTATTAAAAAAAAAATAAAAAATGAGGAGTCAATATTATATGATATTTATGATCTTATTTGAATACAGTATTCATTTTGATTTTTCAAAAAAAAACTATTATCTAGAGATGTAATGACTTAATTCCAAACAGTGACCAATATAGCACAGAAACCTATGCGCAATTATCTATTTTATAAATGAATAGTAGGGACAACTACATATTAACATTCCCTTATACATATATACATACTGCTAGATATCGCCTCTCCCAAGGCGCACCAAAGCGCTTGTTCCATCTTGGGCATCCAGTCAGAACCGCGAGTGTAATCAACATACCGTAACAGCCTGTGAATGTCCCACTGCTGGGCTAAAGGCCTCCTCTCCATTTTTGAGGAGAAGGTTTGGAGCTTATTCCACCACGCTGCTCCAATGCGCATTGGTGGGAATACACATGTGGCAGAATTTCAGTGAAATTAGACACATGCAGGTTTCCTCACGATGTTTTACTTCACCGTAAAGCAAGAGATGAATTATAATCACAAATTAAGCACATGAAAATTCAGTGGTGCTTGCCCGAATTTGAACGTAAATACATATAAATAAATATTTAACTTTTGCTCATACAAATTAATTAATTAAACCTTTAATACCTACAATTGAGTATTCTTTATTACACCATATAAGGAACCTATAAAAGTACAATGAAATAAACATTTTGTAAGCATTTAAACAATCAATTTAATCGCATACTTAAGTATTACGTAACACGAGTTTAACATTCGCAAACCAACTCAGTTAATGAGATTGTGTAAAACGTACTTCGCTGTGGTTTCGGAGAATATCGTCTCATAGCCGAGATGGTTTGAAACGACAAAATCTTAAGCGAAGATTTCAATTTCAAATCCAGAAGAAAATTTCATGTGTCGAACGAAATTCGGTCGCATGTGTATCCACTGACCCGCATTGAAGCAGCGTGGTGGAATAAGTCGCAATCCTTATTCTCAAGAGGAGAGGAGAGGCGGTTATTTCTTTATGAATATTATGGAATATTTTTTTTATAATTTGCCTGTAAGCTATATCCAATCCCTTCAAACGATACGATGAGCTTTATTTCAACTTATTTTATATTCGTTTATAATATTCAGTGCTAACATGGAAGAGTTTCTGGTACCATGATAAATATAAAACAGAGTTTCGTCTATAATTTATTGCAGTTCTTAAGACTACGACAGTTCAGAAATGAATGATTTATAAAACTATTGAGCATCCCTTTTATCGATAAACGAATATAACACCTAATAATATTTTACTTGTGGAATAATCTCGAATAAAATATACAAATATGAATTAAAATATTATAAATAATTAAATACATTTTTATGGATCAGTTTTCAATAACTGATGGAATAGTTTAATTACTATTATATTTCTTTGCATTTTTTTTATTATATCATATGTGTATAAATTGTGGGTTCGATTCCTACCCAGGACAGACATTTGTGTGCATTAACATGTCTTTTTGTCCTGAGTCTGGGTGTAATTACCTATATGTAAGTATGTATTTACAAAAGAAAAATAGTATATGTAGTATATCCGTTGTCTGGTTTTCACAGTAGTAGTAGTTTGGGATCAGGATTCAGGATATTATTTATTTATTTATTTAAATAAATAACACATGTTCTAAATACAATAATAACCCTTGCATGCATAATTTTACATTCCATAATTATGTTTATATAACGTGACTATTCTTAAGCATTTGTTTTTCTTTTCTTTATTACTTATATTTGTCTTTTTTTTCCTTGTGAGTGTTCAATACAGTTATTTAATAATAATATAGATAAAGTCTACATCAAAGTCAAAAATATTTATTCAATATACACTTGCTTATTGATTGTGAAAAGATCATATAAAGAGGACATCACCATGTTGTATCCTCAAGATAATCTCTATAAAATAAAATCGATCTCCAATGACCACCAACTGACTCTCTTGACTGCTAAGCTGACCTATACTGGTGGTGAGTTTTCACTTTCGAACTTCCAACCATCTTATATATTCCATTTAATTTGTACTAAAATATAATAACTTATTAATTATCTCCTTGAAAATACGACCTAGGTCCAGGAATCTCAAAATATAAGAATATAACATACCGTGATGGGCAATCGTACTAATTTATTAATGCGAAAGTTTGTGAAGGATGAACTTTTGTTACTCTTTCACGCAAAAACTTCTGAATGATTTTCGTTGAAATTTGGAAAAGAGATAGCTTATATAGCTGCTCTCCTCCTCTCAAATGTGGTAGCCGCAGTCATAAGCTAGTAATTAATAAGGTAGTAATTATACCTTAAAACATTAACTACAATATACTTTATGATTTTGTCGTATCTTCTCTTTACTCTCTATTTTATTGAAGCCGTCGACACGTGTATCTAACTCGAAGCAAATCTCACGAAAACTAAAAACTGCCTTATTTATTAAAGTCGAGCACACTCTCGCAAGAGTGACAGAGGGTTATTTAAAACGCATGCATCATGTCAAGACGTGTAACCCACAACTCTTTTACAAGACCAAGCCAGAGAAAAATAACCTTTATACAGAGCGTTATAACAATTATTATCGCCTACATATTCTAAAAACGAATCGAGATGGACATTACTAATGTTGGCCATTAAGTAAAACAGGTACCACACTCTCGAGCTAACGTTGGTAAAATAACGAATTTAGCCGGATAAATTATCTTCATCGTTACTATATAAGAGTTTATAAAAACCTTGAATTCGTTTGCAATAAATAAATATTAAACAATAATAATTTCTTTCATTAAACCTAACCTAACATTAACATTAAAGCCAATTATTTTTAAATTATCGGATGTTATTTAGAAACTGAAATAGAGTTTAAATGAAATAGTTCTAGAGTTATGACTTTGATAATTTTCACCGGATATGTAGCGCAGGAGTAACGTCGTTAAATTGATATGATATTCAAAAGGTACAACTGACACGAACATTAATTTACGTCGAGCAAAAGCTAGCTACAGTAGACAAGGGACGGAACTCAATTTTGACTATAAATCAACTCATAATGATAGTCACGTTTTACGGAATCCAACGATCGTTTAGATACAAAATCTGCGGATGAGATGACCCAGCATTTTTTCCGTTCCATTTATTTGAATTTTTGAAACATATTTTAGACATCATGCCACTTTATCGTCCTTCAAAAGACTCTATTGTATGTAATTGCCCAAGTCATTGTTGCTGGTTTCATAGTTTTAATAAAATTTATGATCTACGTTTTTCGTAATTACAAACACAATTTGTCAAAGACCAGACTGACAACTAAGCAATGAAGAGTCATCGTATTAATATTGGGATTTTAAAGATAAGCCTGGAACTGTATGTTAAAGTACATAAAATTGGAATTGTAAATAACAATTAATACTATTATCTATCTGCCTTTCCCTCGCATATGTCGGCCCTCTTTATATATATATGCATACATGTTTTTTTACACTGGTAATTAAGTGGAAAGTATAAATTCCGATAAAATTTATGTAAAATAAGGTATATATTTAAAATTAAAACTGTTTCAGGTTTAGGTTTAAAGAATATTTTCATGTATTGTTTTTGTTTTATTTTATAGCTAAATCTTATATTTACAGAATTCATTATCACTACACAAGTATCCATACAAATTTAATATTCAATATAAATAATAATACTACTTTCTTTAAACTGTTCCGCCAAACGGCAAACTTATGTTATTCACAGTTAAAAAAAACTCCTTGTAAGTCCATACTATTGACTTGCTAGCCTATTCTTTCCCATACACATTGAAATAGGTGCGAGTAAGATAATATTATACTATCGTTGTTATTTTTGCTGTTTAACGAGTCATAAGACAATCGTTCAGATTTGGGATGGTCGCCAGACACGCGCTATTCTGACAGTTGAGGGGTTAACTTCTCTCAAATATAAAAAATACATCTTTTTATTATACCCAACTAAGCGAACTTTTCACAACGCTGAAGTTGATTCCGCGGGGATAAAGAACGAGCAAGTTCAGATGGCGCACGGTGCACAACAAAATGACGGAGATTTAAAAGCAACGAATTTGAAAGCGGATGAGATATGTTCTATCAATAATGTGATTTAAATTTAACGGAAATTGAAAAAAGGTGTCAGAATGATTGACAGATTCGGATTTTTAATCACGAAATGAAATGAAAATGAAATACTATACGATAATAATAAATAGCTTCGTAGTAGGGTTTTGAAAAGCCAGTCTAGGTAGGTAAAACCTACTCATCAGATGTTTTACCGCCAAACAGCAATACTTAGTATTGTAATGTTGCGGTTTGAAGGGTGAGCCAGTGTAACTGTGTAGTGTAGTGTGACTGCCTCGTTTTTCTAGTGGCTAGATGTAAGGCCGCAGACCCGGAGGTCCTGGATTCAATCTGGAAATTGATCGATAAAAAGGATTTTTATTTTTTTTTGATAATTTTTTTTTTTACTTATAATCAACAGCGTTACAAAAATGGTTGTACAGTTATTACTCATAACTGAAGTAAGGCCACATAGGATTACAATTTTATAATACGAAGCTTCAGAAAAAATAAAAGTAAAGACATAGTATAAGTATTAATATTTACAATAAAAAAATAAAATAAAAACATTCTTGCTTAATATTAATGCGAGAATTCGTATGTATTGTTTGTGTTTGTGTTCACTTGTTTGTGTGTATGTTTGTGTGTGTGTGTGTGTGTGTGTGTGTGTGTGTGTGTGTGTGTGTGTGTGTGTGTGTGTGTGTTTGTGTGCGTGTGTGTGATTATTCACTTTATTTTTTGCGATTAATTTCATTCATTATTTCTCTTTTCAATTGCATTTTGGATATTGTATGATGGAATTTTGGGCAAAGTTAGAATTTGACTTGCGCACATGGAAAAGGTTGGGTTTACGGGATCTAAATGAAGATGCGTTTAACGAAAAGGCTGATAACAGATCCGGACAGTCAATTTTGCCTAACAATATTGCTTGAAGTAGCAGCATATCACTCTGGTGTCTTCTGTGTTCAAGTGTATCCATATTATAGTGAGCACATGCCTCTTCACAGCTGCTGAATTTTTTGTAATTCTTAGAAACAAGGTATCTGACAAAATGCTTTTGAATGGATTCGAGTCTCTGAGCATGTATAACATGATAGGGTGTCTAAATATTACAAGCGTATTCAAGTATACTTCGAACGTATACAAAGTACAGGATTTTAATACAGTCAACATTATTTTAGGTATGTGTATTTTTTTTTTTTTTTTTATTTAAGTTTACAAAACTGACTTACAACTAGTGCATACAAAATAAAATCTAAGCTAAACAGTGTTATTAAGTTGCAGTCTTCTGGATGTAAACCTAGCATGCTTTAAAAAACATATACCTAGCTTAGTTAACAAGAACAGTACTTGTGTAATTACTGACTAGTTAATTATTTAATTATTACATAAAATAATGTGATTTTGTTTTAAGTTTATTTTTAAGAGAACCAACAGATTCACTGAAGACATCTAGGTGTTGACGACTACAATTCGCAAGCGAGCAAATACGGTAAATTGGCGAATGTTGACCAAGATTTGATTTGACATCAGGCAAGCTAAATATTTTACGTTTTTGTAAACGGCTACCTTGACGCGGAATGTTAAAACTAATTTTAGCAAGTAGATCAGGTGCATCAATATATCCATGCAATAATTTGTATAAAAAAAGAAAGTCGGCAGCTTCTCTTCTATATTTAAGAGTTTTCACTTTATAATTAATTAGGCGTGCGTCGTAAGAGTTAAAATTCTTAGCTTTTAGATCTGTGTACGCTAAGTAATATAGAAAACGTTTTTGTACACGTTCTATTCTATCAGAGTGCACCTCATACCCATGACTCCAAGCAACTGAACAATATTCTAGGATACTCCTTATTATACTATTGTATACTAATATTGTCAAGCTTGGATCCTTAAAGATTTTCATTAATCTTAACACCAGACCAGATACTTGCGAGGCTTTTGATATGATGGAATCAATGTGATCTCTAAAACTTAAGGTGTTATCTATTATCACCCCAAGA
This sequence comes from Nymphalis urticae, assembly GCA_905147175.2. Lineage (NCBI taxonomy): Eukaryota > Metazoa > Arthropoda > Insecta > Lepidoptera > Nymphalidae > Nymphalis > Nymphalis urticae. The sequence goes on from LR990001.1 coordinate 10,677,441, forward strand.
TCCCTTACACTCGTTGATTCCGTAAGGGGCGTACCGTCGATGTAGTAAGTGTGTTTTAGTGGTTTTCGTTTTCTACTAAATTTAATATGAACACATTTATCCTTATTTAGCGTCATACGATTTGCAAGACACCAACAAACAAGGTTGTCGATGTCACTTTGAAGGATTTCGATATCCTCTGGTGATTTAATTTCCCTGTATATTTTTAAATCATCTGCGAATATTTGATATTTGGATTTAAGTACTTTTCCAACATCATTAATGAAAACAAGGAAAAACAAAGGTCCTTAGTGTGACCCTTGCGGTACACCAGAGGGTATTTTACATTCGAAAGATTTAAAACCATTAATGGCAACTAATTGGGATCGATTCTTTAAGTATGACTCACACCAACGTAACAAGGAACCATGAATACCCATACATTCCAATTTGGTTAAAAGAATGTCGTGGTGGACTAAGTCGAACGCTTTTTTAAAATCCAGATATATAGCATGTACCTCATTATTCATATCCACAGCTTCAGAAATATCAGATATGTAACTAACTAGATTAGATGTTGTGGATTTATGTGGACAAAAGCCATGCTGGTATGAATCAAAGTAAGGTTTTAAATGAGAATACATCTTTTTTTGAATTAGTGACTCAAAAACTTTTCCAAAAGTAGATAGTATGGATATTGGTCTGTAATTAGATATATTATTAATGTCTCCAGACTTATGAATTGGTGTTATATAAGCAACTTTCCATTTAGCTGGGAATATTCCCGATTGAAGAGATTTATTATATATAGTTGTAAGGGGGTTAACTAGAACTTTAGCACAATTTTTAATAAATATAGGTGGTATTAGATCGGGTCCCGCCCCTATATTGCAATTTAAGGATAGAAGCTGTGTTTTAACCTCATGGTCTGTTACAGAACATTTGGCGTATGTGTTATTAGTACATTTAATACTGGTTAAATATTTTGGGTTGAAAGGTGGTAGCTTATGTGTGGTATCATAGATCGCCTGAAAATTATAGGAAAAAAGGTTACATATTTCCTGTCCTCCTTTAGCTTTACTATCATGTAATGCGCTTAATAAAGCCTAACTGTTTGTATGCCTTTTCTGCTACGATCTAAACGTGATCGTTCATTGATAGCTTAGCATCAAACCTAATTCCCAGGTCCCTGACGTTGTCAACTCTAGAAATATTTACATTGTTAATTTTATAATCGAAATTTATTATGTTTTTTTGTACGAGTTTTTTACGAGTCAACGTTATGTAATGACATTTTTTAACCTTAACAATGATTTTATTTCTGTTGTAATATTCTGTCAAGGAATTAAGGTCTTCCTATAGCTTGAAACAGTCTTCAATAGAACGTATTTTGAGGAAAATTTTCTTGTCATTAGCGAACTTTACACGTTGCGTGTGTTTAAAGCAGTTACCAATGTCAAATAGATATGCATTGTATAAAAGGGGACCTAGAATGGAACCTTGAGGTACCCCTGACGGTATAATTTACTTCAAGTATAAAATCACGGTATAATAATGATTATACCGTGATTTTATACTTGAAGTAAATTTTATATATTATTTAGTAAAAATTCCTACTAGCATTTAGGAGTCTGGAAGTTGGAAGTGTGTCTGACTCCCGTGCCTCGGAAAGCACGTTAAGCCGTTGATCCTGCGCCTCAACTCTTTCCGGTCGTGTCGGATTGCCATCCTATCGGATTATGAGAGCTAAGGAATAGAGAGTGCTCCTGTGTTTGCGCACACACTTGTGAACTTTAATATCTCCTGCGCAGTTGGCTAATCTCTCTTGAGATTGGCCGCCGTGACCGATATCGGTCTGGAAGACATTATTATTAACCATCCCTGACACACTAGTCAGGGATGGTTAACACTTCTTACAGGGCCAATGTCTATTTGCGGTAATTTACTATCTCTATATGCAATATAATAAAAAAAAAACACAAGTAACTTAAGTTGATTATAAAACCGTACCGTATATTCAGGTAAAAAAGTGATAAAGGTGTGATGTATACGATCCTTAACACTTTTGTACCGCAATTTTTTAATAAAATGTTTTTCGTAGAACCAGATTCGTGTTATCAGTATGGATTTTCAGTCATCTGATCTCTTAGAACGACAGGGAATAACGGCTTTATCTTAAAATTTGTTTAGTTATAAAGCGGTCAAAATCACTGCTAATAAATAAAAATTAAAAATTAAAATAGCTCAATCCAAGAATGTCTCCTAATACTTTTGAGGATTTTGAAAAAATATTCTCCATCTATATATTTATTATATATTCCATTTATATACATATTATTAGTTGGTGAAAGCGGCAACAAAACACATATTCATCCAATTACTAAGCTTAATAAAGATGTTTAATGATATAACCTTTTTTTTGTATGTAAAGCTTATTAAAAGTTGCATCCGATACTAATATTTTTACGGCAAAATGCATTTAAGTATATTTTATTAACGGTTCTGGATTTCTTGCTAGTGAAGTCTACAAATGTCCACTGTGTGGTAAAAACCACGAAAGGGATGGATTGGAGCTTATTCATCCACGTTTTCAAACGTGTTGGACAAAAGGTTTTTCCCAGAAGTGAGCCAATTACGTTACAACGTTACGTTAAGTGATATGCTGGTAGGGCTTTGTGCCAGCTCGCCCGGGTAGGTACCACCCACTTACCGGGTATTCTACCTTTAGGCCACGATGATAAGTTAGTTCCACGTTACACATCATTACACACTTTCCATATTATATTGCGCACCCTATTTGACTAACGGCCAACAATCAAACTTAAGACTATATAGAATTTCAAACCTAGGATTTAAACCTAGGACTACAGTATTTGCAACCTTATCCTAAGCTTCATCTCAGTCTTATGAGGTAGTTATTTTAATCTATACACTAGGGATGGACTTAAAAATATACTATTCAACTATAGCAATATTACCAAGTTTATTAAAAATCCTCCGGCGTTTTCTACAGGATAAGGAAACAGATGAATGCTATTTGAAAAATAATAATGTTGTTTTCCTCAGAATAATATTGTCTTTCTGTATATTTTATGTCATAAGTTAATATTGTTAGATTAAACAGAAAAGGAAGTTATAAAATCGAATTAAAAAAACCAAACGCGTCTATTTGTTCTCATTGAACATAACGCGAACAGTTATTGAACTCGAATAAAGAAAGTTTTTAAACTCAAATCACATTCAGAACTTTCGAATCGTGCTGTTTTCAGAATTTCAATTAATCACCGTCGGAGCGCCCTCCGTTTGATAACTTGATAATTCCGAGTGAAAAGTGAGTTAATGCTTACGTAACCCTTCGTGAATTCAACGAATTTAAAGTTTCAGTTTATTTAAAAGAGACATGTTTAGTAACTTAGTTTCCTATCACATGTTGGCAAAGTTTTTGTCAGAGCGTGATATTATACATGTAATTTTTGATAGTGACTTTAAAAATGAATGAATCTTACCAATTCTTCTTACATTTTTCTTTCTTACTTCATACATTATTATGACGAGCCAATTACAGTTATTTCTTAATTAATCTGTTTTACAGCCAGAGTACACTTTTACATAAGGTCCCCGTGTACCCTTGGAATAGGTTATTACTTTTAAAAACTCTTTAAATGACCGTTTTCAGCACGTATCGGTCTTTCGTGCTGTGCTTTCTTCGTGGCTCGGTGGAACTCTAGAGGAGTACTCTCCTCTGAGAGCAATAGCGTGATCTGACACCTACAATTTATCGACACCTAATAATCTCATTAAGAATAAAAACTCACAGTGCTCATACAATTATCCGATGACATATGTGTATATTTCCGTTGTTGTTCCGCATAGGACAAAAAGTAATTCTTGCCGAATGAAACAAAAAGTTTCTATCGGCGAATATTTTTATATTTAGAAGGTGATGTCTATTCATATATGTACATATATATCTCCCCTAAAGTGAAGTAAGTAGGAAAATAATCAGCAACTACAATAAGATCCTATTTTACACGTCGTAGATAAATAAAAAAATATATCATTCATGGTCTAAGCATGAATCCCGGACAAATTTGTGGGCTTTACAAATCCCTAGAGGACGAAAGAGGTCCTGATTACCATATATTGTGAACGTGAGGTGTAATCATAGCTCTATGCCTTCACAGAATAAATATTCTTGAATATATTTTATCGGATAACAAACAATTGTCATCGTTTGTAACTTTGGAAGACTTGATAGTCGATTGATAAGACATGAAGTTTCGATAGTTCTAGAATCTTTCGATAGTTTTGAGTACCAGTATGTTTTATATAATTTTCACTGAGGTAAATAATTTGAAAGAGGTACCCATTCTTATATACATGATTACGATAATAATTCTTAACGAAGGCTATCCAACTGCACTTTCATACCTTGGGATGCAAGTAACACCGTTGGGCAAGCGTCTGGTCCCTTATACATACATGTACTACCCGTCGAATGACTAAAGGCTGACTCACTATTTGACTGGTGATTGCTGACAGGCGACTTACCATATGTGATTCAGTGGTTGTCGTCACGTTGGCGTTGAAAGGTGTAGTTTATGTTTCTTGGAGCTTTAGGGTATATGGGCCAGACTGCATTGGTACATTATGTGTTCATTTAGTGGACATTTAGATGTCCATATATCAAAATAAATTTAATTAACAACAACTAACATACTAATACCGAACTAATATAAGAAACTGTGTATAATATGTTTAATATACACTTGTAAAAATACCTTATTTGATATTTCGTTAGCTAAGTACCTAGTCACCATATGTGTAGGTACACATGTGGTAAACATTGGCATGTTTCTCTTTATGTTACCATGTCGTTCTCGTGTGATTGACGTTGTATTTTTGAGAATAAAGAATCTTTAAACATAATATACGACTGGCTTTAACCAAGTAAATCAAAGTTTTTGGAAGTTCCAACCACACGTTACCACACCACCACACAACCATACCTTAATATATATGCTAGGAAGATGCAAGTAATAAAACTATTCACTGTCATTGTTGATTTTAATGATTGTCAATATTGATTTGACATTCGAAAGAAGAAGACACATGATTGTTTAGCTAATCACTTTAACTTAAATGTTACTCTCGTAGCTTTACCTCAACATGAGCCTCAATTCCTACAAATATATTTTAGAATGTTCTTGAGGAGAGGTAGTTTTCATTACACGAATACCATCCATGAGAGCACATCATTCGAATTTCAAATATATGGTTTCCTTTTTAAAGTGTGCTTCCTCATGGCAATCGTTGAACATGGTCGGCCTTGATTTTAGTGAGAACTGTTATCACATGGACAGTTTTTATGTTGCACGTTCCAGAGTGAGCTCTGCGAGTAACTAAGTAATTTTAGCCACAAAAAGAAACAGCGCAAATAGTTTTTTTTTATGCAGTAGGTAGGCGGACGGTCAAATGGACCACCAGATATTAAGAGATCACCATCACCCATAGGCATTGGCGATGTAAGAATATTAACCATTCCTCACCTCACCAATGCGCCATCAACCTTGATAACGAAGATGTTATGTACCTTGTGCCTGTAGTTACCCTGACTCACTTATCCTTTCAAACCAAAACGCAACATAGTAAGTATTTCATGTTTAGCTGTAGGATATCTGATGAGAGGTTGGTACCTTTCAAGATGGGCTTCAATAAAGCCCTACCACCGTTCATATGGAGGTTCTTCGATTATTCATTATTAACAAAGATTTAATTGAGTTGAATAGTTTTGATTGTGTTTTATATGATAAAAATATATATTTGTACGCTTGCTCATTTACAGTATTAACTATATCCAACGGCGTCGATAGATGATCGGGGTATTTTAGTAACGGAATTGTAGATCGAAAGACATTTATAAAGTAAATTTTTCTTCAACCCATTTCCATTTTTAAATTAACAGTAAGTTCACTGATAATTATTAACAGAATAATCATCGACCTAAATTAAAAAAAAACCCTGTATATACTTTTTCTAACCAGAATGACATTTTCATGCTTCTCACACTCACAGACCTGAATCTGGATTAGATTCCAAACAATCATTTAACCTTTACTTATACTGAAGCGTGAACGAAGCCGCGGGCAACTGCTAGTATTAAATAAACCGAGGGATCGCCTTAGTTCAAACGACTATAATTCAATTTTATTAAATGCGCTCTATCATCCTAGCCCTCCTTCCAATATGACTTCATTCAGCCATAACTACTTTTACGGCTTATATAGACTATAATAGTTTGTCTTCCGATGCCCTGAATGAACTAGACTTAATCTGTCTGTGTGTCCTATTTATGGAAACTTATGTCAACAAGGTCATTAGATATTGACAATAAAAATACTAGACATAAATACTTTTTATGGAATACCTATTTTGGTTACACGAAAAACACGAATAGCTTACAAACACAAAATATTACATAAATTATTATATTGATAAGTTAGTATATTTGATTTAAGAGAGAACATCCAGACTGGGGAGAGAAAAAGAGAGACGAATAAATTGTTAAAATATAAAAATGTTTATGAGTACAAATTTTGTGTATGAAATTTCATGTCTTTAACTGCTTTTAACTTCGAATCACTCAAACCACGTGTTCTATTTTCGGGTGGCAAATTTACATTAAGAGTTAGGGGAAGACGTGAAAGGTGGATTAGTACACGCGAGAGAATTTTAATATTACGCTGAAATCTTACAGTCTAATGCTACTTATATAAAGGTTTCACTAAAATTCAACCAGTGGCGCTGCGGTCTAGTTTAAGGATTACCTTTGTAACAAAAAATAAAAAAAAACAGGCAGTCATAGAAACTGCCGATAGAAGTGAATACTTGAAACTGTTAAATATATTTGTCCAATTTCTACATCTATTGGCACTCCAAGTAATAATTCTATCCCTTTTTATTTTATGGATTTTTACTCATCAAAATACACAGTATATCACAAAATCGGTACAAAATATTTATACAGCTTAATTTAAATGAATAATTTAATAGTTAAAATACACTTTTATTATTTTTATATATTGTTAGTATTTACATAAATTTCAATTATTATTATCCTCATTCATTTCCACAATACATAAATTATTTTTACTTTCATCGATATCATAATATTAACGTTAGCATGTCGGTGTCACGAAGCCACGAGTCTAGTCCCTACGATAAACCAGCGCAACGCGCGTAAAGCTTATTCACTTTTAAAAAAAGGTTTCCGTACGAAATCGGAATGATGAGTCCCTGAACTCTTCATGAACAGATGAACCGATTTTAATTACTATTAGTGTTTTAATTTTTTAATGGGCTCTTGGATGGTTTATATTGAGCCCGGGTAGGTAGCACCGCGATCAGATTCCAGGATTATTTTTAAGGACGATTTTGTACGAAGTTGGAACGGGCAGCAAGTTTATTACATAACTATCTCATTTAATATTTTGACAAAGAATATTACATTTAAACTGGAACAATTATTTAGCTTTCTACATCTATATTCACAAAGCGACATCGAGATGAATAATATTAAAGGATTTTCAAAGGCTTTAACGAACGCATTTACATCGGACTCTCGTCAAACATCAAAGCATTTGTTTCATTTGTTTGTTCGAAAATTCGTTTGGAATAAGGAAAATTTATTACACAATAATGTATAAAGATTGTCATTACGTAGTAAATATTAAGTATAACTTCGTTGGTTTTTGTATAAACCTCCTATAAAACGGTGAAGTATTGCTTCAATTTATTTCAAAATTCGATTCTATTCACGTTCTCTCAAGCTTCAAATGAATAGGAGTATCTGTTCTTTTATCTGTTCTCTTGTATCTTAAAAATGCGTAATAACCAAATAATCTAGAAGTATTATATTTGAAAGACTTATGATTTATAATAGAATTATATAAACATATATGTTATATTGCATGTGTTATACATATACTTAAACAATTTCAAAATGCTCACTTACCTCTACTTTCTGAAAAGTAATATAAGCTAAGTTAACTAATTTTCTTGAATCTGGATTCTAGTGGTTCATTGTAGTGTTTAGCCAATGAGCGTTCATTATTTAGCCGGATTATTAAATCTGACTTTCATTAGTGTTTAAACACTGGAAGGCAATAAAAATTGTATAAAATTTATACAATTTTATTATCATATAATATTAGTGTGTTTTTATCCCACTATCAACTTTTTTGTCTAGTTTCTTTGTTACAATAAAAATTCAATCACAGGTTTACTACTCTTCAAATTAAGTGATTATGGTTCAAATGTCCTCACATTCGATGGCACGCTTGATGAAAGAACTATTCATGATTGAACTTCTATAAAACGATATACGGACTAAAAAATGAATAATCGAACTCTATCGTAGCTGTCGAGACTTGGCACAATGTTAACGGCGTAAGATTTAACCGATTATAGCCAAATCAGCTTGGAGACGTTTTTGAGTTTGTGGTAGTACACAATCAGTATATAGACTTAATATTACATATATTAAACCTCAACGTTTGATACTTATAAAATACCATTAAGAAGTATAATAATATAATTATTGCTATATTGATTCAAGGCTAAATGTGAAACCTTTTTGGTAAAGTTAAAATTTCATATTCTACTAAAGTTGCATTTCGAACAACTCGTTATGGTTTTGCAAAACTGTTTGCTAAAATTTTCGGTGCGATTCAAATATGATTCACAAGTTTTAAGTGTTTTAAAATGTAGTTTAATTTAAGTGGTATTAATTAAATAAATATTAATACTAGTTTAATATGTTTGCCCCTATTTGAGAGTTATTTTAAACTATTACAAATTATATTATATTATAATAGGTACAGACATTATTTTATGAGATTTTTTTCCGCATATTTTATTAAAACCAGCAGTGGGATATTTACAGGCAAATGGCCTGTGGATGTTTCTTACCATTGAGATAAAATCCAGCATATTCAATATAATAAATAAATTCAGTTTCAAGGCCTTTTTTTGTTCAGCGTGCAAAGTCGCTGAAAATGTTATCGTTAACTGGAGTTTTTAAACTGAAGCATTTTCTTTGACCACTTATAAACTGTTCACTGTTCCAATTTAAATTCATTTTTAAAATGAATACAGTAATTCTCACTTCACTTATTTCAATATTTACAGAAATCAACAGTAATATTTATAAGATAATTTAATAAATGTTATTTGAATTGTTAAATGTCTGAAATAAGAACATTTGAAAGATTGCTTTAATTAAATTTAATAAAACAAAACAAGATGGAGATATAAAATATTAATGGATTGACAAACTAAATATTAAAAAAAATATATATTTTTTATAACTACAGTTGGATCAATCAAATCCATGGACTAACCAACTACGCAGGAGATATGTTATAACAAAAGTATCCAGACCACTTACATAACCAGTTTTCTATCACCCCCCTTTCAAAATCGAATGATACGATAATACACGATCAGAGATAAATCAGGCACAGGACTAACAATTTTATTTGCCTGGCCTAGAATTTAACAAAATACCTGTCTTTTTAAAAGCAAGTAAATTAATCAACTTAGCATAAAAATTATTGTTATAATAAACTTCAACTATTACACAGTCCCGGCGCGCATAAAGTGATGCCACCACGTAAGGTATGTATTGCTGCGTTCAGTTTTAATGGAAAGTGAGCCGGTATAATTAAAGACAGACATAAAATCGTAAAGCCCATGACTGGCAACGAAGATTGAACTTACAGTGTATGTATCTATGGACGAAGGTGGCATGCCATTAGGCGGTTCGTATTCGGCGGCACATTAAAAAAATCTAAAATTAAATTCCATTAATGAATGTTTGATTTTAATTATATCATAATATTAAGCTAAGTAATAATTGCTTGTGATTGAAATAATAATTTAATTAAACAATTTAAATTGTTGTTAATAAAATAGAGAAGAGTTTTGTTCTAGGAAAATTACGTTAAATATCACAATAATAGAATATACGATTGAAGCTTGTATTTACCTTTCACATAATAAAAATCACAAACAAAGGAAAACCTCGTTTCCTAAACACACAGAAATGGTTGTAAATTTAGGAGTTATTACGGAATCAACATCTTCAACACATTATTATTACGAAGCTTGTACATTCGTCTCCTTTTAAAACTTCCTCATGCATGATTTAAATTTGGACTCTGTGAAATTTGTGATGTGCGACATTTTGTAATTTGCTGAATGCAATGAATTTCAATACTTATGTTGTTGAGATAAAGTCTATTTTGTTTTGTAACTAATAGAGGAATGGTCTAAATTACGAATAACTGTACTACGATTTGCGAAATATGAAACTATGTGTATATTCCAAGTTAGATTTGAATAAATTAACCTAAACTACATTGTTTATAATATACCAACACAAACAGACCCTTGCTTTATCATAACTGTTGTTCAGATTAAGGATAAACATGTTTAGTTTAACATATAACAATAGTATATAAATTGCGAATATGTTTTATTGCGGTTATTTTATTTAGGAAACAAACAGTAGAAAGATACTTATACAAGGAAATAGAAAGACAAAACATAGACCAATACAGTTTCCAAAAATACATAATTCATAATATAAATTATACATTATAACTTGATATAAAATTACTGGTGATTTAATTGTATTATGGCACGAAATGACTGATGTCAAATTATGCATGTTTCTAGTACATGGAAAGTACGTATAAGTTTAAGTATATGCAAATATTTACACTGAATCACTTACTACTCACCCAACCTTCAAACACGAACTCAATATTACTAAGTATTGTTTGATGGTAGAAAATATGATGAGTATGTGCTTCCTACGATCACGAGCTTGCAAAAAGTTTTAACATCAAGTAATTCCAAATTCAAATTCCCAAATAAGTTGCGCTCAAAGTTCTTTTTTTAAACATGATTAATTTTTAAACGACAAGACATATATGAGGTTCTTGTTACATTAATAACTTATTAATATATAATATGATATAATAAATATTTCCTGTCAATATTCACGACGTTATAACATTTAGAACAGAATTTTAATTTAATGACATTTAAAAATAGTTAGTTCAATACTTCAGGTTTGTTTATAAGGTTTTAATGATCTCATTGCAAGTTTAAGTAAAATAAAACCCTGTAAATGTTTTACATCTGGGGAAAAGCCCTACTCTTGAACAGATAACTTGGAGCAATACTCCAAGTTACTGCAAGAGCATAATAATTAAACAACTTAATTTTAATTCCGATAAAACTGTCACGTCAAGCAAATTAAAAAAAAAGTACACAGATCAGTTTTACTATATTTTTAATATAATTCCACATTATGGATGGATTATCCGTGCAGTGACGGAGAAAGAATACATTTCACTGCCCCTTTCTCATGGGTGTCGTAAGAGGCGACTAAGGGATATCATCTGGTGGTAGGATGATAAACATCCGCCTGGCTTGTTACCACCGTACGCATGGTGAAAATCTCGTGAAGTGGCTTGCAGCCGCGTTTCGAGGTCAGCCAGCGTACAGCCAGTGCCCGAGCGAGCATTGCCGCGATGGGTGTTGGTCCAGTGGAGACGGCTGCTGAACCAATGCCGGGGGAAACACGCCTCCACACTTTGCCCATCCCTATCGTGGCAATACGTCGCTCGCTTCACGTCTCTTTACGAGGCGTGAAGAGGCATCTTGCGGGCCGGCAAGGCGAGGGCGGCTAGTGCAGAATCTTCTTCCAGACTGTACTGGCCGTCCTCGCGTTTGGACTCTACTACCACTTAACATCAGGTGGAGTAGAGTCATTTGCCCACCCGTCAACAATAAAAAAAAAAAAAAAAAAAAATATGTGGATAACCACGAGGTCATCTGGGTTAATTATATTATAAATAGTTTATGACTTATTACATACAACAAATTTTAATTTTTACTTGTTATTAAACATTTTAAGCCGCTCATAATGCGGTATCTTTTATGTAATCACTTTCATTATGTACTTTTGTAAAGACAGTTTTGAGCTCCTTTCGCACTTAAGCGTCGAACTTTTCGTTTTATGAAAGAACATTCACTTTATTTGAACAGCCCCATTTTAGTGGGTTAAGGCTCTTTAAAGGTTTTTTTATTATATTTATACGAAAATGATGTATGTGAGAAATATATGATTTCTATATTACACGGTAGTATAAAGTTTTAATTGAAATAAATTTTAATAGTTGCTTTTTTTACGTGTGTTTCGTCATAATCTATCTTCAACTATGTAAAAGCATTACTCATGTACCTGATACAATATTCTGGTCATGTCAATATATATGAAATGAAATAATTTAAAAAAAGCTTTAATCTCTTTCTTAACATTTTGCTTTCGTTTAACATTTTATTCCTCCACACTGCTCCAATCTTGGTTGATGAATACACAAATAATAAATGTGAAGCCATGCATGTAACGTTTTCATTTATTGCCGAATTAAACACCTAAAATATTAATGGCAATCACCCGGGTTTGAACCAGGAGTCTTCGGCAAAGATACACGTATTCCACTACACTATATCGGAACTAGTTTTACCTAATCTGAGTATTAATAGCGACACTAATTCACTCAATATTCAGGTCATTTAGTACTAGACACGTCCAACGGTCAGGCTCAAATTCAGAAATATGCGTATAAACCTCACCAAAAGGCCACGCTCCATTATGAGCTGATTTATTACACTCAACTAAAAGGGTCTGGCAAGGAGCCGTCCTTGGTCCCCTGATATATATGCAATATATACATGAAGTGTGTCGAAAATTTGCCTCAAAATATTATTTGCTTTGATCGTGTAAGTTACATCGCTTTTCAGTGTATCGATTTTCCATTAACGAAACCTTTTTTCCGGGATTGTGCGTTGGTTATATTCGACATTTTAATATCAAATGGCAAATTTGAATGGTACCATTGTTATGCAAGTATTTTTTGTGGGAAAACTCGTTCATGATTTTTATGACCTAAAATATTTTTATCCACTTTACGAATTATGTATTTGAATTTCGACCCTCTAAAAAAACGATGGAAAACAAATTTGCGTCAAGATTATCGAACACGATGAATAAGCGTGTATACATTCTATATAAAGTTGTTAGTAGATAATGAAAAACATACAGTAATATGAAATTTGAATAAAATCAATACAAGTCCTTCCAATAGCATTCCTTATCAATTTCATGTTTATCATTCTATGACTTTCTAACGAATGTCGCTTGGTATATATATTTGTTAAATTATTATAAGGGAAAATAACAAAAGATCTAGTAATCGCCTGTTAAAATCCCGCTACTGGGCAATGATTTAAATAATCCGTGTTATTCTTAGTGGATTTGAGAAAAAAATACGTCAATTTTTTCATAAGAAATTCGGAAGTAAAAGTAAAGTCGATATAAGTTATTAACAGGAAAAGTTTTATATTATAAATAAATATATATCAATCAAGAAGTTTTGCTGTGCATTTTGCATAACACGGCCAAGCTATAAGCAAAACGCATTAAGTATATGAATGTTATGTACGTTTATAGTTTCGCCTGTAATTTGAATAAAGTAAAGATAATTATACTATCAGTAAGAAAAACGAATCGTTTCTTATGTATAATAACCGGACTTATAGCAATTTTCCAGCATTGAAATAGCAGTCAATGGTCTCAGAATTAATCCAATTGAATGCGGTCAAATTGACTGCATATTTTCATGAATTTGATCATAAAATTGATCATTTCAACGCTTTGTTATAATAATAAAAAGTTTCGAGAAGTATATTTTATCGTCATTTGAATCTCCCTTATACATCTTCAAAGCGTAATTCAGCGAAGTTAAGAGACAATAAATATTTTTAAAAGACTGGTAGAGCCAATTTCAGTACACTCCGAGCTCGGTATAATTTACGTTTAATGTTTGAAAGAATTTTGGTTAGCATTTTTCTAAAAAATTTCTTCAAGATAAATAAATACCATGGTTATGTATGACTAGTTTAAAATTGTGAATTTATATATTTTTTATTAAAATGTAAAATTTTAATGTAAGCATTAATTTAACTTGTATTATTGTTTTCTTTTAATCTTCATTGTTTTTAGATGATTTTAATTTATATTTAAAATTACAAAAAGTATCTATATTTTCCAACACGTAGGCCACTTCTTCGCTTAAAAAGAAAAATTGGAACTTATTTCACAACGGTGGTACCGCTGTGGTACAATGAGATGTAGTTTACACATAAATATTTTTTTTATAATGGTTATTCAAATATTCCTTAGACGACAAAGACGTCCGCCCTTATGGAGAAGATTTGTAACTGCACTTCGACACGATATAATTTTCCTTATTTTTTTTAAATGGAAAAATTTAAGTCAACAGTCATCATTAACGATTAGGCTGTTATTTACTACATTTATATATTTATATCAATGATCCTTATCAATCAAGTATATGATACATAATGATATCCCACTGTAATTGTAATATATATTAATCCGCTTGTAATATATAGTGGTGTAAATTAATGTAATTACTTAATACTCAAAGGTGAGGAATATTAATGATTAATGAATAGCCTGAGATTAGTACTGAACAGACAAACAGTTGTGCCAAGCCGACGCTTTGTCCTGTTATGATCCCGTATCACGAAGATCTCTATTTTTTATTTAGCATTTAATCTATGTACATAAAATTAATAGTCCTTCTGTTATGCTATTTGCACTATCACTCATTTTGGTAACAAGACTTGGGTATATAGTGTAATATGGAAGAAAATATCCCGCGCTTATAGGCTTTCTCATGATGATTGCAGAAATTGAGATGATATATAATCATAAATTAAGTTTATTAAATTATGAGCTTTTCTCCAGATTAGATTATAATTTTGCTGCGTGGTGTTTGTATATATTAATTGACCTTAACTTATTATATTATAATAAAATATTAGATATAAATTGTTTTAAAATAAATAATTATATAGTCCAACTTCGATCTTCAAGTGATTAAAATTTTAATCATAAAAAAATATATTTATTATAAATACCATATATATATTGAAGTAAATAATTACTTTAACTGATAAATAAAATAATAAATCAAGTCAATTAAAACTAAACTCCATAAATAAAGAGAAGCGTATCTCCAATTGAGTAAGAAGAAAAACAAAGAATGTCTTCATTACTCGCAGACGAAATCGAGGGCATTGAAATAGACCGCAATGCAGTATCGTTTCAGATGAAATACTTAACTCAAATATTTATTTAATTATTTAATATGTACATATCACATAATTATATAAATTATATAAATAAACGTACTAAATGCAGTAAAAAATCGCTTTGATGTTACAAACGTTTTGGAATACGTTACTCCATAATAGTTTTATTTTATTTTAATCTAAATTTATCGTAGACCAAAGTTCATTTATTATTTAATTCGAATCCAATCTTAGATAAATACAATTCCTCTGAGAGCGTTTTGTTGTGCCAACAGTACTTAATTCTCATTTCTTAAACCCGAGTATTTTTTTTTAATTTCAGAGAATTGCTGATTCAAATTGAATCAAATGTTAATTATGAAATTAGACATATCATGACTTGGAGTCTTTGTTACCATTAGTCCATAAGATATTTTAATTAGGATTTTTCAAAAATACAACGCTTATTGAAACAAAATATTAATTTCTACCGACAAGAACGGGGAAAAAACTCAGTTGATATTTTTTATCTGCTCCTTAAATATCATAGGTATTTTATTATCTCTATACATCTTATGTTTATACAATTATCTTCACTGTTCTTATTTAAACAACCAGTATTTATATTCATATGTAATGTACTGAAAAGCTACTGTAAGTATGCCAACTTTGTCACAGTTGTATTCCTCGTCATTTCTAATTTTACTGGTGGTAGGGCTTTGTGCAAGCTCGTCTGGGTAGGTACCACCCACTTATCAGATGTTATACCGCAAAATGGCAGTACTTGGTATTGTTGCGTTCCGGTTTGAAGGGTGAGTGAGCCAGTGTAATTACAGGCACAAGGGACATAAAATCTTAGGTCCCAAGGTTGGTGGCGCATTGGTGATGTAAGCGATGGTTAACATTTCTTACAGTGCCAATGTCTAAGGGCGTTTGGTGACCACTTACCATCAGGTAACCCATATGCTCGTTGGTCTTCCTATTCTATAAAAAAAAATATTGTTTGAATTATTAAAACCAAAATATAACAATCAAACTTTTATAATTATGTTACAAACATTTTAATACAGAATATCTAAAAAAACCTATAAGCTCTTTCGAACTTACATCTTATCGTAACATACAAATCATACATGTTTAGCATTCTAGACGTAGAAGGAAGTGTGAGAACAAATAAAGCCGCTGGAAGCGCTTTGTGGTGTGCATTTTTACGTGAGCGTTTTGCTAAATCAACCGGCGGCGTCTTCGAATTCGAACCTAAATTCACTCTTCAATTACATACATTTACAACATTGCATTTGCTACATTTTACAAATACAACACTAGTATAATGATTTTTTTTTTAATTTATCCGTGCAGTGACGGAGAAAGAATACATTTCACTGCCCCTCTCCCATGGGTGTCGTAAGAGGCGACTAAGGGATATCATCTGGTGGTAGGATGATAAACATCCGCCTGGCTTGTTACCACCGTACGCATGGTGAAAATCTCGTGAAGTGGCTTGCAGCCGCGTTTCGAGGTCAGCCAGCGTACAGCCAGTGCCCGAGCGAGTATTGCCGCGATGG
This sequence comes from Nymphalis urticae, assembly GCA_905147175.2. Classification (NCBI taxonomy): domain Eukaryota; kingdom Metazoa; phylum Arthropoda; class Insecta; order Lepidoptera; family Nymphalidae; genus Nymphalis; species Nymphalis urticae. Next base: position 10,694,222 of record LR990001.1, read on the forward strand.
GTGTTGGTCCAGTGGAGACGGCTGCTGAACCAATGCCGGGGGAAACTGTATTGCCCTGCCGGACAGGGAGACCCGAAGAAACGGCTATTCCGCTGGCCGCCCGTGGCATAGTACAGGGGCCCGAGCGTGCCTAACCAGCACGCGAGGCTGCCCCACCAGGCCACGCATAATCTCGGGGTGGACCGTCGTGCCGGTTGGTGACCGGAAGGTGGGGTCCCGGCGGCCACTTCCGGGGGGGTTCGGGGGCCCTTCCGTCCGGCGGGTCAGTATAGTTTCCCTTTTGGCAAACACTTGGGGAAGCACGCCTCCACACTTTGCCCACCCCTATCGTGGCAATACGTCGCTCGCTTCACGTCTCTTTTCCATTCTTTTTCCCTAATGGTAGCGCATCAAAACAGGAATAACGGTCGTACAGCGGTGCACACCCCCACCATAGCCACGCTGTTTGAGGTCGAGTTCACTAACATCCGTGGACTCCATGCTAACCTCAACGCTGTCCACCATCATCTCGAGACAGCACGGCCAGCAATGTTGTTTCTCACGGAGACACAAATACTCCGTCCTGCCGATACCAGCTACCTTAATTATCCCGGCTACATGCTTGAAGAATCCTTCAAAGCGAAAGCCGGAGTATGCTTGTTCGTCAGGACGGATGTTTGCTGTCACCGACTGCGCTGCTTGGAGGACCCCTCCTTCTCCATGTTGGTGGTGCGTGTGGATCTGGTTCGTCAGAGTCGGGTCTACGTGTGCCTCTACAGATCCCACAATGGTGACTTGGAGACAAGCCGACTATTTGACCATCTTAGTCGGGTGGCAGATGCTGCGCAAGAGCAGTTTCCTAACGCGGAATTGGTGTTTTTGGGGGATTTTAATGCTCACCATGAATCATGGTTGAAATCCCTCAAAACTGACCATGCTGGAAGGACTGCTCATGCTTTTGCTCTTACACATGACTTGACCCAACTGGTTGATCAGCCCACCAGGATCCCAGACTTTGATGGGCAAGCGCCTTCTCTGCTGGACCTTCTGCTGACTTCTCAACCGGTAGAATACCAGGTTGTGGTTCAAGCTCCACTTGGTTCTTCGGATCACAGCCTCATATCTACCAAAGTGCCACAGGCCAAGCTGCCGCCACCAACGGTTTGCAAACGGCGCGTTTGGCACTACAAGTCAGCAGATTGGGACGGTATGCGCGATTACTATGCGTCAGTCCCTTGGAAGGAACGTTGCTTCAGTGGGAATGACCCGACAGCTAGTGCCGCTGCTGTTGCTGGCGAGATCATGTTAGGAATGGAATACTACATTCCTAGCTCAGATCTCGACAGTAGGGGTGCGCGTAACCGTTGGTTCACTCGCGAATGTGCCGACGCTGTATCATCTAAGCAGGCGGCATATCGCGAGTGGATCAATGGCTGCATTAGCGGGGCATCTAACATTGACTCACTGAAAGCAATTTACAATAAGAACTCCAAGTCCTGTAGGAAGGCTTACACGAGAGCGGATGCACAGCGCATTGTACAGATTGGTCAAGACCTTATTTCACATCCTAGGGGCTCCCGTAGCTTCTGGCGTCTGACCAAGTCTGTGCAAAACAATTTCTGCCAACCTTCGCTGCCACCGCTCAGAAGTCCGGACGGATCGCTAGCTCACAGTCCGCAAGAGAAAGCTGATTTACTGGCTAAACTCTTTGCCAACAACTCCGTCATCGATGATTGTAATGCTCTGCCACCAATAATACCTTCTTGTGGCCACACGATGCCTGACATCAAAATCAGCTGCAATCACTTGATGTACGGAAAGCTAGCGGTCCCGATGGAATACCAGCCATAGTGCTGAAGAAGTGTGCGGCGGAGCTGTCTCCCGTGTTAACGCGCCTGTTCCAACTGTCTCTTTCTTCGGGATGTGTGCCGGAGGCTTGGAGAAGAGCTAATGTGCAAGCGGTTCCCAAAAAAGGGGATCGGTCTGACCCGGCAAATTATCGGCCAATAGCTATCACCTCAGTACTTTGTAAGGTGATGGAACGGATTATTAACAACCAACTGATCCATTACCTAGAAGATCACTGTTTAATTAATGATCGTCAGTACGGATTTCGACCAAAACGGTCTACAGGTGATCTTCTAGCGTACGTAACACACCTCTGGGGTGAAGCTATCGACAAGCATGGGGAATCGTTGGCTGTCAGCCTCGATATCTCCAAGGCTTTCGACAGGGTCTGGCACAGAAGTCTTCTCTCCAAGCTGCCGGCATATGGTCTGCCTGCCCAGCTTTGAACCTGGATTGCCAGCTTCCTACACAAGCGCAGCCTTCGTGTTTTAGTTGATGGTTGCGCTTCACAATTCTATGTAGTGAATGCTGGGGTCCCCCAGGGATCTGTGCTATCTCCCACTCTGTTTCTTTTGCATATCAATGATATGCTCTCTCTCGGGAACATTCATTGCTATGCAGACGATAGTACAGTGCATGGTGGATACCACGGACGCGCAGTGGCTGGGCGAGCGGAAATTAGGGAGAGGCGGGAGGATCTTGTCATTGAACTCAATAGGACGTTAGAGCTTATCGCCAAATGGGGCTCAGATAATCTTGTTGAGTTCAATGCCAAGAAAACACAGGTATGCGCTCTCACAGCAAAAAAGTCACCATTTTCCCCTCTTCCCTCCCTCTGTGGCACTCCGCTGGTGATACATAGCAAAATCGCCATGCTGGGGATGGACGTTCGCTGCGACCTTAGTCCAAGGGATTACATCGAGGCTGTGATAAAAACAGCTTCACGGAAACTCGGAGTTCTGAACAAGGTGCGGCGTTTTTTCACGCCACAACAACTGTGCCTGCTGTACAAAACACAGGTACGGTCTTGCGTTGAATATTGCTCGCACCTTTGGGATGGCTCCGCTAAGTACCTACTTGAGGCCTTGGACCGGTTGCAGCGACGTGCGGTCCGCATTATTGGCGACGTAAAGGTCACTAACACCCTCGAGCCTTTACAATTGCGTCGAGAGATAGCAGCGCTGAGCGCTTTCTATCGACTGTATCACGGCGAGTGTTCCGAGGAATTATTCTCCCTTATTCCTACTTCCCCCTTCCTTCACAAGTCTACGCGTGCTGGCTCTAGATGTCACCGACTAACAGTGACATCAATTCCATCGCGCACAAAGAAATTTGGCAACTCCTTTCTTTGTCGCACTTCAAAAAAATGGAATTCCTTACCAGCTCACGTATTCCCCTCCTCTTACGACCCGGGTTCCTTCAAACGAGGCGTGAAGAGGCATCTTGCGGGCCGGCAAGGCGAGGGCGGCTAGTGCAGAACGTTCTTCCTGACTGTATTGGCCGTCCTCGCGTTTGGACTCTACTACCACTTAACATCAGGTGGAGTAGAATATAAAAAAAAAAAAAAAAAAAAAAAAAAAAAAAGTCCTAAAGCTAATGCTAATTGTCTGCCATAGATATCAACATTGTTGAAAATTGATAGCTGATTGGAACTTGCCAAGATAATCTGTTGGTGATCAAAGTATAAGAAAAATAATAGAAAATGATTAATAAATAAAAATTTATTACAAATATATATATTCAATACGTAATTATACCAAAAACAAATATTCTATATAAAACAGAGAAAGATCACAAATTAAAGAAAACATAATTTCTTGTAAAACAATTATGTTCCAAATCTCCTTGAACCATTCCGATAACATGTACGATAAGAGATTGCTTTTGGTTTCAATTCAATTTGAGTTTTAAAAACCCTAAATCGAATTTTAAGAAAATATCCATAAAAAAGAATTCGAGAAACGCAATTTATCTTGAATCCATAACATATTATATTTATATTCTAAAAAAACATATTATTACTATTACTTATGTGACATGACAAAGCCGATTATTGGCGGACTCGTATAAATCTTACGTAAAAGTGATTTTCAGTGGAAATCCCGCACTGACTTTTCATGTGAAATAAATTTGGCGCGCGGCGGTGATCAGTTGATATTCCAGAAAGAACTCCAGAAATATTTTATTTAAAGAGCAGCTATGTGAACAGTAGATTACTTACTAGATATTATTACAATTAGGATAGTATGAATACGGTTATGTTCTCCTGACAAATTTCGATTCTTCTCAAGGGAAAATGCCAAGTGAGTAGAACATACATTTATTTATTTAGGATCTCCAACAAAGGATACACACATTAGGAGTACAATACATTGTCGAATTATGTTTTAAGATATATGTGTTCCTTAAATTATAGGTGCACAAATGTGTACGCAAACATATGCGCACTTATTCCCCACTCTCGTAATTCAATGTGACGACAAATTAGACCAGACCGGAATAAATCCAGACACAGTACCCCTGGACTGGGTTACCTCACGGGGGTATAAGCACTGACAACTTCCAGAGTCAGAGGATGCTACTGACAATTTCTCGACAGAAAAACCAAATAACCATTTATATGCCCGTTCCAGGCGTTTAAACCAAAGCCTTAGAATCTGCAACCATATAAAATACCAGCCAATATATAATTCAAAGGCATATCTAGGCAGTAAAATAGATGTACACTGTTCATTGTTATGTTTTCATTCAGTCAATATTTTGTCTATGTGTATCTTTTCCTTGTACCACATCTAAGAGATTATATAAATCCAGATTTCTATACACAGACAAAAATCGCAACAACAAAGTCACAATTCAATAGTGGAATGGTTGCTAGCGCGATGCAATTTACTTTTGCACTACAATCTTCTAAATCGAACCGGGCGACATGATTGAGACGATAGCATAGCGTATTCACGGTGTAGTTCGTTCGTATGTCGCGACTATATCTGTAAAAATTGTTACCATATACATCTGAATATAAGAAATAGTTATTTTGTTATAGAATTTTAATATTGAGTATATACAAGTATACACACATATGATTATTCCCAAGGTTATTGGCGCATGTAACAGCGCTAATGATTGTGGGCGGTGGTGACCACTTACTATAAGGTGGCGCATTTGCCTGTTCGCCTTCCTATTTCATAAAAAATAACAATAATTTATATTTAATTACGGAACCCTAAAATCGATACCTCAATATTATTCAAAGTTCCTTTGATTGTAAATCCTAAGGGCGTATATACGTTACAACGTTTTGATGTGCCGATCATGTTTGTGAAATGTAACACTGACGTAACCAACGTCGATCGCTAACTTGCTACAAAGCCACGTTCTGTTATTGTAATAATTCGGATTTCACACCTGTTTGTTTGCGTGAAATAAATCAAAATCCTTTATTTAGCATCATACACACACACACACACTGCACACACACTCACACTTACTGCAATGTTAGTCAAATTAGGAACTACTACTGTTTCGGAAAATAAATACACTGACCTGAGAGGAACTGGGGAAAGTAACGAAATGTCTTCAGAATAAAAAAAATGGATCCTGGCTATTTTCTTAATCGTTTCTTTTATAATAACGTTTTCTACAGAAGCGTTCGTATGTCATAGGTGGTCCCTTTTTTCATTTATAACTAGCAAAATTGATTAATATAAAATAAATATGTAAAGTAAACTTCCAAAAGGCTGAATAAATAAACAAGATACTGAAATAGTTTGCATCTTTTTCTTGAAGGTAGGTAGAATTTTATCTTAATATATAATATTAATGCTTTCTTAGATTAATGCAAATATTTGTCATTTTAAAGAAAACTATCTTGGATTTTAATAAATCATTTTGGTTTTTGATTCCCAGTGTTTCGAATTTCAAATATTAAGCTCTTTGTTCTAAGTTATTATTTAAATACTATTTATTTTAAAAATGTCTAAAATACGAAATATATATTTGAATAGTGGAAAATATTAGACCATTATTTATTAAGGTATTAATATTTAACTTATAGTAGACTCTGTTTTGATTGTTTGAAAGTTTTAAATACATTTTGATATTTATTATATTGTTAAAATATTTAATTTACTGTTATAAAATAAAATCCGTTTGAATCAAATTTCTAGATAAAGATCAAAAGATATTAAATTTATTCTGAATCAAATTTAATTATTTTATGCAATGAGTAAAACTTAATTCCATTTGAATTCTGTTAGCCGCGCCTCCTCTGAACAGAGTTAAGAACAATGTTTGCTAATATTGATTGTTACGGTTTCTGTTCTGTAAAGATATTACCGTTCTGTTTAATTGTGTAAAAATTAACTTAGTGGGTTTTAGTTTTTTATACATAACTTATTATTCGCTATTTTATATAAATCTTTGATTAGACAGAGTTAAATAAAGAAGGTTGAGGCGGTTTGGTGTGACAAAAATACAGTAATATGATTAAAATCTCGAGTCAAAAAAACATCGCAAAGAACTTCGTTCCTGACGGGACTACACTACTACTACTTTTTTTAAATTGAACAACTCAGCAAATATTGGCGCGCTTTAGGTATGAGACCGACTCGTAGGCCGTGATGGCAAACGATGTGACGCTCTTTTAAGGCTATATATCCCGCAAAACTATTTATTTTATTCACGAAACTCTGTAGTTTTACTTCATATTTATTTATTTTCAGTATTATTGCATAAGCCGAGATGGCCCATTGGTAAGAACGCGTGAATCTTAACCGATGACCGTGGGATCACACCGGGGAAAGCACCACTGAAGTTTTTCATGTGCTTAATTAGTCATTATAATTTATCTCTTGCTCGGTGAAGGAAAACCATCATGAGGAAACCTGCATGTGTCTAATTTCATTGAAATTCTGCTACATGTGTATTCCACCAGCCCACATTTGAGCAGCGTAGTGGAAGGAGCTCCAAACCTTCTCCTCAAAAAGGAAGAGGAGGCCTTTGCCCAGCAGTGCAGCAGCAACAATATTATTGCAATAAACATCAATTTCAATTTTCATCAGATAACCGTTCCATGAAGGCCACTTTTTAATGTCATTTTTAATATCAAAAGAGGTTTTACTATAATATATTGTATAGTTACAAGATTATATTGATGACGATAATGAGTGAAGTTAGCAATCGTTAATTTTCGTGCAGAATATATAAAAATCGTGTTACTGATATATACATCCGAATTAATACAAAATAACTACTATTCCTTGCTGATTCTTCTCGATAATTCCAAACAAGTTATATGCCTTTCTAAATAAAGAACATTTTAATTTTGTTATAAGCGAAAAAAATGCTATCGTGTATATATAACTTTAGACACAACACGCACGGATTGCCACCGTAGCAAATTGTGTTCGTGCGTTGAAACAATTTGCAGAGTTATTTCGTCGACATTTCATATACCGTAATAAATAAATAATAGCCGTATTCATGATTTTGATAGCTGTAGGCGTAGCTAACAATATTTTATAGCTACATAACGTTTACACGGCCTGAGAAAGTGCGTTACGAGAAATTGCATTCGATATTCAAATATTATTCCAGTGACGTCATTATATTCATTTCATATGGGTCTGGAAGTTAACGTATATGTCATTTGACATGGACCGCCACGAAAGTCTAACCAGATATTCTTGTAAGCCAATAAAAAGGGAGATTGCATCTCAAGATTGTGCTAACAGACATCGCGCGGTCAACAAGTGATGATGGACTGTTCAAAGTTTTGTGATGAATTGTTCCATCGATCCATAGTTTCAAGATGACTTCGAAAATAGGTTGTATGTTGACATGTGTTTTTTTTTCTTAAAAAAAGCAAGATCAACGTACATTGACAATTCTGACACCAGGCAGTTCTTCTTTAAATCGTTTTTCAAAAATATTCTTAAAAGTATGATCGCAATACTGATTGAATTTTTTTCTGGCGTTTTGACAGTCCCTTTAGTGAGTTACATTTTACAGAATGAAAAACATGATCAAATAAAATGTATAAAAAAAGGTTACATTTTTAGGCCTGACATGGAACTTGAACCCAAGACGTGGAGATCAGCAGCTTTTTACAGTATCTACTGATCTAATATATTAGTTTTAGATTATATTTTGATATTATTTCAATAACAAAAATAGGTTACGTCACGATTGAGCGGAAACTTTTTACGGTAACTGGACTAATATATCTGATCCCAATAATCTTCAAATATTTTTCATTATATTTTGATATTATTCGTATAACAAAAACAGGTGACGTAACAATTGAGCTGTTAATTTTCCTGAACACTGCCATCAGCGGGAACGTTGATATTATCTTAACCATTTACTTCGTGATGGGAGGACGCATCCTCGTGAAATGTGAAGGAATTATGAAATAATATCTTTATCGCCTTGTTGAAGTTTAAGTTGAAATCTTGGGAATTGTTTACAAGACATTCAACGATATTATATATTTGATTTCATGAATGTTTTCTTTAATATTGAGTATATTTTAATGTCAAATCTCTAAGCCCCATTTACTGTTAAAAAACAATGTGTTTTATTTAAATATAGAAGATGTAGAATTATACAGTTTTTTTATTGAAACACGGACTAAGTACGTGGATATTCAGAGGCTTGTTTATCACTAGTTTTTGCCCTTGACTTCGTCCGAATGTTTGAGGGGACGGGAGCGCTTATAGGTGTTAGATATAAAAAAGCTTATTCTCTTTCTTGCGGCTCAAGATTGCTTGATACAAAATTTCATCAAAATCGGTTCAGTGGTTTTGCCATAAAAGCGCAACAGACAGACAGACGGACAGAGTTACTGTCGCATTTATAATATTAGTGTAGATTGTATTTCCGAAGACATGTTGTCCGTGCCTTCATATGATCTTGTATAAAGTTCGATTATCATTACTTTAATGTGCCTGGAATCTCGTTTAATCTCTATTTTGATTTCCAGAATGATCTATATTTTAAATTTTCAGATTTCAATACTTCTTTACTTTCGTTTACGGTTCACAGCTAACCATTGAAGCTCAACAACTACAGTAAAAATATCGTAACAGCCTGTGAATATCTCACTGCTGGGCTAAAGGCCTCCTCTCCCATTTGAGGAAGAGGTTTGGAGCTTATTCCACCGCGCTGCTCCATGCGGGTTGGTGGAATACACATGTGGCAGAATTTCAGTGAAATTAGACACATGCAGATTTCCTCACGATGATTTCCTTCACCGTAAAGCACGAGATGAATTATAATTACAAATTAAGCACATGAAAATTCAGTGGTGCTTGCCCGGGTTTGAACCCACGATCATCGCTTAAGATTCATGCGTTCTTACCACTGGGCCATCTCGGCTTTTTAATGAAAATATCACTTGTCACAAAATCACCTACACGTCATATTTCCTGTTAAAATTAGATAACACACAAAGTTATATAATAATAAAACTCTACAAAACTCTTATTCGTCTTATTAAAAACAGAGTTTTCGTTTAAAACAAGATGTAATGTAACATATATTAAGGATACTGTTTCGTACTCATCCTGCTGAAGTTATCTGAAACAACTTTTGTTGAGACGTCGTCATTGCGCTTAGTTGAAATTCAACGTTGAAATATTCGCATGAATTTTGGATTAAGATGAAAGGTACAGTAAGATTACATATGTATATTATATATATTATTTACTGGTGGTAGGGCTTTGTGCAAGCTCTGGTAGGGCTTTGGGCTTTGTCTGGGTAGGTACCATCCACTCATCAGATATTCTACCGCAAAATAACAGTACTTGATATTGTTGTGTTCCGGTTTGAAGGGTGAGTGAGCCAGTGTAATTACAGGCACAAGGGACATAAAATCTTAGTTTTCAAGGTTGGTGGCGCATTGGCTATGTAAGCGATGGTTGACATTTCTTACAATGCCAATGTCTAAGGGCGTTAGTTACCACTTACCATCAGGTGGCCCATATGCTCATCCGCCTTCCTATTCTAAATAAAAAATAAAAAAAATTATACAATTGGCCATATTTTTTTGTTGTTTATTTAGCACGATATTAAGATATACATCGTTTCGTCAATCAATAACGTCAACGTCAATCTTAACCGAGGTTTATGGGTTCAAGCCTTGACAACACTGGCAATACTGGATTTATGTGATTTGTCATAATAGTTAATATATTAAAAAACTCATCTCGTACTCATATGCATGGTTGAATAAACTCCAAACCTTATAAAAAGGGAGAAGATATCGTAGCCCAGCTGTGGGATATATTATATATATTATACCAAAAACTGACAACTTAAAAGTACTTGTAATAAATAGCCTACTTGAATAAAGTATATTTAAATTTTTACCTTTGATAATTTTAAGCACGTTAGTACATTCGACATTATCGTATTTATGTGGTATACAAATGATTAAACATGACGTAATAATACGCATGGGATCGTAAATAGAATCACATTAAAGCACAGATGTCTGAGAGTATTATACGAATGCCTTAACATTACAACTGCATAGTCATCTACAAATACGCTATTTCCTCGCACACATGTAAAGCGCTCCATCACAAACACATACAACGATTCACCCTTCTAATAATAATTATATATATTTTTAAACACGGTCGCCTATGCCTAAGGTAGGCAACAACCGACCGACATAGATATTTTATATGTATAATATCATTTTAAATAGATGTATATATTAATACATACTTTTATACGTAATACACCCGGGAAGACAGGGAACAGTAAACCCAAAGTGGAGATCGCTGCCAACTACGCCAATAGGCCAATCCAATTTTTGTCTGTATGCACACAGACATAACGTTTACGAATAAAACAAGCAAATGTAATCACACATGTATAATTAATATATATGGATACTGCTGTATGTGTACTTACATATTATATATTGGATGTGTTATAAAAGTCCATTACCATAACCAAACGAAATGAGTGTTACCAATAATTTCCGATATTATTCGATAAAATTAAGGAGTTTAATTGAGAAATATATCTGCAGTTCGTGTTTCTTAATTACAATATACTAATTTCAAATGTCTCTTAATATTACAGATAAAATAAATATAATAATAATAATATGCTTTTGGAATATTTATTAATGTATTTACTAGTAGCATACATCACTGATTACAAAGTGCATTTGTGAGGTTTTTCATGTATGTATGTTCAGTAATGATTTCGTTGAACGTTGAACGATTTTAATTAAAAAAAAATACCGCAGGGTTGATCTTGTACAAAATTCTAAATAAATAATAAATAGATAATGGGATCCAAGTAAATATAGATATTTCAAATTCTGCTATCTAATCTATAATTACTTTAATTTCTGTTCTATTTTCTGGACCATGTGGTTCAAAATCAGTTAACCGCGAGAAACTATTTTCTTTGAATCCCTATAGTTATAAATCTCTTAGTCTAATACCTATTTCACCGTAGGGGTACAACTTGTAGCAACTTGGTCGAAAGCAATCCTTCTCTAATTGGATCTGAGAAGATACAGATTCTGAATAGATAATCATGCGTCCCGAGTGCATTATATAGTTAGGGGAATAATTTTTCACTTTGGTAACGAAATGGTCCCAAAATTAAGAACATCCGTAAAACGATTTGAACGTTTACAAACTGAGAATGCTTACAAACCGGTCTGGTTTTGTTTATTTAATTAATTCCAAATACAATTAATTCAAGTAGCCTCTCGCGAGGCCTTTTGGATAGGCATTTATAAAAATACATGAAATGTAAAACTATATTGGAATGTTTATTTTATAGAGAAGTAACAAGAATCTCAGTAGTTTTTGCTTGTATTATTAAATTACATAAATACGTTAATTAAATACAATTAAAACTTTCTATCCACTTATAAAACACAGTAGACAACTAAATAATAAAGCCTTTATCCGAAGATCGCGGGTTCAAACCCATAATTTTCATGTGCTTATTTTGTGTTTATAATTCGTTTCATGCTCGGCGTTAAAATACTCGTATGCTTCAGACCTCAAAGGGAGAAGTCAAAGAAGTTGCCATTTATTTTTTCATTAATGTAATTCTATTACATTTTAACCTGTATCTATTTTATTAATAAGGATCAGTTTGGCATGTATACATAAGTCTTATCGCTTCGTTAGATTCAGACATAAATGAGATTCGTGATCATGCGGGCTCTGGCACAGATAGAATAAGTTACGGAAGGAAAATTTAAACGGTAGCGCTATCTTGCGCCAGATGTACTTAATGTGTTTATGTACCCGTGTCGACTTTACAAGAGCAAAATGGCTTAACCGCTCGATGTTTAAAGAATTAGATAAACGAATATAAAAGAGTTTTTACGAAAGAGATCTCTCCTGCATAAACAAACATCTGTGATAATAAGTATATTTCCGCCCACGACTTCACCCGCGGATGGAAGGAAGTATAAGTATATAAGTAAGAATGGAATATATTAAGTACACTATGTTCCTTTCTGTATCCCTGATGCCTTTATACCTAACTATTGTTTGGCGGTAGAATATGCGATGACTACCCACTACAGTATCACGTAACCAGACGGATTTGCACAAAGTCCTACCACCAATTAAGCTACACCAAGTACATCAATATATCTATTTCTGACACAGAAGAAGTCTAGCTTTTCAAGACTAGTTGTTATAGATATTACTTATTTATTTCAAGTATACATTAATATAATACTATCCTGTATAGCCATAACATAGCATATTCGTGTAACCTTAATATTCATATTCGTACACGTAACACGTAAAATCACTAAAATAAAATAAAAATACAAACACTTAGTACAGTACAATTATCACAAAACTTTTCTTTCTTTCTTTTTCCATTGACACAAATATTTATGTTTAAAACTTGAACTATATTGTTGTAGTGAATTCCGTGTGTTATATGAATATTAGTTTAATACTCTATGTATATATATACGAATTGTTTACTTGAACAATGTGTCGTATTTCTAAATGATTTATGATGTATATAGTTGGAATTGCTTTGTCTTCCAGCTGATATTTACTTGATTGATGTCGTATTTAGTATTCGGAGATACAAGCGGGGAATAACTGCTTATATGATTTTAATAGTAAGATTCTTTTATTAAATACTAACTACGTTTCATGACTTCGGACAGGAAAAAACTACATAAAACGTTTATATTGAAACATACATCAAACATACAAATAAAAAAAAACTGTTACTTTTTGGGGTCTAGGCCTTTGCATGCGTAAACATAGCCTTATAAAAGTTTATCACAATCGGACGAATACTTTAAGAACGCATAGATAAAAACATACAAACATTTATTTTTAATTATTGAGAATGTTTCGCGCCAATGGTTTTGCTCACGTATGGAATGGAAGGGATCCGGTGTTAGGTAGCCGATAAACTAAGTCAGGGTGTAATCTATACTCTCGTCCAAATCCGTATTCCTGGGTAACTACCATCCACTCATCACATACATTTTAACTATAATCTTAATAAAGCTAATTGTTTCTCGTGTCTGAATTACAACAATCTAGTAATTGAATCGGAAAACATAGATTGTTAAAAACACCAATGTTCGTGTTGATTATATAGTTTCGGAAGCAACTAGATTAGCCCGATAATTGGAATGTTGAAAAGAGAATCGCTTCAGGGTTCAATCGAAGCGCTTTATAGCTGGATTAAATGAATTTTCTTCAATGTGTGTAGTTTCGCCGCGTTAATTAAACATAGTTTAATTTAAAGGGCACGAATTTCACACAAAATGATTTCAGGATTCATCAGACAAATTGTAAATTTCCTATCCTAACGATTTCAATCGCATTTAATTGTTAGAACTGTGACAAAAAATGTCTAAACAACGATAGATTGTATTTTAGTATAATTATATACAGACGACGAACAAATTAAAACGAATGTAATCTGATATTAAGTAATTCATAAAATTGATCAAGCAGAGTTTGCTCAGAATCGAACACAAAGGAAACCAATACACCAATCAGACATTTTCCATTACGTCCGATACAACAACATATGGCAGACAAAGGAAAACAGTTCTGTTTGTTGATACAACTACCAATTTCAAGATACGAGCTGTATTTGGAGACGACTGTTCCAAGAAGAGTAAAAATGTTTAACATAAGCTTGTCATAAGATTTTAGTAAAATAATAGCATTGTCGACAAATTATTGGAGCAATTTTCATATGAGGTAAAATATAAAGGGCTTTTTGCAAGCTCGTCTGTGTCGGTCCAGCCACTCATCAGATATTCTACTGCAAAACTTGGTATTGTGGTGTTCCGGTTTGAAGGGTGAGTGAGCCAGTGTAATTACAGGCACAAGGGATATAACATCTTAGTTCCCAAGATTGGTGGTGCATTGGTGATGTAAGCGATGGTTAACATTTCTTACAGTGCCAATGTTTTTGGGCGTTGGTGACCACTTGCCATCAAGTAGCCCATATGAGCATATGTCCGCCTACCTAGTATATAAAAAAAAAAAGTAATACTAGAGAGAAGCTAAATCACCCAAATTCTATTAAACTAACCAATGCACTAAGGATGGACAATGCTTAGATGAAGTATAGAAGAAGCTTGATTCTTCACTTTTTATCATCATGTAGAGGATCGATAAGTAACAATATTTTTCCAAAATATGCAAATAATTTGTCCTTACAAACGTCAAAGTGAATCTGAAAAACAGTGTGACTGGCCAATCGATATAAAAACAAAGTAAAATATGTAATATATTTATGACAATTATTTCAAAACCTCTTGAGAAGGTTCAGAGGTTATTTCATTACACTACTTCAATGATATCACGTGTCATCCGACATCTTCCAGCATAGTAACACTCAATGGCTGTTAACCTGCAATCGTATCTTGAGATCTTTGTGTCGTATTCCTTGGGCACACGACTATCAAATACTACCCGTAACTCCAAATGTTAATACATGGTACCGAGATTTGCTGCGAATCAAATCACATTTGATTATCAGTTATATCGAATGTTAAATTGTTGAATATATTATAAGACTACAATCAGCTATATGAATTTTATCAAAACATAAGGCAAAGGAATAATATACACACACATACAGACACACACACACACACCCACACACACATCTACACACACACACATATACACACACATGCACTTAATAAAGAAGCATATGAGCAAAGCAGAAAGACACAGTAAATAAGAATATATATACTTTTTTTATAATTGAAGCATAATAATTTAATAGTATAAAAGGATAAAATCGCTAATGTCGTCAGCTAGACAATGTGACACCATTACTCGTAGAATATTCGAATCGACATGTCAAATTTCTTATTTTAAAAAACATTAGTTGTTTACATTATATATTAACAAAATACCCACCAAGGAGGTACACCAATTACACTGTGTTATAAAAAAATAACTATACATTGTTATAAAATTTGTATCATCAAAAGAAGACTACAAATGTTTCGCCAGTAAATAATTACTAAAATCCTTTTAATCACAAAATTGAACACATATATCCTATAAATTGCGTTTGATGTTAGCTAAAAATAATTAAGAGGTTTTGTGTTCAAGATAAAATAATAGAAGTATTTATTTTCACCCTATTTGTTGATAAAACATCCTCACATTAAAGAAATTTAAAAAATATTTCAAGTACATTAATTTAATTAATTAAGTCTTATTTAATGTATAAGTTCATACAACATTTGAAAGTTAACATTTAATGTAAGCCCAGTTATATCAACCAAGACCGCACCACATTCTAGATCAAATACCCACTTCGTTGCATTGCAAAGGATTATTCACACACCAATAGCGGACACAGATGGAGTTCTGAACTAGTTTATCGTTGAGCGTCTTTCAATAGACGCTGTTAAGAACTTTCCCAGTATTAATAGGACATTCTATACCGTTAACAGTTCATAATGGCCGGAACCTCGTGTGAACTGACCTTTATACGGACGGTAGATTCAATAAAAATATGTTCGGAATTCTCATCCCCTCGTGTCGTATTGCTCTTATTAGATTTTTTCCAAAGTTCTAACGTATGAAATTTTCATTAACTGCTTTATAACATCGGTAAAATAATTGCGGTTTAAGTTTTAATGGACTGAGTTTTTCAGGTATTTAATTTTGATCGCTGTTTTGTATTCTGAATACAAACGTTTTTTAATAAGAAATTGAAATAAATTTTATAAGGAAGATATTTACATCATAACGATGCTTTTTAAATCTTTTTTTTGTTACGTCTGTTTTACGTTTTAATTATTTTCTTCATCCTGAATATCTTTAAATGTGAATCAATAATATATATATTAAGAGACTTCGCTCTCAACTTGTTTTTATCATATTGCGGTATGAGTAATTGATTGTACCATATGGCGTGAATTATCGGGCGAAGAGAGGGTATTTCTATAAAATATTAGCACTTTTCAATTACTATGCTATAATAATCAACTTTAACACTATTACAATTACAAAATTACCGAAGATTGATGAAATAATTTCCGATTTAACTATGACGACCGTCAAACGCGTGGATGCGTGCGCGCGCCCTTTTGTTCGATCATCGAATGGTCTCCCTGGCACTCAAGCTGCCCTCCTCTCCAGCGTTTGACTTTACGTCACAGTGATCCTGCTACCTTCAGGAATTACAAATTATTGAAATAGATTAAAACATATTTTTTTCAAGATGATTTCCGCTGCGCCGTCTTTTATACAAATTATTTATTTATACTATCTGACGATAGAAATACAGCTACATAATTTGCATTAATTAAATCTATATATTACACCTTTAGGGTATATTAAAAAGGTATTATATGGTTTTATAACAAGCATTTATCAAAAATTCATTAAAAGGTTAAGCCTACATCGATGATATTAATTAAACTTCCAGGTATTTTTTAAATTATAATTAAATATATTTATTTTATAAGACAACTTATCATTTTTATAGGAACAAGGGGGTATTTAACATAAAAATTTACTGTAAGTGTCGCCGGGGCTAGGGGGTATCTGAGAACCCCTAGGATTTGGAGGCCTACAGAAGCACTGTACCGCTGGTTTTTTAGTGGGTATTCCGGCGCCTTCAGCGACGGCGAGTGCCCCATACCCCCCACTGTAAAAAGTCAACAGAACGCTTTTAAAATTAACTAAATTAATATCTACTTTTCTGCCTCAAAAGAGAAAGCGTTTTTACTTTTGAAAATTTTGTTATTAAGTGCCCAGCTTCAGTGTTCAAAAATTTCTGTTTTATGGCCGAAATTTGTCCCTACTTATTGTAGAATAAGAAAACTGGCTCAGCAGGTGCTACCTTTATTTAACTGCTTAACTTTTGTGAACGTTTTTGTATCTAAACTTTTTATGAGCATTATATATATATATATATATATATATGAATGAATTTTATAATTGTTAAATGTAAATAATTTATACTTCATTATAAATTTCAATAATACGATTAGTTGTTGAGTAGGTATACCGAAAGAGAATTTTTATAATTGATGTTTGATTTGAGTATGGTATGATCTGAGATTATCTTGCTCGTTTAGATTTTCTGGTGTTCCCCAAAATTAAGATTAAATAAG
The DNA here is from genome assembly GCA_905147175.2 of Nymphalis urticae. Taxonomy (NCBI): domain Eukaryota; kingdom Metazoa; phylum Arthropoda; class Insecta; order Lepidoptera; family Nymphalidae; genus Nymphalis; species Nymphalis urticae. Next base: position 10,711,683 of record LR990001.1, read on the forward strand.
GTAGTGTTAGGTTTGTTTAGTTTTAAATTATTTATTTTAATATCAATATTGATTTTGGCGGGTCACTCCACGATTGGCACATGGCAGAGACAGCACACGATATCGTGAGCCATTCGGAGAGCCGGATTTTGGCGGCAATACAAAAGATCATTTTTAGCGAGAGGCGGGAGTTTAAGGATTCTGGAGCTGAACATTGAAAGTGACGTAGTTCACTAATTAAAATTGTATGTTGTGAGAAAATAAAACAAGTACAATGTTAAATATTGTTTTACTGGTCTGACTTAACGAACAGGAATTTTGATAGTTATTATTTTGCATGTTATATAACAACTTACGACCTAACTTATAAAGGTTAGCGGTTGTGTTGTTAACACAGTTTTATCTCTTTCTGTCTTCCTTGATTTGACATTCAAAAAAGGAAGACACAGCATTGCTGAAGTTTTGTTTTATAATAAACTAGTATTCACAGTATTTCTAATGGGTGGTCTGTGTTTGAGAGCTTGCAAAATGTTTGACCATACAAAAATTTATTTAGTCAATCAATCCTCCAATTTAAAAATATGTCCATTATATCCTTTGTAAATAAATTTGGTATTTCAATTTATCAACTAAACAGTTAGAGTTATTTCATATCAAGGATATATCTGCGTAGTACAGACTGCTCTTATTTATTTAGGATATTCGTTCTAAGTGGTGTAATATATTTCTCAAAGGATTTCACCATTAACCGTATTACAGAAGAAATATAAGCAAGTATAAAATGCAAATATCAAAGACTTACGTACTGCCTGACTGGCTATTATCAGTCAAAAATAATGACCGTAACAGCCTGTGAATATCCCACTGCTGGGCTAAAGGCCTCCTCTCCTCTTTTTGAGGAGAAGGTTTTTGGAGCTTATTCCACCACGCTGCTCCACTGCGGGTTGGTGGAATACACATGTGGCAGAATTTCAGTGAAATTAGACACATGCAGGTTTCCTCACGATGTTTTCCTTCACCGTAAAGCACGAGATGAATTATAATCACAAATTAAGCACATGAAAATTCAGTGGTGCTTGCCCGGGTTTGAACCCACGATCATCGGTTAAGATTCACGCGTTCTTACCACTGGGCCATCTCGGCTTCCAATAATAACAGATGGTTGATGATGGATGGATGGATGGGAAATAATGACAGATGGTTTAAAAATAGAACTTGTTCGATGTTTATTGTTATACAAAGTAAAGAGAGAAATGTTCGAACTCTATGGTGAAGAATCCTTGTAAATTAACAACAACCTACATTAGTTTTACAATTATAAATAAAATTGCAATTGGAATAGTCCTTATTTAAAAATAACAGCCGATAATTAATGTCCCACCGTGGGACAATATCTTATCTTCAGGCTGAGAACCTATACCGCAGCGCATTCAATGTCTATTATGAGTTAAAATCACGAATCGTTCATCAAAAGAGTTCCTCGCTATGTTTTTATCACCGACATTAATTGTAAGTACAAAATGTGCACAATAAATAAATAATAAATCCTTGGATTGGAAGCCGCGATGTTCAGTTAATATCGGCGGCTTTTACCATCTCGGTTGATCTTCAAAAGAAATTAGGAAAATATATAATACTACTTAAACCCGGCAGATATAGTCATGCCCATATAATTCTAAATATTGGAGAGATTTTTTTTAAATTAGATGATTAGCTTCGAAGCTAAACATTACATTCAAACGTTACCTTTTAATTGTTAAAATATTAAAGAATTACAAACTAATATTTTATTTTACATAACTATAATCATCATTTTTGTAAATCTAAATATAAAGACGAAAATATTTCATTTCTCAATTTTATTGAATAATACGTACACGTCACAAATGTAATATTTACTAGTTTCCTTCATTGACTTTTATAGAGGGATGGAGGAGGTTTTAGGTTTATAAACCATTTATATCCTATCTAGGTGTACAGTAAGCTTGCTTCATCAGAAATTTCATCAAAATCGGTACAGGGTGTATCCGTGAAAGCGTAATAGATAGCGTAGATAATTACGTTTATGTTGTAAAAAAGGTATATTCATGACCGTTAGTCTTAATTCCTATAGTAACTACTAGCTAACTGAAATTTAATAGAAGTAACTTCCTAAGGAACAAATACTGACTTAATTGCTTGTAGCTGTTAGAATACTATTTTCTTAAATTAAAAAAAAAAAGTTTTCTTACACGAAGATCCTAAACGATCGAGCCGGTATTTATAGACCGTTTAGAATGATCTTATCAAGAATTTCACCGCTGCACGATGCTTAATGCTTGAACACTTTCGGTAAGATATACGAGGAGATAAGAATTTAAATTCCTTTGAGAAAAACTTTTGATTATTTTGAAATAAAAGAAAAACACAGTGATTCTACAAACATATTTACAAGCTTTTATTGTACTTCAACTGTGCTGTAATGTATTGATTATAATTACAGTTAGAAATTGTGATAACTCTCGTCAAATATTTAAACATATTTGTGTTAGAATGGCTCATATATAATAGTTTCTTGCTGAGATAAATTAGTGAAAAGATCTCGATTAACAAAACCAAAGGTCGCAGGCTTATACAGACAACATTTATTTTTTTCAAATTGTTTTAATTTGTGTTTGCAATTCAAAGTTATTCTGTTTCGCAGTAAAAGCTAAACCTCGTGAGAATATCTGAATATTTCCAGAGATATTCTGAATTTTGCAACCGGCCAACCGTTGCTGATACGTCCACATACCTAAGCAACACAGATCTCATCAGTTTAGGGTTGTGTAAATTATTTAGTAAAACATTTGTTAAGGATTAGTTTCAGCGCTAAGCAGTTCTTATAATAGTTAGTGACAGCCCCGTAAACGTCCCAATGCTGGGCTTTTTTCCATTTAAGGTGAAGGTGTGGAGCTTATTTTATCGCGCTGCTCCAATGCAGGCTGGTGATCGACACATGGGATGAATTATAAATCCATATTAAGCACATGAGAATTCAGTGGTGCTTACCCAGTCTTGAACCGCAATCTTAGGTTAGGTTAAGATTCACTTGGTTTAGCCACTTTTTGCACGCAGTGGAAATCTTTAAGTGGGGGGACAAGGATATGTGGGATTTATATTAAGCACATGACAATTTAGTGGTGTTTACCCGGAACCCACAATCTTCGATTAAGATTCACTTGTTCTAACCACTGGGCTATCTCGGCTCATTATGTTAATAAGACGAAAAGGAAATTGAGTTGTCCAGTACACTCGACCTCGATTGAGCTGATATTCAATCCTAAGAGCAAAGGAAAAAAAAAGATAAAAGGGAAATCCTGTTTATTGCGTTAAGAATTTAATTCCGCTGCAATCCCGGTTCCATTGTAGGTTTGAATGCGAACAGCAAATAGATTCGCTTTATTGTGATTTTAAATTGAACACATTGATCGTGGCGTTTATATTCACTATTCTAGACGTCATTTTCCAATTTATATTTATATTATTTAACTACACAAAGGTAAAATTCTCGGAAAATCTAATTGAAGACTATTTTAAATGGAAACTTGCTTATTTCTGGTAACTTTCATATTTTCATGAGCAATTAAGCGACACGAACAAATTGCTTAAAGCAATGTTAGGATTTCGAAGCAACTGTAACTAATTGGAGTTCACCAAATGGAAGAAAGAGGAAAAATGCAACATAATTATATGAAAAATTGTAGCATACTACTTTCAGGCTACTGTATTTTTTTTGTATTTCATTCATGTTGTTTATCGCTTGCTTAGTGATCAAAGAAAATATTGTTTCGTTACCTTTTGAAAGAACTTCCTCTGTATCCATTTACGTGCCCTGAAAAACACGTAAGTCTTTTGTCATCTCTCTCTATTTATATAGGATTGTCAATCCAATCAAACATTAAAGCGAAGAAACAAAGTATCGTCTGTACTTATACACATATTTGTTCTCTCTAATATAAAAATCGTTAATAGCTAGCTCTTGTGTTAGGACGCCTTGATTGAAATTTGGTCTAGAGGATGTTACTGTTGGCACAAGACTGGCAGTAGGCAACTTCTTTTACTTAAAAGTATAGTTAAGTATATTATTTTTTGGAAGATACTCCAAATCATAAGGAAATAAGATAAGAGCAAGCTAACTCTTACCCTTATTTAAAACTGAATAAACTAATATATAATATACAGTTTAATTTTTAAACATCAATAATGCTGACAGTTTCTATTATAATTTTCACAGATAAAATTAATGTAACTAAGTTATTTATATTTTTTTTTATATTTGCCGGGAGGGCAAATGACTCTACTCCACCTGATGTTAAGTGGTAGTAGAGTCCAAACGCGAGGACGGCCAGTACAGTCGGGAAGAAGGTTCTGCACTAGCCGCCTTCGCCTTGCCGGCCCGCAAGATGCCTCTTCACGCCTCGTTTGAAGGAACCCGGGTCGTAAGAGGAGGGGAATACGTGAGCTGGTAAGGGAATTCCATTTCTTGGAAGTGCGACAAAGAAAGGAGTTGCCAAATTTCTTTGTGCGCGATGGAATTGATGTCACAGTTAGTCGGTGACATCGAGAACCAGCACGCGTAGACTTGTGAAGGAAGGGAGAAGCAGGAATTAGGGAAAATAATTTAGATAGATTTTAGATATATGTTGGTATTACAGTTACTTACTTACTTAAAAAGCCGAGATGGCCCAGTGGTAAGAACGCATGAATCTTAACCGATGATCGTGGCTTCAAACCCGGGCAAGCACCGCTGAATTTTCATATGCTCAATTTGTGATTATAATTCATCTCGTGCTTGACAATGGAGGAAAACATCGTGAAGAAACCTACATGTGTCTAATTTTACTAAATTTCTGCCATACGTGTATTCCACCAACTCGCATTGGAGCAGTGAATAATCTCTAAGCCTTCTCAAAAAGGGAAAGTAGGCCTTAGACCAGCAGTGGGACATTTATAGGCTGTTACTGTTCAGAAACATTTGTAGTGAATATTGCTTATTATATTTCAACACAGATCCGTCTTCCTAAAAATATTCCCAACAACCAAATTTAATATTGTATTTTGTGTGTATATAAACTCGTTTATCTGACAAAAAGGTTCTCTAAATGCTGAATATACATAATATTATATTTATTTAGGATAACATACCTTTAGAAAATCTTTGAATCTGCGAATTTAGAAGGTGAGCACGCGTATTATATTTTGTAATATTTAAATAATTACAGCAATTAAGGTGTAGCGCAAAATACAAAGTTTTTCCATACTTCCGTGAATATATTTTTAGCTCAAAAATTACATGCATAATTTCTTTTATATTGCAAAATATAAAGAGACATAACTAACTTGAATTTCTTACAAAGAAAGAATACAAATACCACTGATTAAGCTTTAATGTCATATAGTATTTTAAAGTAAAGTAATAGCTGCCCCACTGTTGGGAAACGGTTTATAAACGTTTTAAGCAGAATTACTTCTGCCACACTGCTTCAATACTTTAGTACTGAGGATTTTTTGACAGAACACCTTAATAGCTTTGTATTGTTCTGAACCTGAATTCTAACTCTGGACTTCATGACCTGCTTAATATTATCAATAAACCAATGGGACCGTTCTCTCTATGTGTTGTAACATATAAGCACATAGTTTTATTATATGACGTTTTAACAATATCTTGTATAGCTAAACTAAAAACAAAACGTGTAATAAAAGGTCTCGTTTTATAGCGGGAATTTCGCACTAGGAAGACGATTCGAAGTTTTGTTGTTTATGATATAGAGAAGCCATTGTAACTTTGTTAAAAAAATAAAAACATTTCTGCTTTCCGTTTTATATATCGGAAAAACAAATTATATTGCTACGTAACAAGTACTAACACTCGCAGTCTATACGTTTTAAGATTAAAGATTTCTAATACTTTTATACTCCGATATCTCAACATAAACAGGTCGATGTAATTTTTATTTTTATATTATAAGAATCTCCAAGGAATACACATCACAAGCTTACATTACACATTACACTAGTTATGTCTACGTGCTCCTTCAATTATAGGAAACCATATCATACATATTACACAACTAACAGCTATTATTATAACTGATTAAATTCAAATTAAAAATATTACAAGTTGAAAATGATAATTTGAGAGCTAAAAGTAATAAATTTCTTTTATAATATAAAGTTAAAAAAATTAAAAATCATCAAAGAAAATAAATTAAGAGTTTTTACTAAGTCCATTCTGGTGACTTTTGAGAAGCTCCTTCGTCTGGAGTCGATCCTAAGTGTGGATCCAGGCCATGCTTCCCATAAACATGACTTTCATTGGAGCTGAAAAAACATACCAAATTTCAACTCCTTAGAATAAAAAGTTCTGATTCAGCGTGGAAGTTTTGACCTAAACAAACTAACAAACATTGCAAGTTAAATGAAAGCTTTTAAAAGTGTTTCATCCTGGGCTCTATTTAACAAGTTAGACAGAGGGTATAACAGTAATAGAGTAGTATTCTAGTACCTTGTATTCAAGAGCTGCCTGATTCGTACGCTGTATGACGTCGTCAGCACGAATATACTTCTACTTTCATTGTATTTTTTTTCGAATCGAATCGAACGTTATTCGAGGCACAAAAAGTTTACGAAATTTATTTAATACCATAAATTAAATTATCGTATCGTTATAAATGTTTATTTTTCTTAATTTATAAACGTTAATTAAGGTCTTTCAAGCGGTTAGTTCCCGAGTTTTGTGCGTATGATTGCGGTTACAACGCGAATGTAATTTATGAATTGGATAACATCGCAAACACAGAACTGACAACGTTGAAGTTACTATTATGTAATATATATGTATATTGATTGAGTGTAGCGGTGCAGAGGCAATAGTACCAGCGTCTTGGGTACAATGCCAATACAAGGACAATATTTTAGACGGCGTGTTTTTGCTATAAATTTGTAATGTGTATTTTGTTTTTTTTTTTTATTTAGTATAATTTAAAAATGTCTGTACATAGTTTAAACAAATAAATAAATTTATAATCAATAAAATTTATAAATTTATAAAAAAAAAAAAAATTTATATCAATACACAAGTGGATAAGGGTTCTGATAAGAACCGATAGAGAATCTTAACAGAATGATTTTGTTAATATTTTGTATGAGTATTAATGAGCTTAAAACTTTAACTTTTACTATCAAAAGTTCCATAATTCTTGTGAAAACTTAGTGTTCTAATAAGGCTATAATCGCGTAATGAGGGAAAAATATTCCTCTATATTATAATATTTTATTGAGTAAGTCTTATTTGTCAATATTTTCTTACCTGAAATTTATATTTATTAGTAAGAAAAAATAACGAGAGAAACTTATTATAAAAACGAATACCCCAGGAAAGATGTATTGAAAAAGTTGGAAACTAATTTGATAAGTTTACTAACACAAATAATATTATTTATTACATAATCTATAATCGTGTTTTTGTAGTATAAGTAGGCAGACGAGCAAATGGACCACCTGATGGTAAGTGGTCAACAACGCCCACAGACATTGGCATTGTAAGAAATGTTAACCATCGTTTACATCACCAATGCGCCACCAACTTCGGGAACTAAATTGTTATATCCTTTGTACCTGTAATTACACTGGCTCACTCACCCTTAAAACCGGAACACGACAATACTAAGTACTGCTGTTTTGCGGTAGAATATCTGATGAGTGGGTAGTACCTACCCAGACGAGCTTGCACAAAGCTATCACCAGTGTAATTCACATGAGTCTCGAATGTATGAACCATGATAGATTATAAATTGTAAGAAACATTTAAAATCATACAAGAGTGTTTAGGTATTTAACCTGTCGTACCGAATGATCTATGGGTATCTAAAAGGGCTATTACCATTTAAATCTAATTGAAAATGTAAAGCTTTGTCAATTAAAACTATTCGAAATGATTAAATATAAATAATGATAATAAAATTATATTATGAAGACAAGAAATATAACGTTCAGAGTTTTCTGAAGTTGTTATCAATTTAGTAGCATCTTAGTTTATTGTATTTTTATGTGCCTTAATAAATCATAATGCAAATATATACAGACAGGATTACATTTATCTTTGTATCACACAAATGAAAACAAAAAATATACAAACGTAACATAATTATATCATGAACAAAATAAAACAGGCTTTCATAAACCGAGTCTCATTTTAAACTAATCTAAAACAGGAACCGCCTACATAACACAAAGCTGCCAGGATTACCGTAACATCGATATTATCCTTCGAAATTTACCTTTAATGTTTTAATAACAGAGTTCATTTTTGTTTACAGATATGCTGGAGGTTTATAAGTGTGTAGCGAAGCGTTAAAGTGGGATTATGAACGGACACGTGATCTAGCTATGACGATGGCTTTTCTGTTCGGCGCGCTGGGTGCGCTAGCCCTTGTCAGCCGTACGGGTGAGTAAACAAACCCTTTACAGAGTACGTATTAGCACTTCCACATTTTTCTACCTTTTTTAGACACTCCTGTATACAAGCGTGAAATAAAATGATGTGATGAAACTATGAAAAAAAATCGCGATAATTTTATACGATGATATTCCTTTCAGACTTAATTTTTTAGCGTCCTTGGAATGTCAGTGGCCATTGTTAAAACATTAAATTAGAAAAAAAAATAGTCATAATTACGTGTAATGTTATATAATATATAGTACATAATATGTTATATAAGGGTAAGCTTTCTATTGAAACAGCCTTTTCAAAAATAAATAATGAAAAGTTTATCACTTTTCATTGCTTTTGTATGAAACTCTTAAAATAAATTAATTAAAAAAAATGTATAAAAAACCAGTTCACATACTGAGTAACCCGAGAAATATACACACAACAAATGACGACAGCTCTCGTTTAGTTTTCCATCTTTCCTTACACTTTATAAGTGATTTTCTTTTTCTTCTAATATAAATACATTTAGTGTGAACCCTGTTCACTTAAACCAATCAATTCACAACCGGCGGTTCACTTGTAGTCCTGACATTAAAGTGTTAAAACAGGCAGTCATAGAAACTGCCGATACAAGTGATAACTTGAAACGGTTAAATATATTTGTCCAATTTCCACATTTATTGGCACTCCAAGTAATTATTCTATCCCGTTTTATTATATAGATTTTTATCAAAATACACAATACGTCGCCAACTCGGTACAAAATATTAATTCAGCTTAAGTGTATTTTATCTATTATCTACTTAAAATAATGTTTAATATACACTTGTATTTTTTGTACTTGTAACGATTTCATTGTATTAACATTAAGGATGACGCAAAGCGACGAATATATATTGGAGTAATTTGTACTAAATATATTAACAGTCAAGTTTTCACTTCTATCGGCAGTCCCTATGACTGCCTGTATTTTAGCCATGAAAGCTCAACATACAGATATTGTGAATAAAAACACACAAAAAATGCTTTTGAACTAATCTCAATCTACAAAGGATTTAATTTAAGTAAGCGAGACGAAATATAACTGAGGTTTTAGAACGACTTAATGAAACGAATCCTCGCCTAAAATGATAGCTTTAAAACTCTAAAGCGTCTTTAAGGCTGCTGGATTACAAATGCGACCACTTTAATCAAGTTGAGTTAACTAATATCTGTGAAATAAGTCTTTATAAAAAAAAACCAAGGACAAATGATCTAAGGATAAATGGAAAATGTATTTCAAGCGGAAATTACAAGACAGGATAAGGATTTTGAAAATTTAAAGAAATAACAATGAAGGCTGGAAGCGAAATTGGACTACAGTCTTTTGTAAGAAATAAATTAGAATGTTTTCATTTGAAGCGAATTTTCGAATAGTAGGGATATTGTCGAGTTCAGGATTAAGATAATTTAGTACGTGGCTTAGATTTTTTTTTAATACATTTTATATAGCTCTTGTTTTGTCTGCTTTCAAAAAGTTGTATATTATAAATGTACCGTTGTCACGACCCTACTAAAAATTAAATCATAATCAAAAGCCAATCTTTCGAGCCATCTACACGCAGAGGTAATGTATATAACATAGTATATGACATTACCTTTATGAGTAGGTGGCTCGCTCAGTTCTGACCACACATCATCAACTTTATGACCAAAAATAAAGTAAAAGTAACAGCCTTTAAATATCCTACTAAATGTTAAGAGTTCATCCGAACACGCTGCTCCAATGTGGACTGCTATCCACAAAATCTGACGTATGCAGGTTTCCTCACGATGTAATCCTTCACCAAGTATACGATGATATTAACCACATGTGGCACAAACATAAAAATTAGAAGTGCTTGTCTAGGTTTGAACCCCTTCGCTTAAGATTCACGAGTCCCAACCTTTCGTTCACCCTTCAAACCATACAGAAATACATATTATTTGGCGATAGAATAAAGGTCCTAGCATTCTTCTATAGATCCAGCCACCATACAATGTAAATATATATATATATATATATATATTTTATATCTACGTTGGTGTTGTGTTAGTTAGTTGTAGCTAGTTGTGTTTATTATTGACAAAAATTGAAATTAAAAAGTGATTTCAAAAAATAACTTGATAGGAATAGTTTATATGAAAATTCATAATTATAGTCAATTTGCTTTTGTAAACGCTTTCGAATCGCTATGTCTGACTCCCATGATAACGCTCTCATGTCGAGTCTAGGGTATGTGAACATACCTTTTAACATGCTATGAATTAGATTCACTTGTATGCAAATATTTTGTTAGTATTGCTGTGTTTTGACTTGAAGGATGAGTGAGGTAGTTTAATTACAGGCATAAGGACATCTAACTTCTTATTTCCTAAGGTTGGTAACGCATTGATGATGAGGAATAGTGAAATTTTCTTACAGCGTAATGTATACAGGTTTTATATCTTCATGAAGAGACCCATATTCCAGTCTTCATAGATTTTATAAATAAAAAAATAACCCCATTTGCCTTCCTGTAATAAAAAAACATAGCATTTATTACTTTGACTTTCGAATATCCATTTATCCAGTAAAATTAAGATAATATATATACATAAATGCAAATATTTTTGTCAAATATTATTTTATTCAAACGAAAAATCTGGTAAAACAATATTTTCAGTCGTATTTTTACCAGGTTGTCCTAATTGATTTTGTCGCAGTTCACTCGTGAATTTTAATATAATCAAAGTGTACGGCAATTTAGTATGCTGTTTGCGTAACTTGGATAAAATGTTTTTGAATTCTACTATACTTACTTGGAATTCTTTCAAACCTTATTATTGGGTTCCTTGTTTATAAATGGGAATTATATTCGATCTGAAGATTCTTTTACATATGACTACCAAACATATTAATTATGAATAGTAAGTAATGATATTTTTTAAGTGCCTTCTTTCTCTTTTTGATATTCTCCCTTTCCCTCTTAAAGCTCTCTTCAAGCGTTAAGCTTTTACTAAAGGTAGATATGACAAATATGTGTATAATCTAATCATTTGTAATGTAATCATATCTACCTGTTCTTTCACGTTAGAAAAACGCATTACGAGTTTCCCCAACGGGAACAGTGGTATGTGGAGCTCGCTGGTGTACAAGGCACCGAGTGCGCCCCGAACATCGGAATACCCACTAAAAACCCGCTATACCCTTTCCGTTTTAACGAGGAGCGCCACAGGATCGCTTGCGCATGCTACCGTAATCATATTTACCCTAAGTAGAAGCATCAGTAGATTTAGTAATAGCAATCAGTTAAATTTCTTGCGTTGAAAACATTGGCTACTACTGCGCCTTTCTTGGTTGTAGAAAGCATTGGTTGACTGATTGGCTGTGCCTATACAACTTTATATATTAATAAGCAAGGCATATTATAATGTACAAAATATATATCTATCTGTCTGTTACGCTTTCAGAGATAAGTCATAGTATGCAAGCTTGAATCCCAGGAAAGAACCCCAGATGTAATTGCATAAAAAAATTGAAATGTCAAAAAGTCATCTAGTCAGTTTTTTTTGCGAGTCTATTTATATTCTTAGCCTTATCGCAAGCAAATATTCCGGTCCAAATGTACTTACAAACAAATTCTCCATTATGCAACTACTAGTCTGGCGCGATTACAACTTAAGTCCGACAAAGCTAGGATCTATAACAACTGATAAAGTAAGCTTCCATTCGATATAGCAGTACATCGCACGATTTTCAGCTATATAATCCTTACAAGCGTTTAATATCAGCTTGTAAATATTTTAGCTAAGGTCTCCTCTCCTATTGAAAATATTTAAGAGCTTATTCCACCACGCTACTTGGTTAAATACATTGGTATTTAATAATTATGATCAAATATTAAATTAATGTTATTCATAATAATTAGATAAAATACAACCAATTAAATATTCAAATGGTAAAGATTAATTTAAGATATTTATGTATTATTTTGATATGCTCATTAAGCGTTATATTGTTGGATAAATATTTTCATTATTTAAAGATTCGAACATAAATAATTGAAACATTTACCATCAAGTTATCCATTAGCCAATCTGCTCACTTATTTGAAGAAATAAAAAACCAATGACTTCAAACCGAATAGAAAAAGTTAGACTAACAAATAAGAGTGAGCGACGTAAAATAATATTTCTTCATTGTACATTTTAATTAAATCAGCATGTACAATAACAAATTACATATTACATATTGTACAATTACAAAATACATACATATATATACATAAGTATATTACAATAACAGAAATAAAACAATAACTATTTACGCCTTGCCAGTGGCTCTCCTTACGCTATCCCCTGTTGTTTATAAGGAAACTCACCCTTAATATCTACAGTCGTAGCTATATTTTAAGATGTATTGCTCCATGAATCAGGCGGCACAATAGCTGTCCTTGCACTGAATAGTCCCGTAATGTTGTGCCGAGACAAAAGTCACTTACCAAAATAGTGTTTTCAACATGTTCAATATTATAAGTATTAATTGTGTAATTAATTATGTTTTCATGTATATGTACGATTTATACATAAGAATCGTAATACAATGATTACTTAAATAAGTCAATATAAATTAATATAAAAAATACATAATGTATAAATAATGAAACTTGGACTGGTAACTCTATAGTTATGGACTGGTCTATGGGTTAAATATTAAGTAGCCCTCTTCTATGTATATAATATACAATAAATGCATGTTTATTTTATGTAATATATACGGAAAGTCGAGTAAATATATGTTTACTGGTCATCTTCGCTCATAAACGCTGGCGTCAATCAAAACAAAACAGCAGTACTTGGTATTGTTGTGTTCCGGTTTAAATTGTGAGTGAGCGAGTGTAATTACAGGCACAAGGACATAAAATCTTAGTTCCCAAGGTTGGTGGCGCAATATTGACCACTTACCATCAGGTGGCCCATATGCTCGTCCGCCTACATAGACAATAAAAACTGAAGACAGTATCATTATTCGGCGTTAGAATATCTAGTGTTCTACTACCAATAACTAAATGATCTCTTTGGTGTGTGTTGTTTCACTGACTATATATATATAATAATAAATTCTTAGCCTATCCTAATAATTATCATGACAGAACATAGAATTAGCCATCAGCGCAAACAGATATACAAATAAACACTAGTTATTTTCTATCCTTTCAAGAAATTACGTTTAAATTAGAATTATATTCTATGATATCGTACCATTTGGAACTTTTTCGGTATAAAACCGATAGATCATGTAGATATTGAATAATTTTCCACAAAAAGTGTACGTGTGGAAACACATATGCACTCTTATTTCCCAATGGGATAACAATGTGAAGCGACCAAAGAGAAATCAGACCAACGAATTGACACGCTTTCCAAGTCACGATGTAACAGACGACGTGACAACGGGCTTCTACTGAGAATTTCTTATCAGAAACCTTTATTGTATCTAGATCTAGGCGTCAAGGCATTGACAACGTATTGGTTTAAAATACACACTATATATTATTAGATAAAGAAAAAGATTTTTCTTTTGTATATTTATCAACAAATTAAAAACAAGAATGGAAAAAAAATGTTCGAAACATGAAAATTCAAATATTTTCCTCAAATTACAATAGTTTACAAAATTTTATACTCTGAAAGAAATGTATCAAAATATGTTAACCTACCTTCCTTAAAGCTATCAAAGTCTAAAATTTCATTCTGAAGTCAATTTTTTTTTCAACTACCCCTATTTAGTGAGGTCAGTGTAATGTTCATTGGTTCGCTTCAAGCGATAAATATCTTGTTTCGTATTAAATTAAAATGTCGAGTATAAAGTGTAAACAAAGTTCTAATAGTTTTTGCTACGTTTGTAGACAACTGGTGGTAGAGCTTTGTGCAAGCTCGTCTGGGTAGGTACTATCCATTCATCAGATATTCTACCGCAAAATAGCAGTACTTGATATTGTTGTGTTCCGGTTTGAAGGGTGAGTGAGCCAGCGTAATAACAGGCACAAGGGACATAACAACTTAGTTCCCAAGGTTGGTGGCGCATTGGCGATGTAAGCGATGGGTAACATTTCTTGCAGAGCCAATGTCTAAGAGCGTTTGGTGACCACTTACCATCAAGTGGCCCATATGCTCGTCCGCCTTCCTGATCTATAAAAAAAAAGCTTATATTTAAAAAAAAGAAAAGACCTTAGTATCTTTAATATCATATCTTCATTATTTTAAATTTCCTGTTGCAAATAAAGATAAAAGTGATTGCCTCGTGTATTTTGTGAAAGCTATAGAAACAAAATGAACATCAAACAGGAGAAGTTGGTAGATTATTATCGATAATGCTTATGGACTAATTTCAAGTACTAGTATTATCAAATAACGTTAGTAGTATACAAAATGCTTATTCTGAATTTTTCCTTTACTAATAAAACATACTATAAATAAGCGGCATCCTTTCTTTATATTGGACGATGTCGTTTAAGTCACAATGCATGGAATGGTGATATTAAAGTTTACACTAATTTTATTCTAAAATATTGTTATTGCGGAAAAAGATCACAGTTACGGAAATACTTTAACATTTATAACTTTCAAAGATTAATATTATCTACTGTTTACTAATTGTCTATTAACAAACTTTGCATCTAGCTTACTACTAATACCATGATACCAGACAACCAACGCTTTTTATTCGTGCTTAGAAACTAATCAATATTCAAGATACATTTTTGAAAATCTAAGGTCCTTATTTATTTATTTATTAGGTTTGCTAGCGATAATACACCCACAGATTATCTAAATTCATTTAAAAACAAACACTACATGTCAATGACTATTACTTAATACAAAAAGAAGAGTTAAAAAACAAGTTAATTTTGTACATGTACATATCTTTAAATTTTAATATAAAGCTAATATCTATACATTAAACGTAATCTTTTCAATAATAAAATAATTAATTAAAATAATTTAAAACAATCATAAACACAGTTATAACACTTAAAATACAATCATAACTCAATTTCATTAGTAAGACATATATTAAATCATTCTTAATTTAAAATAAAAAATAAAAACAATTTATTAGTAAAACTTTCACACTAATTATTTATTATTCAAACTATTATTATAAACGCAAAGAGTAGTTAGTTTGTATTTCTCCACGATTAAAATAGCTAATATAACTATATAGCTTATTTACGTTATTATTTGCATAGAGACAGCTCATTAAATAGAGAGTAACCCAGAATAGAAATTCGTAAAAATATGAGAGGTAGTAAAACCGACGTAAAAATCCAGCTCTATACACAAGTAAAAAGTTTCAATGCAATGTATGCTCGAATGAATTAGATTTTTGTGCGAGTTCACTATCCGATATACATTGTAATAGCTCGTTAATTTTGCGAGCTGGAAAAACTTTATCTGTGAAAAGGAGATTGGAGATACAACGGATATGTCGCAGAGGTTCTTCTTGCTAATGTATTTTTCATTATAGCGCAATTCGAATTATATCTTCCAGATGTTACATAGTACTCGGAGTATAGAATTAACTACAAATTCTATTGTATTAAAGACAAACGCTGATATATGTATTTATGTAGACTCTACTACCACATACCATCAGGTGGAGTAGTCATTTGTCTTCCCGGCGAACATAAAAAAAATAGTTAAAACTTCTATGTTCATCACATTGGATAATTTCTGGTCATTTCCTCGTGTAAAACAAATTAGTTTTCGTAGTTTAAGACATATATATATATATATAAAAGGGTTATATTTAAAGTATTTTTTTATCTCAAGGTCGGATAATGGGCCAACTGATGATAAGTGGTCATCAGGGCATATAAACACTGGCGCTATAAGAAAAAACAAACATACCCTTACATTGCCAATGTGTCACCAACCTTCAGAACTACGATATGATGTCCCCTGTGCCTGTTCACATTTGTTCACTCAACCTTCAAACCGGAATACAGCAAAATATCTGATGAGTGTGTGGTACCTACCGGGACGGGATTGCACAAAGCTCTACCACCAATATTTTATATAAACATATCATCACAATTGGTTAAATTATAAAAAAACTATACAATTATTTAAGCATAATCTCAATTTAGTAGTATTTGTAATTCTAATATTCTATTTTCTTCACACAGGTTGCACAGACAATACAAATGGACTTAGCTCAGATGGTGTCCAAGAGTTGGAGTATACAGACGTGGACCTCGGACTTACGCAAAGAGGACCACACTTCGATGTAGCATATTCAAGGAATGTCACAGCTCTGGTCGGAAAAACAGCACAGTTGAACTGCAGAGTCCATGATCTTGGTAACAGAACGGTTAGTGTATTTTTCGTTTTCTTTGCGTAACTATTTGTCAAATTACGAATACTTAGTGTTCGGTCGCAATATTTTTATAGTAACATTAATTATATATACACTATAAATTCCTGGAACAATAACATCCTGGGACATTATTCACCCACGGCCATCTGATCCCAAACTATTCAGAGCTTGTAATATGGAAACCAGGCAACATATACTACATTTTTTTTGTAAATTCATACTTGTATAGATATTTACGCCCAGACTCAGGACAAATAGACATGTTCATGCACAAAAATGTCTGTCCTGGGTGGAAATCGAACCTTCAACGTGAAAGGCAAGTATCTACCAACCACGACAACTGGCCCGTCAACGATTTCTATAAAACACAAACAACATATAACACCAAGTTGGTGACCGTGGAACCTGAATGTACCTTTGCTGAGCAGATTGTTCCAATTAATAAATTTTACCCTTATTTTAATTTATAACAATATATAACGCTTATTACATAATAGTGTGAAGAAAATAGCGTGAACTTCCTATTTATTTGATTTCCCTACAGAAAATTTAAATTTAATT
Organism: Nymphalis urticae; assembly: GCA_905147175.2. NCBI lineage: Eukaryota > Metazoa > Arthropoda > Insecta > Lepidoptera > Nymphalidae > Nymphalis > Nymphalis urticae. The sequence goes on from LR990001.1 coordinate 10,729,064, forward strand.
GTATACACTTTGTATTTCATTTGACAGAAGTAACTAGTAAGGTTCTCGCGTATTATATGTGTTATCCCATGTTATTATTTGCATTCAGGAATATTTCTTCCTCACCGGTTAACTCGAGTAGTACCACTTTAATATCCACTATAGCCCGCCTTTATCAGTTGCTTGTATAATAATAATTATTACTATTATTATTCAGAAGAAGTTACAACTCGTTACCCTTGACAAAAGCTCTTAGTTTTAATTAATAAGGAACTACTGACTGCTTTCTATTAAATCTAGTCTTTTCATAAAATAACCAAATAATAAAGACAAAGTTAAAATACAATACAAATACAAATCTACAATTACAAAACACTCGGTAAATGATATACTTCTGAAACCTATTGAATTCATTTCGACCTTTGAATAAAACATTTCTGCTTCAATTAAAGAGCTCTCAAACATTCCGGAGATGGTCTTTGTAAACAGTTGAATTAAAAATAAATATATTTTCAAAATGTTTTAACAAGCAATGTAATCGTAATAGCTCAGTTGATAAGTGGACTTTGTTATAATGAATAGAAAGGGGTTACCTCGAAATCCGTGCTCTTACTCGTAGACACATCTTCTTGGTAGATTTTCTTGGGAGTACCTTAACACATACTTCAATAGTCCAAGTCAAGGGATGGGTGATAGTCATTTATCTCTTTCTGACATTATTGATTGGCAATCGAAAGAAGAAGACAGCATTGTTTAACTAATCAGTCACTAAGCAACGTTTATAAGTAAGGCAGTTAGTAATTAATAAGTATTTTTTAATTAATAAGTTAGTCATTATGATGTTTGTGAAACGAACAAAAAATATCGTTTACACTTTAAAATTTAGGATATTACTTTCGAATATACAATTATTTTGCGTTGTTTCAAAAAAACGGATAAAAAATGACGAGAAGAGACCCACGTCATTTTTTATACGTTTTTTGAAACGTCGCGTCATTAAAAGCGGATCGCTTGCTTGGTGAAATAGATTGTTTTAAAATATTCTTAGTCTATCGATTTTAAGCGTCATACCGTTTTAGTTATATGACATAAAGGTAACATATTGGCGTCCGTGTCCGTGTCCGTGGTCATTGTAACGGTAGTTTATGTATTTTACGTATAAATTTTATTTTATTTTCACTCTTCGAGCATTATATACTTAAGAGACTTTATTAATAAGCTAACCTAATTTTTATGGTAATTTTGCACTAGATTATATTACGAGACAAAAAGCTACGATCTCGACACGCCTACTTCTATACCTACTCTAAAAATGGAATATCTTGGCACCAACTTCAGACAGTTTTGTACTACATATAAAACCTTTTAATAAAAATTGCAATGTAATTTTTTTTTAACTTTTTAGTGCACTTCTGTTATATTTAAGTTTATTAAATTTTCCTTCGTAAATTTTGTTTTCTTTAAAATGTTAAATTCTTTATGATAGAAAGAGAGAAATCGATGAGTTAAAATATGAAACATATAAATCAATATACTTAGTTTATTAACTACTACTACTATTACTACTACTACTACTACTACTACTACTACTAACTACTACTCTGCTTGAAGCTTATTCAGTCACAGTACTCGTAGTTACGTATATGACAGAATAGCATGTGACAAAGGCAGGTTTCCTCACTATGTTTTACCTGAGCGCTGAACACGAGATGAATTATAAACAAAAATTAAACTTATAAAAATTCACCAAGTCATCTCATGGGCAAATTTATTTTGACTCAGAAATTTTAATTTAAATGTAATAAGGTTGTGAATTGTTTTCCTTTATCAAAGATTCATTTTAAAATAGCATTTTCAATTTTACGGGCTGAGTATATTTCCTGAGTGGCATCAGTCCGTTAACTAGACGTTAAGTTTATGATGGCTATTAAATCGAGGTATTATGAAGTGCATGGTTCTCGTTGCCCTTATTAATATATTTTTTAACATCCCATTACTCACAACTGCTAGTCATTTTGAAGGAGCCTCTTCATTAAAAGGGTGGCCTGGTTTTTATGCTGATTAAGTTAATCTATTAATTCATTAAACTTAAGAGTCTATATATAGTTTGAATTGAAATTTTACTCCGACTTACCGCCATACATTAGCAGCCATCTCTCTTTCACTATGCAAGCAATTACTTTGAATAAACAGACAGCAGGTGCAATAATTCATACAAGTTATCAATAAATTTTCTGTTCTCCATTTCCGTCGTTTATATTTATATTGCGGTCATGTCTCGTTCATCAAATAAATGTCACTTATTATACGCACTACGCATGTTCATACACTCGTTTGCGCAAGCGATACTAACTCCCTATTCGAAGCCCGGGGCTAATAAATTGGTTCGGCTGTGCGGGTCGAGAGAGAGGGACAGTTGAGTTGTACACGTATTTTTCAGTTTAATATCTTGCAAAAAATTATCTGTTTAAAAAGATAAATTACATAGGCCTTTATTATATAGAATTTACTTTAGATTAGTAAATTCAATATAATATAGGTATAGTAAAGTTTATTCATCAACGAAGGGTGATTAATTGAAAAACATTGTTATACTGCAACAAACTACACCATTTGAGGTTATATAAAACTTTAATCTGAAGTTTTAATCAGACACTAATGGTTAGTTTTTGACATTGTTTTTATTTATTCATAACAGATGGCCTCGCAAATGGTCCATTTGATGGTAAATGATATATGATGGTCTCATAGATATTGGCGGTTTAAGAAATATAGACAATTCGTTACATCGCCAATGCGCCATCAACCTTGGTAACTAAAATGCTATGTCCCTTATGTCTGCAGGTACACTGTTTCACTCACCCTTCAAACAGAAACACAATAATACTAAATATTGCTGTTAGGTGGAAGCACCAAGTAAATCACGCTCAGACAATACAGTAAACATGTTTTTGTTTTTATAAATTCATTTCACATTACTGGTGGTAGCGCTTTGTGCAAGCTCGTCTGGGTAGGTACCACCCTCTCATCAGATATTCTACCGCAAAACAGCAGTGCTTAGTATTGTTGTGTTCCGGTTTGAAGGGTGAGTGAGCCAGTGTAATTACAGGCACAAGTGACATAAAATCTTAGGTCCCATTGTTGGAGGCGCATTGGCGATGTAAGCGATGGTTAACATTTCTTACAGTGCCAATGTCTAAGGGCGTTTGTGACCACTTACCATCATGTGGCCCATATGCTCGTCCGCCTTTGTATTCTATAAAAATAAAAACATGATATTATTTTCGTCTTATTATTTTTTGTTTTTCTTAATTAATTTGTTTTTTTCTTTTTCTCAATAATATTAAATTGTTGTCTCTCTTGTCTCTGAAAACCATAATAACAATGTTTTTATTGTAGTAGTAAAATCATTGTACTTGTTTTTATAACAACCGCTAAAGAAACGTTTAAATATTTTCACAAAAGTTCGACAAACTATTTAGGACCGTTTGTGCCGAAAGGTGAGTAACCGACGACGTTATAGGTTGTAATAGGCGCCTTGGCAAAAAACGATTGCCTCCAAGGAGTTTCGAATAAAAAAATATTCCTGTAAATAAAAAATACACTAAGTTTGAAGTTGTTTTCTCATGTTTGAGGTATTTTTTCCGAACTGGTGTTTTATTTTACTTAAATAAAGATTTTATTCCACAATTTTCCTTCATTGCTGGAAATGGATGAACTGTAAATAATGATTATCACTTCAAATAAATTCAATGATACTTGTGAAGGTTTCAATGATCCTTCGATTATAATATTTTTTACATATGCTTTTAATAACGTGAACATTTTGGTTCGTGAAGTTTCACATTGAATGAGTTTATTGTTTGGGAAATTCAATATATAGTTTAATAAAAAAAATACTAATTCTAAATTCAAATGTTTTATTTTTTATTTAATACTAGCAATCATTAAGCCAGTCAAATTAAGCTCTTGTTTACAAGATATACAAAATAATTTGTGTGCAATGGAGATTTAATATCCGCAATAATTTAAATTCAAAATAAGAGCTTATTCTTTTGGCAACTACTGAATTGAGATTCTATTAAAATTTACCATCTTTATGAAAAATTCCAGCAAGAAACTCAATAGTTACTGGTTTCCTCTTCCTTTAAAAGTTTGGAGCTCATTCCACCACACTGCTCTAATGCTTAGTTAACATTCACGTGCTCAACCACTGGGCCCTCTCATCTCTCTCATTCAAATTCGGTTAGTAGTATATTTGTTAAAGGAATAATAGTTTATTTGTATAAAATGTTTACAAGTACCATTTAATGCCATATACTTTTGAGTCCACTTAAAGGATACAATCATATTACAATTTAAGATAAAAGAATAATCCCTTATTCCGGATTTGTGACCCGAATTTTCTCGCAGAATTTATTATTCAATGTTATCTTTATCGGTTACTTAGGATTACGTGCTCAACATTTGTTTATTTTTATCTTAGATTTTAAATTTAAATATCATACGATTTTTAGCTCGATTTTCATGTATAATCAAATCAGTTTTTTTTTTCTAAATAACAGTAAATAGTGCTGAAGATCCAATTAGCTCTATGCACAGAAGTACTATCAATTTATCATAGTTTTAGTTAATAGTGTTCCATTTTAAATAAGAGAGAATATTCATTTCGTTTGTGGGGTTTCCAAGTATAAAAACTGCTGCATTGAATAAAAAAGATTGTAATACTATTACAATTCAAATGAAATTAAGTTTTAAATTGACATCACCATTTAATTTCATAATACGCATTGCAAAAGATAAGAACAGATTCAATAATTTGAGTTTGGAATCCAAGAGATTTCAAAGTATCGGATTCCAAAAATCTATTTTAAAATGAAAACATAAATATATATTATTCAAATACGCTCAATTTCAATAGGCAATAATTATTATAAAATTATAATATATTCAATATATAGGATATAAATTCAATAGGCTAAATTTAAGTTAAAGATACCACAGGTGCCCATCGCACCATGTAGATTCTACAATCATCATCCGCTGATCATCGACCAACAACACGGATTCGTCAATGGTAGATCTACTGAAACGAATCTTTGTGAGTTTACTCATCAACTCGCAACAGTGATGGATAACGGTGGTTGTGTACACGGACTATTCAAAAGCCTTTGATAAGATCTCTCATTCTCTGTTGGTAAAAAAACTTGCTGCCGTTGGTATTCACGGTGACTTGCTTCGTTGGCTCGAATCTTATTTGAGGGATCGTAGCCAAGCTGTTTCTATCAAAGGTTTTTGTTCATCGTTTGTGCCCGTTACCTCTGGTGTTCCTCAGGGTTCTCATCTCGGGCCATTATTATTTAATATTTTTATTAACGACATTAGTCGATCTATTCATAATTGTAACATATTACTTTATGCGGATGACATGAAAATTTTCAAAATAATTAAGTCGCCCCAAGATTGTTTAAAACTTCAAAATGATCTCAATAGCTTAGATAATTACTGTGATAAAAACCTCTTACGCTTAAATTTAAAAAAATGTAACATTCTAACATTTACTAGGAAACTGAGGCCAATATTATTTGATTATAAATTGCAGAATACCTGTCTGATTAGAGTTTCCGAGATTAGAGATTTGGGTGTTTATTTAGACCAGAAGCTAACTTTTACCTATCATATGAATTATATAATAGCTAAAGCGTATCAAATGCTGGGATTTATTCTTAGATTGACTAAGGAATTTAAAAATAGCTTTACCTTAATTCTACTTTTCAATGCTTATGTTAGATCTATCTTGGAATATTGCTCTACAGTTTGGAACCCTTATTATAAAACGTATGTAAACAAAATAGAAAAAATTCAGTCAAAATTTTTGAAACATTTGCGATTTAGAGGTGGCCTTTCTGATAATACTGACAATAATAATATCTCGGGTATCATTCCGTTAAATATGCGTAGAAGTATAAGAGACCAAATATTTTTATACAAAATTGTTCATAACATTGTTGATTCTAAGAGTCTCTTTAATAATATACTTTTTAAATGTCCTCGCCTTAACTCGAGAAACCAAACTTTATTTTTTGTACCCCTTTGTAACTGTGACTATTCAAAGAATATGTTCTTGTTACGTGCATGTAAAAGTTATAACAAACATTGTACAGAATTAGATATATTTAACTCAAAAATTAGCGAATTTAAATTTAGTTTACGTCATATAATTAAATTATAGCCTTTCATCTTGTGCTTTCTGTTTTTGTTTTTATTTTTATTATAATATGTCATTTATTTGTATTAATTTTTAGTGGAAACTTGATTGATTTATGTTTTTCTTATATTTGTTTTTTTTTACTATTAAGTGTAATTATAATTGTTTGTTTCCCAAATAAATAAATAAATAAATAAATAAATACAATGAAAATGAAAAGTTGCAAAAAATAAGTAGTTAATCTTTTTCATATTTATATACATATATTTATATTAATAATCAAATGCAATTAAATTTATATATTCTTTATTAAATTTAATAAGCACTCTTTTTAATGTTCTTATTAAAACGCACTCCCGAAACAGAAGTCAAAAATATTACCAATAAACGTTTATTTATACATCTTAATTTTTTCAAGGTATCATGGATCAGGCATCGAGACATACATCTCTTGACCTCTGGAAGGATGACCTACACTTCAGACCAGAGGTTCATCAGTGTTCACAATCCTCACACTGAAGACTGGATACTAAAGGTGAAATACAAATAAGCTCAAAACATTTCGCTATAAAAAATACGAAATAGGCATAAAACAAATAATACCATAAAATTGTCTTCGCGATCTTTAACCAATTACTTTTGTAAGTTATATAAGAACTGCACTGCGGAATGAGGTAGCATCAGATATGTTGTACGAAGTTACGCCAACTCCTCAAATAAGCTAATACACGGTGTCCAACTTAGGCGAATATCGTGGTTCAGTCGTTTGCCAACATTAGGTTAAAGATTGTATAATAGAACTTGAAACTAACGCCACGAACCTTTACAAGTAAGCCAAACTATCTCCAACTTTACAACGGACCGTTCAAAATGGCGTCTTCCTCAGTTGAATTTCATTTTCCGTTTGTTCACGACTAATATTATTACTCGTTTGATGGTTTGCTGAAACTTTGACATCCATGATTTTGTTCGGTAATTGCATCCAGATTAATAATAGTTGTTATGTAATGTTTTAATTTTTTTATATATTTCGCTAAATAGCTATTTTAATAAATGCTACCATTTCAAAACCAAATACAAATGAAATTGTTTGTATGCCTTATGTTTCATTTAATTAAAAACAAATTTACATTCCTGGTTCAACAGTTTCAAAGCAGTTGTAATCTTCTTTAAACATATTTCGTAAAACTAAATGAATTTAATAAAATTATTACTAATAAGTAATTATTACGCTTCGCCTTTTTGGAACGATTCGATTCCACTCGAATAATTTTCACTGACAATGATAGACGTTTTCCTTTTGCTGATTTTGCAATTTTAAATAAATTATTATAATTTTAATTTAAAATAAGTGAAAAAATACTCCTTTCTATTTTCAATTTCTGTCATTTAAATTAACGCTGAATAATTCGAATCATTTATATATATTTTTTTACAAAATATTGAATACAAGTAGCTTTATCATAATTTTTCTGATTCTATTTTGATTTTGGAATATGTTGAATGAAAATGTATTTAGTTTTTATTTCTGATTTTATAATGTAACAACAGTACTGTTATGATTCTTTTTATTTTGTGTTTTGCGTCTATAAAATCATACTAGTCCCTGTCTCATAGATGTTAATGGCTGGTCACAAATTTCACTGCTTCACCAGCAGGTGGAGTCTTTTGGCTGTGACCCAGCTTCAGTATTTTACACATCGCATGCAAGCTAAATAATTCACTAACCAAATTCCAAGCCAATTTCTAGCTGACCGTTAATAAACGTAACATCTAAAGATAATATGTTAATTTGAGAATCTTATCAAAGTCGCAACACAGCGGTACTTAAAGTCCTCGACTATAACACCCAAGGGTGTGCACTAATTTAGCGATGTGAATGTGTGTGTATGCTGGGTCAAATCTCTCGATACATTGCATTTGATTCAAGTTTTCAAGATTAGACTTTGATGCTATTTGTACAAAAACTATTATACAAGACGTAATTACAGAAACATACAGCTTACAATCTATTTATTTAACTTTTTATGGTAATTTGCAACCAAATTTCAAGCCCATCCCAGCAGATCGAGTTAAAATATTCACATACTTCAATATTGTATTCATTTTAGTACTTGAATTAATATTTTTTTTGTTTAACGGTGTTTTTTTTAATATTATATTCTTGACTGTTCTAACAGTGTGTTATACTTATATTTGAGTGTTATAAATGTTTTTTTAATATTAAAGTGTTCCTTATACAAATCGTGAGTTTGATAATATCTACAGATAAGGTTTCCTCAACGGCGTGACTCCGGTATCTACGAGTGCCAAGTCGGCACCACCCCTCCCATCGGCCACAGAATGTACCTCTCTGTTGTCGGTAAATCCATTAATTTTATTTACACTAGATTTACATTTATTGTTTTCAGCAATTTGTAATATAAAATAAATTTCTTACGTTTTAATTAAATTTCAATACACATTATATTCATTGTTTTAGAATAAATTAAGAATATAAATTTAGAATAAGGCCATGTTTATTTAGGACGAAGGTATGTTTGCTGATATAACAAAACAATTGAATAAAATACAATAATTTATAAAACATACCATTTGCTACAAAAAAAAAAAGAAATAATATTTTTTTGAGGAAGTAAGATTTAAATAAATGCTGTCACAGCGGTTTCCCGGAAATAATCGCTGTAAACGACAAGGCTGCTTTTGTACGTTTTTAATATACCATCCATCCTGTTCTAAGCTCATGATAAAATAAATAAATGAATAAAAAAATAATAATAAATTAACAACAGCATTCATAAATGAATAATAAGTAGTATTTATAAAAAAATGCTTTTCTACAGAACCGCTGACAACGATTTTGGGGGGTCCAGAGTTGTTCATCAATATGGGCAGTACCATCAACTTGACGTGTGTCGTCCAACATTCGCCGGAACCGCCACCAGCGATACGCTGGACCCACAATGATGAGGTAATGAACCATTAACTATACCATTTCTGTTAGCATCAAGCATAAATTATTTAATTGTAGTATAGAAAATGAATGATAACAATTCTAGTATTATTTTTCGTTATTATAATTATATATATTTTTAAAACCGTTATATTCAAATATATATTCTGCTACATGATGATTCCATAAGCGCTGTGAAGTATCGTTTTAAACTTTTTAATAATATATAATCTTATCATTCCCCGTAATAGTAGCTTACATACTTTGCTCAATTGTGAAATATTTACGTAAACGCAATTCACGATAGCTCAGTTCATCAAATAATATTTATCACGAATACGTTATATAGAATCACATCAAAAATAACATCTATGAGTTCCGAAAACAGACCAACTTTCGCTTCTAATAACACAGATAAACGGAAAAGTTAACATCCTGACAAAGTTCGTTCATAAATTGGAGCAGATTATATTCGAGAATGGATGATATAAGAGATTGCCAAATAGATAGAACAAGAGCTGATTGGTTGATATTCGATAGAACACATCGATTAGAAACAAAATTTCTGAATTCCAATTCATGCAAGCAATGCTTAATTGTCTCCGAGATTTTGGTGAATAAATTTAAACGCTGCAGCTACTGCGCAATTATACAGAATTAACATCAGGAATAAATCTTTTATTGACGGAAATTCTTATGTTGGATTCGGACTCTTTAAATTGAAAAAAAAAAGTAATATTAGCAGCAAGTATATATTATCAGCAAAACTGTTACTTATATGACTATCTCGTTGGCTTAGTGGCTAACTGAAAAAGCCGCAGACTTGAGTTTCTGGGTTAAAGCCCTAGATCGGACCAATAAAAAAGTTATTCAACTTTTTTTTGAGAAATTCTTGATCTCTTAAAGATGGCACACACACACACACGCGCGCACACAAGGTGCTTAGACTTCTGTGACTCAGAAAGAAAATACTCTTTACTATAGAGTCAGATATCTCACTCCATCAGATTACGAGATTGAAGGAATAGAGAGATTACTTTTGGTTGCGTACATGATAGCGCACTATAATGTGTTCTGCATAGATGGCTAATCTCCCTAGAGAATTGCAGCCGTGGCCGAAATCGGTCAGGAGGGCGTCGTATAATAACAAATTTATGTGACCTTTCCTTATCTAATGCGTTACGCAATTAATATACGATTGAGGTCATCCGTTATACAAAGTAAGGAAAACCTAAGAAACACGTGAATAATTTAAGAAAAACATGCATAAATTAAATTTTACTTTATTTAAATTAACTTAAAACCTACTAACAATTCTAAATCGTTATTGTCTTCTTCTACGTCACTACGTCATTTCCAGTCACACAGGAATATAATATAAAAATGTATAATATGTTAGAAGTTCGTTGTACTTCAGTTTTAAATTCATGACACTTTGTAAAGTTTTGTTAAACTCATTCTACTAAGTGCATAATACAAAATGTATTCAAACAATATACGCATAAATCGTCTTAACTAAGTAGTATCGTTCTAGAAAAATCTTCCAACTTCGCAACTTTAACAGTAAGAGATTTGTCAAATGGCTCGCGTTCTCGTAAATCCGCTTACATCACATATAAGCCACCACACATACATCTGTTTGCATCGAATTACGCAATCAGAGATGCAGAACATTTGGCGAACACCCTCCAGGAAAGTTCCTCTGGATTTATTCACAAGAAACTCACGGCTTATTTGAATCCATGCCAAAATGAGTTGCAAGCAACCTCGCAATTGCGCTGCCAGAAAATAAAATAAAGCCCGAATCCATTGTTAGATCGAATCCAGCTCAAGCTTGCTCTGACGTATATTGACATGTCTCTCGGGCATGCCTTTATTCTAAAGATCTCATTCAAGGAAACTGTTTGTGACATCTGGCGATATTGCTTTGAAGAATTATTGAAACTATTTCTAAGCCAATTACAATGTTGACGGGGAAATTACTTGTAGATCTACATTTACATTACATTTATAATGTAAAGTTATTTTGACATGCATTGAATGATTTATGAGACCACTGCTTTTCACCAATTTCTGCTTTAATTCATCACGAAAAACCAATTCATACTTAAATTTGACATGTAAAGCGTTAATTTTATGTACGAATTTTGTGTGCGCGTTTTAGTTTTTACGGTAAAATTCAATGTAGAATACGAAATTATTAATAATTTATTTTTTATTTACATTTTATCACAGCCTGCCACAGTCTCAAAGGTACCATTGGAAATCACTGTTCGGTTTTTATACTTACCATAGAAACTGAATGGTACACGTATTTGGGACACATCACAATTGTCGACATTACTCTTTAAATTTTCAGATTAATTCCTGTTTATTAGTTTTTTTCTGTTAGGTATTTTATCTTTATCTTTTAATAGTAAAATATACCTTTATGTTTCTAAGTTATTGTGTTGCGGTGCGTTCAGATAAACTCTTTATTATTCTTATTTTCTTCTTAGAAATGAATTCTTAGAATTTTTTTAATTATTGGTATATTGCTTTTCTTACTACGCAAAGGTGTTAAATAAAATGTATTCGTCTTAATATCAGTTTATATAACAATATGAAAGACATTAAGTTATAGTTAGTTGTTTTTATTTTACGTTCGACATCGTTAAAGTTCCTTGCAGGTAATAGATTATGAAAAGCATTATTCTTCTCAGCAGAGTACAATTTGAACGAAAATTGATGAGAAAATGAGAGCGTCATTTGCATCTTTTCTCGAGTTTCTGATATCAAAAAATACTCAACAGGCTTGTTATTTAATCTTTTGAAAAACACTACTTCCTGCGAATTTTCTCGCATGCTATTTCAACTAATTAAGTATGTCAAGTATATTTACGTTAAATTTTACAAGGTATCGACTTTATAATTCACCATTAAAGTAGCCCAATGGCAAAATCAGGTCTTCTTATTTCTTCATGTCTTGTGCAAGGTGTGGAATATCTTTCCGGCAACTATGTATTCTGAGTCGAGTCCGGGTATCTTCAAGGCAAGAATGCATAAACATTTAGACTAGCGCGTTCCATCTTAGACTGCATCTGTCCTTAATACCCATTACTATTGTGGTCAAGCTAACACATTATAATATGTATATATTATATATGTATATATTTTTATATTTAATATTAAGTGTCGTATTTGAAGGAATATGTAATATTTGGATTATTTTCAAAACTAAATGTAATTCAGTTCTTTTGATAAGGATTTAAACTGTTGTATTTTGTTAAGTGTATTTAGGCATTCTTCTAATAAAATGGTCGTATAGAAATCTACAATTATAAGATATTTACAGGAAATCAACTATGACTCTCCCCGCGGTGGCGTGTCGGTGATCACCGAAAAAGGGGAAATGACTACATCCCATCTTCTGGTGCAGAAGGCGAGAACACCTGACTCCGGTCGGTATACCTGTGCACCAGCCAATGCTAACCCGAGATCCGTGCTCGTTCATGTATTAAGTGGTAAGTTAAATGTTATTAAAATAAAATAACCTGTTAATTAAGATTCTAATTGGTCTACCTTTTATTTGATTAAAATTATGTGATTGTTAACATAAACAAATGATTAATGCTTTGCAAATAACAAAGACTTTGAAGTACGTACATTTGTTACTAGGATATAATACAGTAAGATTACGAATTACGTATAAAGTATTTGTAAAAACATGTAAAAAATTACACTTGATCTTAATTTGAAAATATACTCGTTATCCATGGAAATACATTGCCAAAATCCTTCTGAAAGAGAACATGTTATAAATGACAAGATAACAAAGGAATATAATTGAATACATACGATTGCCATAACCTTCTTTTACGATTCGTGGGCAAGTTCTTATCACTGGATCATGTCCAAAAATTGCAGAGAGATATCCAAAAATGTTGCCAAATTTTCTTGAATTACAGTGTACTCATAAAGATCATTTACGATTGTGTTATTACACAAAAAGAATCAGATAATATATATTATTCTATACCAGTTTCCATGTGTTTTTATATAACTTGTTTAAATATAAATTTAACAGGAAATTGATTTGACATTTGATGTGTGAAGATATGACCAACTTATAATGATTATCGTGGAAATGATTCGTTTTATTTGCGGTGCGTATCATTTTCATCATGTGGTAAATTAGATTACATTAGACATAATAATATACAATTCGATGACCCATAAGCAAAACGAATTATTTTTCAATATGGTAAAATTGACTTTACTCGTATATAATATTATTAGTTTTAAGACACAACTTATATTGATGTAATATTAATTTGATAACTATTTAATGTCACGTTTATATTTTTCCTGTAATTATTTTAACCAGATTATTCTGATATCTCAACCCAAACAGGAGAGCATCCGGCAGCGATGCAGCATGGAGGTCAACTACGCCTTCAATATCCTCTGTCAGCAGCTCTGCTCAGCGCCATCGTCACCCTAATGGGTTGCTAGTATAATTTGAGAAATGGTTTTATGCAATAATATGCCAAGAAACATAACAAATAGAACGAGTTATTTTGTAGCGTTATTTAAATAAATAAAATATATAAATGGTTCAAATGTACACAGTTGACGACTATATAAGAAATGTATATAAAAATGCATTTATTGTCAGATTATTGCATAATACGACTTCATTTGTTTTTATATACGATAGTATACTTTGTGAACCAATTTGGAATATAAGTATATATGTATTAATATTTCGATCAATAAATAATCATTTTATTGAAAAATTGTAATTGTAACTTGTTATATAATATTTCTTATTAAACAGGTACATTTCAATATTCTTCATTTATGCTAGTTTCATAATTATTGTAATGTTTTTTTTAGAAATGTAAATGGAATACATTAGCATATTCGAAATCTATCTCGTTTGCATTGTTCAACTCCCAAATGCTATTGAAGATATTATATAAAACAGCCTAGCGGTACATTGAGCTGAATAAAAAGAAATTAAATCTGATAATATTCTACTTACAAAATAAAATATGTTCAGCCGTATATATTCAAAGTCATATTGGTATAAATTCCATCACAGTGTCATTAAGCAATTTTAATGATACAGATGAATGATGAATTAACGTGATGAGATGTTAATTTCATTATAATATTATCCAAATTTTTTCATTAATAAAAGAAATAAGTAACTAATGATATATTGAATACAGAAGTTCGTTCGCCCGTTTGTCCTTATTTTAAGCAACGAAGCGACGGATCCTTGTGACATTTTGCACAGGGATTTCTTAAGAGCTAGTACTTGTAATTGGAATAATTTAGCAGGTAAAATTAATGGACATAAACAAACGTGAAGTTATAAATATATATATATTTCAATTGAAAACCTTTAAGTTCATTTTCATCTTTTGATTGACAATTTATAATTAATAGAATATAGCCGCAAAGCAAGGGTTCGTAAATTGATCCATCGGTTTTCGAATTTCATTCGAGAGAAAACCATGAATATTTATGTAAAATGAATCGAGAATAAAATCTGTAAACAGAATAAATGTAAATCTCTTGATACAGTACGTTTCAATGTGATTTGCACAAAGAAATGTTGAATCGACCTCAATTTTCGGAGTACACTTTCAAACTCGACAAAAAATAAAATGTTTAAATGCAAAAACCAACAAAATTTAAATAACGTATGAAAATACGTTTTGTATTATTTAAATAATGAAAATGTTTCGAATTCAATTTCAAATTTCGAATGAATTGACTAAAATGTAACATAAGAGCATCAGCTTAAATTATTGTTCTCGACTAAAATCATCACACATTGATATTCATATTTTCAAACAAATATATCAAACGAAAAACTTTGAATAAAAAATAGCGATTCGCGAACTATAAATAATAACACAAGACGCAATAAAAATCGAAACGAAATGTCTTTTTATTTCAAGACATTAAAGTCGATAACGCTCTGGCAGCGACGAACATTTGACCTTTCCAAGAAATGGGAATACATAAAACATCGACTCTTGAATACTTGGAAATCTGGCCTCAGGGCCTTGACACGGAAAAAAGAGGGTATCTCGGCCGTCTTTTTAACGAGTGCTTCTCGATTGTCATTTGCAATCCTGCTCCGCATAGCTTCCTACTTGATTCTAATATCTTCACATATGAAGTAGTTATTATGACATTAAACAACGTACATTGTTTTCTTTTGCAATTATTCGTTCTGAATTTAAATTATTTATTTTTTTCATTTTAATTATTTTTTTAATTATTACAATATTTCCACGTTACGATGTTAGACTGAGCATTAAATATAAAGTAAGTAATGACACTGGCAAGTCCCTGGCGTAATTTTACTAATGCAGGAATTTAGTATGCACATCAGTAAATCCTTAGACTAATACAATTTCATTATGACAATTAATATATCAATCTAATGTAGCGATAATAGAGTTATATTATTAACTATTTGGCGAAACGCCAATATCATTCATCAATGATGAAGATTTTGGTTTGATTCTTGAATATAAATTTAAGGATATAAGGAACTCAGGTGTTCGTCTGTATCTCACCAAAACAATTCCGAGATTAAGACAATCTTAAATATCTGATTAAATTTATTCTAATACAATTTGGTATTGGGTATCCAATAAAGGTTCGGATGGCAAACTTACAATAAAAATTGAACACCTGCCAAATCTTGATAAAAGCAATAACCAGACCGTGGCAAAATGACGGAAAATGGTAGAAGGAAGTGATACTAGCAACAACAGTTGCTTTAAAAAATTGAAAAACCCAAAATAAATGTACAACTAAAAGTTAAAATGATTTTTTATACGATCGATTTATCGATTTGTTTATTCTTAAATTAAATGTTTTTCATTATTAGAAATAAGCATTTCCTTGATTTTAACAAAAATGAAATTTAACCCAAGATTAATTTCTAGTCGTAAAAGTATATAAATAAATAGCAAGCGTAATAATTTACCAGGTAAAGTGACAAGATCCGAAAGCTTCTATATTAGCAACTTCATCCTTCAAGGTACATAATAGGATAGCCGTAGTCTACTTCAAATTACATGAAACATTTTACAGCATACAAAATTGAACCTTAAAACAAGGAATTAAAGTTCAATATTAATCATAAAATCAGTACAGTAAGAGAGGTGTTTCAGGAAATGTAATGTCTGCAGCTCGAAGCAATGCTACTGGATACTTTGACTTTAAGAGTTATTAGTAAACATATTAAGGTTGCATTGTAGCAGGTCATATTTTTCATTCGTATATTAAATTTAATCTCATTTTGATTTGCTTAGAAACAACTGTTTAATCAAACTGTTGACAATAGAATGAAAAATTTAAACATTTATGAGATATCAATTTTAGTCATTACATACACTAAGAGAACCTAACTCTTATGTTCTATAATTTCAACTTTTGAAATAGGCTAGATTTTTTTATGCAATAAAACGAAGGTAATTTTTAAAAACTTTAAATTGAGTTAAGATGAAATATTAACATATCTTTTTTTACTTAAATTTCTTTCTGTAATCATTAATCGATCAATTAATTTCTTTACAAGTATCACATACAGGCGTCACAAAAATGTTAAAAGTACAATTACTTAATACTTAAAATCTTATTGTAACATTATGTAAAGATAAGTTAAATGGCAATGCTTAGAACCTTTAGTATAACGCTTTTTAAAATCTTTGTCATTATTTCATTAAATTTTCAGAGTAATAAGCGATTCTTATTTATGTTTAATATGATGGCATGAATAAAACAGTCATGATCGTCATTTCTGTTTTAATTTTAATAAATAGAGAAATATTAGAATTTAAATAATATTGTAAATATTAATCTTGTAATGGAGCGTTAACGTTACTTTAAACATTGAATCGACAGATTGAATCACAAACTTGACAAAAGTGGATCATTATTTTAATTGTGATTTTTTTTTAAACTAAGTTCTAAATTCGAATTTGATATTGAGAGAAAATTTGACGAGATTATAAATTATTCGATTTATCAAGATAGTTTTGCGTACCTTTTTTTGGAAAGTTTTGCCGATTGTTTGGTCTGCGTCCATTTGGGATTAAGATATTTGGCGGAATCACGAAAATTGACACGTCCTTTTAGGCAAATTGTAAGGGTTTGGTAAATGGCGGACTCAGGCTAAGTCGCTAGCCCTTTTCGTTGAAGTTTCGTAAGGGTTCGAGATATATTTTAGTGGATCTAGAATCGAATCGAAAGGAGGCCATGTTTTTTATAGCTCTTACGTTTATTGAGGCTATGTCTTAACTTAACTTTTATATATTAAATGAAGCATTTACTTTAATACTATCGATATATTCATTAGTATTTTGCTGAAACAAATTAATACATATAGCTTAAAAAGTCACATGTATTGATTTTTTTTCTATAAGCTTTCTATATGGTTTTTGCCAAGCAAAGTCCAATGTAAACCATGATTAGTACAATCAAAATGAATGTATGTGGTCTTATGAAATTAGATTAAATCTGATATCAGTTTGTCGATTCAAAAAATCATTTAAGGCATTTATGAAAAATTAACCGTTAGAATATAGATAATTTTAAAGTAATAATTATTTACTATGCTATAAATCGATAGATGTAATTTGTAATTAAATTAATAAGGTTAAGATTGTAATTATGTGGACGATTTGTTTTTAATTAAATTCCGACGAAACCATGTGGTTGTGTAAATATGTAGCTTAAGATGTTATTTAAGAAAATAAACTTATTGATCGTGAATAGTTCTTGTTTTATTTGTCTATAATTCTATTTTAATTCAGCTCGTCATACGTTGCTAATTTTTTTTTTTTTTTAGTTTTTATATTTGAAAAATGCATATATATATAATATTGTCTCTGGAAAGCTGCATATCTCTAGGTTTTTGGTTCAAATTTATAAAAACATTTGTGCTTAATATATGAAATGATCGAGTCTCGTTTAATGGAAACCTTCAAATCAATCTTAGAAAAAAAGACAAAATCGCTGATTTATGAAGTGACTAGTGACCTGAATTCTATATATTTATACACTATACACATTGATAACATAACACTTACATTTTAAATCAATCGATTGTCATAATTTTCATAATATACAACCATGTATTATTTTATGAATTATCAAGATATATCAAAATCCGAGTGTGAGGTTTTGCAGACGAAAAGTTATACAGTTCGTGTAATCTCATAGTTTATTATTCAAACTAAGCTATATTAGTTCAGCACTCGGGGCCAGTTAGCTTGCTTTAATGACGTGATTCAGTAAACGTATAGCAGAAGTTTTAACGTATTATGAAAGTAAATTATTAACTAATGTGTAATTTAACAAAGAGTTCACTATTTATTTTTATACTATGAAGGATTAAATAAAATTAAAGGTTATTTTAAAAACCTTTTTTTTTATATATACCGGGAACGTAAGTGACTCCACTCCACCTGATGGTAAGTGGTAGTGGAGTCCAAACGTGACGACGGCTAGTACAGTCGAGAATGTTCTGCACTAGCCGCCCCCGTCTTGCCGGCCCGCAAGATGCCTTTTCACGCCTCGTTTGAAGGAATATTAATTATTATATAAATATAAATTTCTTATATGAGTTAACTAAGTATTTCTAGTAATTCATAAACAATACAAAAATATTAAACCTACCCTCTTGAGACTAGATAACTGGATGATTAATGTTATTGTTGTTATATTTAGTTGGTGGGACTTTGTGCAAGCTGGAGTACCACTCATCAGATATTCTGCCACAAAACAGAAATTCTTAGTAATGTTGTGTTCCGGTTTGAAGGGTGACTAAGCTAGTGTAACTACAGGCACAAGGGACTTAACATCTTTGTTCTTAAAGTCAAAGTAAAAAATCTTTATTTAATAAAAGCCTTACACTTATAGATTGTCATAAATCTACCACCAGTTCGGAAATAAACACCTCAGATCTGAGAAGAATCGGCGAAAGAAAGCGGCGGCGTTTTTTTTTTTATATATCTCATATTTTACAATTATAGGCAATTTGCACAATAGCAGAATAATATATTTTTTTTATTTTAAATAACCTGGCGATTATTTCATTCCCAAGGCGTGCAATCATCTAAAAAGTCATTGGTTGTGTAATATTCTTTAGTACACAAGTGTTCCATGATGATTCTTTTAAATTTCACAATTGAATATTTTTGAACGTTTTCTGTTATCCTGTTGTAAAAGCGTATACATTGTCCTATAAAAGACTAACTCTGTGTAATCTGGTAAAAGTGGTTGTAGGCGTAAAAGGTAAAGGTTTCTTAAGGTTGGGGCACATTGATGATGTAAGCAACTTCTATGAGCGGTGGTAGCTATTTATTAAACACCATCAGGTAGGCCATCCGTCTATGTAAAAGAAAAAATTATGTTCTATCTATTTATTATTTTGACGCCGCGGATGTTGGAAAAAAATTGAAAACTATGTTTTTCAATCTCAACGCTCTGTCTGTCACTTCCCACGGGACTAACTCTGTATGTGATAGACGTCTTCTTTTCCAATGAGAAATAGAAGGAGGACAATATCATAATTAAATATAAAACATGTATTTACATTAGCCTTAAATAAATACAAATAAAAATTAAAAACAGTTACTGTACAAATCGTGACCGCGTGGAATGGCAAGAATCACCTTTGATTCGCAATTCCGATTCTGTGGGCGATAAATGAACCGGCCCTCCTGTCACCAGTAGAGGCAATCAGACGAAGTGTAATATTTTTGATGAAAGTTTTTGCACTATAGTCATATATACATGTCGCGGATTCAAACGGATTGCCATTTTAATGGCCGCCATTGTCGTCCAATATGTTGATTTTATTAAATCAGTCAGTGCGCACGTCCGGCTCTGGCGCTGTCCTGAGAGCAAGAGACCAAAGGAGTCGCTAGACAAACGATCACACGCGCTACTGACAGATACACCATTATATTTTATATTTCGATTATTCGGCTGTACAATAAAATAGGTAGCCGTCTTATATTTTCACAACTTGACGTCTGACAACCGGCCAGTACGTCCTATTCTAATAAGTATAGTCGTATATCCGCTTAAATTTATTATCTCTGACATACATATATAATAATTGTTACTTGTTAATAAAATATGTATTTTTATATTATTACGGTGACATAGTAACGAAGTATGTTTTAGTATTTAAAGGGTATGATGACCTAAAGGAGCGTGTTTTCAGTCAGGGCATGCGATATAATTTACCTCTAATCTTTGAATAGCATAAATACCTAATGGCTTAGTAAAAATCACAAAATAAGTGTATCGAGTTACCTATTAAGCTATAAAAACTTGTATACATGCTAATTATAATGAGCAAACTAAAATATATAACTAAAGGCTATGATATAACGAGCGTTCGCGAAGCGCAGGTACGCTTTTGTGGGCGCGCTTTTTAGTACTAACATTCGCTGTTTCAATGGAAAATGTTTATTATTCAAATCAGTACTAATTTCAATTGGGTTTATATTGAACAATAAATTAAGAGAACATACATTGTAAGTTTTTACTTTTAGTGCTTTCTCTATTAGATATTTTATATTAAATAATTAATTAATTAACTTTTTAATTAACTTAATGTAATAATCATTATTCTACGAGCTCGTCTTCAATTTCATATGTTC
Organism: Nymphalis urticae; assembly: GCA_905147175.2. Lineage (NCBI taxonomy): Eukaryota > Metazoa > Arthropoda > Insecta > Lepidoptera > Nymphalidae > Nymphalis > Nymphalis urticae. The sequence goes on from LR990001.1 coordinate 10,749,894, forward strand.
ACAGTTCTTTTAATATTTCAACTCCAAATATTCATAACCCTATTCCAAACTTGGGTTGAGCTTAAAATTATATATAGAATCCAACGAGCAACGTAAACTTTAAAAATATATATGCTAATGATATGCATATCATCATCATCAACAGCCAATCATTGTCCACTGCTGAACATAGGCCTCCCCCAAGGTGTGCCAAAGCTCCCGGTCCTCCGCCTTCCGCATCCAGTCGGTGCCCGCCACCTTCTTAAGGTCATCGGTTTTTTTTTTTCAAAAAAAATGCATATTCTTCCTAAATTCGGAATTCACGAAATTGTAAATCAGTATTTATATTTTTTGGATTTTCTTATTTGTAGTAACTACATTGCTTTTCTATATATATTTTAATAGTAAATATATGTACATATATAGATAATAGCATACGTAATTTCATCATTCGAGAATATAGCTGAAAGTATGATAATGTACGCAGCATGCATTTCACAATTTGCAAATTTTTCTGTAACTGGATCATCACGCATAGCACAATATTGGTAATTTGTGTCATTGAACTTTATAATATATCAAATTACTTCATAGGATTTCATCTTTAATTGAAAATGAAGATAAAATTGTATTGCTTCAAAATAAAGCAATATAGTAATAATACAAAAACTCTTTGGTACTCAAAACTTATTTATTCAAACAGACTTTGACTTTGAATTTTCAAATTGACTTTCATGTAGCAGACCTACTCATAGCCTTTAGTGTTCATCTTAAGTTGTCAGCCAACCTGAAGAGTTAAGCCAGAATTTTAGCCCATTATCTTAGAAATTATTATTTTTGTGATATTAGTGTTTTATTAAATAAATTGAACATTATTATTAGTATATTTTTTTTGTATGAAAACATCATACTAATAATATATACTAATATTGGATAAAATTTCCAGCTATCTAAGTCATCGTTCGTTTAATGTGTGTTCGTCATTGTGTTTTTAACAATAGAAAAAGGAATTGGCAACTTTTATAGCCAATTGCCGGCCTGATACCGACCGTCCTTGAAATACTTTTGGTGGTGGTCGCTACTATATTGGAACTTAAGGCTATGTAGTTAGATTAATTGGTATGCTCACGAGTTATTCCATTAGTTGATATTCACGACAATCACAGTTTGTGACGGTATCACTACTATAATGTCTATTGACAATCATAGACAATTATTGTTAATATCAAGACAATTACAATAAATATTATTTTCATGAAAATATTCTATTTTGTATCATATAAGTGAAAACGATTCCATGTTTCCGAGATTTTTTTCAAGTCACGTAATGATATCGTAGGTACACGCTTTGCCACTCACCTAAGGCGATGAATGATTTGCAGAAATTTGGCTTAGGCGATAAATCGTGATTGCTTTAACCAAATACGATTACTGATACTTCAACATTAATAGGCGGTTGCTTCGTTAGATATTACAAAGAATCGCGAATTTGCGAATATCATCATGCTGTGTTTGAAAACATTGTTATTTATTTATGAAGTTTTACCAAAAGTTGTATATACCGAATATAACACTTAATACATAGAATAGCATAACAACTAATTAAAGGTAAATTAAAGGTGTAAATATCGCTTGTAATTAAACATAAAAATAAGAAAGTAGCTACAGCAAAATCATGTATCACTAAATATAGATAAACTAAAACTTAATTGAGGCGAGATGGCCCAGTGGTAAGAACGCGTGAATCTTAACTGATGATCGTGGGTTCAAACCCGGGCAAGCACCAACGAATTTACATGTTCTTAATTTGAGATTATAATTCATCTCGTGCTTTACGGTGAAGGAAAACATCGTGAGGAAACCTGCATGAGTCTAATTTCACTGAAATTCTGCCACATGTGTATTCCAACAACCCGCATTGGAGCAGCGTGGTGGAATAAGCTCAAACCTTCTCCTCAAAAAGGGAGAAGAGGCCTTTAGCCCAGCAGTGGGACATTTACAGGCTGTTACGGAAAACTTAATTACAACAATAGAATAATTATCCGCTAAGATCTGGCATACCCTCCGTCTTCCGTTTTACTCACCACCTACAAGTCCTTCGAGTTACAAGTCGTCTGGGTACCTTCAAGTCTAGAGTGAATAGGCATCTTCTAGGCAAGCGCGCCCCATCTTAGACTGTATCATCACTTTCCATAGGGTGTGATAACAGTCAAGCGTTATATAGCTAGGCTTGCTTATATATTTAAAAATATATATACGTGAGACAAGAAATCTAATTATTTTATGTGATATTATTTATTTAATTAGATACGTCAGATTCTTCCGTTCCGATTACTTCCGTTTTCGTATTTGTTAAATATTGAATTATTCCCCCATTTATAGCTCGCCTGTTTAGGTACCACCCACTTATTACATAATTACATATTTTTCCGTCAAACAGCAATACTTAGTATTATTGTATTCCGGTTGGAAGGGTGAGTGTACCAGTGTAATTACAGGCACAAGGGACATAACATATTTTATATTCCCAAGGTTGATTGCACATTGTCTATTGGTTAGATTTATTGGATTGGATAATATTACTTATTGTATCTATGTCTATGGTGACCACCCACCGTCAGATGACCATTTGCACGTCCACCTACATATATTCCTGTTATGTTATATTTTAATTTAATATAATTTAATTTTACTTATTTTCCTTGTTTATTTAGTTATCAATGAGTAAGCCTTATATTCTTAAGAAAAACATTTGAAACTTATTACACCACCCTACTCCAATGAAAACTGCTATACAGTATTATATTAGAATTAATTTCATTATATTATTATTTTTTCTTTTTTCCTAATATATATTCACAAATAAATGTAATATGTGGCTGAATTTCATAAAACACATGCAGTTCATGATGTTTATCTTCAGAAATCACGAGATAAACTAAGAATAGAAATTATGCACTAGATAACTCAATGTTATTTACCCATACAATATTTATCATCTTTATCATCATCTCAGCCAAAAGTCGTCCACTGCTAGGCAAAAGCTTCCCTCAAGGATTTCAACGTTGACGGGTCTTTCGCTGCCTGCATCCAACGGCTACCAGCGACTCTTTCTATGTCGTTGGTCCACCTTGTAGGGGGCCTGCCCACGCCGCGTCTTCACTCACACAATAGAATATTAAATATTGCTTATATTTTGTTGTCTATTTTCAGCATATACTATGCAAATTATAGGTCATGTTGGCAGCATATGCGTGTCTGACATCAACCACAAGCAGAGCCAAGCAACCTCATCATCGAAAATTATGACGATATTTTTTACATTATATTATTTTCTTGTCTGGTGAATTAAAATCTTTATTATTACTCGTTGTTTTAAAATATTAATTTTAATATTATTGTTTAAATCCAACTCCATACTAATGCATTGACAGATTTTTGTTGCAGGAAAATACAAAACAATTATATTGTTATAATTTAGAAGATTTCGTAACCATGGTGATAAGGGTCGGGTCAAAACCACTAATCGTTCGCATTAAAGAGCTAATACCTTTAGGAATGGCGTCGTGGCTGGAATAAATGTCTCTGGTGGCAAATTTGGTTACAAATTCAAGTGAAATGTATTCTAACAGCCTATTAACCTATTCTGACTTTGTAATATTCCCTAGAGTCAGTTATTTGGTCAGCAAGCTAATTATAAACTTTTGACTTTAATTATATTTAATTTAGTAACTTTAATTAATTATAAGGAAAATCGTATATATCCGATGAAATTCATATCAGCAAATCCACCAACCCTTAATGAAACAACGTGATAGAATAGGCTCCAAAATTTTCTACTTATGAATAGAAGACACCCAGAATTGGAACAGGTAACGTGAAATGTCTCATCTCTTATCTACACGAAAGATGCTAAAACTTTTTTTAAAGATCGTAGATGCGACAATTGACTATCAGCTACTATTGGTGGTAGGGCTTTGTGCAAGTCCATCTGGATAAGTAGCACATGACATATTCAACCGCCAAACAGCAGTACTTAGTATTACGATGACTATGACTGTCAATAAGCAAGTGTAATGCTTTAATATGAAATAGATCATTTTTTGTTTTTGATTTTAATTATTACTTACAGTTTGAATCGTTTTGAAGTCAATTGTGACAGTGTTTTCCAGATATATGAACCAGTTAACCGTAATACATGGTGCTACAGTATTAATTGACTTTAAAGAACAATAAATAATAAATATCAGATCAACAGATTAACTTATCAACATCATATGTATACAAGCTTTACTTGCTTATGAAATGTATAATGAATTAAATTGTACAAAGCGGATACAAATTCTGTTTTTTTTTTAAACTGCCCAATAAATAATCCTATTTTTAAATCTTACTAATTTAACAGCAATCGATTTTTTGTTCCGAATTACTGTAACTATGTCCAATCTCAAAAGATTGCTATCGGTGCAGTAAATATTAGAGCATTACACATTACATTAGTATACGTACATTAGTATACGTGGAAACAGAAGTGCTTGCTCTATTTAATTCACTGTCTTACTTAGTCATAGTCCAGTCAGATCGAATAGATCAGGCGAAGAACCAACAGCTTAATATATTTTACATTGATAAAGTTTCATTCCTGTGTTTACTTTCCAACTCCTGGAATTTGATCCAAGGACTTCAAAACATATAGTTTAAGTTTAATAAGTTAATAATAATAATAACAAGTTAATAACAATAATAATAGTAAATATTTACAGCTATACCAATAACAATATTGTTATAATAAACACTAAAATTTCATCGACTAAACTAGCTGTCGAAAGCTTTAGTGTAATAGTCAAAAATTAGAATGGCATTCGATTCTTTTATTTTATTATTAATCTTCATTCATTTCAAAATTCACTTCCAGTTTGACGCGATTTGCGCGAAGAATAAAATCATTTTGACGTTAAACGTTAGAACACAAATCAAAAAGCATTATTTAACCTTACTCAGCCAAAGGAAACCCTTAAATGGCTGAATGTTGAAGCGTATCATTTTGATTTGAGCCCTTCACCCTTGTGAGCTATTGATTCCATTCGTTAGTAGGGTAACCAAACTATACTTCTCATAAATATAACTAGTATTGTTGGTATTTTTTTATTAAAAACGAGTTTTCATTTGACAGATTTCAATTGTACAAATAGTTAGTTGTTCAAATTTAAGCAATACACCAAGTTCCCCAAATTTTTATTTACAGTCAAATTATATGTTATTTATGTGTATGTATGTATGTGATAGTTTCTTTTTCCTTAAAATTGGGAATATTTTTTTTTTTTTGACTGTCACTCATAAATATTTATTATTTTATATAAAAATATGTAAAATAATTACAATTTTAAACTAACCGGTTAAAAAACATATTTCAGACTACAAATATTTCTCGAATATCAAAGAAATACATCGAAATATCATATAAACATTTTCACTAAAAAGATGTAAATCAGATTGTCAAATTAGAAAACAGATGCATTGTCAAATACGAAAATTTCAGAATCAGAAATATTTTATTATTTAATATTTTATTATTTAATACGAAGCTGATAATGTAGAGTCTCAAGAGTGACGATGTCTATTTTTTTTGGATCATTAGTGAAATAATGTATATCAGTGAAATCACAGTGATACAATTTGTTCTTTAAAAAGAAAATAATAGACTCAAACTTTGGTGCATGCGTTTCTGTATTATATATCCTACTAAAATAATTTATATCTCTATTTTTTTTTAATTCTGTTCTTCTATGTCTAAGTTATTGTTTTAGTGATTGTAATATTGATGTTTCTTAAAATAAGTATTCTATTTTATTTTATTTTTCATGTTTTCATCCGACACGTCGTCTAATAGTAACTGTGTATGCCCCATTTGCATCGATGGAAAACTTTACAAGGGACAACGTGGCCTATCAATCCATAGCAGTCGACAGCATACCAAATATTATTTTAAAACCAGATGAGAAACTAAGGTCAGCAAATCATTTTAATCTTAAGACAGAGAATAACGAGACATTAAGCAATACACCAATATGGAAAAGACTCGCACTTCTTAAACACGGGGTCAAGTTGGTAAAACATAACCCGAGAGGAGCTCGAGCGTCAGTGGCTCGTTGTTTCACAGAGTGTGTGTCCAAAGTTTCATCAGAAAATACAACTAAAGCGGGGGAAGAATTTCTCAAGTTTTCATATAGAGTACTAAATATAGAAAATCGAAACAAAGACATCTCTCTAACATCAAAAATTAAAGAAAATACAAAATATAATAATTTAACGAATCTTAAATATATTTATAATACGACAAATCCCTCTGCATATCACACCAAACTTATTGAGCATAAAGTAAGTGATGGAAATGTCAGAGGCACTTCAAACCTTTTATTTTCCGATGATATTTTGGCAAAAAATACTCTTGAGACGCTAAAAGCCCTGCTAGAGCTATGTTTAAAGAAAGACAAAAAGAAATTCCAGAAATATTCGACTATATGTGGCAATGTTATGGTTCTCCCACAAAAATATTGTTTGGCGAGCACGAAATTAATTCATCAGTAGGTTGTCAGCAAGGTGGCAACTTGGCCCCGCCAAATTTAGTTTGGTTATACATCCAATAATTTCATTATTAAATTCTAAATTTAATTTATGGTACCTCGATGATGGCTCTTTGGGAGGAGATGTAACAACAGTCATTAGCAATTTAAAAATCATATTAAAAAAATTTGAAAGCATAGGGCTTAATTTAAATTGCAGTAAATGCGAAGTATATTTTTCAGAACCTATTTCTCTTACACAAGAAAAGAAAAACAAAATTTTAAGTGATTTAAACCTTTTAATCCCAAATAATATTACGGTCCCTAAGCATTCTTTAACTTTACTAGGCGCTCCAATATTTGATGATGCATTTCTTCCCTTAATAAATTCAAAATTAGAAAAGTTTAACCTCATTTCGAAGCGTTTATTAGACATTAAGCCACACATAGCCATTTTCATTCTTCGGACATGTTTATTTGCCCCAAAGTTTATGTATTTATTACGCAGCAGCCCCTTTTGGAAATTTCCTTCTATTACAGCCGCTATTGATGCCTTGCTTAAAGACACCGTAGCCAAAATTTACAATTCGATACACGTTCTTGGACACAAGCAACTCTTCCAATCAAATATGGTGGCTTAGGTATACGGTCTACGTCATCTTTGGCGCTCCCAGCTTTCTTGGCCTCTGCTAATAGTTCTATCACTCTCGTCAGTCGGATATTTAGCTTTCCAAGTTCGACTGATGTTGTAGTGAAGGATCTTGCTGAGGCTAAGACAGCTTGGAGTGTTTCTTGCCCTGATGAAGTATTTCCCTCAGATATGGCTTATCAGAAGCACTGAGATTCACCCCGTATTAACCTTACACACAATTTGCACCTGTCCCAGTGTACTTCAGGTACAGATCGTGCAAGACTGTTCTGAAAGAGAGTCAGGCCACTGGCTTCAGGATCTCCCTTCTAAAAATCTAGGGACATTACTTGATCAGGCAACGATACGCATCAACGTATTCCTTCGCTTGGGTTTAAAGGTGTGCGAGCCTCACAAATGTCCAGGTGGTACCCAGGTGGATTATTTCGGACGCCACGGGCTTAGCTGCCGCAAAAGCGCTGGCCGTGCATGTCGCCATGGGTCTCTTAATGACATACTTCGTCGGGCTTTTGCCACAGCATCGATTCCTGCTACATTGGAACCGAATGGTTTATGCAAAGATGATGGCAAGAGACCCGATGGAGCTACATTGGTGCCATGGTCGATGGGACGTGTTCTTGTGTGGGACGCAACTTGCGTAGATACGCTGGCAGTATCTCATATCAAGAATACGTCTCGTAAAGTCAGTGCAGCCGCTGAAACTGCTCAAATACTCAAGCGCTGCAAATATTTACTTTTATCCAACGAATATGAATTTGCCATGGTCCATGGTCGTCCGATACAAAAAGAATCAAAAGACATTTCTAAGAAACTGGTCCACACTTCTGGTGACCCAAGAGCTGGCGCTTATGTAGCCATAGGCTGAGTCTAGCGGTGCAGAGAGGCAATAGTGCCAGCGTCTTGGCAATGCCACAGGACAACCTTTTAGACGGCGTGTTCTTTCTTTAAATTTGTATATGTATTTTGTTCTTTTTATTTTAATTTTGTATTTTATAAAAATATCTGTACATATTAGAGTCATAATTGTTAACTACCTTTATACAAAATGTTTATTCTTTCCAAAAGATATTAATTATATTTAAGGTCGTTTTTATTATAATAAAAAAGAGCGTCCAATGGAAACTTCTTAAGTGTATGTGGACGGGCCAAGAATAAAGGTAAGTAGGTATGTCAATAATTTCATAAACAACAAACGTTAATTTTAAGAAGTTACGTGTACAAATAATAGATAAGCTAACAATAAACTGATCTAAACTGATCGAACCAATAAAGTAACGCATCGCGAAGTTTAAGAATTGTCATTTTAACACTGACTTGCATTTCGAAATACGTTTAGCTGTTGACTTTAAGTCAAAGCAATAAACAGCTGTTCAATTTGCGGGTAGAATAAATATTGAGTGCGTAATGCACACCCACTCAGGGTACGCACTCAGTTTGCATATATATTGCCATTGGTGTAATTCGTTTTTCCTGCAAATCATATTTTGAATTACATAATTTGTTAATTACACGAATTTAAAATTTTGTAGAAATTGTGAGCTTAATATAAACACATTTTTGAAACATTTTTAACCAAAGCTTTTAATTAAATGCACCCTGAATTAGCTCTTTTATGAAAGAAAAGCGAAGAATGTATTTAAAAATTATGTTTTATTTACTTTATTACGTGGTATATGTCGGCGATACTCAAGAGTTTTCAGTTTCAAGGTTAGAATCCATCGTAATAAAAAACACACACGCTCAACTTCAGTTTTTTCTCTTTACAATTACTGATCTGTTCAGTAATTTAACCGCGTTCTTTGCTTGCCTCATAACGAATCCACTATAAAAGACCGACACATTATGAGCAACTGACATTTTATTTTATAATAGACATATTGCAAAATATTCCTTGAAATATAGTTTATTATTAAAAATAAATATTTGATTGAATTTGAAATAACTCGAACTGATCGAATTTACACAAATTATAAAAAAATGTGTATTATATAAATTAATGGCAACAAACATTATTTTGACATAGCCTTCATTTAATTCAAATGGAATTAAGTTTTATTTATTGCTTCAAATAATAATTATTCATCATATAGTATAAATATTGTACAATTTGGGTTTATTTCAACGAACTTTTCTTTATCTTCACTTACATATATATGTAAAATGACATATCTATGTAAAAGGTAAAATATTTACAATATTTAACCGTTATATGTTTGGCGGTATATAAAGTATACCTAAAGGCCGATCACCAATTCGCGCTGGAACAGCGTTGAGGAATAAGCTACAAAAATTGTAATCAAGAAGAGTGAATACCTTTATCCTAGTAGAGAATTTTATATTGTATTAGTAATGAAATCTTGCAAAAATATTTTTTTTTGCCGATAGATTTTTCGATTTCCTGACTTGTAATTTTTAAGAAGCAATGACAATCCGATACTTTTATACTAACTTCATTCTGACGACTAACATTGATTTCTCTTTTTCTTTCATCATTGATTTGACATTCGAAAGAAGAGGACAATATTTTACTAATAACTTCACTAATAACAAGTGATGTTCGTCTTTTTTGAGAATAAAGATTCTTTGAACTGAACAACAATATTTCTCGGTAAAACAATTAATCATAACATAAGATTTAAGGAAATTAAAAACCTGTTTAGGTAAGGTTAGGTTTTAATTAAATTGATAGATTTATTTTGTTTTGTTTAAAAAAAAAATTAATAAATGTAAAGCGCTAATGGCGTATCTCAATTGTGGTTACCCTACCACAACCTTTTATGAGTTTGAAATCTCTTTACCAACCGCTCCTAATGCAACATGGGCCTATATTTTTCCCAACGTAAATCAGCTCAGATCCACTTCGAGGTTTTAGCGTCCTGAATGGAAAATATGTTTAATAGCGTAATTTGGTTCCTTTGAAATTGGGAGAGATATTTATATTATTTTTGTTTAGCCATAATAACAATATGATCATGAAACTTCATTTGTTTTGAATTGAAATTTTTATTAGTGCTTTGGAGATAAAACCGACCCGTATACCGTGACGGCAAATGACAACGCTCTCATAAATAATAATAACAAGAAAAATATGATTTTACTAAAGAAACTCAATATTTTTATTAATTTTAATTCATTTAATTAAAAAAATATTTCATTTTGTGTGTATTTATTATACACCATAACATAGTTAAAATTATCACAAGATAAATACTATTTTGGAAAAACAGCTGTTCCATTTACTTATGAACAGAAATCAAATCAACCCTAAGCAAAATATTTTTATTCAAATAGACTTTTACAAGTACCTAGGAATCGTCAACATGGATTCTACCGAGAAATACCGACAAGAAACTTAGTCTCATAAAATTTGAAATTAGAATATCGTTAATACAGTCAAAATAAAGCAAACCCACTCAAATAAAAATCACTATGCGTCACAAAGAGTCCTGATAAGACTTTGTTTGATAAAAATTAATGTTTGGCTTAAAATACATTTCAAAAAATACAAAATCAACCTTTCGACCTTTAAACGCAGATAAAAATTTTAAGCCTTTAATTCTAAGCCTTATTGTATTACTATAGTTTAGCTATTACCTAAACTTACTGCTAAATAAAAAAAGTGTCGCTGGTTATAACAAAAGACTTAATCAATTTCTTCGAAAACTTTAATGTTTTGTATTTTAACAAATTGATTATAAAAAACAATATTGATGAAAATATTAACACTTACCCCCATATTTACAACACTAATGCAACTTCTAGAACGTTAGTCAAAGTGAGATTAACAAATTGGGCTTTAATCTCAACGTTCATTGGCTGCCTATTGCGTCACCAGCTGCTACGACCAATAAGCACTCAAATTAGAGACTGATTAGTTCATTTAACTTTGATCTCAAATGTCGGAGATATATGTATACACTGTGTGGTTGTATTCAATACTAAGAATATACATAGATACTTTTTACATAAGAAATACTAAGAATAAAAGTAACTGTTTGTACATTTTTTTAACTTTAATAAAATTTATATTCATATTTATTATTATATAATATTTATATATTATGCTAAACAAAATGACCAAGAAATTCATAATAATATTAATTTATATGTGACGATATTTTTTAAATATTCGTATTGAAATAAGTTATCAACAATTATATTTACATTAAATGCATGTACCATTGATTTGAATGTAAGTCTTGTATTATTTTGTCTTAACAAGAATCAAGTCACTCTTAGGTTAGCTTATTTTTATCCTCTCAAAAGCTCAAGATAATCAGCTTATTCTGAAAGAGACTGAACCGCAATGAACCAACGCTGAGTATCCCCGGCTCTGGTTTAAGGAATCGCATTTTAAAGGTTAAACAACAAAATAGAAATTCTCTGTCTCTGGAATATTTTGTGGATGCGATGAATTATTTACCGTTAAGACTAAAATGTACTAAGATTGATGTAAATATATAGATAGATATAATAGAGTAGAAATTAGTTTTATTTGTAAACATATAACTGATAAAATAGGAGACAGGTAGGTTATCTTAAGCTTAGTAAATTTATGAAATTAATTAATTTTGAATAAAGTTAACATAGCTCTCTATAAATCGGAGACGAGACTTGCCCTTTGTCTCTCCTTTATAAGATTATTTTGACTCGTAAATAATTCTTATCTCAAAGAACGGTAATAATAATTCCTTGGTGATATCAATTATAAATGACAGTCAAAGTTTCGTTTCCAGAGATTTTCCCGTTTTTTTTTCTTTTTTTAAATCTTTTAGTATATACTCAATGAGACTTCTGAAAAAAAAATACATTTTAAGATCCGAAATTTCTTAACACTATTTCTAAATCTAAAAGGATCTTAGAACTTATAAAACCAACTAGTACGTTGACTTAAGCTGTAATTGTACGACGAGTACCCTCTCCGATTGTGATGTGTGATACGTACTTACGTATGTGTGATACACATAGACGTACCTATGATACGTGTGTAACACGTATATACCTGATACAAATATACATACGTACGTCACATGTACGTATGTACGTGTGATAAACATCCCAATAAATGAAATCTAAATATTATATAAAAACATGCTATGCGTGAATCTTAAACACACAAGTGTTATAGTCGGGCAAGCGAAGCTACTAATATTGATGGTAAGAACTATTGTGCAAATATGTATAAAAAGCTATTAATAAGGGATGTAGCCTAGTATAGTTGTATGTAGTCCATTTAAATGTATGTAAGTGTATAAGACGTCGATATAAGTGCGTAGCTGTCAAATTCTATGAATTTTCTGAACCAAATTCAAGAAATAGTAAGAAAATATTGTAACTCAAGACACAGACACAATGAATATGTTTGTGGAAACAACTATAAGTACGTTGTTTTTAATAATACTACCGACGTCCATTTTTAAAGCATTACTAATAATATTCATAAACAGCTTGCAGTGGTAGGAGTAGGAATAACAATAGCCGCAGAGGTCAGAATCGAATCTGCGAAGTTTTACATCGCTATAGTTAGCCTATAGTTTACGTAAACCATTGGGTTATTGAAGCTTAAAAGCGACAACGCTTGCAAGAACCACTGACTTTTTATGTGCTTAAATTCTTATCATGACAAAATCTTCATGTGTCAAATGAAATTCCTCCACATGCGTCTAACAACCTGCACCAAATTTATAGACACTTACTGAGTTGTACTACAAAAATGTATATCATAAAATCATGATAACGTTAATGCAACACCCTGTATTTTATTAAAGTTTTCATACTTTCAATATTTATTGTTTCCAATGTTTTGTTTACGAGATCAATGTTCAACAAGATCGTAGTACTTAAAAGTTGAAATAATTTGTGATTCGACACCGAGATATTGTGCCATTCAGGCTTTATTTCACAAAACATTTTCACTAAAAATTTATAATAATACTGACAAAGTTCTGGCGTCAATGTCCCCAATAAAATGAGCAGCCAAGTAGACTGTCACTGAAATAGTTTCAACAAGAGTAAAGCACTTTCATTATTCAAAAAAAAATAAGATTATAAAACTTTTTAATTATATTTTAAAACCAATTTTTTAATTTATTGGGATCTGTTTTTCATTGATGGTAAGGCTTTGAAGAAGACCGTTTGGGTGTTTGTATGGTACATGAATAAATAATAAACAAATTTATAAAACAAAATGTGGGCGGAAAATCATATTTGACTTCTTTATAACCCTTGCGATCCTGATAAAAAATACTTACATTTAATCCTTTTGTAAAATTGTTGAATAAAAAATTTAAATATACGTAATTATTTGACAAAATTTCTACTTATATTATGAGTTTGTTGGTTACGATTTCACATCTTAATTACCAGCCGAATATCATGAAAATTGGTATGCACGTTGTCAGGAGTACAGAAAATGATATTTAGTACCTAGTACCCGCCTTCCTCCCTTCTTGCGGCAAACTAGTATTAAACGCAAATAAAAATGCGGTAAGAGTAAAAAAAGTAAAAATAAGTATTTTTTTAAGGGCACGGAATCTTTAAGAACGCCAATTAAAATGAGCAGCAAATTATCATAGACAAGTGTAGATAAAAATTGAATGTTTTGTCGTAAAGTGTGAAATCAACATTTATCCTTAGTTGTTGACAAAAACAAAAGAAAAGTTTCTTTGTTCCCAACTAATAAATGTTGCTTCTTATTTTTGTAGACACAACAAGTTAATATATATTTAACAATTTTCTTCGTAATAATATAACGAAGAAAATATTAAATATTTTTTTAGAATACATTTTGGCCTATATATATATATATATATATAATTGCTGTTATAGTTTCGAAGATATTAAAAAATGTTTAATTTCAATTTGAGTGAATCAGTTAGCTATAAATCATCTGATGAATATAAATATTTAAACAAAGCATTATGGCTTAAAATGAAACCTTCATATAATATCATATTTTACATTGTATTTTAGCAGGAACTCGTAAGGTTTCTTGCACTGTATAGCATTGCTGTACTTTCATACGAATAATGAGTTAGCCAGTGTAATAATGCAAAACGAACGAATGATTCTTAAGCAACGGGTGTACAAGAAATTTTCTACAAGAAGATAAGAAAGTCTCCTGGGCAGGCGCGCTACATCCTAGACCGTGACTATGCTTAAGGTCAAGCGCTTGCCTATTAGCAGTAAAAAAATAATAATTAAACAACGGGTCTACGTCACTCTTTACCAACGGCTCTACGAGGTTTTTAAGCTACGTGATCTACGTTATGTATAAGCGGCTCTACGTAATTCCTAAGCAACGCCTCTACGCCATTCTTAAGATACAGGTCTTTGTATTTTTAAACAACGGAATCTACGTGTTTTATAATCATCAGGTCAATGTGACTTTTAAACAAAGATATTTTTAAGCAATGTACGTAATTTATACTTAGAGTAGAAGGTAACAAGGTAAGGTAACTTTTTATAATTTAGTACCTTAGTAGTTTCTACTGTAACTTCATTTTCACCACTTCGTCTAACCCACGGTAGAAGCTATTGGCTAAGATATATCTTATATACATATATATAATACAAAAAAATCAGCATTTTTTGTATTATATATATGTATATAAGATATAATTAATTTTAAATTAATTTAATATACATATAATTAATTAAAAAAAATATATGGGTAAAATATTAGTTCTTAAGGGGTGATATCACACTTGAATTAATACTTTTATGTTTTTAAATACTACGTTAAATTTGAATTTTCTGTTTAAGAGAAATGAAATAATAAGTCTGTTGACATAATTATAGACGATTTTAGATTTATCAATTTCACGTGAAAATTTCATAAACTGCTAAGCTAAGACACGTTTAAATTAAAAATATACGCAAACAAATTATCAACGTTTGTAATGAAAATAAACAATTTTATAAAATACACATAAATATATTAATTCCATTTCATTTGCATATCAATTGCTCCCTGAACAAAGATAAATGTTTGAAATGCTAATACGTAAAAAGTATTACGCGATGGGTCTTTATAACGATAAAGCCAAGTAAAATGACCTTGAGCGATATTGTTTTTGGCATTGGCAAGCCTATTAATTTCTTTCTATTCCATAGTATGGCCGGAGTCCAAAATTGATTGATTTTAAAATACCTAAAGTGACTTTCAATTCTGTTATACAGAATGTGAATTTGTGTAATTTGAAATCTAGTTGGGCGTTGGCCACAAATGTTGGTGACAAATGTTTATATATATAACGTATTAAGATATAATGTTGTATAATTTTTGGTCAAAAAGTTGCGAACACAGAAATTGCCAACTATTTAGTACATACGCATATAATTTACATATATCATACGTATTATATTAAACAAAGAGAAGTCCTCTTGATCGATTTCGTTCACGAGTGAGTGAGTCTCAACGGCGAGCGTTTATACACAAAATCAGGAACACTCGCTATTTCTTCACTCTCATAAGCGGTATTTGGTCAAGATCTGGTGGAGTTTAGGCTTAGAGCCAACGGGTATTCGTGCATTCGATTCATCCTAAATATTAATGAATATCGTAAACTAAATTCGTTTTTCTTATCATGTATCTCTGTCTCTCTCTATTAGTAAGAATTTTCTTGAAATAACACAACTCGTTTGGTAATACTAACAAATTGAAGATTAATTAAACATTGTAATTAAATAAATCTTATGGTATAGAAGTACTTAGTTTTAAGACAATATTTCGTTCGCATTAGTCTGTTCCAAGTGACTGGAATACCTAGAATATTTTCATTGCATAAATTAATACAATAAACAGTCTATTTTACCTTGCATTTAAATGAATATATTGAAAAGAAAACTTGTTTTTTTTTTTTATCAACGTACTTTATACAGGTAAGCAGACTGGCAAATAGGTTACCTGATAGTAATGGTCACCACCATTTTTTATAGAATAGGAAGGCGGACGAGCATATGGGCCACCTGATGGTAAGTGGTCACCAAACGTCCTTAGACATTGGTACTGTAAGAAATGTTAACCATCGCTTACATCGCCAATGCGCCACCAACCTTGGGATCTAAGATTTTATGTCCCTTGTGCCTGTAATTACACTGGCTCACTCACCCTTCAAACCGGAACACAACAATACCAAGCACTGCTGTTTTGCGGTAGAATATCTGATGAGTGGGTGGTACCTACCCACCACCTTATGGGCATAGATATTGATGCTTTAAGAAATATTAAACATGTTTAGCCAATGTGCCAATAAAATCGCTTATGCAAGTTGTTACACTGGCTCACTCACCGTTCAAAACTGATTGATTAATTAATCTGCTTATCCAACATAGTTATATTTCGTCATAGTTCCCTGGGAAAAAAAACATTTTAAGATGCTAAGTGACGTCATTGGATAATTACTTCCCTCAAAAGTGATTAAAACACACATCATCGCTTAGTGCACGTTTGAGTAAGAGCCCAATGTCCCAACTAAAATAGTTAATTCGAGCCACATTCGACGTTATCTAGATTTTCTAGAAGAAAAATAGTCATTAAAATACTGTAAATATGAAGATTAACAAAATTAAATGGAAATGAACAAGGAAGTTACGTGGAAAAATAAATAAATATCGGTCAATTTTCTTTTATTTCCATTCGACAGCAGACGAGTAAAATCTATGAGCCTCAAGGAAGGTTTGCAATGATATTTATAACATAAATATAATGACAAATTAAATCATTTTCGTAAAAAAATATTAATTTATTTTCAATAACAATAAATAAATTGTTGTTCACGAATCTCTGTTTTTAACCTCTTTAATAATTTAACCTCTTACTATTGTTTGCATTTAATCTTATTCTAAATTTTGATATTTTATTCATTTTATTGGATTTATGTGATAATTTTTTAATAATTTCATACTTAATATCTCACTATATTTGTTATAAATATTATTTTTATTCTAATTATTATTTTATTAAATTTGAATTGTCAATATATTTTGCAACACCTGTAATTAAGAAGACACTCGATTTATATAACCTTATGTTTAATATGTCAATTTTGTTTATTGGTGTCATCCTTGTTGTAATAAATAATATCGGCTTATGACGTCACTATGCAACATTCACCATTAGTCAATCAACTATTTTAAGAAAAGTAAATTGCAAAACCAGCAATTGGTAACACGTTGAATAAATTAATTAAATACCATACTGAGGTCTGCACCCGTTCGTAGTTGACGTATCTAAGACACGTACGAAACGATTTGCTTCCTCGTTTCTGATACGCACCGCTAAGATCTGGAATACTCTCCCGACCTCCGTTTTCCCCACCACCTACAATATGAGTACCTTCAAGTCTAGAGTGAATAGGCACCTTCTAGGCAAGCGCGCTCCATCTTAGACTGTATCATCACTTTCCATCAGGTGTGATAACAGTCAAGTGCTAATTTATATATTTAAAAAAATACTGAGAGGTTGATTAGAACTAATGACTTACAGCTATCCGTTGATATAACGTGGTGCTAAAAGAATTCCTAAAAATACATAACAAAATATATTCATAAGATATTTTTGTAGTTCATAACAACAGTTCGATTTTATAAATTTTACTATTTAAAATATATTTATATAGCTAGTTAGTAGTAAATTAAAATACATAATTATATTATAAATACAATGTAATTTATACTTCCAGTGAATATAATTTCAACGGTATTTTAACCACGGTGTTATGTCGAATTAATAACCTGATTTATAATTTTGTTTACGTAATAATTCAATTCATTAATTGGTAATAATAAATGTAAATGCTAAGGCAGAATTTAATTTTTTAAACGGATATCTGATCTTATACTGACTTTGCGGAGTTAAAAATTTATTGTTACAAGTTGTAATTGTAATTGATGATGATATCCTTCATGTGATAGAATGATCATTGGAGATCAGCTACCGGATCACTTGCTTTTGACCTTAAAGCAGTCTCTTATATTATCTAAATGGAGTCGCCATATAGTGGTGGCCATTAAATAATGCTGTGAATAATTAATGATTTTATTCTTATTATAAAAATAGTTTTATAATTGTTATATTGATACATTTTAAAATTATTAAAACAAGTGATTCGATATTTGATTTCAATCAAGAAATGCTTATAGCCTGGAGATTTCAATTTCTTAATGTATATATCGCAGGTATATTGTCAAAGCTGTGCTATTTCAATTTCACTAGTGATATTATTATTAAACGGTTGATTGTCAATCTTACTTCATTACTTGCATTTTAGTGACATTGTAATGTCACGGGGACATTATAGTGTCATTATAATAAATCTAGATATATTATAAGTGAAGTTGGCAGTGGGTGACGTCGAGCGTTCTAATTGGTCAATTCTTTTTCATTCGCCATTTGCAAAACAATAATAGTAAACATTTAATTATATCACATATCACATATCACAAGTGAAATTGTAATATTACGGCTTTGACAATACACCTGCGACCTATATATTCGCCTCAGTAAGCATGTAAAGCCGTTGGTCCTTCGCCTGATCTTTGCCCGATCGTGCTTATAATATCATCTGCTTAGTCAGCCAGACTGTAATGGCCGAAAATTATGCCAATTATATGTTAATATTTATGACAGTCTCAGTGTGCAGGATATAGGTAATTGTATTGTATTATTTACAAGGCCAAGTTTTAATTAACTATTCTCAAGTATTAAAAAAGAGTTTAACTCTTCCTTTATTCTAATTCCCAGAACACGTGATTCTTAAAGCGAAGATTGCAGGTTCAAGCCCGGGCAAGCACCACTGTGTTTTCATGTGTTGTATTTTCCCACGCTCAGCTGTGAAAATTGACAATCGATACAAATTTCATTTCAATTTTATCACTATATTTACACACACAAATCCACATTTTACATCGTGGTTAAATGAGATCAAAACTCTATCCTCAATAAGAGGGTGAGGCCTTTGCCCAGTTGTGGGATGGTGAAACTGTTGCTCTCGAATCTCATAACAAAGGTTAACAAAGGTAATATTAGTAATCAGTATTAAAAAAAATATTTCCACTATTCGAGGGAAGGCTTTCGATACATTTTCGAATCCCGGGAAAATAAGACTTTTTTGGAAATAGGTTTCATACTCATAGGTTATTCATTTAGGCAGTTAATACAATTTTCAATTAAATACTTTATAAATCAATTGTTACAATATAATGAAATATAGGAAAAATTAACATTTTTCATTTTTGTAATACACGTAGAAAGCAAAGGGCAAAGTGTTTTCAGATAGAAAGGATCTGATCTTAGTGCAAAAATAACCCACGTTAGAAAAAACTCTGCTTCGACGCTAGTAGGAGGAATCGACAACAAATAAACCCATAATAATTTTTGAGGTTAGATAGATAGAGAATGCATCTCCACAGATTATCCTAATTTTCACTTTACGTGTCCCGTAACCGAATTAAAAAAGAATGATAGTTTAGTAGAAGTTTTTTGGTAGATTATTTGGTAATTATTTTACTCACTCAAAATGGAGATAACAGTCTCAAAAATACGACAAAATCGTCGATACTCTCAGAATTTTCGAGACCGAGACTCCCGGGATGAAAGCCTTAACTGTATATATCTACATAATTTATAGATGAGTGTTATATTTTTAATGTTTGAAAATTTTGCAACTATTTCAAGTGAATAAGACAATGTCAAGATTTAAGTAAAAATTCAGAATTTACATTATTCTGGATGTGGCATAACACACGGTTTAATTATATATTGTATGCCTGTAGAATAGAAGTAGTAGAGTAGAATATGTGATGAGTACCTACCCAGACAAGCTTGCACAAAGCCCAACCACCAAATATAACCTTATTTATTACAACCATTTTAAAAAAGTGAAGGATTAAGTGAGTGCACTTGTGTTTGCGAAAACATTTAATCACTAAATATTTCTATCTTTTGTGCTGTTGACGATACTTGGGAATGACCACCTTGGTCAAATTGACAGTCAGTGAACACATTGGTGGTCAATATGGTCGTTACTTTTTTTTATTTTAAAATAATATTTTGTTATATTAAAAAAAGGATTTAAAAAAATGTCCGTTGCGACCGTTCATAAAATAAGTATATTTTTCTTTATTATAATAAACATAATAAAAAAGTATATAGTATACGCACCACGCACACAATAAATTAGAGAGCGGCGATGGAGAGAGGCATGACGTCATAAAAATGTTATGCTGTTTGCCGTCACGGCATACGGTCGGTCTTACTCTTTAAGTACGCCAACAGTGTCATTTAAATTATAACATAGTTAGGAGACTCCTCGATTCATACAAAAGCGTTGTTAAAAAAAAAGACGGGCACTAATTTAAAACCGCCATTTTGTAGGTGGACAGAAAGGTAAAGTAATTAATTCATTAAGTGAGTTATTTAAACGATTTGGTATTCTATTTTTAAAAAAGAGACTAAGTCGAGGTTTTTTATAAAATCAGTTTCACTTCTGGATGCTTATTTATTGATTGTAATCTAACATGCCACTAACCAAAGTACCATTTCTAAGGTAATTATTTTACTGTAGTGTAAAATATGATGCTAATTTATGCCAGTTTGTAAAGTACCCCTTAAATCCGTAACCAACTTTAGTTAATCCTATTTACATACAAAATTGTTGTTCTTAGACAACAATGTTGTGTATTGGAATTTCCTTCAAATTTTCCTCTTTCATTGTTCAATCACGGAAGTTAACGTTTATTTTATTTAAAAATAATTAAAACTTTATATGGACAAGCTTATATAAAATATAATTTTATATTAGTTAGAAGTTATTATGAAAAAATTAAATGTTTTTAGGTAGGGAAATACATTACGTATAAATAAATATGTCTCCAAGGGAAAGAATAGGAAAACATGCTATCATAGCTACAAACCCTATGTAACATGGTTTACCTAAATCTTAAATATAAATTGAGCAATTATTTAAAATTTACGAGTATATATAAATTTATTTTGTATGATTTGGCTCAGATTTCGTATTTAGATAAGGTGTCCTTTCCTATCCAACTTCCAGACTCTAAGCTGCTACTGAGAATTAGAGAGATAAACTCGACTTGCGATTTGAACTCAAGACCTCGGGATCTGTGGCCTGGCCTGCGATCTGTAGATGGTATACGATCTAGTGTGTAGACCAACAAGGCAGTCAAAAATGATATGTTTAACATTTTCAATAAAGATGACGGTTGAATTTCGAACACTGGACAAATATTAGTAATAATAATTACATTTAAAGTATACTAGCATCAAAATAACGTGACAACATTTCACGATTAAGACAAAGTGAGTTCTTAAAGAATAGCATTACAATTAGATATTTGATAACGTCTTCAATTTAATATACATCGTTAAAACTATTTACATTATGGATCATTTAAAGATGGTAATTTTATAAAATCGTCAGGTTTAATTATACAAATAAGGAAATTATTTTAGATTTAAATTTATTTTTGTCAAATGTTTTGATTAGAAGATTACAAAACTTATTTAGTTATAATAAGTTTTAAAGATCTGCATAGAATTTTCTCAAGGAGATTGTTAAAGTTTTCATAAACTTTGACCAGAGTTTACTTATAGTTAGTTCTCTTAACGACGTCGCATTAAATAATATAAAAATGACGGAAAACAAGTTACAAAATTTTCTTTTAAATATATATTATGTAATGCTAAGAATTATTTATATACTTACCCCATGCAACGCCATATATGGCTTCTCGAAGTTTCTATTTTTTACAGGTCATTTTAATATTAAAATAAAAAAGTAAATATTGTATTGTATACGGTAAATCTACGGTAAGTCGACTATTTGAGGGTATTTGGAGCGCGGCCGGCCGATGAATTGCAACGAATTCCGTTAAACATTCACCAGTGAATAAAATATATAAAACGACAAGTGCGATCTTCAACTAAAACAATTATATACTCCTTGAATCGACATTTGTGTATCATTTGTTTTCATCTTGTTTTCTTTAATGTTTTTATTTTTTTTGTAAAGTCCATACGAAGCCATATATGGATTGGATATATATATATATATATATATATATATATATATATATATATATATATATATATATATATAGCTAATATATATATATATATATATATTAGCTATTATGTAAGAATATAAAATGTGAAGCCATCTTATCCATATATGGCTTCGTATGGACTTTACAAAAAAAATAAAAACATCAAAGAAAACAAGATGAAAACAAATATATTTCAATAATTAATACGAACACAAATAAACATTATTTTCCATAAACATTTTAATGTACCTCCTCCATAATTAATGCAATGAGTTAATTACCAGGGCCGTAAAGAACAGACGTGCAATCCAGTTGTTAGCAGTTAACTCTGCGTATTAAGAAAGTGATTGAAACATTTTGTTCACCTCTCAGATAGCCCAGTGGAAATAACAAGTAGATCTTAATCAAACATATGCTGGTTTAAATCATGACATACTAAGCACTAATATCCTAAATATATCTATAGTGTAAATACTTGAAGCGCCCCACTTTGTACCCCTTTTACCGCCAATTGCGTGGACGAAGAAGAATGAAATGTTGCACAGTTAACCCGTAACGTACAGATTTGACAATAGAATACCTTAATAACATACACTTTAATAAAATTTAAATAAATTATGCTCGATTTTCGATCACTAGTGTTAATAATTCAACATTTGCTAGGTATGCATTGGATGCAGATATGGTGGTAGGGCTTTGTGCAGGTCCGTCTGGGTGGGTAACGCCCACTTGTCAGATATTCTGCCGCTATACAGTTGTGCCGTCAGCACATCGCCTTTTTAGTTGTACTCCATATTTAATACGAAATCATAACAATTTATTATTAGATTATTATAATACATTAATTAATTAAGTCAGTACAGGGTACTCAAACAAATGTGACGTGTCGCAAATAAAAATATATTATTCCTTCGGTCTTTGAGTATTGGCCAGCCTCATACCTGGATCCGTCTCTGAATATTATATGCCTCAGTATCTCAAGATAACATACTCGCCAAACAGTAATACTTAGTTATGTTGCGTTCCGGTTTGAGGGGTAAGTGAGCCAGTGTAAAAGAAAAAGAAAGACTAATGGTTATTATTTCTGCCGCCTGTCCATGACATAAGATATATATAATATAATGTAAATAATACATGCAATTTTAAACTGGCAACAAGCATGCACTTGTGCTCTATAATATCTACTACGCAGTTAGCTAATCTCTCTTGAGATTTACTGGATATCATTAACTATTATATATTGTTTATTTGGATCCAACATTTGTACATAAAATACAGCCAACGTATGCTTTACATTCACCTTAACTAAATATGTACGATCAATTATAGGAGAACAAACAATTACAACCAACCACAATAACAATATTTATAATTTGCTTAAAAGTAATTTAACAATAAGTAAAGATGACCTTTTTTAAAATCCATAGGGACATCTGTAAATTTATTTAAATAAAAGAGGTAACAAATTTAAAAAAATAATTAAATGAAAAAAATTGAAACAAAAAGTATACACTAATTAAGTTTTTAACTAAGAGTTTTTAAACTTATATCATACATTTTCGTAAACTAAATAATGTCCAGTGTTACTGAGTTTTTTACACAGTTTTTATTAAACCGAAATCAGAACGTTTTATTATAATTGACGCGCCGGTTGGATGGTTAGTAGATACTTGCCTTTCACGCCGAAGGTTGTGGGTTCGATTCCCAGCCCAGGACTGACATTTGTGTACATGAACTTGTCTGTTTGTGCTGAGTCTGGGTGTAATTATCTATATAGGTATGTTGTCTTGTATCAATAGTTCAAGCTCAATTTGGTATCAGATGGCCGTGTGTGAATATTGTCCCATGATATTATTATTATTTTTTTTATAAAACGATTTTATTTTAAAATTGTCTATAAGCTCTCTTTTATTAAATAGCCGCTTATTCTTTGAAACTCAATTTGTATACCTTTCACCACTTTATTCAATTTCATGTACTCTATCCAAATGTAGTTTGGAAGGGATCGACTTCTTAGTAATAGATCTAAAGTATTTATATATTTTTTAAATTGTTTTTATAAGAAATGATAGTTAGATGACGTTTTGCAAAAGTACACTAAAACAGGTGTACTCAATATTCCCTCATTCACATAATCTGATGGGATAGCAATTCGAAACAAATGACGAACGATCAGGATCAAAGACTCTACATACTTTCCCAGAAACACACTTTACACCGCCATCTTAACTGCAGGCTACTGAGAATTACTGGTCTGATAATTTTAATAACAAACTCAGTATTTATGCTCTTATTCCAAGCAGAGGAATGAAGATAAACAAGAGAATGAAAACGAACAAGGCATTCATTTAATTTCAACGAAATCAACGATCCCGTGTTCTCAAATATAAAACAATGCAATTCCATTACCCTCATTTTCTGCGCCACAGCTGGGTAATGAATAACATAAACTGGGTGCTAAGTCTGGCTGCTCTACATAATAGTTTCTTACTCATTAAAGTTCGTATAAGGGAGTACAAACTGCTAGAATGTTAACGTGACGATTATTGTCGGTTAAACTGCGTTCTAAGTGTATATTCCACTACCTGACGCTATTATTGTGTCTTTAAATTGCTGGTAACATAGAATGGGGACTTCCAGAAATGCCATCAGTGAAAATTCAATATACATTTGTGAATTTCATTTCAAATAAATATTTAATTATTGAAGAAATTGAACGTTTGAAAAGTGATTGTTTTATTTTATTCGTCTGAAAGTGATGTACATTGAGATTAGACAGGCTTAATCGTTTTCACATTTAAAACTAATTATCGCCACTGCTAACCCAAATATTAAGGTATGAAAATGTACCATATTGTCATATCAAGCTTGCTTCATACTACTTGTTGTCAAAATTGCTTTAGTAGTTTATCCGTGAACATACACACAGACAGAGTTCCTTTCGCATTGATAACGTTAGTATAGATAAATATATTACATAAAAAATTAAATGAAAATTTCGTAACCGTTGTGAGATTAAGAATTTCAGTATAATATTTCTATACATTTTGGCTTAAAATGAAATATTGCTAACGCGTTGTACTATTAACTCGTGTATATCATTCGTTATTTGATATAAAACCACATCAAAACAGACAACAGATTATTCCTAGAATTTAATCCTTAGTAAAATTCAAAGCTAATATTCTAAAAGTAATGATATCACGTAATGATTTACAGCGACAGTATTCTTTAAGCTAAAGGACAAGAAATGAAAGATAACCTTGATAACCTTTTAAAATTTTAATTAAATAGTAACAAAAAACGCGATGATAACGTCAACGTATATATATAATTTGTATTTGTATATAAAATTAATTGGACGGATTATTGTATTAGTAACGCTATGTCTAAGTTATTAACTGGTGGTGGGGCTTTGTGCAAGCTCGTCTAGTTAGGTACCACCCATTCATCAGATATTTTACCGCAAAGCAGCAGTATTTGGTAATGTTGTGTTTCGGTTTGAAAGGTGAATAATTACAGGCACAAGGGATATAAAATCTTAGTTCTTAAAGTTGGTGGTGAATTGGCGATATAAGCGATGGTTAACATTTCTTACAATGTCAATGTCTATGGGCATTGGTGACCACTTACCATCAGGTGGTCAATATGTTCTTCCGCCTTTTCTATGAAAAAAAAAATATCACTTAGTAAATTGTTCATAGAATAAGTCGACGTTTTGGATGTCTCCAGTCTTTAAATACGAACAAATCTTTCGATGCCGATTACATATTATTTTATTATATTATAGGTTTACATATTGTTTTTAATGGAAGGGGGCAAAAAAAAATTAGAAGTCGCTAAATTAATTCTTCGTACGGATCAAATAAGAATTTTATTACGTGCATTTTTTAATCAGGTAAAGCGCTAAGTGACTGCCTTGTTGGTCTAGATATAAGCCTGCAGACCCCGAGGTCCTGGGTTCAAATCCTAGGTCGGGCCAGGGTCGGTAATGAAAAAATTATGGGTCATCTAATTCTAAATATTCTACATTTGTAGAATTAGCTTGCTGAAGTGGAAGTGGGCTGGTCATGTCTCCAGGCGCATTGATGGCCGATGGAGCCGACACGTGTTAGAGTGGAGACCACGCTTAGGCAAACGTAGTGTGACAAGATGGACCGACGATTTAAAAAAGGTGGCAGGTACTGGATGGATGCGGCCTGCCCAAGATCGGGATGGTTGGCGTTCTATGGGGGAGGCCTTTGTCCAGCAGTGGACGGCAAAATACTGAAAAAATAAAAAAATAGATATATTAAGATTACGATATCAATGACATTGACATTGACTAATACGATTACGATATCGATGACGATGACTCTGACTTTGACTGTTGAGATGACATGAATTAAAAACAATTGGAATAAGATACTTTTCTGCGGTAGAATTTATATTCCTATATTGTAAGTTAGGCCTCTAGCAATTCATCGGTGAAAATCGCATTCAATTCCATGCTGTAGTTTTATTGCGTGATGCGGGTACAAACACACAGACAAACAGACAACAATTCTTAAAACTGTTGTTTTGGCTTCTGTTGCTTTTATAAAGAAATTAGTTATTTTTCCAATATGTACAATGTAAATACATCGGCCTGTTACAATTTTATTATATTTATAGATCTATATATAAGTATATAATAACATTGATGTAATTAAACCAAAAGATGATATTGATATAATGACTAATTTGTCATTATAAAATGTGTAATTGTATTTACAATGTCATTCGATATAAAAATATTATTATATAAAGTTTATTCGATCGAAAGTCTCTGAAACCTATTTCATAGTTTTGCAAGAGATAACAAGCTTGAGACTATACGAGATCTTCGAATTATATTATATTAATTATAGATTATAGACTGTAATACGTTTTTTCGTGCGTTGCGAATTCAACATTACGCTGCTTTGCCAAGGGTTTACAATACGCTCTTCAAAACACCTTAAATAGACATTCATTCTGCTTGTAATGTAACATTTAAGTATCCCACCACTGGGCTATGGACTCTCCTTTTTGAGGTGAAAGTTTTGAGCTTTCTCAAGCTTTCGTTTGGTTTATGCACGTGACCGTTTTCGCGATTCTCGTCCGCCACATGCAAGACGATGACGAGATGAATTTAAAGCACATATTAAACAAATGTGAATTCGGTGGTGCTTGCCTGGATTTGAACTTGGAATCATCGGTTACTATCTTCTTACCACTTGGCCATTACAAATCATTTGTGTAAATAAAAAAAATGACAATAAATAAATAAATTTGTTTATAATGTTATTTTAATAGCCATTTTATTTTATTTTTCTTTTTATTTTATTTATTATCACTTCTATTTTTTTATAAACTTTATTTTTTTTATATCTTTTATAAAATTTTGCGTAGCCTTTAGTACGCAAGCTACGATTTCTGTAATTTCGGTGACATACCTGAAAGCCTTTGGGTGTTTCAGGTCCATGTGCGGTGGTAGCCACATTTCATCAGATTAAACTCCTGCTCGTTTGCCATAAACAAAATTGAAGGAGCACGACTTTTAGTTGTGTTCTAGAGGATTTCCATTCAAATTCGGTGTGTGTATTTTCTTGAAAACTCTTAAACAATTAAATTTATAGAATGACGTAATAAAGTATTGGATATGTGCAAAATTATATAGCATTTATGACATTGTTTGTTCACAGCTCTCTCTTCCGTTTTCCTTTCAACTCTAAGATTGCAAATATAAACCAACAGGCGTTAGAATGTACACTTAGTATTTGCAGTATGCAAAGAATTTAACGATTTTAAAATATTTGCTTTTAGTTTTGTTAAAACTGAAAACATGATGAAGTTAAACGAATGTGTTTTCATAACTTTTATAAATAAAAAAATAGACTAATGTAGTTTAAATATTTTGCTAGTAATTTGCTAATAATTACCTAGTAAAATGCTCTTAACATTATCTCTTATAGTAGATATTTTTTATGTTATATATATATAATGTTACATATATATATATATATATAATTACTAAATATATTTTTAAATTTGTATTATTAGTAGTTTTATTTTTACTAATGACGTTTGTCATGTTTGCTTTGAAATATATTTAAATAATCATGTTGATCGATGTTGCTTACTCTTGGCAATGATGTAAACAAAATATATTTTGTATTTCGCCAAAGATCTACCAGCCTTGTGACGATAGTGATAATTTTGTAATTACTTAACTAAGCGCTACTTAATCATTGTTTTCTCTTTCTGATATCATTAATTTGACATTCGAAAACAACAGCACTAATTCACTAATCATTGTCTATATTTTAGGCATTTATAGGTATATCATTATACTTTTCTTTGTCGCATCACTAAAAAATGGAACTCTTTAACAGCACACGTGTTCTCCTCCTCTTACAACCTGGGTTCCTTCAAATGAGGCGTGAAGAGGCATCTTGCGGACCAGCAAGGCGGGGGCGGCTAGTGCAAAATATTCTTCTCGACTGTACTAGCCGTCGTCGCGTTTGGACTCCACTACCGCTTACCATTAGGTGGAGTGGAGTCATTTGTTTTCACGGTTTAAAAAAATACATGACTCTATCTTAAAGAGAAATATAAAAAAATAATTTTTATCAAATAAAGACATCGTCGAGTTCGTCTAAATCCACCAAACAGACTAGACATATGGCGTCGTGTACAATATATTTTAATTTACGCAACGTCACTGGCGATATCAAAGATAGATTTAAAAAAATATATTGTATTTTAAGCCCCAGGTTGGGCCAGTAAAAATATGTCTTCTTGTTTTTCAAAATCTTTCCGGTCGTGTCAGATTGCTATCCCATCGGATTATGAGAGTGAGGGAATAGAGAGTGCACCTGTGTTTGCGCTTATACTAGTGTACTATAATATATTCCTATTGGTTAATATACATATCATGAGATGGGCCACCACGGCCGAATTCTGTCAGAAGAACATCATTATTTAATGGACAATAGTAACCGACATTCTTTTCACCAGTATAATCCTGTATAAGCTTGGTCTTTAGTTATTTTTTTCTATATTTTAAAAATGTTTTTCCAAAGTTCAGAAAGCTGCAATATAATCCGCTTAAAACATTTCGTATAAGACCTCGTGATTTCTCGTTGAAAATTATATTTTACGAATAACAAAGTTTTGGTTTTAACTTTGGTAAAAGCTTATTTAATATATATTTTTATTTATTTGATACACAAAATAAGAATTATAAATAAGTAAATAAATATTTCACCGTTCCATTTTAAGGAACGTTAGTCTTCTATCTATATATTATACTGGCTGACTGATATATCAACTACTGGGGCTAGCATCCTAAAATTTGCATACGGGTTTTTTATACTTAGTTAGCACTAAGGAAGGATTTTACTGTAAGTGATAAGGGGGATGAAAATTTGTATGAAAATATGTATAAATCCTTCATGTTTAAAGAAAGAGCTATGAAAATTGGTATTTAGTTAATAAAAAACCTAAATAGACTATAAGCTGTCAAAAAATTGTTGTAAATTTTATCTATGTAAAGTAGAACCTAGTAGTAGTAGTAGTAGTAATCTAGTGAATTAGTCCACAAGTATCCCACTGCTTGGCTAAGGCCTCCTCTCTTTTTTGAGTAGAAAGCTTGGAGCTTACTCCACCACGCTACTCCAATGCGGGTTGTATCATCAACGTGGTAAATTTTCAATAACCACATGCAGGTTCCCTCACGATGCCTTCCTTTATGCCAAGCACGATAATAAACACAAATTAAGCAATTGAAAACTCAATGTGAACTCGGAATCATCGTTTTAGATTTCCGTCTTGTAACCACTGGGCCGAAACGGATCTCGATTAAGCTCGGCTGTGTAATTAAGTATTTAAATATAAATAATATGTAATAATTCAGTAGTAGTGCGCGGGTGCGCACCCGTGCAATACCCCAATGGTTACCTGAGCTCTTAAGTAGTACTAGATCAAGAATTTTGATAAGCTCAAAATGACCGTCGGTTTTTCAGATATAAAATGTATCGTATATAAAAGAAGAGCTACTGAATTCTTCTTATGTTCCGAAATAGTGGCGGATTTACGTTTAGTTAATGTTTAAAAAAGACGATTCTAAAGTGCCTTTGCCTGTGCTGTTGAATAAAGTTCATTTTAATTTTTGTATGTAAGTTTATTTCGACTATGAGTCGATTTAATTTATCAGACATCAAGTATAAATACGACTCCATTACTGTAAGCTCTAAACATTAGCATCTGAATGAATAAGTCCTAAATAATTGATATAATAAAAATGATAATTTTTTTACTTTCTTAACATACACCGAAAATTTATAACATAACAATATATTTATTTACATAAGTTAAAGTATTTATAAATTATACTAAATACATATTATTATATTAAATGTATTCATAACTACTACGTTTTAAGCCTAGTAATATTTTAATCAATCGATAAAATAATGGTTTTCGTAAGTATTTTTTCTTTATCTCTAAAGCCACTTCCAGTTTTGAAAATCGACAATTTTTTGTTCAATATTAGGAAATTGCTTTAAACTATAACTTCATTTTGATATAGATTTATGTGCGAAATAAATTAAGCTAAGAGTCTGTACTGTGTTAAAGCCTCATTCTTTTTAATTCAAAATCAATTTATCTTTTCTACATTTAAATGGATGTGCGTTGTCACAACGTTTTTAACGTAGTTTTATGCATGTAACGTTTCATTTTATGACTTATAACGTTACAAATAAAATAAATGGAATTTGCATTCGACAATCCAAACTTTACTCGATGCAAATAATACTTTGTTTAAATAAAAGCAATAGATTGCTTGCTTTAATAGAGACGATTCGTTAATCGTCAATAAAAAAATCACGATTCCAGAACATTCAGCAACTGATATAGAAATCGTTAATTTTTTCCCGTTGGCTGCGATGTGAAAGTTAATTTCCGTTAAGGTCAGTAGCGTTGAGTCTATTAAAGTGGGACTATGTCACACAGCATCGTAATCTCATTTTGTTGCAGCGTAAAAAAAATTATAAACTTTTCTATAAGTGATTCTGAATCACGCTAAAGTTTGGTTCTATTAAATCTATATAATATATAATAAAGTTATAACCGTTTTTGATAGCGTTTATTTATTTATTTATTTATTTATTTATTTATTTATTACTTTATTGCACACACAATGAAAGGACATACAAAATAAAGAGAACAATTACAACAAAGACAAGAAAATAAGAGCGTGCAAAGGCGGTCTTATTGCTAAAGCAATCTCTAACAGACAACCTTTGGTGAAAGGATTTGCAAAAGCAGAAACAGGATAGTGCAAAAAATAAAAATAAAATAATATTCAAGATAAAAGAAAGTAATGACTTATAATATACATACTAATGTAAAATATATATAACCTACATACGTTACATATAAATATATATGTATATACGTACATACATAGATACATATAAATATAAATACATACACACATATAACATTTTTATATATAATACATATTCAATAAACGTACATACATTACTTATTGTAAGGAAAGATAGTGAGTTTTCACACGACGTTTAAATATATAAATAGAATCAGAGCGACGAATTTCCGGGGGAAGCATATTCCATAGCTTCACAGCTTTAACAGTAAAAGATTCACTGTAAAAGCGAGTATGAGCTGTTGGCATCTTTAAGCGATTGTCACTTCTTGACCGCAGATCAAGATGACAATCAGTGTCAGTGCCTAAGAAAGAGAAACAAGTTTTTAGGTAATTAGGAGAGTAAGGATTATAAAGGATAGAATAGAGAAGGGAGAGTATATGCAAGTTGCGGCGATGTCTAATTGTAAGCCACTTCAGTTGGTCACGGTATTCGCTGACATGATCGAATTTACGTAGCGCAAAAATAAATTTGATACAGACGTTTTGTAGTCGTTCAAGCTTGTTTAGCTGTTCTTCTGTTAGGTCTGTATAACTACAATCAGCGTAGTCCAGTATTGGGAGCAGTAGTGATTGAGCCAGGCAAATTTTAGTTTTAACCGGTAATAGGTGCTTCAAACGTTTAAAAGAGCTAATAGTGGCAAAAATCTTTCTACTCACTTCTGCAACTTGCATGGACCAGGAGAGGTTACTATCTATAAGGAGACCAAGGTTTTTTACATGGGAACAGAGGGTTAAGGAAACATTGTCATAAAGAATAGCAGGTAATTTATTACGATTAAGTTTGGAGAGTTGAAAGGTGCTACCGATTATAATGGCTTGGGACTTGGCAGGATTAATATGGAGTCCATACGCCTTACACCAATTGGAGATATTAAGCAGGTCCTGATTGAGTCTTGCGATGGCATCATCGATATCATGTGCTGTACAAGTAACATAGACCTGCAGATCGTCGGCATAGAGATGGAAAGAGGATGAAAGGATTTTTGGGATGGTATTAATGAAAATAGCAAACAGGAGAGGTGAAAGGACACTACCTTGCGGTACACCAGTTGTGAGAGGGAGATAGGAAGAAGATTGGTTGTTAATGTGTACACTTTGCCGACGACCAAACAAGTAACTACGAAACCAGTCAGAAACGTCCGTAGCAACATTGATGGACTGGAGGACAGCCAGCAGGAGCTCGAAATCAACCGCATTGAATGCATTGCTAAAGTCGAGCAATGTAAGGATGCTCAGCTGCTTGTTGTCCATATTGGAACGTAAGTCATCACATACTTTTACCAGAGCGGTAACTGTGCTGTGGCCCATTCGAAAGCCAGATTGATATTTGGAGAGGATGTTGTACTTTAAAATGTAGTCGTTTAGCTGGCGGTGCACAATACGTTCCAATACTTTCGACAAGAAGGGAAGGATCGATATAGGACGATAATGGGAAAAGGATACTGGATTTTTATTTTTAGGAATTGGAAGGATGTGAGCAATACGCCATGCTCTTGGGAACTGACCGGAAGAGAGGGAGGAGTTAAAGATGTGAGAAATGACAGGTAAGATTTGATCAAGAATTAGGAGAAGCATTCTGCGGTTGATTCCATCACTACCCATTGCGTTAGACTTGATAGCCAGAATATGAGCCCTAATATCACTTAGCGCCATTGTCGAAAACTGAAAAGGAGGGTTGTTAGGAATAGGTAGAGAGCGAAGAATACTAAGCGTTTTTATTTTTTCCTTGCTATCCATTGGGATAGTAGTAGCAAAAAATCCGTTCAGAGCATTGAGATCAAGGTTTGGATTGATAGGGCAAGGTTGACGTCCGATACCGAGCGACTGTAGAAATTTCCATGTCTGAGAAGAATTACTGTTCTTAATTGTATTGTGGATATAAAGTCGTTGCGCATCCCGGCAAATCCTGCTGCAACGGTTACGCAAGCGCTTGTATTTAATTAAATTTTCGGTACTGGGGTTATGTTTGTATTTAAATTTGGCTCTATTACGCTTAGTCATCAACGTTCTAATTTCATTGGTTAGCCATGGAGCGGGAAGATTTTTCATTAAGCGTTTTTGATTAATATATGAATTTGTTTGAATGTTTGCTCGTATACTTGTAACCTTATTTTACCTTTGCACATCTTGAGTAAACATGAAGGCTCGAGTTTTTCTCGTAACGTAACAGCCTGTGAAAGTCCCACTGCTGGGCTATAGGCCTCCTCTCCTCTTATTGAGGAGAAGGTTTGGAGCTTATTCCACCACGCTGCTCCAATGCGGGTTGGTGGAATTCACATGTGGCAGAATTTCAGTGAAATTGGACACATGCAGGTTTCCTCACGATGTTTTCCTTCACCGTAAAGCACGAGATGAATTATAATCACAAATTAAGCACATGAAAATTCAGTGGTGCTTGCCCGGGTTTGAACCCACGATCATCGGTTAAGATTCACGCGTTCTTACCACTGGGCCATCTCGGCTATTCGAGTTTTTCTATTGACATGTATTTGCATCACATCTGATGCAAATACGCGTCAATATTAGTATGTAATGTATATTATGCTATATAAAGTTGGTGATATATGTATATAATTATTATATACAAGGATTCAAAATACCAGATTGTGCCAATATAATATTATTGGATGCCTCGTGCATTGTCTTCCATGCCTTGGAAACCAGGTAAAGCCCCTGCGCTTATATTCTTTGCGTTTGTGTCAAATTGTCATTCCATAAATTATAAGAATAATGGAATAGACAATGCGCTTGTGTACATGAAGAAACTCCCCCTTTTTGATACAAAATTGATCAGGAATCATCATAATTAATAATAATAATATCCTCCAGACCGATTTCGGCCACAGTGGCCTACCACATGAGAGATAAGCCAACTGCGCAGAACATAGCACAAGTGTGTGCGCAAATACAGGCACACTCTTTATTCCCTAAGTCACATAATCCGATGGGACGGCAATTCGACTGGAAAGAGCTTAGGCGCAGGACCAATGGCTTTACGTGCTTTCCGAGGCACGGGAGTGTACACACTTCCAACTTCCAGACTCTGGATTGCTATTGAGAATTTTCGACAGAGAAACCCAAAAAATTTTATTGGTTCGACCGACGATGTTGGTGAGATAAGTTTATTTACCTTATTTAATTATTTCATTAAATATTACTGCTTACGAAATGTATTACGGTATTATAATGTTATCAAGTTATACGAGATGTACTCTATTTATAATATATAGTGTATATTAATTATATACTAACGCAATTAATTAAGTAGAATACATAATGATTTTACGTCTAATTAATAACGGATCTTGCGTGTTATCATAAATAAACAAGTTTGATATCGCTTATTACGGTGCGTTTCCATTGTCAAGGTTTGCAATTCCTTTGTTTGCAAGTATTTGATTTTTTTTAGAACGTCACCACAAATATCATGATTCTTTATGGACAACTTAAGACAGAATGCTGGGTGGCACATATATTATCAACTCGTGTGTGTGTGTGTGTGGGTAGTTTCATTTAAATAATGTAAATGGTCACCACGATCCATAAACATTCTGACTTTAAAAAGTCATCATTACTTTTCGGACAAATACATCTTCAATGCGACACTAACCGCGGAAGTTAAGGTGTTGTGTTCCTTGTATAATTACACTGGCTCACTCAACCTTGAAATCGGACAACAGCAGCACAAAGTATTCCTGTTTGGCGGTAGAATATGTGTTGAGGGTGCTACCTATCCAGATGAGCTCACACAAAGCCACAAAGCACTCCTTTTAATTATAGATAATTAAATACAGCACAAAAACATTTTATTACACAAATATATTTTAACCGCAGCACTAAATAATTAAAAATATTCAGACATTCATTGTTGGTGGCATAACGTTTCCAGATTATTCAGAAGTCCATATACATGACTGTAGCAGATGTCATGTAATAAAATTTAAGGGTATGCAGTATTCAATATCATATTTTGCTACGTTACAATGTAACAGGCGTCCACGCTCGTATCAGTAGCACGTTAGGACATTCGGTTGTGTAATGTCACTACCGGCTTTGCCTTCCCCAAACCGTATGTACGTAAACTATTACACATAACGTCTAATGGACTTTAACATTGTTGAATATAACCTCTGAGAGCGTTTGAGATAAACGAATTAAACATAACTGGTTTATTACTATGTGAGGTGGAGTAAAACATCGTGAGGGTGTGGTGACGATTCTGCCACATGTGTATCCACAAATCTGCATTGGAGCAGATTAGTGGAAAAAACTCCAAAACTTAAAGGAAGAGGCCTTAGCCCAGCTGTGGGACATTCAGAGTCTGTTAGCTTACTATGAGAATTTTATTAATAAAAACGACGCCTGGCTTTGCTTTGGTGTGTCTTTTAATGTGAAATTTTATTAAACGTAAATTTTAGAAAGAATCGTTTTTGTTGCTAGTGTTTTTTTGTATTATTTATTTCGAATTAAAATTACTTTTTTTATTTCGAAATAAGAACCTATTCTTAATATTGCTAAAGTGGATAGTACACACCTTAACTGAGACAAAAAACAAAGTGAAGAGTGCTGACGCAACTTCATCTCACGTCATGACTCGGCGGTGATCCACAGCAACCCATTGACGCGTTTGTCATTTAGAACATGAATTCTGTTTTGTCATCTTGTATACTTATAACATAAAATATATAGTTTCCTTCCCAACAAGACACTTACTCTCTTTTGCTATACAAGTAAAGTGATAACGAATTGTAGAACCTCATGCAAGAACAAACTCGAAACTCACCGCAGAACATGGTCGTCAATAATGTCAGACAGATAAGCGAAATTGACTGTTACAATTATAGCTTTTATAGGATATACGCATCAAAATAGCGTAGCACTATAAATCGGTTTCAACTTTTCACAAAAGACACATAAAAAAATCCTAATAGAACTGAAAATTATAATCAAGACATTAATGAAAATTATTTAAATGAAATTCGTACTTTATAAATACAAATTATTTTACTAAAATCCTTTATTTATAGAAACGTTCTATCTACCAGATAAACTACATTTAATTTTTAATCTTGTCACCGATTATTAAGGTATAAATTAGTTTGATAATGAATAATTGGTGTATTTTTGCATGGGTTTAACCGTCAAGCCTATGTCAGACCGATTAGGGTAACTAAGAGGTACCTCAATCGAAATTAAGTCCGATTAACAGGACCCTTAGCAAAGCAGAAATCGCATTACAGATTCATAGCGAATAACCTTAATGAATATAGTACGGGTTTTATGGTATTAAAGCGGATCTAGGGTAGAATGTTAATGTAATGGCTAGTTTATAAAGCTGTATATGAGGACCGGGCTTCAAACCCGAGCCAAAAAAAAAATCTTACTACGAGTCCAAAGCTTCAAATATGGCACTATTCAGATTCACATACATCGAAAAACCTATAAACGCCTACACCTACGCTTTTACCGGTCATTTGGAATTTACCGTCCCATCAGATTATGAGAGCGAGAACATAGAGTGTACACATATGTCTACCCAGACAATTGTGCACTGTAATTTTTCCCGCCCTATTTGGTCAGGAGAACACTATTAATCATTACAAATTACAACACTCATACTTGCTTATATAGTTAGACGACCGAGCTTCGCTCGTCTCTAATAATTAGGTTTACTTATTTTATTTGTGAAAATTGCGTTTTGTCTGGAAAGACCTTTATCCTTGACCTTTAATCTAAGACAAAACCTTATCTAAATAAAAAAGGGCAAATTTTTTAGAACCGTTACACAATATATGTTACGCATAAACACCGAAAAAGCAGCTTACAGCGCGTTGTGGTCACGGTAAAATATGCACATCGCGATATTCATGTTTTTTTTCTCTTAAATAAAAACCATGACGCGTCGTTTCAAATATAGAAAGACCACATAGATAAATTTGCATCTTGATTACCACTTCGACCCTAACCTGTTGTGGTCATGAAGATATCCCGTGATGACTGCTGAGCATAGGTTTAAACAACGTCACGATGGACAATTGTTACTTGTCGGAAGAGAATGTTCCAAAATACGTATATTTTCCTTAACGTTTTATGCCCAATATAAATACAATCTCGTATTCTATTACAAGATGCATACAAGTTAGTAAGAAATAAAAAAATATAGCGGTCATGACGTCATGTTTTGTTCACATTATAAATTATTGAACTAGTACTTAATTCTATTTTTTTTTTACTTAAATTGCTTGTAGGTTAAAATATTATCTTTACAATTTGAAATGAGGTAAATAAGCTTCTTAAATATAGAGGATTTAAAAGCAATTCAATATTAATGAATGAAATTTCACCCACCACCTTCAAATGAAAGCGACAGGCGACCTTTCATCAAATGTTCTTAGTTAATGATCTATTCTGGCGGACGACCCTTATCAATCTACCGTTATTTAATTATTTTCGGGTTATTCCTTTTGATTAATATTTGTCCTTGAAGTGTCCCTTTCAAATTGATTTGTATAATAATTTCCTGTTTGGTTGGTGTTTTCGTAACAGATAGATCTTAATATATATTTTCTAATGTTATAAATACAATAATTTTTTTACACTTAATAGTCAAGCGTTTGACCTCTGACTTGCCTGATCTTAACCATCGACACGGTCTAAGATGTAGCACGCTTCCTAAAAGAAACCTGTTCACTCTGAATTTGTAGACACAAACATTGTACCTAACAAGAAATGCAGACTCAGGCCAAGCATTCCACAGTTTCGCAGTGCGAATGATGAATGTGGATTCAAAGCGCTTCGTACGTAGGCGGGGAATTTCCACTGTGTACCTATGGCGCTTTGGTCGCGTTTGCCTGGCCGTTCAATAGTAAAAGGCACAAAATGAAAAACGTGAAAAAATGTTCCGTAACAGCCTGTGAATGTCCCACTGCTGGGCTAAGGGCCTCCTCTCCTCTTTTTGAGGAGAAGGTTTGGAGCTTATTCCACCACGCTGCTCCAATGCGGGTTGGTGGAATACACATGTGGCAGAATTTCAGTGAAATTAGACACATGCTGGTTTCCTTACGATGTTTTCCTTCACCGTAAAGCACGAGATGAATTATAATCACAAATTAAGCACATGAAAATTCAGTGGTGCTTGCCCGGGTTCGAACCCACGATCATCGGTTAAGATTCACGCGTTCTTACCACTGGGCCATCTCGGCTATGCTAAATGTTACAATTATTTATTTGTCATTGTTAGGTAACAGCCTCCTCCTTCAATCTCATTCCATCATGCTGGATGGTGGATAGATTAACGAGAAATTCTGGATAAATATGTGGCAGATTTTAACGACATGATGGATTATAAACAGAAATTAAGCACATAAAATAAAGTGGATTTCTCGGGTTTGAACCCACAATCTTTGATTAAGATTCACGTGTTCTAACCACTGGACTATCTCTGCTCCAATTATCCAATAAGGCAAAGTCATAAAATCATAAATAAAATTTATCCTACATTGGATTAAGGGACACAATTCGTTGGCATCAACACCACGGATTTGCTCGCGAAAGTGGATTACGTCCAGTTTTATGAAGACCTACAACGACTCTTTGTATATACATATTCATACCTAAATAACTAAATATTACGTATATAGGTTACAGCGGGTCTACGATTTCGTTTGATAGAACTCCAGATACAGCTTCATCCATCTATTTTTTAAATTTATTCAGTACTTAGTATTTTTGTGTTCTGGTTTGAAGGGTGACTGAGCCAATGTGATTATAAGCACGAGAGGCACCAAGTCTTAGGTCCCATGGTTGGTGGCATCTTGACGATGTAAGAAATTATTATTATTTCTTACAATGCCAATGTCTATGCGTGGTGGTGACCACTTACCATCAGGCCCATTTGACCGTCCTTCAATATTCCATAAAATATATTATACAATAATATACAATATTTCCTTATGATGAGGAGACAGCAAAAAAACATCTATGCAACGCTTTGTATATTACACGCGAAATAAACGCAAACTCATTACTTTAAAAAACCACGTTAATACTACTTTTACATAAAAAAAATATTAAAAAAAGATTATTCGCGAGGGCTCACAAAAAATGCTTATGATAGACACTAAGCATTTATCGTGCGTCATTCTGAGACGCGTACGTTAATCCGTCACGTTCATTTGAAGAGGGAGAAACGTGGTAATTATTTTGTTTGCCCACGTATAAATTCGTTGTCGCTTTGGCGCGGAATTATTTGCACAGTTAAGCTACGAATGAATGGACAACGACAAATGGTTTAACGACTTTATTCCCTCTTTGTCAACATTATTTAAACTTTTTTAATTAAAACGTAACAAAAAACCCGTCTACGACAAACCCGGATTGGAGTTTTCAGTGACGTAATATAGGCCTTAACAATTGCAATAATGGATCCCGTCGACTGAAATGTTTTGATA
Source organism: Nymphalis urticae (assembly GCA_905147175.2). NCBI lineage: Eukaryota > Metazoa > Arthropoda > Insecta > Lepidoptera > Nymphalidae > Nymphalis > Nymphalis urticae. The sequence goes on from LR990001.1 coordinate 10,790,061, forward strand.
TAACACCAATATAAATCACAAATAAGGAACTTCAGCTTATTCAAATAATAGAAGAATTAATAAACGTACCTTACGTACATATTCCATGCAATTTTATTCTGTGGGGAGATGTGAATTCTAGCATACATATATTTATATATACACATCTCCCCACAGAACGCGAGCAATCTCTATACTGGGCAGCCCGCATCCATCACGTAGCTGCCACCTTTTTCAGATCGTCGATTAATATATAACGCTCCTGATTAATATATTCCTACTAAATAACATGAAAGCCGAGATGGCCCAGTGGTAAGAACGCGTGAATCTTAACCGATGATCGTGGGTTCAAACCCGGGCAGGCACCACTGAATTTTCATGTGCTTAATTTGTGATTATAATTCATCTCGTGCTTTACGGTGAAGGAAAACATCGTGAGGAAACCTGCATGTGTCTAATTTCACTGAAATTCTGCCACATGTGAATTCCACCAACCCGCATTGGAGCAGCGTGGTGGAATAAGCTCCAAACCTTCTCCTCAAAAAGAGGAGAGGAGGCCTATAGCCCAGCAGTGGGACTTACACAGGCTGTTACAATACTAAATAACATTGCTGTACTTTTTATTTAGTAAAAAATAAAATGCTCGAGTCCAGGGTTACTAATTGGTTATGCAAGACAAGTGAAACAGTAACTTTCTGTTTATTCATACACGGAATTATTCCAAAAATGTGTTAGTTTTATTAAGAGCTAGTCCCCACCTGAGTCGCTCGCATGGGAGCAGCTGTTTGGTATAATAAGTGCTTTTTTCTACCTATGAATATGTGTGTAAAATTTAAAGGTGATCTTGAGTAGTTCAGGCGTAAAAACGTAATATGCAAACTCACTTTCACATTAATAATATTAAGTTCAAATCAAATATTTGTGTGTATTTCTTTCAGGTCGTTTTCAAGAAAACTGATGTTAATTATTTAACACAATTCTTTTAGGTATTTCGAATTGAATTAAAATAATATATTTATAGTTATTTTAGTATCATTATTAATAATACATTAATATTTAATTTAATAATTATTAATTTTATTTATTAAATGGATTGAAATATTATTATTAATTATATTACCTTTTTATTTGTAAACATATCAAATATAATAATTAGTCATCATTTATAATTAACAATATTATTGAGACGTCTCTAAGCTGTTCATTACTCTTTCACATTTATTATGTCGTATAAAGGCGCGTGCGCATTTATTTAACTGTAAATGTCCTATTACTATACAACTATAACTCATATATAATAGTGATTCTGCACAGACGTGTTAGCAATACGAGGCTGATTCATAAACATATAGATATAGTAATTTTTTTTATAGAACAGGACGACGAGGACGAGCATATGGGCCACCTGATTATAAACCACGGTAAGTGGTCACCAAACGCCCTTAGACATTGGCACAGTAAGAAATGTTAACCATCGCTTACATCGCCAATGCGCCACCAACCTTGAGACCTAAGATTTTATGTCCCTTGTGCCTGTAATTACACTGGCTTACTCATCCTTCAGACCGGTTCTCAGTGAAGGCTACTTAGCTCTAAAAGTACATGACATCGAGTCATGACTGCTTGACAAGTCAACTGGCACATATTCCGAGTCAATGACGTCATGTTGACGCTATGATGTTAAACGTTTTTAATCCTGAATTCTAGATTGTGATATTTGATATTCCTTATAAAATGATATTCCTTATAAAAATACAAGAACATTAGAACATTAATATAAATTAAAGATACACAAAAGTCACGGACAACATTGTCGAATTACGATTACAAGAAAAATAAAATGCTTAGTGCTTAGTTTGACAATGATTTATCGATTTCTGTTATAAGACAGCCGCATTGGAGCAGCGTGGTGGAATAAGCTCCAAACATTCTCCTCAAAAAGGGAGAGGAGGCCTTTAGCCCAGCAGTGGGATATTCACAGGCTGTCACGGTTATTAGACAGCTGTCTAATTACCTAGAAATTTAAGAAAAAAATATATATTTAAATTAAATTTAAATACGAGCTTTTATGAGCGTACAGACAAATGATTCTTATAAAGAAATGAATCTGCCTGACATATTCATTTATCAATGAATATTATCCATGCATGTTCAAAATTGAATGTCTCTATATAAAAGTTCGTAGCTTCGTAGCTTCGTATTTTATGTGGAAGGGACGATTTCGTACGTGATGAAAATGCTATCATTATTATACGAAACGAGATAAACATTTGTTCTGAGCGGAAAATTATTGTTGTTCGCTATGTGACAATTAGGAAGCCTTTCTTGACAACTCGTTTAGCCTCTACACATATCGTAGACAATGTGTGTTTACCCTAAAATTATGTATATATAATACATATTACATATGTACATAAAATAATTTTTGTTTTATTGTTAGGTGGGCTGGGAATAAAACTTTAAGGTTAATTTTATGTGTTACGTTACATCATGTAACGTTGAATGAAACGCTGCTGATAATTATTATTATTAACCTGATTCTATCTATCAGTTAAATGCAAAAATTATAAAGGTGCGAAATATATTAGTGTGCATTATAATGAAATTCATATTTATCTTAAAAAAAAAGAAAAAATATGTATATAAATTTGCGTTGATATATACGACAAAAAAATACCCATCAACAATGAGCACTCGCCCTAATGTATTATATTAACGCACGTAACAAGTTTTGACATTCCCTAATAGGAGAAATAAGAATGAGTTTTGTTACGGAATATGGATTCGTTGTGATTTTATTACGCGATGCTTTCAAATGTTCAAATATAATTGACGTTACAAAAACACATATACGTCATGAATAACATCCCGTTATTTTCAATTTTCTTTGAATGTTGAATTGCAATTATTACTGCATGCGTCAAATCATTTCCTCATTTATTATAAATAAAAGTATTTTTATATACTTACTTTTTATTTTTAAGTTACATACTTTTTCATAATATTAGTGTTATTGAGTATTTTAAGGTCTTATTTTATTATATGTACTAGTAAAATACCTATTCCCCGAGGAGAGCTCCGCAAAGCCAGAGCACGGTAGGGACTGTGGATGCGTTACATCGACACGATCCCGCAATATCTCCGATGCGTGCCAAGGATGGCCATCGCACACGTACATAAAAATTGAGTGGCCAGGATTTGAACTGGTAATCTTTTGTTTCGGCTATCGTGGGAATCTCGACTAACCTGTTTCATTCGAAGGTCTGTTTTTCATCAAATGTATATAGCATCATAGATATATTATCATTTTAATAAAGACTAAAGACGTGTAATGACGTTATGAGGTGAATTCGACTTTGACCAACTCATAAATAAAGAGAATAGTCAAAAATTACCAACCAGCGAAGATATTGCAAACATGCCCGCAAAAATATATTTGTTTATCTGTGTCAATAGTAATTGGGAATGCCTCTTGTTATGTAAGATGTTTTACAGTTTGTTAGGTTAAGGTATTAACGCTCATTATTTGTACCATACATGCATTCTATACAACCCAAGCGGCGGCACCAAATAGTTTATTTTCGTTATATAAAAGCAGGTATCGAAAACCAACAACGCTTGTAGTCGTAAATTTTACGGAATTGGCAAAGAATTGAATATTTTTTTGCGCGTTGTTCAAGTTGAAATAAAAATATTGAAACAATTTTTACCACTAAACGAAAAACTTGTAAATGATGATGTTATATAAGATAACATTAACTTAAAAATTTGACACATGTTTATTCGAAGGCTTCTATTACAGGTTTGACCTATCAAGCCTGTAACATAAAAACGGATAGTGTTTTACCGCCCAGAAGTCGGAGTTAAAAAAGATGGACTTAAATGTCACCGAAATGTTAAGAAATTTGGTAGTAGGTGTTTTTACTTATTTTAAACCGCTTTAGCTTCAATCTTTTCAGTTGTACGACAGTCCTCATCCTCACTAGTAAAAGCAAAGCTGGTCGCTTTTCACAGACTTGCCAATTTATGAGGCGTCTTTTTCTGCAGTGTTTTATCACCTTTTGTATCATAAGCAACGGGTATCGTATGTCTCAATCAATGGTGCGTAATTTTCTTTGTGGAACTTTCCTCCTTCGTCTTTACGAAGTAAATCTGCAGCTTAATTAAAACAAGTGTTGCCACTCATTCCTAATTATAAAATAATTTTATTAAGGGTGACAAGTTTGGGCATTACGCAGTACACCTGAGTGAATTCGTCACCGTTAATGCAACTAAGGAAGTACAAAAAGATTTTATGTTACTTAATCACCCCATAAACATTTGTAAAGCCTGCAAAATATTATACAGCTAGAATACAAACTAAAATCAAATCAAATTATTTATAACGTAAATTTCACTTCAAAAATATCAATCGCTATATTTAACATCGGCAAATGGACCAATCACAGCTAAGTGAAACTGACATTAAATTCAACCTCATGCTAAGAGCCTTTAAGTCTTCGACGTCAATTCATATCTAAAGATCTGAAGGAAACTGCAAAAGACGTTTCCGGTCTGCATCTAGCGGCAAGAATCAAAGATGACTTTTTAAAATACAGTTTTACAGAAACATTTTTTATTTTTTTAGGATTCCGTGGTGAAATATGTACAAATAAGTGTTACAAGGAGATTAATTTAAATGGAATTTTCAATTGTTATGTAAATAAAAATCCTACCCGCCTCTGTATGTACCTAATAAACTTGAAAACTATCAAAAGGACTTTCGCATAGTTTTCGCCAATGGATGAAATGATTCAAATGGAATGTTTAGGTAATTCTTTAAGGTTTTGTGTAAATTAGTTGAAACATGACAAGATCACTGAATATGTCAGAAAAAAACCGACTGGAAGCTTTACTGGCGTGCACCGCGTAATTCAATAGAGTTACATGAATTACGATATAAACGTAGTGTGTACCTACTTCCATGTGTGCGAAGCCTGCACGGGTAACTAGAAAACTAAAACAAAAATCATATGTTTTATTACAAAGTAATTTTCTTATTTTACATGCGATGTTTCCATAATTACCAATAAACATGCCGAAAACACCAATTCCATTAGTTGAGTCATTTCCTTGGCACACATACATCACTCGTTATACAGGCTGATAAAAAATATCACAATATTGTATTTTATATAATGTGGCATTGGGTAGAGTAGGTCAGTATTACTGACCGCTATTAGTCGAAATTTGGCTCCCAGCCAGACCCGATTCTGATAAGATGTAGCCCTGTAAACGCGGTTAAGGCACCAACCAGCACATAGTCCAACATATATGTAAATTATGTATTCATGCTTCCTTGTTACTAAAAACATGTACTTTGAAACTCAGTGTGGAATATGTTCGAAATTTGAAACTTCAAATAGATTTGTGAATTTTTAGTGCGACATTATTTTATCTTATCTCAAAAAGGGTGATTAGCAGATATATTTATCAGTGTGCCTAAAATGATAATATTTTGAAGAATAAAACACTTTATCCGTTTCTTGTTGCCATAAGACATATATTTCACGTATTAGCTTCTCACGCTTCGCATAGGTAAATAAGAAAAAAATTATTTAGGATAGGATTTGCATAAAATGCGTTCTACGTTGGAGAAGAGTAACTGTGCCAAATTTCAAGTCTATTATAGTTAAGGAGATCTTGTGATGAACGGTATTCCGTCTATATATTACTTTTAAAACACGAACTGTAAATTAAATTCAGATACTTATTGTAACGAGAACAAATTTAATAATAACTTACAATCTAAATTCATGCAATCAAAACGATTGACGGCCTTGTTCACAAAGAAAGCGATAGATTGAAATTCTAATTACAAGGGTCTCTTAATTTGTGACGATCAACGTTTAAGGGAATTGAACTTTTTTCGTGGAAATTTATAACTTTAAAGGGTAAGAATGAATGAAATGGAAACGAATGAACGAATTATTACAATATTATTCTTATATTTTTGAGGTAATTTGAGTGGGTTTTTATATAGTGATAACCAATTTCATACTTTTATCACGATATTCGGGAGTAACAGCCTGTTAAAGTCCTTTGAGGAAAAGGTTGAGAGATTATCGATTACGCTGCTTATAATATGAAAGTATAAACCATCCCTTCCATTGCCAATGTGCAACCAACCTTGGGAACTAAGATTGTCCCTCGTTCCTGTAGTTACACTGGCTTATTCACCCTACATATTCGAATACAAAAATACTAAATTTGGCGGTAGAATATCTGATAAGTGAGTGGGCACACCAAGTATTATAAGCAAACTCTATTGTAGTTCTTATAAGAGACTAAATTATTTAAACCTATCGTGCTAATATACGCTTGTGTAGTGTTTGCGGAAATATTGGGTCTATGGTTTTACAAAATTTAATTATAATTTCCGAAGGCAACGCTACAATATATCGCCGTAAAATAATTTCAAACTTTCGTCATAGCAACGTATAACATCAAGATGCTGTAGGTATACACAACACCGCATTGTTTCACGCTTTAGGAGCCGGATATGAACACCCGGTGCCCGATGGTAAATAATAAATCTGGGAGGAAAGTGCATCGCATTGCTTCGTATTTCGTAGCCAAGATGTTTTGTAAATTTGCGTCGTCATTGCTATTTATTTTGGGGTTATGTTATTAATATTATACGATTATAATACAAGAGCTTTAAATAGTTACTGTCTATAAATGTCCTATGCTTAACACTTAACTATTGAGGACTATGAAGCTTATTCGACCACGCCACTCCAATGAAGTTGATTGTTATGGCAATGGCATGGCTTGCATAATTCTTCACCACGAAGCATTATAAAAATTACCTGGCCTGGTTTGAAGCCGCAGTCTTCAGTTTAGATTACACGTTCTTGGGTAAGTTTAGCTAATTAATATTTGAAATTGTAATTATTAAGCTTTAATTTTAAGATCTCCGCTCTATATAATGTATCCTGTTATCTTGTCTAATGAATATATTTGGAGTTGTTGTTTAGCTGTTCTTTTATTTTACATTTTTTTTGGTAGCAATCCATTTCATATGTTTAATAAAGTCTTAGATAAAAATGGTTTAAAAGGGTCAATGATTAAAATTGAACAATAGATATATGTATTTAAATTTAAATAATTCTCCTTAGCTTAAATTCGTAAAATTTTGTCACTTAATTTACAAATAACTGAAATGAAATTAAAAATTTAATTTAACATAGACAAAAGAAACTCTAAAAAGTAAAAGATCAAATTTGTTTTTTTGGTAATTCAGATACGCAATATCAAATAAATTGGATCTGTGAAAGTAGATTAGAATCTTTTGTCATTTTTGAATTAGAAATTTTGTCAAGTAGGAAATGAGCTGAAGATCTTTAAGCACCTGAACATATTTCTATAATTAACAGAAAACATCAATTTCGATGTAAGTTTCAAACAGAAAAAAGCCGCATTAAAATCGGTCTAATCATTTGGGAGCTACGACGCCACAGACAGACACACAGATATACATGTTAAAATACAACACCCCACTTCTTACGTTAGGAGTTAATAAAGTAAAAAACAATGCAATATACTAATACATATTGTACTATTAACAAATAAAAATAAAAATAAAAAAATCAACAAAAATTTAACCAAAATTTTATCAATGTAACGTGAACCTAACGCCGATTTCATAAATTGACTCTTATAGCCCTAAGGGACCGCAATCTGACACGTTCGGAAAGAGATTAGGCGTGTACACGATTTTAAGATTTTAAAAAGGTATAAGTTTAACATTGGCAAATTTCTAAATCTGTGCTACTGGTTTTATTGATTCGACTCGGGATTTAAAAATTTGTCTAGAGACAACAACTATTTTTTTTATAGAACAGGAAGGCGGACGAACATATGGGCCACCTGATGGTAAGTGGTTACCAAACGCCCTTAGACATTGGCACTGTAAGAAATGGTAACCATCGCTTGCATCGCCAATGCGCCACCAACCTTGGGACCTAAGATTTTATGTCCCTTGTGCCTGGAATTACATTCATCCTACAAACCGGAACACAACAATACCAAGTACTGCTGTTTTGCGGTAGAATAACTGGTGAGTCGGTGGTACCTACCGAGACGAGCTTGCACAAAGCCCTACCACCAGTATATAACTACATTTCATACAAATAACAACACACAAATTACCTTCGAGGAAATGTGTTTAATTATCTTTATAAAGTGATCTCTACTTGAGTCTTGTAACTAAAGGTAGAATATCTGATGAGTCGGTGGTACCTACCGAGACGAGCTTGCACAAAGCCCTACCACCAGTATATAACTACATTTCATACAAATAACAACACACAAATTACCTTCGAGGAAATGTGTTTAATTATCTTTATAAAGTGATCTCTACTTGAGTCTTGTAACTAAAGGTAGAATATCTGATGAGTCGGTGGTACCTACCGAGACGAGCTTGCACAAAGCCCTACCACCAGTATATAACTACATTTCATACAAATAACAACACACAAATTACCTTCGAGGAAATGTGTTTAATTATCTTTATAAAGTGATCTCTACTTGAGTCTTGTAACTAAAGGTAGAATATCTGATGAGTCGGTGGTACCTACCGAGACGAGCTTGCACAAAGCCCTACCACCAGTATATAACTACATTTCATACAAATAACAACACACAAATTACCTTCGAGGAAATGTGTTTAATTATCTTTATAAAATGATCTCTACTTGAGTCTTGTAACTAAAGCAGGTATTTGTAATAGAATAATTTTATTGCCACAATTAACAGTTCTAATGAACTCTCCGATGTAATTATCTAAAGACTTTGAGATCTATTTAATGTTATTTTTATTTATATTCCCCGTACGCGATAAAGGCCATTTTGTATATTTTAAAGTATATAAAGGCATCGAAATGAGTCGTGATTCACATTGTGATTTTAGACAAAACTTTTACTTTTCGGTTAATACATCTCCAAAACGAGAACGTAATGGTTTTTTTTTAAACTAATTATAAAAATAATTTTAGGGTTTATTTTTGTATTTAACATATACCGATTATAGAACATTTTAAAATTGAGTCTATACGTATTATATATAATTTTTATCTTGTACACCTTTATCGTTTCCTCTGCCCAAAGGTTGTGCCCAACTCATAATGATATTCATAATATACATATAATATTTAATTTTTAATTGGATTTAAGCATGCAAAATCTCATTGTGTGTATAAGCCTTTTCTATTATTTTTAACCTATAATTTAGATATAGTAAGATATATCTGCGGAATCCTGTTAACAGCAACATATAATTTGTCCTAGGAAATATATATTAATTTTGAGGTGTTATATAATTATGTATATTAGCTCATTCATCAGAAACTCGTTTGACGATTTAAAATAATAACAGAAACATATCACACTACTATATTTGAAGATAGTACATCAAAAACTCATACACATTAAATATTAAAAACAACTACAAGAACGGATGTCATGTTGGAGACGTGTTAGTCTATTGTGATGCATTTCAAAGCAGCGGATATGCGACAACGCACGTCACGTCACGACGTCATACTGACACTGATTCCAGATTAGCTATGCTGATTGCGACAGATATGAATCGAGCTGACAAAGTCGCTATGAATAAATAAAATATCGCGTCTTCGAGACTTGCAAATGGTATATTAATCAACAATTCCATGCAGTGCTATTCTCACACGGCCATCTGATCCCGAACTAAGCAGAGCTTGTATGGTATGCTATGGAAATCAGACAACTGATATACTACATATACTATTTTTCTTTTGTAAATACATACTTATATAGATAATTATACCCAGACTCAGGACAAACAGATACGTTCATATACACAAATTTCTGTCCTGGGTGGGAATCGAACCCACAACCTTCGGCGTGAAAGGCCATGAAATGAAATGTTAAAAACCGATTTATGGTGATCAGTCATTTCTAATGTGTGTAATTAAAGTTTTATAATTATTATAGACAGTGTCACTTATCAAATACTTATATTTCACGATCGTGTTCTGAAATGAGTTTTGAGTTTCCTCTCACTGAATAGTTCTACAAGTTCGTTTACATGTTTTATTCATTCGTAAACAATTGTTTTCTCTGATAAAATACTACCACAACTATACACTACACATATCAACCATTTCTTTTAGCATACAAATGGCATGATTTCTAATGCGAAGTAAAATATAAAACTTTAAATAAGTAAATTGTACCAGTATTTACATAATAATTATTAATATTAAAAATGATGTTGCCAGGATGTATGAACTCTGGTTCCACCTCCAATAGTGACGTGCAGTACTGCTGTTTTGCGGTAGAATTTCTGATGAGTGGGTGGTACCTACCCAGACGAACTTGTACAAAGCCACCAATGAAGCCATTTAACACCAAGTAAATTATGTTAGCTATTGGATGGTTAGACCAAAATTTGCATCCTCCGTTAAATAAATATACATTGTGATCTCTTGCAAATAAAAAGAAACCACATCCAAATCGCTACATCCATTTAGGAGCCACGATGCCACAGACAGACGCAAAGACACGTAGGGAGTTCAAAAGTATTATCAATGATAAAAAGAAAAAAATATATGAAAAACGGGTCTAAATGTAGAATAATGTTGATTTTGAAATATACATATGGTAAGCTACTTATGTAGTACTATCTGAATTCAACGCTCTAGGGAAACGTGAGTGCTCTGCTAACTAACCTTAACCTCAGTACATCCGAAACTTTTGAATTTTATAAGAGACCCCTGAAAGGTGTGCTGTTATATCAGATTAGTATTATACGAGTAAATACGAAAGTAACAGTCTATTTCTTACATCACCATTCATTGTCATGAAATTTTACTTATTAGGATAAGGATTGAAGAAAATAAGTTACGGGATTTATGAGAAAAAAATATCCTGACCTTGCGGGCAATTTCTGCCACATATATAACAATATACCATATATAAGCGATGAGGAATAAGCTCCAAGAACGCCTGTATTAGTTCCATGCTACCAAGACACAGAATTTATCAATAATTTGTATAAACAAAATATAATATATAAATAATGTATGATGGTTGGAAAAAAAACCAAATATATTATCGAAAAAGATGATCATAAATATAGTTTTGTCGAATCAAGAACCACTAACTTCTGAATCCGCATGGCTATAAATAGTTCAACCAATTTCCCTCATACGATATTTGTGTATTCAAATCACAGCGCGGCAATAAAAAAAACTGTTAGTTTGACGCAGGTCCCTGACTTAAGCCTGTCCCAAGTTTTTGATTTATGAGAAGAAGAGAATTTTCCTTCATTTCCGAACTTGGTCCCGCGGAGTGCTAGTGGGTTATTGATGACATAGCTATGCGTACGTTTACTAAGCTAACTCGTTAAAAACAAATCTAAGCAATTTGTTTTTCTTTATGTAAAATAAGAAAATGAAAAGAAACATCGGCTTGTATATGAATTTATTGGGTGATATTTAAAATTCCGAAAAAAAACTGAAAGTTTTTATTAATTTGTTACTAATACCTCATTTGTCTAGACTTTAGTGGCAAGCTTATGAGGCAGACTCGTGATCCCGGATTAAAATCTCGGATCGGGTCTTTAAAACTTCTAGGTTTTTTTCTGTCTAGAAACTCTAAGTAGCATGCTAAAGTTACGGTGTTTGGTTTAGGGAAATTACGTAATGACGTGGAACCAGAAATCTCTGTGGTCGTGTTTGATTGCAGTCCCATCAGATCAGTCAGGATGGGACTGTGGGATTTGTAAGTGGGTATTAACAAAGTTTAACAATATTCTCATCTTATCTACATAAAGGTTGAAGGTGTTTTAATTTTTTGAATACACTTATTTCGCCATCTTGAAGAACAGTAAAACATACAACTAATTAATACATACGAAACACACACACACATGGGTAAAATATATAAATGAACAAGATTAAAAACACATCCCTTGAAGTTCCATCAGTCAATGTGTCAATGAAAGGAAGACGAAAGTTTTAGGCGCGTCATCTCCAAGAGAAAGATAACAAGACGTCGGAATTAATAGTTGGGCTGTATATAATAAATCAGCGAAGTAGTTGGGACAGGGTAGATTATACGGGTAGATATCTTGGTGGCGATATGTAGGCTGAGGGCACAAAAGACCAGATGCTGACACATAAACAATCTATAACGCACCTTTTCTGGGTCTCGGTTGGTTAAGTTTGAAACCTTTATTAACATCTCTTAGCATTCATACGTAAAAAATAATAGTAATAACTTCCACTATGATTGAGTTAATATTATCCACAGACTTTTGATATTACTGAAAATATGTGTAGAGTATAAGTATACCCTTTTTTATAATATAGGCGAGTGGACGGGTAGATGGGTCACCTGATTATAAGTGGTCACCAGTGCCCATACACATTGGCGCAATAAGAAATATTAATCAGTGTGCCTGCAACTTTGAGCCTGTAGTTACATTTGCTTCCGGAACACAACAAGTGTTCCGACAGGAAGTGTGAGTGAGCATACTAAGTATTTCTGTTTCGCGGTAGAACATCTGATGAATGAGTGGTACTTATCCAAGGGGGCCCAAGCCCAAACACCAAGCATGCATGCATTTACTAATTTTCAAATTACAATTCAAGACAGGTACAGCCTTACATATATAATTACGTCAACTGTCAGCATAAACCTTGATGATAATATACATTATTTATCTTAGCATGTTAATCGATCTACAAAATACCACGATAAGGTTAGAAATGCAAAATTATTTAATGATATGTACTCAGCTTTACTCTCCCAAGGTGAGGTTTCGCGAAGTAAAATAGTGACGTGAGTGAATATTTGTTATTCTAAGTAGCTTATAATATTACGTACAACAGCCTCGTTGTTCTAGCGGCTATCTTATGCCGAGGTCTTGGGTTAAAGCTCCGGACCAGGCTAGTAAAAATATATTGGGTTGTCAAGAAATATTCATTAGCAGAGTGAGTAATGCCGTGTTTCAAAAACATGTAAAGTCGTTGGCCCCGTACCTGAAGTATTTTAGATCGCAGATTAGCCGTCCCATAGGATTATAAAAGTGAAAGAATAGAATGTGACCTTGTGTTCGTACCCTAAATTATATCCGTGCAGTTGTCTAGTTTCCCTTGAGAATGACCGCTAAAGCAGAAAACACTTATGTAAAATATAATATATGAGGTATATATATATATATATATATATATATATTTTATATGAGGCAGTATTATTAAATTGTCAATATTTTAATGAAATATATGAAAAATCCGTATGGTATTACGTAACTTTTATTAAAGAATCAGCTCTGGTTAATATTATTTTCCATTTATAATATATTTAATACTGACAAATATTGAAAGAAATAGATAGCCCGCCTGGAAAGGTACCATACACTTATCACATATTTCACCACCAAACAACAACATTAAGTATTTTTGTGTTTCTGTTTAAAGAGTGAGTGAGCCAGTACTACAGGAACAAGGGACATAATATCTTAGTCTTCAAGGTTAGTGGCGCATTGGCGATGTAAGTAGCGAATACAGCGCCAATGTCTACGTGCAGTAGTGAACATTTACCATCAGATGGCTCACTTGCCCGTCTTCCCTTAATTATAAAAATAATAATAAAGAACGATAGGACACTTTTGGTTTAAACTATTTTAATATAAACATAATGGCCAAAAGCAGTACAACAATAACGTTTACCGAGCTAACAAATGATATAAAAAAAGTTCTATTCTTTATTAAATCGTGTAAATCTTAGAAATATAATTACACAACATAACGTCCGACACGTGTAAAAACCATTATCCTTTGTTTAGTTTCACCACTATAGGGGTAATAAAAGATAGACATACATCACTTCCACGCTATTTAGCGTCCTACTGTCTTCGGATAGTAAAATATATTAGCCCATGAACCGGAATAACGTCATGAAAAGGTTGATTTTACTATCATATAAAAGTTAGTAGATTTTCTTTAAACCAAAGAGTTATGTTCAGAAAAGAGTAGTTTGAATATACTGAGTATACAATTATTATTTTTTATAAAAATTGGCACTGTAAATAATAATCATTTCCCACGTGCCCAATGCACTAACCTTCGCAATTAAGGTGTTATGTTCCTGTGTAGATTTTTTTTTTTAAATACGACAGCTTATTTGTTTTCACGTATTAAATACTCAACTGTTGATCATAATACATATTTTGAGAGGTACAAAAACACACATACAACACATGAACAAAACCACGGGCAAAACTAGTAAGCTATAAAGACTCACAAGTCGTCACTCGTCCTTGACATATGAATGACGAAGACATTCACGTACGTAAATGATTGATGAAATGTAACTACCAATTTTTGTGACAATTCTGTTTGCTGGAATCAACATTCCTGTGTTAGCTTTTAATGTTCGTTTGTTCAATACAGCATAATTATGAAAAAAAATCTGACTCTTAAAAGGTTCACGTTTCAACTTAGCGAAGGAGTAAGTTAAGTACCGGCACTGCTGGGCTAAAGGCCTCCTCTCTCTTTTTGAGGAGAAGGTTTGGAGCTTATTCCACCACGCTGCTCCAATGCGGGTTGAAATACACATGTGGCAGAATTTCAGTGAAATTACACATACAGGTTTCCTCATGATGTTTTCTTTCACCGTCTAGCACGAGATGAATTATAATCACAAATTAACCACATGAAAATTCAGTGGTGCTTGCCCGGGCTTAAACCCAAGATCATCGCTTAAGATTCACGCATTCTTACTACTAGGCCATCTCGCCTTTTTTCGGGTAAGTTAAGTAGCATAATATTATTCGTATACGAATTTATCAATGTCATTAAATATATTTATGGTAGTACATTTGGCAGTATACTTGCATAAAGTATAAGCCTAGATAATGATAGTCTCTTAGTATTCAATCTGTTTTACATACTGACCTGTATTATGTAGGGTGAAGTGGGGTAAATAGGGATGGTTCGGGGAGTTTCATAGTAAAACACAAATTTATATAAATAATTAATTAGCTCCTACTTATTACGGTTATAAATTTACGTTTAAATTGAATTGGAAACTTGTGTTTATACTTGGTCATGATAGATTGAAAAATAACTAGTCGATATTTCTATCATCCACGCCAGTAGGCTTGGATCTGATACATTATTCCAGAAATTAATTCTTGTAGTCGTTTAGTGGTTACGAACGCCGAATCAAACGCATAATAAAAAAACAAATAAAAAATGCATGATAAAATCTAAAAAGATATTTTTCTGTGTGCGACCTGAATTGTCCATTTAGATATTATATTTAGTATTCTCTAACATTCTGACATTTCTGAACACTTCTGAGGCAAAAATTTATCGAGAAAAGGTAAAAATGTACTTAAGTAACATAAAAGTTATTATTTTTTTATGTATGCATATACACATTATTATCTAAAATTCGAAGTAAAATAACAGCGTGTTAATGTCCCATTGCTGGGCTAAGGCGTTCACTTTGAGACATGAATTACAAACACAAATTAAGCAAATAAAAATTCAGTGCTCCTTGCCTGGATTTGAACCGACGATTATCGGTTGAGAATCACGCGTTCCGACTGAGCCATCTCGATTCAATATTACAAAACTATAATAAAATAAATATGTTTTTTATTATCGAAGTTCCATCCGAATCCGGAAATATACAAAAGCATTTCATATGCACAGCTTGATGAAATATTCAGGGAACTCGCGTAAGTAGAATTGAAAGTACCAGTGTGTGTGATGTTTACGTTAAACAAAGGATTTTCATTAATTTTCTCTATTTCTCGAACAGTTGTACATTCATTTGATATAGGATGTATCATTAGCTTTCAAGTATATGTACTCCCAATTATTGGAGAACACGCTTTACGTTATACAACGGAACTGCAATATTTATCACTCCAACAAAGCAAACTATATTATAGTTCTATGGATGTGGATGTTTTATTCTTATTAACTTAAGGTAATGAAGAAGCCTTGGAAATATGAGAGGTTACTAAAAGTATTAATATATAAGCTATATATAAAGCTTACAGTATAATATATACTGTAAGATTACATATATGGTAAATCAGCTTAAATTTATTGTTCGTTGAATTTCATACAAAATATAAATTGTATATTATGATTTATTTAAAAATGTGTTAGTTTTTCGACGGTTCGTTTCGGGAGATTTTACACTTCAAAGCGTTGATAAGCGTACATTAAATTTAACCTCAACAAATGACGTATCTACTTGAAAGTTCATTATGATTTGTTTTTTTTTTACGACTATACGGACTACCTGATGGTAAGTGGTCAACAACGCCCATAGATATTGGCATTGTAAGAAATGTTAACCATCACTTACATCGTCAATGCGCCACCAACCTTGGGACCTAAGATTTTATGTCCCTTGTGCCTGTAATTACACTGGCTCACTCACCCTTCAAACCGGAACACAACAATTCCAATTACTGCTGTTTTGCTGTAGAGTATCTGATGAGTTGGTGGTACCTACCCAGACGAGCTCAATCGTCGATTATTGATAAGAGCGATCTCTTCCACAACCTTTGGGCACAGGAAACGGTATAGGTGTACAAGTTTTACAAGATAAATTAAAATATAATACGTATAGACTCAATTTTAAAATGTCTTATAATCGGTGTATGTTAAATACAAGAATAAACCCTAAAATTATTTTTATAGTCACTCATGAATCACGATACATTTCGATGCCTTTATACACTTTAAAAGTATACAAAGGGCCCTTTATCGCTTACGGTGAATAGTGCACAAAGCCCTACCACCAGTAAATTTAAGTAGTAGTAACAGTAACAGCCTGTTAATGTCCCACTGCTGGGCTAAGTCCTCCTCTCCCTTTTTTAGGAGAAAGCTTGGAGCTTATTCCACCACGCTGCTCCAATGCGGGTCGGTGGAATACACATGTGGCAGAATTTCAGTGAAATTCGACACATGCAGGTTTCCTCACGATGTTTTCCTTCACCGTCAAGCACGAGATAAATTATAATAATAAAGTGAACCCACGATCATCGGTTAAGATTCACGCGTTCTTACTACTAGGCCACCTCGGCTTCAATTTAAATAAACATTTAATGATGACAAGTGGGTATGGCCACATATACATATCTGTTCGTACTCACTAAAGCTGCACTACACAGTACTAATGCACTAACTCTACGAGAAATATAAACCACTTATGTACATCATCAATGCCATACGACACATTAGATATAATTGTAACTTATATCCCATTGTTTTAATCACACTAGCAAACATAACCTATGAAACGGTACTCAGCAATATAGAATATCGTGGTGCAATAGCTATTATTAATAAGTGGCTGGTGGATTCAGATGGGCCAGCGTTAAGCCCAATAAAACCTGGAATATGTAGATAGCTGAAAATTCTATTACTCATTTTGTAAATTTTAGAATATCTGCAGAAATATCCTTAAAAATTTATACGTAAAAAGCTTTTTTATTTATTTTATAATATCTTATACAATTTTCAATCGCCTTAAAATAAATTTGTATTATAATTTTTTCAGCTAAGTAATAAGGAAGACTGAATATTCACGGGAAAAATACGCTTATTGTTGTCGATATGATGGACGTATAAAGCAAGATAGCGCAGCAAAAATATCTTAAATTTATTCATTATAATTCACTAAGCTAAAGCTTCTTCTTAGAGTATAAAACGAATTTAAACATAACATTACGCAAGCAGGTGGGGTAATGCGAAATG
The DNA here is from genome assembly GCA_905147175.2 of Nymphalis urticae. Lineage (NCBI taxonomy): Eukaryota > Metazoa > Arthropoda > Insecta > Lepidoptera > Nymphalidae > Nymphalis > Nymphalis urticae. The sequence goes on from LR990001.1 coordinate 10,807,853, forward strand.
TGCACGAAGGCTCCACAACTCAATTCCCAACAGCTCGGGGAGTGGCAATGGTTTACAGAAATCCTCATCATAAAATATTTGTTACATTGTTACTTGTTATTAAAGCTTCACACACAACTTTGTATATGGCACGAGCAAGCGGAAAACATTTCAAGAACTTGGATTTACGGAAGCAACCAGCCAACAAAATGTTAGGTTAATTCAAGTTAAAGTTACTTTTGGTTATGAGGAAAATGTTTAAGCAATTTCGTAAAGAAAGTTTCACATAGGTTTAACTTTTTATTAATATAAATGCAAATCAACTTTATTATAACGAATTTTGGCCTTGAAATTAAGTTTTGAAAAAATTTGACTGGTACAGACTTTTCAGAGATGTTTCACGAATCACTTATTAGGTTTTTTTTAAATAATATAGGCAATTGGGCTACTTGATGGTATGTGGTCACCAACCCCCATAGACATTGGCGCCTTAAGAAAAATTAACCATTTGTTACATCACCAATGCACCACCGACCACACTTAAGTTAAGTCCTTTGTGTCCAAAGTTTCACTGGCTCACTCACCCTTCCGACCGGAATACAATAACACTGAGTATTTGGCGGTCAAACATGTGATGAGTGAGTGTTACCCACCCAGAGAGACATGCACAAAGTACTATCAACAAGTAAGTTTTAGTGTTTTTATTAAAAAATACAATACTAACAGCATTAGTCCTGTAAAGTGCTCTTAGCAGCTGCATCGCGATTGTCTAATGGTAGAAAAGATTAGCATTTGTTAAATATTGGCTGGATATGGCAACTATGCTCAAAAACGATAACGTAAAATATTGGCTTTCACGGTGTCTAATTGGTTATAAAAAATATGCTACATGCAATTTGGTTACCGTTTCATTCTAACTACATTAAATATCTTTATTATGGTAAAATACATCACCCATCAAGAATCAAGACAAGTAAGAAACGAAGTATTCCAACCAAATGACTTTCGGTCAATCCGACTGAACACTTCAAAAACTATTCTCAAACCATTCATGAATATATGCATGAATTTTCTCAATTGTTAGGACTTTATGATACAACCGACTCAATTCATCAATAATGTTGATCCTTATGTCAATAATATTAGGTTCAAAATTGCGTGTATCGAAAGAATATTTAAAATTGTTATATTCAAAGGGACTTCTATAAGCGACTTGCATTTGTAGATTTTATGACAAGACAATAAAATGTATATTACATTTATCTAACCTCACTCAATACTCTTACTTGATTAGAGAATTGAAATTTTATTATCTGATCTGACTGATCATTAATAGAGTTGGTATTAAAAAAATATGAATGTTGATGAACTTAATTTCAATTCTTTTGAACCTATTATTATTTAGAAAGCCTTTTTGTATTGTTGTGTTAATGCTAGTTGCTTTGAAAGTGTGTGTAAAATGATTAATGAGCTAAATTTTATACATTGAGTACTAAATTTAACTTATTTGTAAGTGTGTGTATTATATTATATTACCTTCTGTTGCAATTGTACCTCTTATTATGTAAATAATTACTACTGCAGGAGTTCAAACACGGATTTCTTGTCAGAGATAAGATTTGTACAGTTTAGCCTCATTATATGTTTTGTGGTATAAAAATAATAAAATAACCATTCAATCCTAACAAATGAAAAGCTTGACAGAAGAAATTATAGAGGTTAAAGTTTACGTCATAAGCTTAAAGCTTGTATTAATAAAAGACAAGATAAGAAAAACTAATTTGTAGAAGCAACAACAAACTTGTAAACAAAGTTTGATTAATTTTAATAATCATATCAACTGTAGACCTAATCAGTTAGTACGAACTAGAACTTCTCCGCCGGAGACGATTGTGAAATGTCAAAATTCATATGCGACATTGACAATGATAATAATAATAACCCCCCCGTGGGATCATCCTGTCATTGGTCTTACGAGAAGCAGGTACAATTAACAAGTTTAACCATCTATACCACTTAGGGAGATACCTAATTTACAGTCACCTACATCTGACACAAAAACATACACCTTCCTACTAACGTAAAAAAACCTTTTTTTTATGGAGAAATGTTTAATTGAGAGTACAATTTGCGTCCGCTACCCGGGGTTCGTTGGGGCACATCTGGAGCCGACGCTGGATGTGAAAGCATGCGATCCATCGGCGATGAGAAGTTGAACAGGCGGGCTTCCATCGCAAAGTCTACTACAGCCGATGACAGTTCCTCAGGAACATCTTATTGAATCCCACCTTCCACTACGAGTAATACACCGCTTACGAGTGTTGCACAAGAGGCCCACCTTGTGCCCACCATTAGCGCTTAGCAAAAAATAAAAAATGGACGAAATACATGAATGTGTTCATACTGCGCACTTATCTCTATCTTACTACCATTGAAACAGATATTGCAGACTATTTATCACCATTACATACAAAATTGCTTGAAATATATCCTCATATGCAAGTAAGCCGAAAACGTGTTGGTGATCAACGACGTGCAATTATGCGTAACAAATTGTTGCCTCAGGATACTATTGAAAATATATATGAAGAAGTAAAACCCGATTTACAGACCCTTAACAAAGAATTGCAATCCACTAAAAATTATCATTCCACTCAAAACAAAACACCCTTAACACAAAAACCAGTAGACATCCATGCAATGGAGTAAGGAACATAATGAAGCTATTATTAAAATTTACTATCGAGTCACATTAATGGAAACGAATTTAACAGCATATAGGAAGCAATTGCATACGAATTTTATCGAGATATCATAATTTTATATGATATCGAACAAAGAATAGCAGATGAATGCTGTATGTAACACCATGTCACCTTTACAACAGTCACAAATAATAAATGACGATATAGAGAAAATATTTAAACAAACATTAAAGTATTATACTAACACAAATTCTACTCATCGGTCCTTTATACCAAAACAACAGTCATCACGGAAATTAGCGGTAATAGTAAATTGTTTTAATCAAAAATTTTACCCGAGTACATAAATTAAGAAACAGAATTTAAATAACTGCAAATAATTATCTACTGTGCTGCATCGACGGCAGCAAAAGTAAATGGAGCTAAAGTACAAATTCCACGTGTAGAACGCGTCTGCCAGATTTAGGAAAGAAAGCCAAAGCAAATAAGACTCGAAAGAAAAGTAAAAGACTTAATGAGTAAAATAGGAAGAGTAACATGAACGGTAATAGAAATAGAAAATTAACAAAACATGTCAAAGCTATCCTTGAGCAATATAAAATTCTTTCCACACACGAAAACATTAATACTACTCTATTGCAATTTTAAGACACACTTAAAGAAAAACTTACAGTAACCAGTAGTCGGCTAGCCAGATATAGCAAATGCACTCTTCGTAAAACACAAAATACTAAATTTATAAATAATGAAAAACAATTTTAACGAGATCTAAAGAACATTAGTACTAATCTGCAAACTCAACAATTACTGAAAATTCTGTCGATCCGGAAGTATTACGGAGTTACTGAGCAAACATATGGGAAAACCCAGTAAGACATAACAATAATAATTAATGTATTAATAGCGAACAGCGTAGATATAAGGAGACACAGCAAATAGTATTTGAATTAATTTCATTAGAGACTTTTAACGAAGTTATTAGAAAATTGCATAACTGAAAAACGTCAGGTTGATAATATTCATAATTATTGGTATAAGAAATTTACATTCGTCCATCCATACTTACAAAATGTCATTAATACTTAAAAACCCAAAATCAATGCCAAATTATATAACAGCCGGAACAACATATATGATACTAAAAGATAGATCCAATTATACCAATCCATCAAAATATAGACCTATACAGACAAACAAAACTGCAACGTACAATAAACACTACAATGACAAAGCATAGAAAACATCATCCCTACTCGTATATTCAACGCTCAACATTTCCTTGAAAGGATGGCGGAAGAGGCCTTATTGATATTGTCAATCTTCATAATAAGCAAATAGCCACATTGCGAGAGTTTTTCCATCACAAAGCTACATCATCAACGTTACATAAATCTATAGTAGAAAACGATAAGAAATTCACACCATTAAACTTAAAATAAGGAAAAAGGAGACAAAAAACAAAAAACACGAACAATTGGGCCCGAAAGTCACTACATGGAGAACACTATCAGGCTTTGAGCCAACCCAACGTCGACAAACATGCGTCGAACGAATGGCTCAGTCGTGGTATGCTCTTCCCTAAGACAGAAGACTTTATTATAGCAATACAAGATCAGGTTGTTGAGACACGCAACTATAAAAAAAAAAAATCACAGGTAATATAAAACTAGCTTTAAAATTTAAACATATAGAATCAACATATAGAACTCAGAATCGTACAGCTTATTATAATTATAATCCTCAAGCAGTTTTAGAAAACCAAACCTTCAGACTATATTTTGACAGAGCTATCTTAACCGATAGAACATTACTTTAAAATAAACCGGATATCACTGTTATAGACATACTAAATAAAACTGGATACATAATATATATTGCTATACCAAATACTAATAATTTACAAAACAATATTTCTGAAAAATTAGCAAAATGCACAGAATTAAAAGATGAAATAATCAGAAATTGGCATCTACAAAAAGTTACTTAGTACCGATAGTTCTTTCTACTACAGGCGTTATTCCACAGCAACTTCACCAATCACTTAAAGCTCTTAACTTACCTCCACATACGTTTATTCAATTACAAAAAGCTGCAATATTGAACACGTGTAGGATAGTGAGAAAATTTATGCAGTCAGATAAAGATCACATTACATTTTCAAGCGATCAGACTATTTTAAATTTTAAATTAGGACCTAGATGATGTTTAATTGACTTTGATCCGTGATCATTAATTTACCGGTGTACACCGATATTTGCAAAATTAAACAACAAAATAATAATAATATTTAAATAATATAATAATAATAATAATAATAAATAATCTTTTTTCACATAAAAAGTTACAGAGTATAATGAAGTCCCTGATTTCTGAGCTAGGCTCAAAGACCTGTATTACAGAAATCAGTGTCCTCTCTCATATTTTAGTGTCATATCGTTCTATGTAAATAAAAATAAATGATAAATAATTATTTCTTACTGTATACTAGAGTAGAGTGTGTATGTGTGTATGTGTGTGTGTGTGTGTGTGTGTGTGTGTGTGTGCGTGTATGTGTGTAATTTGTTTCACAAAATATTATAGCAACAACAGTTCAGTTTGTTCATAATCTAGTCCTAGTAGCCAATTTTTAATAATTACTTTAGCTTCACGATTACATAAGGGATGTATATTTTTTATTTTATTTATTTTGTTATACAAATAAACTTGCTTTAAAATCATGTTGTCGTTTGGCTGAAGCTGTTCGACATATAACAGGTGGACATACGTTTTTAATGACACATTGTTTACTGTATTCGTCGGCATGATAGGGGGTGAATCTATGTTGTTGGATAACTAATTGATAGACGTATAGTTGCCTAACCGTTAGGAGTTGACATTTTTCATACAACTTAGTTGTAGAAAATCTGTATGGGCTAGAGGTCATGACTTTTAAGATAGATCTATGCGCTCTTTCCAAGTCTAATATAAAGGTTTTACAAGCACCACCCCAAGCTTTTATACAATATCCAATGACTGACTGAACTAGTGCATGATATATTGTGCGCAGAAGATCTAAATCAGCAACGTGCCTCAACTTCTTGAAAACCCAAATAAGTTTTCTGGTGCGCGCAGTTGTGATGTCTATATGAGAGCGCCAGCTAAGTTTTTCGTCCAAAATAACTCCTAGATATTTGACGGTCGTACATTTAGCTATCTCAAAGCATGAACAGGAAGCAAGAGAATCACTGGGGTAGTTACATGTGTGAACCTTAAGACTAATGTTCTCTGGTTTTGTTTTGGCCACAGAAAACTGAATAAATGAGGTTTTGGAGAGATTCAATGTCAATAGGTTTACACTAAGCCATTGATTGACTCTGTGGAGTCCTAATTGAGCATAATACCGTACTTTTTCCCAAGTCTCTCCGTGGAATACAAGCGCAGTATCATCCGCGTAGGTAAAAATTTTACCATTTCTTAAAGTTTGTTCACATAGGTCGTTAATATAGATCAAAAAGAGAGTTGGGCCAAGAATACTGCCCTGAGGGACGCCACAAATGACAGGTGCCTGAGAACTGACGTGATCACCAATTTTTACTTGTTGTGAACGATTAACCAAAAAGTCCTTAAATATCAGGAGCGGTTTGCCACGAATACCGAGGCATTCCAACTTGTTCACAAGAATGGGAATTGAGACGGTATCAAACGCCTTGGCTAGGTCAAGGAATATACCTAAACACTTTTGCTTTCTATCTACCTGAGAACTAACATAATTCGTTAAATTGATGACTGCGTCTTCAGTACTTTTCCCAGACCTAAAACCAAACTGTGAGGCAGATAAAATTTTGTTGTGTTCCAGAAAATTAATTAGTCTGGTATTTAGTAGTTTTTCTAATATTTTGGATAGGGATGACAGAACTGATATAGGTCTATAATTAGAAACTTGGTCTCGCTTCCCACCCTTGTGAACAGGAGTGATAAGCATCCTTTTAAAGACCTCAGGGAACACTCCCTGAGTTATGCAAAGGTTAAAGAGCTTAGAAAGAGCTGGGACTATTATATGCTTAGATAATTTTAGAAGCTGGGCTGGTACTAAGTCCCAGCCTGTAGCGCAATTATTTTTGAGGTTCATTATTAACAGTTCTATCTCTGCCTCATCTGGTGGTAGTAATACTATGGAATTACACTCTGGAGGAAACGTGAAATTGTATGAATTAGTGTTATTTTCATTATACGCAGTTGAAGTTTCGGCAAGCTGCTTCCCTATACTAGAAAAGTAATTATTTACAGAGTCTATGCTATTATTAATACTATTGTTAGGACTTAAAAGATTTTCAGCTGACGTTTTCTGTTTCGTATAATCTATAATTGATTTGATTGCATTCCAAGATTCTTTATTAGTTTTTGCATTACGTAAAAGCGTTTTTTCAAAGTTTCTTTTAAGCTTTCTCAATAGAGAGTTACAAAAGTTCCGGTATCGCTTATATGTAACCTCGAGAATTACGTTATTTGGTTCTTTTTTGTGTTTTTTGTGTAGTTTATCTCTATTCCGGATACAGCGTAGGAGTCCAGTGGTTATCCATGGTTTAAGTGTTCTTTTCTTACTAGGTATACGGCTAATTTCAGAGTTCAGTTTAACAGAACCAGACAGTAAATCAACAAACCTTGATGCTGCTTCATTAGCATCGCAAGATGGTGTGATAAAAGAGAAGTCCACTGTCTCTAAGTATTTAATGCAGGCATCAAAATTAATTCTTTTGTAAGTGATTGGTTTTTTAGACTTACAGGGGGCGAGGTCAATGCTGAGCAGTACTGAGGCATGGTCCGTTATGGTAGAATCAACTACAAATACCGATGCTCGAAATATTGTTTTTAGCATAATATGATCTAGACAGTTGTGCAACCTAGTAGGATATGTGTGCCCAGGCAATAGTCCCAGTTCAGCGGTTACATTTAGGTAAGCTGCACAGTTCCTATCAATAGAACAGGCTTTAATATCAATGTTTATATCTCCGGCAATTATCAAGTTATTTCTCGGGCTAATGGGACGAATAATATTATCAATAGAGCTTAAAAAACTGTCTGTGCTTTGTATTGACGGGGATCTATAAATAGCCAAAATGAATATGTCTGGTTCAATTTTAATAAGTAAAAAGTTGCCTCCTATTGCTTTGGGTTCCGTTATAGAACATTTTATGTCTTTTTTCACGTATATGACTATACCATCGTTTTGATTAAGGCAATTACTCGAGTAATAATAATCATAGTTATCAATAGTAGGAATAGGTTTGTGACTATTTAACCAGCATTCCGTTAGTATATAATGTCACTCTCAAACTTGAAGCGCGACAACTGAAGTGTTAAATGATCGAAATTTTTATATATACTACGAATATTTTGACAAAATATCTTAAGATAACCAGCAGAACCTATATTCAATAAGTTGCAAGTTTGTGTATCACATAAATACGCAGATGCTACATTAATGTTATCTATATCCGTTGAGATAATATCATTTGAATCAATCATTGCAAATGACAGGTATTAATTTGGTACAAAATAGAATGTTAAAGAATACATGCTTTGTAAGAACTAGGAATGCTAATTGTAATAAATCTGTATTGAGATTGCTATTTGTGAAACATGATATTGTGTATATGTGTATAAAAGTTAGTCGAGGTACATGTGAGTGAAATATGTGTACTAATACTTTGTGGAACAGTATATATAAAATAAAAACAGAGGGTTTGTTACAGTGACATAATATGATGAGAAAATTAAGCTTAACATTAAAAAGGCATATCAAAAGTAAGAGATAATTAATTGCAAAGGGCAAACAAACAGTATAAATACAAATTACCGCTAGTCATTTTTCTTGACGTAGTCTGTAAAGGTCCTCTTCATTTTTAATATGGATTTGCTTGTGGCCGTCTATTCTTCGGAGGAACACCTTCCCGAAAGCAGTCCAACAGTACTTGTATTCCTTTTCTCTCGCAAAGTTGCGTGCCAGATAGTATATACGATAGGTATTCGGGGTCAACTTTTCAGAAAGGAAGACTGGTTTGGCAGGTCCATCTAATTTCAGGTGGGTCGTGTTGAGTTTATTTTCCTTATGCCTATTATTAAACTGTCGAGCGCCTTTAATCATATTTTCTTTAACATAAGCACTGTTGAAGTCGACTAGTATCGTTGGCGCATCCTTTTTTCCCGTGCGGAATACATCCGTGATATCATGCCGTTCAATTGGAGTTTTAAGTACCTTAGATATTTCCTTCACAATCTCGCAGATGTCTTCCTTGGTTTCTTCTAATTTTTTTGGCACATTTTTAATTTCAAGAATGTATCACTATTAATCCAAATTTACTTTATAATTAGTTTCTCGGTGGTTGAGCTTTGTGCAAGTCAATCTGGGTAGGTACTACGAACTCATCAAATTTTTTTACCGCTAAAGAGCAAATCTTTGTATTTTTGTGTTCCGGTTTGAACTTACCTAGTATAACTAGTTGGTCGTGCATTGGTTATGTAGGGAACGGTTAATATTTGTTACAGTGCTATTGACTATAACTATGACCACATTTTGTTTTTTTTTTCTCGCAGTGGAAACCGGGGGGGGACCGAGTTATGTACTTACCCACTAAAACCACTACGATGGATGTCCTCGGCACGGATCGGAAAGGCTGAGGGAACGTGTCGGTACGTCGTCAAAATTTCATGATAATCGGTTAAGCATTTATGACGTGAAAGCGTAAAAACCATTTCGCATTTATAATATATATATATATATATATAATATTAGTTAGAATTAATTTCATAACTTGTCTTACAATGGTTTAATAAATTACAAAAAAAACTTTATCTGAAAACGTTGCGTTAGTAATTCTTACGGTGTCTCAGAGGAAACAGTTTTCAAAGCACCTGGTACTACGTAAATGATACTAAATGTAAACCAATATCAGAGTAGATCAAAGAAAGCTTCCGGGATGTTGCCTTTCCTGTGCGAGATAATGAAATATCGTCAAGGATATAGCGTAACGGAAAATGTAGCGTAGCATGTATAACGTTTTTGTATGTTTACGATACTCTATATATATTTATATCTTTATTATATATTCACTTCGAATAAAAACACACCAGTAAATTTAAGTAGTTTTTTTATTTTTTTATTTTATGCTTTATATCGATTTGATAAGCAATTACAGCAAGTGAAAAAATAAATAGTTTTCTTACCTTAATTTCTTCTTTGATTTCAAGTCATACGTCATCGAGGTTTTTTTTTATAGAAAAGGAAGGTGGACGAGCATATGGGCCACCTGATGGTAAGTAGTCACCAACGCCCTTAGACATTGGCATTGTAAGAAATGTTGCCCATCGCTTAAATCGCCAATGCGCCACCAACCTTGGGAACTACGATCCTATGTCCCTTGTGCCTGTAATTACACTGGCTCACTCACCCTTTAAACCGGAACACAACAGTACCAAGTACTGCTGTTTTGCGGTAGAATATCTGATGAGTGGGTGGTACCTACCCAGACGAGCTCGAGTTAAAGCGATTATTTAAATAAGAAATCATTTTTCAGCATTACTTCAGCAAACTGTATTCAGTCTATTTTCTTTAACACAAGCAACTCAAATGACATATTACTTATATTATTGTTACTTTACCGTTCCTAGGTGTTAAGGCAGTGTCCAGCACTTGAAACTGTACCTCCTGAACAAATAGCCACTTGCAAGTGTTGCCAATATCACCACAATCCATCTTTATTTGTCACTAAGCCTGATCTATTGCTTCAGGATACGTTATTAGGTTACGAAAAAACAACAAATAGAAGGGCTTAAATCGCCGTGTGATAAAATGACGACGACAAAGAGATTGCTCTGTGAATTTATGTTAAGTAAAAATACTAAAATAAAGAGAGCTTATTAGACAATTATTTTAACGTCTTCTATTTGTGTTCTATTTTTAAACAACATTGTGCGATGTAAAAACAAAAACTAAGCTAATAAATAATAAAATAAATAAATAATGTGTTGTTTTTGACGTTTATTTTTACGTTCGTATCATCCGTTTAATGTAAATCATTTCATTTCAAGAAATCACATGTAATAACTTATGCAATTTGAACAATAAATGCATTAAAAAATCCAATAAATTTAAATGTTCTTAAAATATATCTCTTTGTATTGCTGTATTATTAATTTGAAAGATACGAGCGTAATTGGAAAAAGAAACAAAAAACCTTATGACTTTTTAGTAAATTAAATTGTTCGTTTTCATCAGCTGGCCCAGCTGTACTCTTCATTGTGTCATGACAATCGAGGGTACCTTTTATACAGATTCCAATTTGCTGAGCTCTTGAAAACGAAGATTTTCGAATCAATGACTTGGCGTTTCGTGACAGTGTAGATTATAAAGTGAAGTGGCAGTCCTCGCTTTGTTCAATCTGTTTGACTAATTAGTTTTATTGTAGTAATGAAATTAAAGTATAATGAATAATCTCTCTCTATATTAAAATATAAAATAAAAGCGAGTTTGCTTTTTAATTTGTTGGTTACGATTTCCCATTTTACATATTGTCAGAGGTATAGAATAGTGCGGCTGTGTGCAGGCCCATCTTGGTGGGTATCACCCACTCATCAGATATTCTAATAATAATAATAATTTATTTATTCAAGTAACAAGACTCATATACAAAATTACAAAAAAAATGGTTTGAACTAAACAAAAAAATAAAATAAACACTACTATCTACTACTTATTATATAATGTAATGTAATGTTTCAGCTACCAGTATTATATACTGGTCCAGCTGAAACATTACAACAGCGGTTTATAAATATACAGTCCAATCTGTTAGCAATCATAACTAGAATTTTGTTGTAGCTGGCCCACACCCTGTGAAACAAGGATGCACATTTTTTTTCGCATTGTTGCGTAAAAACAGTCCATATTCGCTTCAGAAAACATCCCTGAAGCAAAAATCCCTGAAGCACTACAGAAGCGAGACAACCCCATCAGCAATCTGAAGGCGTTATTGTACTGGACAACAAGAGCATTGTATCATTTAAAAAGGTACAGTAAGCGCCGCTAAGCAACAATACTTAGTATTGTTGTGTTCCGGTTTGAAGGGTGAGTGAGCCAGTGCACAACTACAGGCACAAGGGACATAACATCTCAGTTCAGAAGGTTGGTGGCATATTGGCGAAGTAAGGAATGGTTAGTATTCCTTACCTCGCTAATGTCTATGGGCGGTGGTGGCCCTTTACCATCAGGTGGCCCATTGGCTCGTCCGCCTGCTATTAAAATAAAAACAAAATCTCAGCATACAGGTGACAAAAAAGACAGACAAACTTACAAACATTAATTTTTATTCATACAGATAGATTAATCTTCACAAAGTTCGATATATAATATAATAAACGTCATATATATATACTAGCTGTGCCCGCGGTTTCACCCGCGTGTAACTTCAATAAATCCCTAAGAACAGACTTATAATACTTCAGTATATGTAACATTTTTAGTTTTATTTTCGTAGGATATTAGTATTTATTCAAGAAAATAAATACGTATGTATATATGAGTACTTTCAAACAACCTACTCAACTACCCGTTGTAATAATATGTCAAAACTATAAAAAGTAATAAAAACTGTCTATGTCTATTTTCAGTCTTATTTCGATATCTTTCATAAGAGTTAATATTTTATAAAAACGAATTTGCAAATAGTGCATTATCTTAGAAGAAAGTTGACTATCATACAAAAAGTTATAGTCAACCTTTAAAGGTAGACATATATCTACGCATGGGCGAGTTAACCGACGTACAACGTACGATCAATCATATTAAAAACTATTTAATACTATTTAATATGTTGATTTAAATATTTCGATTGATTATATTAAATACTATTTAATATGATTGATCGTATTGATATGAGTTCAACTTACATTGGAAGTACTAAATCTCTGAAACTGTCCATTTTTTATCTTTGTTTTGTTCCTATAAACTTTCAATCATCATCATTTTACAGACCATCATTTCTAGGTAGCTAAAGTTTCAACAAATTCAACTAAACAGTTATTTTTTGTAGAACTATTTAAGAGATACATATCCGCTATACATTATATTCGTATAACTCTTACGGTTTTTACAGCGCATGCCAGAATGGCTCGCAGATCCGACTTACGTGACCCTCATTGTTATATTTTTGCCAATTTAATCAATAGCTATATAAATTATAGCCTATATGTTATTCTGATGTATGAGCTATATTATTGTAAGGTTTCATTAAAATCCATTCAGTAGTTTTTGCGTGAAAGAGTAACAAACATCCATCCACACATACAAACTTTCACGTTTATAATATTAGTAGGATTATTTGCCATCTATAATTGAATTAAACATAACGACAATGGTACGCTTTTGTCTTGGTTCGTTTTTTTGTCTTTCTTGCACATATAGACCCTTAATCGGCGTTGTTAAATAAAAGTAAGGATCTATTTAATTGTGAGTTACGCTGATTATTAGCAGACATGGTGGTCGAAAACTCTTTCCGTTGCTTTCTGATTGTCATAAATGTTATTGATTCCTTTTGTCCATTGTCCTATCCTCTAGTATTGCGGTTATAGTTTGCGTGTTTATAATTATATATATTTAATTGTTCGTATAGAGTCAGGTCTCGTATTATGGGCATTCAGTGATGAAATACAGTATCGTTTACAGCAGGAACACAAGCGATATAGATAATACCCATACTGTCCGTGCTTATTCAATGCTTGAGTATAGATCGGTATTATTTGAGTTATTTTTTTTGTGTGGCATTTAATTATTTTTATTTTGATTATTATGAGGAAGAATATTTTAGTTACTGCCGCTTTCTTTTACCTTCAGAGTCCTTCGCGTGCAATACAAAAATGTGCTAAAGGTAAGGAAGTTACGTCACTGTAGCTCTACAGCCATTGCGGAGGCTCGGGTGGATTTCTACGCGATCATCTTCAGCCGTACAGCATGATGGGCCGGCTTGTGAGCAGCACCAACACCTTCCTCAGCACACTGGCGTGAAAACTCGATAGTTTTCTCTGAGGGGATGGGTAGTGTACACACTATTACCAACAGGCACTCGTGTAGTTTATCCTAAGTTCTTTAGAATACTAACATAGACTAAGTTTTATAAAACGCTTACCCGCTTTTGTAATTTTTAATCTCTTGATTGTGAATTTTTAATTCCTGTTTTAATTTTATTTATTTTTTTGTAAACACTAACATAGTGGAACTACGTGTTACTAGTAAAAGGTATGGCCGTTGGTCTAAAATAAATTATTATTATTATATTACATTTACTTGGTGGTAGGGCTTTGAGCAAGCCTGGGTACCATTCACTAATCAGTTGCTTAGCAGCTATGTAGTTATACACGGATTTTGTTTATTCTATCACAGCATTGTATAACTAAACATCTACTAAACAACGATTATAAGTAAAGCTGTAAATATTTAAATTAAAATAATTCCAGTAATTTAGCTTATGAAAAGAAATTAATGTCAAGTATTATTAAGTACCATATCACGTATACCAGAAATTGTTGCAATAATGACTTTATGAACTGGATTCAACGTTGTTCAGTGTATAAAAATGAAAGTATTGATATTTAAACCTCCAGTAACTAATTATTGTATATTTATGAAATTGTAATGTTTCATGAAACCTCTAATCTTCTTTCATTATTCGGTTCGATGACTTTTTATAATACCTTTACGAAAAAGTAAGCAGGTGAATTAGTTCTAAAAGTACATTTAGGAGATTTTTATTATGTTGATACACTTAGAATATGCCATGGTTAGAACAGAATGAATGGATGAAATCAATAGTATCGAAATTTATGTTATTCCATCAACCGTGTTCATCGTTGATTTGGCCTTCTTTTATTTCATACGAAGCCCAGTGATATAAGCACCAAATCTTTTGAAAATGGAAAATTTCTAAATTCATATTATTGGTTAAACCAAGTTTAGTATAATCTACCGATTGTCCTCCACACCCGTTCAAATATCGATAAAAAATGACCAAATCGACAATTCGGTCACAAAATGGAAAATTCAATTTGAAAATCGTAACAATAAAGAATGTCATTTGAATAATACCGCCCCGATATAAAATGGGTCTCTAGAACGAATTCGAAGACATAATGTCAGCAGTTACCATATTGATGCATTTTGTTCGCCGAAAATATTTTATACACACGGTTGAAGTTTGAGAAAATTGCAACCACATTTCGCTGCTGGTCATGAATCTTTGCGAATAGATACAAGGATAGAAGACATGTTCAGCGTTTGTGTGAATAACGTTGGAGTGAAAAGTTTCAAAAGAATCGTTGAGCTCTTTGAAACGGTCTCAGACTTGGTTGATACCTTATTGCTCTGTGGCTTTCCATTTGTTTGTTCAATACTGAAGAATTCTAAAGTTGAAACACGTTCAATCCTTTTGACGTTTCATTAATATTATATGAATATAATCGATGTTATCTATAATACAAACAATCATAGACGCCCAACTACCGAATCTAAAAAGTTGTATCATCTAAGAAGACGTTAATGAAATTGAACTAACAGAAATCGATTCGATAGAAGTTTGTTATCTTTCAATTTTTGTTGATTCAGATTACATTTTTAAAATTAGAACATTTTTTTTATGTTTTTTTTTCAACTTATAACCAACGCTGTAGTAAATCTGTAATCAAGCAATTCACTGAATAAACGGTCTTTACCTTCTTAGATGTTTCCAACTCGATGGTTATTTACATTTGTGTAAACGATACGTGCCTTAATATTTAACTTTAGGGATGAAATTATAATATTGGGTCATCGCACATCGGAAGGTATCGTTCTTGAATATTATAATCTTTTCTGTTTTCCAATCTTTTTAAAGGACCACCTTTATTTTATAAATATATAACGTAGGCTATATACTCATATTATCATTCTCCACTTTCAAACTAGCCTAAGTCTAGTAGGTGTAATGTAATGTTTTGAAGTAAGTGGGATACCAACGCCATCTTTAACAAACATCAGACGTTTGTTGCCTTTATTCCCCTTTTCTCTGAAATAAAGTAACACCCTGTAAATGGCTCACTGCTTTGCTAGGGCTTCTCTCCGTTTGAGGGAACAGTTAAGAGCTGATTCCACTAGGCTACTCCAATGCGGGTAGCTGGTATACACACGTGGCAAATAGTCATCCAACGCATACATGTATCCTCAAGGTTTTTGTCTTCACTGTCGAGCTCGTGATGAATTATAAACCCTAATTAAACACATAAAAATTCTGTTGGACTGAACCCGTTATCTTCGTTATAGCGACGAGGCTAACTCAAATATAATATTATATTATAATACAAAAATGATTACTTCACAACCATTTTTATCGTGAATTTTAATATGTCGTTTCGCATTTTATTACAGTTTGAGTTGAGCAAATATAATCAAAATACCCTGTATTTTTTGGAAAATTCGTTATTTATAACATATTTTTGTTTCTTTATCGTTATTGACTGGCAAAATTATTTGCCCTTGTAATACCCCTTTTAAATAACAGAACGATAATTGATATTATAGTGTCTATTTTATTTTTACGATCGACAGTTCAGACGCAGCAATAATGTGACGCACATTACACGGACGAAGGACAACACAACATATAGTGGCCGGACCAGAGACTAAGGACTATGTAGGCAGTGATTGCTAATGTGCTTAGTGACGTGTCTGTATGTCTTCAGCCTGGAGACTTTATTTTATAATGCGGGTTCCTTCAAACGAGGCGTGAAGAGGCATCTTACGGGCCGACAAGGCGAAGGCGGCTAGTGCAGAACCTTCTTCCCGACTGTACTGGCCGTCCTCGCGTTTGGACTCTACTACCACTTAACATCAGTTGGAGTAGAGTCATTTGCTCTCCCGGCAAATATAATAAAAAAAAATGCGTAACTGAACAAACTACAGAATGTAAATACATTAATCTTATACCAGAATATGAGACACGTTTCGGAGAAGGTTCTATTGTATAATATTAGTATATAAATAGCTAAACTTCGCATTTTCACCCGCTATTCATTCAGAATATTAACGTGATAATCGTGAATTTCGTGTTCTTATTAATAATAATATTAGAAACAGAATTTAATCACAAATGTACTTGTATCGTTGAGCTATTGATGAAACGAAATGGTTGTAATGATACCATAATGTTGACTCAAGTATAAAATTACTTCGCCTCTTTCATCAAATCATTTCCAAACGTTCCCCCATAAAGGTCGTATCGAATCATTTATTCAAGCATAGCGTGAAAATTTTCATTGAATTACACCTTCAGAGCCGTGTAATACAGAACGCTTTGGGTTTTTCACGAGATACGATGGCGTGGAATTATTTTATTTAATTGTTTAGGACGATTTGATGTTTATTAAAGAAAATTGATATGTAAAAAATTACAATAAATAATTATAATTTTGTTATAACTTTTTTAAGGTTTCATTGTTTATATGATTAAGTTTACAATTTTTTTCGTTTAGGAGGTAAGATAGTGTCGCGTTACGGCAAAAGACATGCCGCTCACTTATGACATCAAACCCGCTCTAGCCTTTAGTGTGCGTGACTCGTGTCCTATATACATCGTTTCTATGTATAGTTATAATAAAAAAAAGTTATTTTTATTTAAGCAACGAACATTTTATTTTATTTATGGCAATACTTCTCAGTGTATATTTAATTAACATATATTATATAAATTGACGCGAAATTTATAATTGCTTATAAGAACTTAATTACGTAAAGTAGTAAGTCTTCTCAAAGAAGACTTTATTTTAATCATAACATATATTTAAAAACTAAATATATATTCCTTAATTAGGTTAATATGTCACCTCCAAAAATATATATGTATTAAGAAAATTAATTAATAGGTCGTTGATTTTCTGAGAGTATTTATTCGGGGACGTGGGTGTTATGCTTTGATCGTAATTAGTCTATTATTAATGATAATCAGTCTTGATTCACACTGGCCCGTGTAATCCGAATTAGCTGTAGTAATTGACCAGTTAAGCTTACGGTTTTTACGCTTTGTTTTTTTTTTTTAATTTAAAAACTAACCTGACTGACGAATGGGCTATCTGGTAGTGAGTTGTCAGTCATATCCAAAGAAATATTTACCATCTCCTACATGCACCATCTTGGGATCTAAGATATTGCGTCCCTTGTAGTTACTAGAGGTCTAGTTATGGTGGCTCACTCACCCTTCAAGCCGGAATACAACAATACTAAGTATTGCTGTTTGGCGGTAGAATATATTATAATGAGTGGATGGTACCTACCCAAAGCTGCTTGTACAAAACCAAGCAAAAATAAAAATCGGTTTGTCTAAGCAGGTTTCATAAGTTTTTCAAATGTTTAATATTAAATCAACTTTGTAATAATGTAGGTAATCAACTCGCACATATAAAAGTTTATAAAAAGAAATATATAACTGCGTCAACATCGCAACACATTAGTTTTATCGCAAAAGTGCTTATGATTGGATTATTTTTAAGATTAAGGGATTTCATACAAATTTATTTTTTTAAATGAATATAATATTTGCTGATTTTTATTCATTATTTACACTGATCGACGTATGTTCTTATTCCCAATCCCAGGAGTAGTCTTTAAGCTATAATATGGTCACGTTTTGAAAACTGGGTAAAGCCGGAGTCAGTCATCCGCTTAAGCGCTATTATTATCAAATTTAAAGGTTAGAAAAGTACGGTCACGTGTGTTTATTTTAGGGAGCTAGTGAGCTAAGAAAATATGCTTAATCGCACTCGTATAAAAGAAACATTAAGAAAAACGATATTAAACTTTTACCACCACTCAGCTCGAATGTGGCTGGATGGACACATGCTTAGAAGTTTTAATTTTTTTTTAACTACTGACACAGGAAATAAAACAGTTATGACGTCACCAATATACTAGCACAGGTTAATAATGGTCTCCTGCTATCACGTTTTAAGATGTCACTATCGCTTGCCATTTCGTCCCGAGAAATTTTAAAGTCGAATTATTTTATTTATACATACAAAATGTCCTTGAAAATTGACGATCACTTTCAAGAACTTCCATCAAAATATATTCCAAATTTGAATTAAATGTACGTTCTCTGTAATCTCGAGAACTTTCGGATATCCCAACCGCACTCCCTTTAAATCAGCGAACGATTGTAAGCCGACCGTTTGTTACTGGAGATAAAATAGAATATATTCCGAATCTTCGAGAACTGAGGGCTTTATTAAAAGGATCGGGTGTAGATTTATCAAACCTTTGCGATTCAATTAGGTTGAACGATCGCATGGCGGTCACGAGGGTATGAGTCTCGATATCGATAATATTTTAATTTATGAAATATTTGGCATTATATAATATTTATTATACGATGATCGATAACAAAATTGTTGTTAACATTATCAGCTGTCTGTTTATTAAGTATATTATTTACATTTTTATAAAACTAAGAACACACACGAAATTTGATATTACTTGAGCCTATAATTTTTCTTTTGCTTAAAACCTTGCAACATTTAATAAATAAGTATATTGTTTAAAGCTTAAAAAAATAATAAGAAATAAAAAAGGAACTCAATTAATTTCAAATAAACTTCCAAGAGAAACTTTTAATGCCTCTTTAAAATGTAACAGCTGCAGGCTCAGTTTTAACAAAACAAGTATTACATGATTAAGTTGAAAAGTTCTGTCTCATATAAAAGTTTTACGCCGTTGTACGTCTTCCTAACATTTTCCGGTTATATTTTCGTTAATATTACGTTTTGTTAGAGTCTACTTGGTTTGTACATGGAAAATTGAATCTTAAATAAAGGGTGCAGTTTCAAATCCAGGCAAACACAAGTAAGTTTTCGTAAACTTAGTACTTGTTATATACGCTCGACTGCGTAGCAAAACTACTCAACCTGGATGTAGAATATTAAGATCTAGTTTTCGAACGGGGCTCCTGCTTTAGGAAAAAGGAGGTTGTTTCTAGTGTCAGGCATAAAAAAGCATGTATCCTTGGGGCTTCTTTCTTACAAAAATATCATAATTAAAGAAAAACAAATAATATATTTATGTCATATATATTATCACAATATGTTGTAATATTCTGCTTGGAAAGGGATATATTTGGGATATTATACGTTGCATATGAAAATACAACTACGATTCAATGGTATTTTAATGGCTGTTCCCAAATGAGCCATTTTCCTTAAACTATCAATAGGGTGAAATTCCATATATCGTCCAAAATCCTTCATATTTAAATAAATAACAAATATGTAAGAATGAGCTCGTAACACATAACATTGTAAAAAATCTATTGAAACTCCTTTAATATAATATAACACATTTATTTTATTTACATAATTTAATAATAAAATAAGCTAATGTACATGACAACGTAGAATGTTTGCAAGAATTTTCGAATTATTTCTCCTTTGAATCGCAATACCGATCTTCTAGGCTAAAATGAACCAGCCTTCCTGTCACCAGGAGGCAATAAGATGAGCTATTATATTTTTAATAAAATGTTTGCACTGTTACCCAAAACTGTAATACAAAATATAAGTTATACAACAAGATTTGTGCTATGAATTATATGTATGCTATATTAACGCACAAAATGCGAATGCGAGATGGCCTAGTGGTAACAACGCGTGAATCTTAAACGATGATTGTGGGTTCAAACCCGGGCAAGTACTAATGAATTTTCATGTGCTTAATTTGTGATTATAATTCATCTCGTGCTTGACGATGAAGGAAAATCGTGAGGAAACCTGCGTGTGTCTAATTTCACTGAAATTCTGCCACATGTGTATTCTACCAACCCACATTGGAGTAGCGTAGTGGAATAAGCTTCAAACCTTCTTCTCAAAAAGGAACATGAGGCCTTAGTCCAGCAGTGGGACATAAATGGGCTGTTACATGTATATAAATATGGTTGAGAATGTAGATCTTGCCAAGAAAAACCGGCAAGGAAGATAGTTAAGTTAATCAGTAGATACTTTTTTCTGATAGTTGAATCACATAGTTAGAGTAGAGACTACACTTAGGCAAACGTAGTGTGGCAAGTTGGACCGACGACTTAAAAAAGGTGGCAAGTACGGGATGGATGCGGACTGCCCAAGATCGGGATGGTTGGCGTTCTTAGGGGGAGGCTTTCGTCCAGCAGTGGACGGCTGAAAAAAAAACACATATTAATTACATACAATCAAATGAAAGTATCATTAAAATTATGAATAGATACAAAGCACATAAACGCAAAACGACAAATTCAAAAAACAATTTACAGAGACGCATAAGAATAACAAATGTATTACGAAGAATGAGATTTTTTTCACAACAATTTAATTATTATAAAACTTCAGCTATTATCTCGAGAAATGCATAAAATATCCTACAAATATTCTCCTCCGAAATAAAATTAAATCTTCGCCCCGAGCATATTTTCATCTCCCGCAATAACGACAATCTGGTTAAAAGAAGACCAAATGGATTTATATCCTATTCCTTATTACAATGGGCATAGAGTTCAAATATCTATATATTAATTCGGTTGTCTTATGTCCCAGTGTCAAACTGTAGATTCCAAACATCTCGAGATTCAATTTAAATTCTCATAAAGTTTGCATTCGTTAGATTGACTTCCTCATTTCTTTAAAATATTATAAAAGATAATTTTTTTGGGTAAAATAATAATAATAATATCCTGGGACATTATTCACACACGGCCCTCTGATATCAAACTAAGCAGAGCTCGTACTATGGAAACCAGGCAAAAGATAGATAATTACACCCAGACTCAGGACAAACGGATATGTTCATGCACACAAATGTTAGTCCTGGGTGGGAATTGAACCCACAACCTTCCGCGTGAAAGGCAAGTATCTACCAACCACGCCAACCGCCCAGACAAAAGATTGTCCTTGAAACCGACTCTTGTAACTTAATGCTTCAGCTTAAATAGTATTCTAATAGTTGGTAGGTTTTCTCGCAAGATATTTAATATCTCAGCTTCTATACCTTGCGATAATTTGTTTTGGTTTCGAGGAATAGTTACACAAGGGATATTTTAGATAATATTGGCAATGCGTTGGCAGAATAAAGAATGGTTTATATTTCGTTTCAGTTGTTATTTTCTTTTTTTGAATTTAGAATTCAGATTATGACTATTGTAGCCACAACTTCATTTTAACGAGAAGGTTAAACAATTTTCAATAAGACCGATTTACAATGATTACATTTCTCCTTCTTTTTAAAATAGCAATTACAAAATGTCCGCATGCATTATTGTATAACAAACAACTGTTCCTTTTACTACTTTTAATTTTAAAATTATAATATCATGTTCTAAATTTATTTATAAAGACTTCGAACCAAGAACTATCTATTACATAAAAAAATCTGTAATTAAATAAAATTCAATAACTGGGAGAATTTTTTACAACCTATAATAATTCTTTATAATTATTTAAAATTGAGTTAAATAATATATAATATTACTATTATTGGCTTGCACTATGTATATTGAATGATATTTTCATAATAAGACATAATAATAAATATACCTACTAATACATAGTAAGCACCCAATACAGTGTATGTGTTTGGTTATTTATATGTAGGATATTACATATTTCTATTCAAAGTATTTCATAAATTTTACTTATAAGTTGATTGTAAGTGCACACTACAGGCGTAGTGTATAGTTTATTATTTGTTCTTGCCTAAAAAAAACTTTTATATACGTTGCCTGAAAGAAATCACCGTGAATGATAAAGCCGCCTTTGGTTACTTTAATTTTTACCCTATTTAAATGTGGAAAATTAGCAAAACCAAAACTAATTTTCTGTTGGCCGTACAAAGTGAACAGATCAATAGATCGGCCTCTCGTTTCGTCCTACGTTATTCAAACGACTGATTAATGGTGCCGTGTTTAGTAATTTTCGTTCAAACGTGTAATAATAAATAGAGCTATTATTTTGTACATTAATCAAAGGTCTCACAGGAGCAACAGTGATAGGTTTTAGCATCAGAAATGTGTTATTAAAACGTTACTCGCAGGAACGTTGAACTTAAATTAAACCTTTAAATTTTACTGTCATTACGGTAAGAACGACAAAGAAAGAGATGTCTTTATACACATGTCTTAAATTATAATATATATATTGTTTTTTTTTTAATAGGCAAGACAACTTCAGAAGTTATAACTCAAAGAAATCACAGGACTAATCTTGATTATAATTTTGATTTATTTTGTTAGACATAAATCGAGCCGATTGGTTTAAAAATAATCTCTTGTATTATTGCAATAACCGATAGTAGTACAACAAGTATCTCCTGAACAATTGGCTAGACTCCATTGAGAATGACCGCCGTAACCATCGTTATGTTTTCATGCATAAAAATATACAATTATTTTAAATAAAAAAAAATATAATAAATTAAAGCAATTTTGAAACTATTGGCAATAAAAAAATATGGAATGTATAATAAATACGTCTATCAACCGATGTTTAAAAATGAGTGTATAATATGGAAATGAATATTCATTAAGTAAAGTTGTCTGAATTTGGAACAAAGGTAAAACATATGAAGAGTCCCCAAAAAGGCTTACATGGGACTCCAAACTATTTCAATTCTCCCGGGAAATCAGCTGACAACAGCTTGTTCGTCACAGTGTGACTTAAATTATCACTAGTTTTTGCCAATACTATCAGATTGTACCTGTAGTTTTATTTGGATTTATTTTCCTTATTAATTATATTTAGATTATAATAGGCTATATTTATATATTTTTAACGTTGTGTAAAGGGTAGGAATAGTTATACCTCGTTATCTCTTTCTGTTATCAGTCATTCGATTGGAATTGTAATACAGGGTGTGTGTTTAACTTGAATATTGTTATGATGTCCTTCTAACGATTTCAGCCATAGCGCCAAGGGGAAAGAGGTTTCTCTATTCCTTCACTCTCACAATCCGATGGGACGGCAAACCAACAATACCGGAGAGAATTCAGGCGCAGGATCAACATCTTTACTGTATTTCCGTGACACAGACGTGCAACGAACTTCTTTGCAGGCTGCTGTTAAAATGCCTCGAAATAAAAACCTACTTTTTGACTTTTAATAAATGATCATGGAGTTTGAACTTAGGCTCTCTTAATCAGATTCAGATCAGATATTAAATTAAAAAGTTTTGTCACACATAAAAGCTTAATACGTCCAATAAAAGCTTAGTACGACTTCTTCTTAATTTTTTTAAATTAATTAATATGCGACAATATTTGTTGAATTCGTAGTAAATATTTTATTTATCTAGTAGGGATTTGAGAACCACGTCGTATGTGATGTTCGAAGGCAAAAAATGAGATTAAGCATATGCAAAATATTTTTTAAGGATTTCCAATGTAATAAATTGGATTTCATTTCGATTTTATTTTAGGATTAATCCTACTATTTTTTATTTTTCCTATCATAGATAATTATTTGTGATAGAAAAAATAAAAAAAATAATTTATTATAATTTTGTATATTACATAAATGCCCGTACATTGCTTAAAATTAATAGATTAAAATAGAACCAATTATTGGTATAAAATTTAATATTGCTTTTAGCATTAATCCTTTGTAAAATATATATTTTGCGTAGTGCAATAAAATAATAACTTAAATAATAAAATATAAAAGGTATTAATTTGAAAATAAATAGATAATTATCTATGATAGGGCACATCTGGGACACTTAAGTCAAAAGTATATCTATTTTATAATATAGTCGAGCTCTTCCGCATAAATTGAAGTCTGTCAAATATACTTCAGGCTAATAAGCGGACTTGGTTCCATAACAAGGGAAAACTTTGCTATGAAAGTTACTAGAAATATGCTTCGAAACTTACGAACAATGTCAGTTGTTATGTTCAGTATCACCACAGCTTCGGACCAGCCTCTACTGGAAATAATTTCTAACACTTGTTGGATGCTTATTTCAAAAGGATTTGATGTATGACGTCGGCACAGTAATTACTGAACTATGATAGTATGACTAACTAACCTAACCTTCCATTAAATCCATTCGGTTCGGATAGATTATAACGAGAAAAACTGACAATTCAATAGACACTCTTTTTTATCCATCATATCCATCATCCAGCATGAAATACCACGCCCTTTTGTCAATTATATAAAATAATTTATTGGTGGTAGGGCTTTGTGTAAGCTCGTCTGGGTAGGTACCACCCACTCATCAGATATTCTACGGCAAAACAGCAGTACTTGATATTGTTGTGTTCCGGTTTGAAGGATGAATGAACCAGTGTAATAACAGGCACAAGGGCCATAAAATCTTAGTTCCAAAGGTTGGTGGCCCATTGGCTATGTAAGCGATGGTTGACATTTCTTACAATGCCAATGTCGAAGGATGTTGATGAGCACTTACCATTAGGTGGCCCATATAAGTATATTTCTTCGCCTTCCTACTCTATAAAAAATAAAAATTAATAAATTGAGCATTATGATTTACGTTTTTCTTTTTTAATATGGGATATAAATTTAGAAGAAGATGCCATTGATCAACAGCGGGACTCATATAATAATGGTTATATATATAGTATCATTCAAGTTAATAAAAATTAACATAGCTGTTTATTGATATAGTATGTGGTGTAACGATATAGTTGCAGTTATCGTGGTCACAAAACTTGACAGTGGCGAGTTTACGACCGATTTAAACCGGAGCAATCCAGTTAAAGCTTGTTTCGAACTTAATTATAATTTAAATTATTTTTTATCTTTCATTGCAACAGAAAAAAAACAGATATAATTATAATTTCATGTTTATACATGAAATTAAGAAAAGAGATGCTAGGGGACTTATGTGTTTTTGTGATGTGTTTAATTTAGAGGTAAGCCTTAGTATTCCGCGTTACCAATTGTTCTACTGGTAAACATTATTCTTTTGTGTTGCTTTGTTTTGACACTCACCATGAGTGAACCAGTGCTAATACAGACGCTAGGGAATATGGCGTTTTACATTACATGATTGTCAGCGCGTTCATGGTGTTAGTAATTCTATAATTATATTTCTTACAATGTTGTGTTAACGGGAAAGTAAGCCTTTTGTTTATCTATTTGTTAATTTTTTATCGAAAACTAACTATTTATTTTGTGATGCGATAGTTTTGTTTAAGTTAACTTAGTAATTTATTTAAATATCTTAGTACACCACATCACTGAAGTTGGTACAATGGTGGTTCATACCGAAATGTCTATTTTATGATACAACTTGTAGGTTAATCAGAAATACTCAAAGTTAGAAATTAGTTTTAGAATCGCTGTAACTAAACAATAATATTAAAATAAAACAAATAACACACATATGGAAATTATGATCTTCTAGGCCAATTTCGGCCAAGGTGGCCTATGTCAAGAGATATTAGCCAACTGCGCAGGAGATATTATAGTGCACAAGTGTGTGCGCAAACATAGGTGCACTCTTTATTCCCTAGCTCTCACAATCCGATGAGACGGCAATCCGACATGAACGGAAAGAGTTCAGGCGCAGGACCAACGGCTTTACGTGCTTTCCGAGGCGCGGGACTGTACACACTTCCAACTTGAAGACCCTGGACTGTTACTGAGAATTTTCTGACTGAAAAACCCAATATTTTTTTATTGGACCAACCTGGGAATTGAACCCAGGGCCTCCAGGTCAGTGGCCTTATAACTCCACTAGACCAACGAGGCAGTCTGTTAATTATACCATATTTATATGGAAATAAATATGATATAATTAAGTAATCAAAAAATATTATTTAGAAAATGTTATCGCAGATAATGTCTAAAAGTGAGCTTCATTGAAGTCTTCTAATGTCTACAGGAAGCTTGTCTCAAAGTCTTACAGCACGAACAGTGGAAAACTTAGAAAGAAAACCGGAACTATGAAAAGGAACCGAAAGTAAGGGCGAATCGTTCGAGCGCAGCGTCCGATCATTATTGTCACACAGGAATTTTAAATTTATCTTTACACAGTGAGGACAGTGGAAGTAAAAGAGAGAAAAGAAACAACAATGAAAGGAAATCTCGACGTTGTAAGCTTAGTGCAGTGAACTATGATTGTAGATCTTATTTGTATTGGTATTAAGTTCAAAGTTCTCATGTAACATTGTAATACAAGTAGTTTTAAAGATGTTATTTTTTTATATAATTGATAGGCGGATTGGCAAATGAACCTGATGGTAAGTCATCACTGCCAATAGACATTGGCACTGTAAGAAATATTAATCATCCCTTATATCGCCTATTTGCCTTGAAAACAAATATATCTCTCATACCTATAGTTACACTCACTTACCCTTTAAAACGGTACACAACAATATTACGTACTGTTGTTTTGCGGTAGAATATTTAGTGAGCGAATAGTACCTACCCAGACAAGCTTACACATATTCCTACCACCACGTAAATTTGAATACATACATATAAATTTACTTTACATTTCAGGGGTATAGAGCCCTAGAGTCCCTACTAATATCGATGATAAATATTTGATTTTCATTTATTTTATTTCTTACAACGATAATTTCAGGTTTTAATCCTTATACGATATTGTAGTCTCTTATTTATAAAATAAAAATGTGTGTTACGTAATTTATTCATGGAAAAAAAAACAAATTTTTCGGAAACCCAATTGAGGACTTGCAAGATCCTAATATGTACTAACACGGATGTTCTTTCGGCGTACCTTTTTTTATAGTATAGGACGATCAAATGGTCACCAATGCCCATAGACATTGACATTGTAAGAAATGTCAACCATCGCTTACATCGCCAATGCGCCACCAACCTTGGGAACTAGGATGTCCCTTGTGAAATCTACAAATCGACTGGCTGCGAAATATTTATAAACAAAATAAACCACTAAACATACAATATAAAACAAAATCAAACTATATACTTTATGTGAATCGTCACTTCACAACCACCACCAGTTCTGGAAGTAGAATCAGTTCGAACGTTAGAAACCGGCAAGAGACTCGGTACTCTTTCTCATAAATAAAAAAAGATACAATTAAATGAAATACAACTCGAAAGCTATATCATAATCGTATACAGATTTTTTTTCTTAATATATATTTTTATAATATTTATAATAAAAATAAAACAAATAATAATTATTTACTAATATATTTTTAACACAAGTTTAAAATGTATTTATTGGGAACTGAAAGTAAGTCTACTGTTATGAAATAGCTATAGAAATAAATATAAATTAGTATTGCGCGGTGATATTTTATCCCAAGTAATATATAGGTGATATGTAAGCTCTTAAAAGGTCATAAACGCCTTTTGTTTTGCCAGTATTGAAATTCTTTATTAGATTTTAATTATAATACACAACAAAGTTCAATCGAATAGGAAATAGAATATTCATTGGGATATGAATATTAAATATTCGTATTGCTAGTTCTATGTTGTTATACAGCGGTACAAGTCATAAGCCTATAACGATTTTGTACTTTGGCTTTGAAAATTTTGGTATTATCAAAAATTTATACGCGAAATCAATTTCATTTTAGTTGATATTTTATTAGTTAGATTAGTTTTTATATACTCTATTACCATAATATTTAAAAAGATTTACTTAAATTGAAACGGTACAGAGTATTAAACATAAATGCATAAACAAATACAATACCTAGAAACAAAAATATTCGATATTCAAAATATTATTCTGCGGGATTACATCCATTATGCTACCGTTATGATCTTATAAAATGCTAGGCTCAGAATATTAGCTAGGCAAGCACCAGCGCTTGGGTAACTAAAAGGGTCAAATATTTCATAGGTCATTTTTTATCAATTTTTGTACCTGATGATGATATCTAATTATTCACACACAACAAATGTGCACTGCAAATTCTTACTTGTTAGATAAAAGTCGAGATGGCCCAGTGGTAAGAACGCGTGAATCTTAACCGATGATCGTGGGTTCAAACCCGGGCAAGCACCACTGAATTTTCATGTGCTTAATTTGGGATAATAATTCATCTCGTGCTTTACGGTGAAGGAAAACATCGTGAGGAAACCTGCATGTGTCTAATTTCACTGAAATTCTGCCACATGTGAATTCCACCAACCCGCATTGGAGCAGCGTGGTGGAATAAGCTCCAAACCTTCTCCTCAAAAAGAGGAGAGGAGGCCTATAGCCCAGCAGTGGGACTTACACAGGCTGTTACATTACAGATAAAAGTCAGTATTCGCAATTATTGAATACTCGATTATCTACTAATTTTAAAAATAGAATCGATATTATTATAACAGTAATGTATGTTAAATAAAAAATAAAAAATATATGTTATCTTTAATGGTAGATTCAAACCATCATCATCGTCTCAGCCGAAAGATGTCCACGGCTGGACAAAGGCCAATCCAAGGATTTCCATTTTGGCCGGTCTTGCGCTGCCCGCATCCAACAGCTTCCCGCGACTCTTTTGTCGTCGCCACGTTGTCCGCCTGCCCACACTGCGTCTTCAGATTCAATTACTTGTATATAATAATCGCTATTCGCTTATAACTTTCAACGTAGACAAAGATGTGGAATTCAGAAGTCAGGTTAGCGTACCAATATGTCTGAATTCTGTGCAATATGCAAAAATCTCGACATCGTACATCCACGCTTTTCTATTATTAAGTTGAATTCTCGAATTATTTTTCTGATCGCCTACCGCTTTAGAATGAACTGAATGATAACGCGAGTTGGGTTCAAACGTTTCGTTCGTTTATTCTGTTCGCGTTTCATTTTGTTATTTCAGCTTTGGTATTGTTATTGAATTTTGATAAATTGTATTAGATTTTGTTTTAATATTATTTCACTGTGGAATTATAAAGTTAGGCCATTGTTCGTTGATTTAAAGTAGTTCAGAATCAAACAAAAAATAATAATAATATTGTTGAGTAGTAACATTTTTTTTGGTAGCTTTATATTTAAATTAATTTAATTTACCGATTTCATTTTGATTACATAAAAAAATAGCGTAACCTGCTATTTTATTTGTTCTATTTAATGAGGCATGCAATATTATTTTTTTCTCTTGATTTAAATAAACTTATCTTTTCTTTTACAAAACATTCGTAGTTTGTCTCTGAGATAAATCTCTGAGAAAAAATATTTTCTGCTACTGTTATACCATCTGTGCAGAAGACTATATATATTTTTTAATTTCCTGAATGTTTTAAGATAAAGACTTGAGTGAAACCATTACATCGGTTACATCAACGATCACTTGCGTTAAAATAAATCCGAGCACTCAACGATAAATCACATATCAGCTTCTTCACTTACCAACCCTTCCTATAAATCTTGTGTTACGTCCGTGACTACAGTGTAGTTTGTAGCTTTTTATTGATAGTTCAGAAGGCAGACGAATTAATGGCCATATATCCTTGCATGTCTAGTACACGCTATACAATCACGCTTTTAACTATAGAACCTTCGAGAAATATGCCATTGAGTGGCTGACAATGGAATTATTATAAAATGCATGATTTTGACAGTTGACGGTTGACAGTTGTATTGTTTAATTGATTTTTATAATTATTTCGAATATGATTATGATGTTTCTGTAATTCATTTTACTTATTTCAGTATAATAACGATATTAATTTCGAATTTAATTTATTTATTTATTTGTAATTGACATACATACTAGATATATTGGTTTTGTAAGTGTTTTATTTGTGTATGTAAAAGCACAGGGACAAATAAAATAAAACACGAGAATCGTAACCAAACATCAACCCTCAAACACCTGGAGTTTTGTGTAAATCCAATTACCTAAGTTTAGAATTCAGATAAATCTACGGTATGTTTATCCTTGTTTACTAATACACTTTTTATAATACTATTAATAGGACCTTAATGTATCCTTTGTCTACAATAAAATTACACAAAGTTCAAAAGCCAGACGAGTGAATGTCCCGACTACGGATACGTCCTAAGGCAGGATCCTTAGAGATCGGAGTTACTTTCAATAATATCTTAGCGTATTTGTAGTTACATAAATTACCAGTAGTCCTTAAGTAGATCTACTATATTTTTGAGAACCATTTAAAAGATATGAAAAAACAATAGCTATTTCGTTCAGATCCTAGTATATTATGCACTAAAACCTTCCCTGAAAAAAATATGTATTTAATAATGTAAACCCCATCCAAATCGGATCTATAGTTATTGAGGAAATCACGAACAAACAAACATAGATACACGCTTTCAAGATGTATGAATAACTTTCCGTATATAAACAAACTCACAAATTCGTGCTCTCTCTCTCTCTATAAAATTACTAAACTATATTATAGAGTGAGACAGCACGATTTTGTGAGTTTGTTTTACTTACTTATTTTATCTAGATAGGTCTTTACCTATGTAAAGACCTATCTAGATAAAATAAGTAAGTAATAGATAGATAGGTCTTTACATAGGTAAAGACCTATCTAGATACTACTTTACTAATCTTTATTAGTTATTAGTAGTAGTATTATCTGTGGTCGAATTATTTGCACGATTTTTGCAACTTTATTTTCTCCACTTCTGTCACTCGATGATAGCTTTGTACTTATTTTTTTTTAATCTTCATTTAAAATAATATTAATTGAGCCGAGATGGCCCAGTGGTAAGAACGCGTGAATCTTAATCGACGATCGTGGGTTCAAACCCGGGCAAGTACCACTGAATTTTTATGTGCTTAATTTGTGATTATAATTGATCTCGTGCTTTACGGTGAAGGAAAACATCGTGAGGAAACCTGCATGTGTCTAATTTCACTGAATTTTGTCACATGTGTATTCCACCAACCCGCATTGGAGCAGCGTGGTGGAATAAGCCAAACCTTTTCCTCAAAAAGAGGAGAGGAGGCCTTTAGCCCAGCAATGGGCCATTCTCAGGCTGCTTCGGTTTGGTTTCGGTTCGGTTAAAATAAAAACTTCAAACAACAACAGTCACCTTATCTTTTGTAAAGATGGCTGTCTCATTTAATTACAAAAATAATTTTTAATTTAATTTTAAAAAAGCTTTTAAAGAGTTATTCGTAAAAGTACAACTTTCAATTTTCCTTTATAGATATAAAATCAGTGAATTATTTCATTGTTATTGTTTTAAATCTTCAAACAGAATAGAAATTCTAAACAATGCTGCTCGAATACTCTGCTATAACATTAAAGTGTGGATCGGCTGCGTCAGAACTAGGTTCGATTCCCAGGGCGCTACGTGTTAGGAAACCTAGATGCAGGATCTATTATTTAGGAAACCCAGATGTGACATTTTATTGCCGAAACGTGCTTATTCCTAGTGGCTGAAAGTTTTGTTGGAAATTCCGAGTATAGCTTATAAGTTTCGTTGTTACGTAACAATATTCATTTTATATCAATATTACATATGAATTCCATCATTTATTTAATTCTTGATTAAAAACTATTTTCACAATTTTTTGTGATAAATTAATACAAAACGAAATATTCCATATTCTTGAAACCATTTACAATAAATCCACGGGAAGTGACGCCATATGCATTCCGCAGACCGGAAACGTTTATTTGCCGGATACGTGACTCCGATGTCGGGGTGAGACTTATGGAAAATGTGGTTATAACTTGTATAACACTGAACATTATATTTTTCAATCAGAAACGTTGTGTTCGAATTGTGAAAAAATATATATTTTTATCACAAGCTTAACAGGGTGGTATCTCAGTACAATCTTTACAATAATAATTATCATTTCATCTCTATGGGGTAGCCTTGATGGCTCAGTGGATACGACGAAAATATTAATCGATGATTCCGAGTTCTAAACCCAAGCGAGTGAATTTTATATACATATGTCATGATGACACATCGGATTGTGCTCGCATAATCCAAATAATCCTCTAAGCCTCTGAGGAGTCTGCGGAACGAGGAGAATGGTTCTTGTCCGACACATTCCCCGGTATATACTTATGAAGACAAATACCTCTAGAATCACTTTAATTATAATAAGTACAGAAATTTTATTTTATATCTGTTATTATTTACAGGCTATTTGTATGCGATTATTTAAGCAACACACAACAAACACTCACAATTTTAGCTACTACGACTACTTATTTACTTTTAAATACATATTTAATTAAACGGTTAAAAAACAATTCAACGATGCTTGTAAAAAGGCTTCATATATCAACCTTTGTTTTGATATCAATATAACGTAACATTATTTAATATTATACTAATCTTATCACTTTTGTTATGTCAATCGAAACGCAATTAAAACGCAATAATTGTCGCGTTTGTTTTATCAATGTAAAACAGCCCTAACACGTTGCATTTCCCACCGTCATCAGATGTAAATCTGCATAATCTATCTGTATACGGGTTTACTGGCTAACAGTTCAGTATTTCCATTGTTATAATGAAATTCGTGGATCAATTTACTTTTGGGATGTCCTATCACTTTCCTCGTTGTGTGGTAACCGTACGTAGGTAGGCGTATTTACTGGTGGTAGGGCTTTGTGCAAGCCCGTCTGGGTAGATACCACCCACTCATGAGATATTTAACCGCAAAACAGCAGTACTTTTTATTGTTGTGTTCCGGTTTGAAGGGTGAGTGAGACAGTTTAATTACAGGCATAAAGTACATAACATCTTAGATCCCAAGGTTGGGAGCGCATTGGCGATGTAAGCGATGGTTAACATTTCCTACAATGCCAATATCTATGGGCATTGGTGACCACTTACCCATATGCTCGTCCGCCAACCTATACAATAAAAAAAGTCAGTATAGATATTACGTAAATAAAGACATTAGGTATTTTATATTCATCATCATTATCAAACGTAATTAAAATTAACGGCAATCCGTCAATGACGTCCAACCATGATATATGGATGTCCTTTTTACGTTCCGCCAGAGTGACATAACAACAAAAAAGTCTGCTATCACTCTCGCCTCAAATTCAATAGTTTAATATAATGACGGACCACAGTCTCGCCGACATATTGATATTTATTCATCTTCGTTGTTCTAGTGACGAGCTTGTAAGGTTACAAATCACACGGTTCTGATTTCGGATCCCGTGATGAAACTGTTGAAATTTATTAGATTTTTGAAAAGCACATATATAAATATTGTGTGCGCATATTTGTGCACACACTTCAGCTCTATATCTCCTGCAAAATTTGTTATTTTCCACAGCACATAATCATTATCATCTTTTACTAATAACTGAATCTATATTGCATGCTAAGCTATCGTAGATTTCTATCAAAATCACTCCAACCACTTTTAGGTGATATGAGTTAAGTAAACAGACAAATTTCAATGTCTAATAGACTTAGGCAAAGGGGTTATATAATGTATTAGACAATCGAAAACACAATTGCTATAAATATAATATAAATAAATTGTTTTAACCTTTAGCATTTTCTCACATTGGCTTATTACAAAAATTATTAATTGTAATGAATATATTAATACTGTTCTATCGAATTATGAGAGTTAGGGAATATAGATTACATATATGTTTGCGCACACTCGTGCACTATAATATGTCCTGCGCAGTTGGCTAATCTCTCTTGAGATTGGCCGCCATGGCCGAAATCGTTCTGGAGGAATATATTAATTATAATCAAAACATCAACAAGTTCTTTTCTATACCCCTAACGTGTATGCAAAAAATTATGAAAGTCAGTTGATTCGTTTAGATAAAAATCGTAACAAACAAATAAATAATCAAAGTAACTTCCGCACTTATAATATTAGTAAGGATTAGTTTCGGCATCTACGTCATCTCGATTATTCCGCGCCTTGTGCCTGTAACAACAACGGCTTAACTCGTTATTGTGATGTAACACGTTAAACCGTTACAAAACTAAAAGCCGTAATTGTAACATCAGAATACATAGCACGCCAATTTTAATCAACAATCGGGGGTTTAAATCCTGTCAAGTATCTCAGATTTCAAGTCTGAGAAGAGAGAGTCTGTTTAAATTTCACTTTCTTATCTCCTGGTACACGGAAGAAAACATCGTGAAGAGCTTGTGTGTAGGACAAAATTCTGCCACATGTTTTCACCAAACTGCATTGGAACAGCATACTGGAATAGTCTACAAAGCTCTTCCACTTCTTTTATCTTCTTGATGTCCGATTTCTTGGAACTACCAATATGCTTATTTATTCCCCCAATTAAATTTAGGATTGGGGACAGTAGGTCAAAGGTCAGGATCGAACTGCGATTTGACATCGCTAGACTAATCATTTACAAAGCAGTTAAATATTTAGTATATAGACTATATATAAATTACAATCCGTGTCGTTGTTTGGTGATAGAATAAATAAAAACTATATCTTCTAAGTAAAATACAAATTTATATCCAAAAAATATATTGACTATGTTAATATCAGAAGATATAATTAATTCTTAGTCATTCTTATGAGTTTAGGATTGAGTTAAATACATATAGCTTACATTTACAGGGTGCTCGGACAACGTCATCAAAATTTGCATAATCCATTTGTGTATGGATTTACTGACTAACAACTAAGACTACTTATACTACTTATATAAAGTACATAGGGTATGTTTATAATTTCTTTCTTTCTCATTCGTACCTTACGCCAATACCAAAATAGCTTCCGTAACAGCCTGTGAATGTCCCACTGCTGGGCTAAAGGCCTCCTCTCCCTTTTTTGAGGAGAAGGTTTGGAGCTTATTCCACCACCCTGCTCCAGTGCGGGTTGGTGAATTACACATGTGGCAGAATTTCAGTGAAATTAGACACATGCAGGTTTCCTCACGATGTTTTCCTTCACCGTAAAGCACGAGATGAATTATTATCCCAAATTAAGCACATGAAAATTCAGTGGTGCTTGATGAATCTACGATCATCGGTTAAGATTCACGCGTTCTTACCACTGGGCCATCTCGGCTTATTCAAATATAATCTGCTTATTCGAAAAAGCTTATATTTATAAAAATGTGATGCTTAATAAATATGTATGTCGGTGAGTGCTGTCAATGATTTAGACTATAGAATTTGAGACAAGAGTGATAGCAGACTTTTGTTGCTATGTCACTCTTTCAAAGTCAAACGGCCAGCCATATATCGTGGTTGGACGACATCGACGGATCGCCGTTAATTTTAATTACGCTTGAATTATTCTTTGGTTTTTGAACTGTAACATAAGATGGATTTATCTAATGGAAGAAGACTTACCTAATGTATTTAAAAATAATAAAGAGATAAACTTTATTAATGACAAGTTTCCAAGTACAGACTAAATAATCAATGTACATATTCAAAAGAAGGACAAATGATTTGTCTGTGAGCGGTGTTTTTATTTAAGCTAAAGCTAGCCTAAAGCTGTCATACCTATTCTAGTTATAGTCAATTATCACCCACCAAAACCATTTTCACGTAAATTAACTCCAAGACGAGTAAAAACTGATTGAACTGTAAAAATTATCAGGTTTTGATGGAGAGCCAAGCTTCTACTAGCTTACGCACTTACACTGTGTGACTTTCATCAAAGCGTATAGCCTTTTTCTCTTAAGTTCTCTAACCCTACACCTTAGTCAAAATTTGCGGCGTGGCCGTTTCGTTAGAATGAGATATACACTCCGACGGGCTTATGAACAAAACGTAATTCGTAACTAGGCATTAATTTTGTGCCAATAGGTCCATTACACTCAAATTAAAGGTGGAAAGAAATAACGATACTAAACTTAAAATTATATGAAATAAATACAATTCCGATGCTGCTTATACTAGGCTATGTTTGTCGTTTCATTTATAGCATATAGGATAATAAATTGAGGAATTTTATATTTGTATATTTAAGTAGGTATGTGTGAGACGACTCGACTGCGCCAGGGAATGCGTGACCGCATTCGATGGAAATTCCATAAAGATCCTTCCGATTCCTTATCCGTAGGCAGCCAAGCGTAGCCTGAATACCGTTTCGTTGCACAGTTATGAATAGCAGTCTTATAAACAGCATAATAGTGTAATAATAATATATTGTTAGCGATTATCTGTGGACAATAGCTCGGACGGTATACACGTCAGCTGTCATTTTGTTTTTTTTTTTTATTTTTGTTATTCTTTTACGCGCGATTACCATAGTACACTAGTAGTATTTTTTTTTTCAATGAATAGGAAGGCGCACGAGCATATGGGACACCTGATGGTAACCTTGGGAACTAAGATGTAATGTCCCTTGGGCCTGTAATTACACTGGCTCACTCACCCTTCAAACCGGAACACAACAATATCAAGTACTGCTATTTTGCGGTAGAATATCTGATGAGTGGGTGGTACCTACCCAGACGAGTATATACTAATTTGAATTGTTCCTTAATTAAATTGGTACTTTTCTGATTAATTATTAATATACAATTAATGTATCACTTCAGTCCTTAGAATATATGATTTACTATACGACTGCCGATTGCTTATAACCATATGAAAATTAAACCTAAATTTTCGGTTTGTTACAACCTCTAGACCATTTTCGTTTATCTATAGTTTCAACATTTATGTTTTATTTCTGTAAATATTTTACGTTGTCTTCTTAATGTTTATCGACAGTGTAAGACGTGAGCGATCCACAAAGAATGAAGCCAAATATCATCTTGTCATATTATATTTATCTCACTTCAAGAGAGTTTAGCTTGTAATATTTCAACGAAAATGTATAAACACGATATTTCTCTTTGCATTTTTTTTTCACATTCAAATGTTAGAAATATAATTTAGAAAATAAAATAAAAAACATGACTGCTGATGAGGCAATTGGCGACCAATCAGATTGAGCAAAATTAATTAATCAAACTCTGACTAATGTTTCAAAAACTAAAGATTATTCCAACAATAAGATTCCTTAGCAACATTGACGAGTTATTGCCCAGTAGTGGGATACTTCCTAGATAGTTCTTCAATGTGTATTATGATTGAAAATATAAATAAATCCTCAGTTATTAAAGCTCCCGTTGAACTAATCCAAGATCCAGCTAGGGTTTAGATCCGCGCATGACGCTTGCCTGGGCCAAGGGATTACAGCCTGTCCTCCCCTCTAATTAAATATCTCCCCGATAATAACCATTTTTGTTCCG
This sequence comes from Nymphalis urticae, assembly GCA_905147175.2. Lineage (NCBI taxonomy): Eukaryota > Metazoa > Arthropoda > Insecta > Lepidoptera > Nymphalidae > Nymphalis > Nymphalis urticae. Next base: position 10,845,721 of record LR990001.1, read on the forward strand.
CTATAAAACTATCATTTTTATTTGTTTGTTTATTCTTGGATAAACGGTTATCTACTAAATGTATTTATGAATAGTTTTAGTGGTTGTACTGTATTATGGGAAGCCGTTTTGTTTTGTATGACTGTGTTAGGGTTTCAAGGACATAACATCACTTAAATCGAAGTATTGATAGTGTAAGAAATGGGTATTTTTATAAGATCTAAATGTATTTAAATGGAACTTGTTAACAGGTGGTATATATAGACGTCTACTACGTCTACTAAATCTAAACTAAATGACATTGTCCGTCCTTAGATTTTAACTAATATGAAATAATCGCATTCTCTCAAAAGAGCGATTCGTTAAGTCAACCATTTAAGCAAAAGCCATTGGGGTTAATCGCCGTTAATTAAAATAAATCCAAGTATCAATAAATACAATTTTAAATAATTATAAAAAAAGGTTTCGCAAATTGTTTTTTTTTATCAAACCATTTTGACTTGACCCAATACACCAGTAATGGAATACGCTGTGAGAGTTCTGTGTAAATTTAGACGGGCCAGTATAACTCGATCCATTTTCGCATTACGGAACATCTGAATTAAGTGTCAAGTTAACTCGGTTATTGATGGCTGAAAACGGCATACGAGGACGCTCACGATGATACGGAATTCGAAATTCAATTAACGGCTACGGATGGCGGTTCGTATTGTTCCAAATTCAAAATGGTTAAAATATTCATATAATTATTGTGCGTATCGTAATAATTCTTGCGAGCGGTCAATTTGAACGATGTGTCTGCAGACTGATAAAGAGAAAACCATTACCTGAATTACGTATTGATTTATATAATAAATATATTAAATATTAAAAAGTTTTCGTTCGCAGCTAGGTTTTGAGGGGAGGGGTAAAAAAGTAGTCTTAATCCTTCCTTGGGGTTCAACCTAGATTCATATCGAATTTCATCAAAATAGATTCAGTAGTTTAGCCATGAAAGCGTAACACATAGAAAGTTATTTTCACATTTTTAATATTAGTACAGACTATGTTAGATATTTAAAAAAAAAACTGTGAATGACGATAGGCCCAATCTATTATCAGTTCGATTTGAAACCCGAGTCAGCTAGCACAAGGACGATGAAATAATTTCTTTTTTTTTTCAACTTTAGCTTCACTGACAGCCATGGGTCTGTGTCAATATGCCAGATTTTTTTTGTGTTGTTTAACATAGATGGTTACAAATTGATATTATTATTATATTTTTTTATTTTATTTTCGTCTCTATATGACGCGTCGGGGAGCAAGATTGAATTAACGCATTTCTCGGTTCCGACACGAGAATATCACGATTTCTTTTTAAGGCAATTTTGATGTTATGATCCCTTATCTCATTACTTGGAACAGTCTCGTCCTTCCAAACGATAAAAGGACTGATTTACATGAAAATGTCAGTGTCTACCAACCATTAGATAAAATATTAACCAGGCTTTACAGATAATACAAAAATCGTTGAATTAAAACTCGTTGATATTCATGGACCATAAATAAGTATTGGTAAAATGTTTATAATTTATTTAAAAATTCAAGTGCAGATTTTTGTAATAAGTGAAATTCTTCAACTTAATCTTGTATTGTTATAATGTTGCAAATATTGATGTGATTATGGTTTCTGTAATTATGGTTACATTTAAGTTTGTACGAAAATCTTTATGTATTTATTTCATATGTTTAAATGTGTGCTTTTTTGGAGGCATTTTAAATTAAAAATGTATCAAAATCAAATATATAATATATGTTATTGGTGGGGGGTAACAAAACAGTTTCTTTTCGGTTCTTCTCGATTATTTAGATATTGATTTCTATGACATGAAGTGTCAACTGACCTTGACCACCCTGACCAATTATCGTTGTTTATATCCATCAGCCCAGTTCGATATTTAAATTATATTACTATTACTAAATTAGTATGTAATATGTCTTATAAATAGAATAATTAAAGACCTTAATATTAACAAAACATTGAATTACTTCGTAATAGCATGTCTATGATGAAAAATATCGTATCAGTCGTTAAGTGGAAGCTTATTTCATCATCACTTAATCTGATTCGACTGCTTGATATGTCTCTACCAACTTGCGTTAAAAATTCCTGGTTCTGCAACTTCTGTATCCAATTAAATAATTTAAGTATTACTTATCACTGCCACGAACTTGTTCAAGTTAAAATACATCTTATTGACTATAACATTGAGTTTAAATTAACTTCAACGACTTGGTCACCATCGTAAGCCGTCAATATATTTTACCGAACATATATTTCTTTACTTTATTACGTCATCTATACAATAATTCTCTATCTATTTTTATTAAATTAATACTTTAAAAATAAATATAAAATGCTTTAAATGATAATGTGCTTTATTAACACTTGTATAAGAAACAAAATTGCGTAAATTTATGATGTGACAACGCATTATACATACGACTTGTGCCAAAGCGTAAATAAAAGTAGCATAAATTATCCGTAGCGATACCATTTTTAATCTGGCTCACGGTAAAAACTACATATTTTAATATTACAAGTACTGTGATTACGTGTTGCATGGCTTAAAAAAATACATATTCATGCAGACACCATTCAGGCTTTAATTTTCTGCGTCTTATTAATATTTTTATATTTATTTTTAATATTTTCGAACGAAAGAGTTAAAATGAAAAAGATTAAAAAGTATTTCGGTTTAATTAAAGTTATTATGAAAACATTAATCGAAATTGTATCTTTACATAACTTTTTTTATGTATAAAAATAGCAATTTTACTTTCTATCATCATACTTAATTGGACCGCAATACTCTATAGTCTATGATACGCATTATATCCCTGCCTGACACTATGAACAAAAGAACATTCTTTTTTTAATCACGCCGTAGGCGACAAATGTAACGAGCTATACAATCCCGAAGCAGAACGAATATTAGTCGTTATTTTTATATTGCTGAATAAAAAAACAAACCCATTTGCTTTTAAAAAAAGTTAGATTTAATTTTACGAACGAGGAAAATACAAGGTATTTATGCCAGAAAAAAGGTTTTAATCCGTTACGAAGCCTATCTTTATTTAAAACGAAAATACTATAGACACATGTGGAATAAGCTCCAAACCAAGCTTTTTCTCCACAAAAAAGGAGGGGAGGCCCAGCAGTGGGACATTCGCAGGTTGTTACTAATAACTATAATAAATGCCTTTCGAAAATGCTATATTATGAGCTTTAAAACTTGAATATATCAGAATTAATTTATTATATCGACAATTTTTTCACCACGCTTTACTTTTTTATTGATTTTTATACAACCGGACACATTTGATTCCTGTCCACTATTTTTAAAATGTTTGTAAAGATGCAATCTATTAATGATTCCGAGGCTTGTAAGATCAATTAAGATCATTATCTTATTTTATTTAAATAATTGTAAGTCAGTTAATTTACTGTTTTGATTTTTAATACTGATTTTTAAAAATTTTATTATTTATCAAAGACGGACGAGTAAAAACGCTAACTGGTAATAAATCACCTTGAGCCATAGACACAGAAAGAAGTATAAGATTCTCTCACCGTTAATGCCCTGTAGTACCTTTTTTTATCTCGTTGGAAGAGCTCATTTACGCGTTTCGCCCACATAGAGTGAGGGTTATGGGGGACTCGCTGAAAGCGTTGATTATCAATTAAAAAACCACCGTATCTTTGGTGGTGTCATGAGATTGCTTTCACATTTGTGGGCGTCCATTGCTAGAGGGGTTTCCGAAGTAAAAAGAATTCTCCCTACCCCCCGGCGACGTCTCCTACCCGGTTTTCTCGGCGGAGCGTGTAATCGGAGGCATTCTCCTCACGTTCCGTGACATGACACTGTCACAGAAGAAACCGTCTCCATCCAACTCCTCTCGTTGTCGAACATTGCGTCATCTCGTCCGGCGTCGAGAAATCTCCACCGGAGATATATAAGTGTTGAATATAACAATTCAACACTTCGAATAACTAAATTCTCTTTCGGTATATGCTTATACATATTGCGAGTTGACGCCTACATAAAGAGCTTCTTAGTATAGATTTTGCATGTCAATTTTTTTATTTTTTTATTTATAGTATAGTAAGGCGGACGAGCATATGGGCCACCTGATGGTTAGTGGTCACCAACGCCCATGGACATTGGCATTGTAATTAATGTTAACCATCTCTTACATGGCCAATGCGCCACCAACCTTGGAAACTAAGATGTTACGTTCCTTGTGCCTGTAATTACACTGGCTCACTAACCTTTCAAACCGGAACACAACAATACAAAGTACTGCTGTTTCGCGGTAGAATATTTGTGAGTGGGTGGTACCAACCTAGACAAGCCAGCACAAAGCCCTACCACCAGTAGACTTAACCACCACCAGTAGAATTTAAAGCTTAGGGACTAAGTGAATCTTATGACATTGCTTTTTATAAGGAACTAGTCTTATTTAATTATTATTATTATATATTTATATACATTATTTATTATTCTTAATTTATTATTCTTAATTTATCAACCTTGCGTCATACGATATTTCATCAAATTTGATTTAGTGTTATAGTCGTGAAGTATAACAGAGAGAGAGTTACTTTCGTATTTCTAATTTTAGTATAGATTGTTTAAATTCCTTATAACTAATACAAGATTAAAAAGAGAATATCTTTCTGTGATAACAGATATAATTTAAAACAAGTTCATGTAATGAAATATTGTCAGTGTTTACGAACTATGTTAAGAATGATATAGTCATTTAGAGATAAAAGATACATCGCAGAATCACGTTTATTACTTTAATAATACAAAAGAAAACATCGTCCTACATTAAATTCAAGATATGAAGCCAAAAGTGACAGCAATATGAGGTTACCGAACGTTTCAAAACATATTACATTGATAATACCACGGGCGAAACGTACGCGCTATTGTATCGCAACTTAAACTCTAAATTCAAACACATTAAGAAATAAAATCGTATACATCATTTTGACTATGCACTCCTTATAAGAAATAGAAACAAGCACCCAATGTCCAATGTTTGTCAAATGTGGGTAAGCGATTATAGTACTTAGAAGTAACATAGAAGGACCAACTTCGTTTGATGTTTGTACGATATCGTTTGATTCGGTTTCCGCTGTACGTCTCTAGCTCGTTCTGGATACAAGAACGCACGTAACAATCGTATACAAGTCTCGCTAATGTACCGTGGCTTATGGTACAAATGTAGGAATGAGCATTAACAATAGTTTCATTTATATAAATATTGTATCGGTTCATTCGTAAATAAATAAAATTGATACACGTTGATACTGGCGTGAATACGTCGAGAAACTTCGACGTAATATTCGGCAATAACACATACGAACCACAATGAAATTTTTACTATGATAGATATGCTCCCATAATTTTAACCTTTCAAAAATTAACTATTCTATGTTATACATATAATATATATTATACTATTAAATAAATGGTACAACATCAACCATTATTTAGAAGGTACATGAGTGTAACTGCTAAGATCAGATTGCTACTGAGAGAAAGAGAAAATAATATTCGATAGTTATTTTAGCCTGAAAGATTTCAACCCACTACTCAAAAGGCGCTTCACACTTTCAAATTCGCTTTCACGTCACGTCACCCTTGGGAGGGATATTTTTTATTCCAAATAGTTTAAATATGTATTCAAATGGCTACACTTATATATGTCCAAAATAACATTTCTACATTCTAAATTTGCAAGCTAAGTATTCTGGAGTGTAATAAATCCCCTCAAATAGCCCCCCATACAGTACTGTAAGTGATAAACATACAAAGACAATTAAAAATCGATGTCTAAAAGTAAAACGTAGTAAGTTACAAAAAAAAAACTGTTTTAAAACAAGCTCTTATTTTATTGTTGTAATAAATTTTAGTTTACTAGTGTAGGCTAAGTATAAAATCTAAACATTTATGATAATATTACTTATGACGCAGAGACGAGATTTTACGACAATTTTAGAAATCCAAAATGAAGGCTGTCTATAAGTTTTCAGCTTATCTCTCATTCCGAGGTCACACTAATTTGACGGGATTATAAATACAAAAATCACCCTATATAACCGCAATGCTCTCGGAAAGAACTCGTTCGTATTACACGTGAAATGTTGAACACCGACCTGCTGCTGATATTCTATTTTGATGCTTGAATCCTTTAAATGTTTTAATAATTGTAGTCAACGTCGCATGTCACTTTTGACATTTCACTATCGTGATCTGCAGTAAGTTTCAATTTTTTTATCATTTCCATCTTTCTTCTACCATCTGCGTAACTCTTTTTTTCTCATGAGGCACGGAAAGCTCTTGTCTAGCTGTTGGTCATTGACTGGCTGGTACTTTGCTTTTTAAAGATGAAAATATTCGCATTTATTAATATCAGTAAGATATAACAATCGAAGCTATATGATAAACCTTTAAGGAAATGCCCATTACTTAAAAGCCGCATCTGCAAGCCTTTCCTTAAGATGATGCAAGTGTTCATGGAAGGTGGTAGTCACTTCCATCAGGTGAGAGCCGCGTAAGTCTCCCGCTCGTTTGCCACCTAAGGAATGTTACCAATTATGTCAATACGTGAAATGAGAATTTTAAGAAAAACAAATCGCTTGTCATCGCATACTTAGACCAGATTTCGAAACGAATTTACAATATATCAAGGGTGAAGAACGTCAAAGATACTTCCACTTTTTAACTTATAACATCTATATGCTAAGCTTTTACGATCATAAATTATTGATATTATATTTAAAATTACAAATTTATTAAGCACGTTTCTATTCTAGTTAGAATCAGGGCTGGAACCTCGGACTTCAGGGTCTGCTTTATAAGATAACCACTAGACCAACGAGGCTATCAGTGATACTTTTTGATAGGTGCAATGTTGGTGTGTTCATATCCAGGGTAAACGGGTTCCTTCTGGGATGTGCGCTTCATCCTAGACCGTGACTATGCTTAAGATCAGGCAAGTCAACAGTCAAGCGCTTGTCTATTAACTGTAAAAAAAAACCTTCTACCAATTATCAGGGAACAGGAACCTAATCATCAATTAAACTACATCAAAACATCACCACATTGTATCAGCTCTTCGCTGTCAGTATTTTGCCTCCAATAGTATCAGGAATGATGGTTCGATTTCACCCGGAAATTCAAGTTAGCAACACGAATATGATTCTCGAATTGAATCTCGAATTCACAATGTCATGACTAGTACAGTAACTTTTATTAATTTTGAATTGTACACATATTTGTTTATGCCTTCAGTTTTTAATTATGATTTAGACTTCATAAGTATTGCATATATCATAAAAAATGTGGAGTTATTCCTTAATTTCCATAGAGAATATAATAATTAAAATCTATTTTATTCTCTGTGTAACCGGATTTTTGATAATGAGTAATTAGATAGACGAATTATTGAAGAAGCTTTATAAAATCTCACTGCGACTGCCGTGGGTGGATCAGGTCGGAGAGTGAAACCGTAGCACATAATTAAGCAGCAAGTAAATAAGTTAAAAATATTTACCTTCAAGTTTAAATTATTTATCACGATCCATAAACTTGAAACTGATAAGACTATTTTAATCAATTACCTTAATTCAAAAATTATGTCGTGTATAAAATGAATAAAAAAAAATATTTAGACATAAATTTAAAAAAAAAAAAGATTATAAAGGTGTCTAATAAATTTATCCCTTATAAGCTTCGCGTTATAATATTTTGAGTGTTATTTTAAACAGTTTGCGTGAACAAACGACCCAAAATGACCTGAAAGGCTTGAAAATAACACCGAAATATATTTTTCTAGCACCCTTTGAATCACAACGACATATTTATGATAGCTTTGATAATATTTATAGTTGACAAAGACATTACTTTTAAGGTAATAAAATTATAACAAACGAATGTATGATAACATCTAAAAATATTATTATATTTAAGGAATTTACTTTTGTGTAATACTTTTTATTTTAAAATATTTATTTCTACATTTATTTGATGTCGTTAATTAAGTTTAATAAGTAATCCTTCAAAAGTAAGGACGGTATGATAAATTTTAGGTCGCTTTACGTCTTTGTGTACGCGATATCATCGCAGAATGTGAACCAATTTTGACTATTTTTGTATGAAAACCTTTTAGGGCGTTAGAATGATATAAACGTGGAAAATTAGGCGAATCACTTGTTGTTACTGTTCATTAGTCTATAGTTTATTGTTATATTTTCATTTATTGAAAATAGGTGGGCAGACTAGAAAATGGGCCAACTGACGGTCATCATCGCCCATATACATTGGTAATAAATATTACCAATACTTACATCGCAAATGCCTAACAGTCTTGGGAAATAAGATGTTATATCCCTTGTCGAGTAAAATGACTCATTCATTCTTCTTTTCGAAACCGGAAACTTCTTCAAACCGGAACACAACAATACCAAGTACTGCTGTTTTGCGGCAGAATGTCTGATGAGTGGGTGGTACCTACCCAGACGAGCTTGCACAAAGCTCTACCACCAGTAGAGAATTAATAAGCATTACTCCTTAGCAAATAGTAGTGAGTGAGTGTTACCTACCCAGACGGGTATACACACCTTACCACCAAGTAAATGGTAGATATTTTGGTTCAACTGAGGTTTTGTCGCTGGCTGTGGTTAGCCGTCTTCGAAACGCATATCTCCAATATTTCATCTGCCCATCTAGCGCATTGCCAAATTCTTCAAGTGCCTCGTGGTTGAGTAAATATTAATAATAAGTTTACTGCCCATTTATCATCTACAATTTGAAACAATTTTGTTTTTTCATTAAACGCCTTCGAGATTCTACAATCAGATAACAATTCGGTCAATTTGTATTATGTTATTATTTTTAAACTTTATTCAGTTAACACACGCTACTTATCATGAACGGTATCATAGAAGTAAATCTAGTTTAAATAAAAAAATACTGACTTTATAAATAAGACGTAACGATTCATAAATTTTTAACAACAAAGGCAACAGCTTATAAATATCCCGCTAGTGGGCAACGACTCGTTTCAAGGTCAACTTAATGTTTATCAAACCTTATATGAGAAATTAACCTTTTGTAATTGAAATTATAGTATTAGATGGAATCCGTGCAGTGACGGAGAAAGAATACATTTCACTGCCCCTTTCCCATGGGTGTCGTAAGAGGCGACTAAGGGATATCATCTGGTGGTAGGATGATAAACATCCGCCTGGCTTGTTACTACCGTACGCATGGTGAAAATCTCGTGAAGTGGCTTGCAGCCGCGTTTCGAGGTCAGCCAGCGTACAGCCAGTGCCCGAGCGAGCATTGCCGCGATGGGTGTTGGTCCAGTGGAGACGGCGGCTGAACCAATGCCGGGGGAAACACGCCTCCACACTTTGCCCATCCCTATCGTGGCAATACGTCGCTCGCTTCACGTCTCTTTACGAGGCGTGAAGAGGCATCTTGCGGGCCGGCAAGGCGAGGGCGGCTAGTACAGAATCTTCTTCCAGACTATACTGGCCGTCCTCGCGTTTGGACTCTACTACCACTTAACATCAGGTGGAGTAGAGTCATTTGCCCACCCGGCAAATATAAAAAAAAAATAAAAATAAAAAATCAAAGTGGAATCCGCGTTTTTATCACTGACAGGAAGACAGCCTTGTGTTGTAAATGTAAGACAACTAACAAGCAATAAATTTAACACTTCTCGATTGATATATTTTATTTTTACAACATTATTTTGGTAAATTTAGTACACGTTTCGGATTCACGAAGCTTAACACTGGTGTAGTTTGATTACAGAAAAACTCATTAACTTCTACACAATCCGGGATTTTAATCTGCGATCTTAGGTATATAATCGGTAGGTAATCTTTGTGCAAGCTCGTACCCACCCACTTATCAGATATTCTACTGCAAAACAACAGTACCTGGTATTTGGGATCCTCTAGTAAATATAATACATATTCGTGTCAGAGGGATATCTTCCATAACGTAGCATGTAATATAAAATCAACAAAGATTAAAAAATCTTTAATTAATATAATTATATAAAATATGATTGAAATTAAAGATGAGGTGCATGTATGTGTGTGTGTTCCTGCGCCAGCCCTGATCCTTGATTGTTGAAAGAGATTGTCTTTGTTTATGTTGTTTTAGATGACGACATTTGATGACCTATTTGCTTGTCTGCCTACTTATTATCTTGATGAAGAACCAATTTAATTCAGAAATAAAGGATTAAGTTTCACTATATCAATTTCGCCTGGGAAAATTTCCACCCGAGCGCCAGGTGTTCTCAAGAAAATTGTAGGTTGCTATCAAAATATGACGTCGTGGTTGCTAGTTTGTGTTTCCACTTAGCGCTGAGTTAAACCGTTGTATTATTAATCTAGGATATAGTACAATTTTCACATTTAATAAGGAAAATCCTTGATAAAAATATGAAAGTGTGTTTAGTATATAATATACTGTAGTAAAATATATATATAAACACGAAGTAATGTTGCATATTTTACAAATCAGTTATTCAAAGGAAATTAATTATCTTTGCCATGATTAAAAAACTGATATTTGTTTTATTTAATGAACAACTAATAACCTATATAAGGTATATAGGATTTTTTTATACTATAGGCGGACGAGCATTTGGGCCATCTAATGGTAAGTGGTCACCAACGCCCATATACATTGGCATTGTAAGAAATGTTTACCATCGTTACATCGCCAATGCGCCGCCAACCTTGGGAACTTAGATGTTATGTCCCTTGTGCCTGTAATTACACTGGCTCACTCACCCTTCAAACCGGAACACAACAATATCAATTACTACTGTTTTACGGTAGAATATCTGATGAATGAGTGAACCTACCCAGACGAGCTTAAACAAAGCCCTACCACCAGTGAAAAAATTGTATGGCTTACGTATTAATATTGTTTTAACATGACCGTTTATAATTCATCTCGTTCTTGGCGTCGAAGGACATTATGATGAGACCAACACAAAGAGGTCCAATTGCCGTTCCGCCTACCTATTTTACCTAAAAACTTCACAATTTCCAATACCGAAACTGAAACCAAAACAAAAAAAAACCACTCATAAACAACAAGTTATACCTAAACATACGTAATATACAGACAAATTGAAAAGACAGAAAAAAAGTATTACTATATATCACATTTCCGATATACCAAAAACAAGCGCTTAATCACGTGTTATTAGTAGGAAACGCTATTACGCGTCAAATGAAATATAATATTGTACTAAATATGGCAACTAAATTCACCGAATTTCTCTATTATATATAAATTCAATTAGAATAAATAAAAAAAATATTGCACAGACTTCATAAATAATAAATAAAATATATAGTCAATGTCTTGAATCTGCTTAGCATAGAATTTGACTGGCACATAATGGCTAATTGGTATAAAGTTGCTTATCTTTGATTAAGTTTAAAGTAAAAACAAAAAAAAAGAGTTTTTGAATAGACATATTACTATGTAAAGTGTGGGCAAACAAAAATATTGTCTTGACTGCCTTGCTCTCATAACCCAATGGGATTGGGAGCTGAACTGAGAATAGTTCAGACCCAATACCAATGTCTATTTGCGTTGGTGACCACTTACCGTCAGACCTACATGCTCGTCTATCTATTCATTAAAAAAAAACCTTGTAAAATTGCATAGAAAACGTCTTTTACAAACTCAACTACGAATTCAAACGTAACTTCTCAAACATTTCAGCCAATTCGTATACGTAATTCATCTCGTATTCTACAATAAAGGAAAACTTCGTACATACATAATTACCCGTGTTCATCGTTATCGTCATACGTTTACCCACAATTGTCTCTACATGATATGATAATGTGTGTACGTGCGATAAAGCTTGGTATTTGTCTGTCAATCAGTCTAAGTAAGTAACAGCCTGTGATTGTCCCACTGCTGGGCTAAAGGCATCCTCTCCTTTTTTGAGGAAGAGGTTTGGAGCTTATTCCACCACGCTGTTCTAATGCAGGTTGCCATACACATGTGCCAGAATTTCAGTGAAATTAGACACATGCAGGTTTCCTCACGATGTTTTCATTCACCGTAAAGCACGAGATGAATTATTATCCCAAATTAAGCACATGAAAATTCAGTGGTGCTTGCCCGGGTTTGAATCTACAATCATCGGTTAAGCTTCACGCGTTCTTACCACTAGACCATCTCGGCTTATTCAAATATAATCTTCTTATTCAAAATAGCTTATATTTATAAAAAATGAGATGCTTAATAAATATCTATGTCGGTGAGTGGTGCTGTCAATGATTTAGACTATAGAATTTGAGACGAGAGTGATAGCAGACTTTTGTTGCTATCTTAAGTCTAGTCTTAGAAACATGATAATGCGACATGTCAAAAACGTGACTCACAATTGTTATAACAATGCGTCGGTAGGACGTAGATTCGATCCTGATCCCTTAGATCAGGCCTTATATCCGGCTTACAGGATTGTGATAAAAATAGTATTACTCAAGAATTCGTTCCTTAAGGTTATTTTAATATCATAACAGAATAAGTCAGAAGTTTCGTATCTTGGTTTATCGTCATCACAACTCTTTAACTTGTGAGGTTAACTCCATACATAAATAACTCTAATTGTAATGAAACTTTTGTGATTTTTTCTGCGTGCAGCCGCAAAGTTTTCCGGCCCAAAAATTCAAGATTTTAATGTATGTTTGATGTATGTTTTTCACTATAAATGCTTACGTAAACCCTTATTCTATCTGTACAAACGTGGAACACATTACTGGTATTCAAATAAAATATTAATATTAATAATACTTAGTATTCGCCCGCGTTTCGAGACGCGAGGGGGGAGGGTGTATATTAAGTAATGTTTATAAGTAAAGCTGTAGTAATTTCTCGTATTCTGACATTATTGATTTGACATTCGAAAGAAGAAGACACGGCATTGTTTATCAAATCATCCAATAAACAACGTTTATAAGTAAGTTCATTATAAATCACGTTAAACTGTTAATGTTAGCTTTCACCGATTTAATATGTAGATTTTACCAAAAGAAATAAGATACTTAGAAGTTTCTGCAAATACCAGCACATATAAATAAATAAACCATACGGAATACAAATGGTACATTAATTTACCGCATAGTTTCTTGATTACCATCTCTATACACTGGAGGACGCCACACCATTACTTAACTCGACCACGTTCCAGCCGAGTTGGACATTCTATCCTTAGATTAAGGACGCGGTGTTTGACCGACGTCGTTTGCTCAATTGGTATTAATGCAATTGCTATTCTTAATGTTATTTTTTTAAATACGTTTTCGAATTTTGTTTTGGAATTCTAAATTTAAATTTAACATAATGTACGTTATTATATAGAAGGAATCGAATACCGCAGTAACTACAAAAGTATTGTAACTTTTCTTAACTATTTTTTTAATTTTATTTAAAGACTAAATTCAAACATTTTTTCATAACATTTATTATCAGATTGAATTTGTGTTATCGTCAATAAGCGGATAACTATTAATAACATCTGTCATATGAGAAATTTCTAGGACAACAAAATAGCAGATGGTTTGACCACAGCGCAAAATATAACAATTTTACCTACTACTATAATACGAACATTTTAAAAAGCACTTTGGAAATTTGTAAATAATACACTCGTTTGTTAAAGCAAAATGTGTCATGGCATGTACATTTACAGTTGTTTACATTACAGCTTTATTTATGTCAATGGGTCAGGCCGAGAGCGGGAGCGAGGTACCGACATTTTAAAAACCAGGGGAATAATACCGTAGACACGCGAACTGGACAAAATTTTAACACAACAAAGAAGATATTATCATTTATATAATGTACAAAAACTTAAATCTTACTTATGTATTTAACATGCATAGCACAATTTTACGCAGGTAAAACTTTAGAGCTTTTATAAAGTGATAGTTTATTTGGGAGGAAATTATAATCAGCTACCATCGATTATGTAGATAAATCTCTCGTGACAATATACGTTTAATTTTTCTTACATAAAATTCGAAGGCTAACTGAAATAGGCCACTGATAACGCCACGGTAAATGGTAACCACCGCCCATAGACATTGGCAATATAAGAATTATTAACCCTTACATCGCCAATACACCATCAACCTTGGAAACTAATAAATTATGTCCTTCGTGCATATAATTATACTAACTTATCCACCCTAACTTAACATATCAAAACGCGAAGCAAAAATACAACGTATTGTTGTTTAGCGGTAGAATATCCGATTACCTGGTGGTATCTACCCAGGTGAGTGAGAAAATTATGAAATATTATAGTGACAATCAGTACGTATTAACACACCAATCATTAATTATTTTATTATATGTGTCCAACTGTGTTTTAAATATAATACTGTTAATTATTACTTAGTGTAGAAAGCGACAATAATAATGCCAAGATGGCCCAGTGGTAAGAACGCGTGAATGTTAACCGATGCTCGTGGGTTCAAATCCGGACAAGCACCACTGAATTTTCATGTGCTTAATTTATGGTTATAATTCATCTAGTGCTTTACGGTGAAGGAAAACATTGTGAGGAAACCTTCATGTGTCTAATTTCACTGAAATTCTGCCACATGTGTATTCCACCAATCCGCATTGGAGCAGCGTGGTGGAATAAGCTCCAAACCTTCTCCTCAAAAGGGGAGAGGAGGCCTTTAGCCCAGCAGTGGGACATTCACAGAAAGCAAAAATTTGACATATATAGGTGTAAATTATAACGATCTGCTAATAAAGTACTAAGTAATTTTATGATTAGATGTCCCATATTTAATAGGCGCTTTCAATCCCTTTTTATATACCAAAGACTAAAACCAAATATACCAAAATCTTTTATTCTCAGAGCTTGTAAAGTGCAAATTTTCTTGATATTGATTTCGCTACATGTACAAAACAATCCGTAAAAAAAGAAATAAGAAATGCAAACATTTTTTTAATTTCAGTTAATTTTATATAATTCGTGAGTTGTAATCAAATTTATTTTATTATTTAATAATTGCTTATAATTAAGTTAAATCTGTCGTAAGTTTAATGTTTTACTAAATTTTAGAAGATTTTAATTAAATTTATACTAGTTGGAAATTATGGAAAAAAAACTACGCGATATAGAAAAGTTGAAAATTGACTTGTTGGTTGGCAGTCATGGAGATGAGAGAATGGTTTGCAAAAAGAATGTAAAAGAATTGAAAAATACTAATTAGTGTTATATTGTAATGCAAGTTTCGTTAAAAAGAAAATAAGGTATTCAAGGCTAACGAGAAGAAGAGATTTACTGAGTCATTCTTACATATGTATGATTGATTTTAAGTAACTTTGTATTATACAACTTGACATATTTTTTCCTAATGCGTGTATTGTTATTAATTGTATTTTAAAAGACGTTTTTTGTGTGTACTTTTTTTGCTCTTTTAAATATTGTCTATTATTGGAAACTATCGATTTTATGTATTTGTTGTATTTATTTAATTTTATAATAATAATAATATCCTGGGACATTATTCACACACGGCCATCTGATCCCAAGTTAAGCAGAGCTTGTACTATAGAAACCAGACAACTGATATACTATATAAACTACTTTTCTTTTGTAAATACATTCTTATATAGATAAGTACACCCAAACTCAGGACAAACAGACATGTTCATGCTCACAAATGTCTGGGTGGGAATCAAACCCACAACCTTCGCCGTGAAAGGCAAATCTACCAACCACGCCAACCGGCTTGTCTAATTTATTGTGTTATTATTCTGTTTGTTTCCTGAAAAATAAATAAAGGATTTTTGTCATTTTCAACTACAAGGGGGTGGGGAGGAATGGGATGTGTCAGTTTACAAGTAAGAAATCGGGACAAACAGCTTGTATATAATATGAAATCAACTGTGTACATAATATCGTGTATTTGAATAACATGAAAAATGTTATATTTTTGATTGTATTTAGTTAAGATTATTGTAGTGTGCGATTATGTAATAAATAAATTACTTGGCATGTTGGTTCAAGTGGACTGGTCACCTTTGCTAATTCTTAAAGTATCGCTTTATTATCGCTATTGCGAATATTAAAGCTAAAACGCCTTTAATTAGGTGAAGCGCTGACAGCGGAAAATTTGTTCTGATTCTCGACAAGATTGATGTTTGAGAAGCGTTTGTTCGTAAACGATCATTCAGATAGATTGGTTTAACGTCCAGTGCGAGTTTTAAATAAATGTCTTTTACGCGATCATTTAAAATTGTTTTTTTCTGAATTAGATATTCAGAAAAAAACTAAAACTATTTAAAAGAAATCATAATAGCTACCAACGATTGATGATTTACAAATGTACGATAATAGCGTATGACGAATAATTCTTAATGATAGATAGTTTGTAATCTTTCACCATCAGCTTTGGTTCTTTTTTTATTTAGTGGTAGACCTTTGTGCTCATATCAGCAGGTACCATATCATCAAAAAAAGTCTAAAATTTTTATTCAACATTGAAGCGTTAATTGATTGTCATAAATCTACCATCGGTTCGGAAAAAACACCTCAGACCTGAGAAGATCCGGCGGTCAGATATTCTACCGTCAAATACATAATGTAACTACAGGTACAAGAGATTACATTTTAGGAGTGTGGTGCATTGCCTATGAAAGAATAGTTAACATTTCTTACAGCGAAAATGTCTATGGGCAGTAGTGACCACTTACCATCAGGTGGCCTACTATCACGTCTGCCTCCATGCTTTATAAAATGTCCTGCTATGTATTTTAAACTCCCAATAGTTCCATATCAAGTATCAAGCATTTAAACCGGAACAATTTAGGTAAAGTAAACATAACATAAGTAAAGAAACACTGCTTGACAGAGATATATTTGTCTCCTAAAGGCTTAGAGCTTAATCCACCAAGTTGCACAAATGCGAGTTGGTGTTACATCATGTACCAGAATTGAACTCGACACATCATCCTCACTGTGATTTCTTTCATCACCGAGTATGACAAGAATTATATATACGCTAGTAATAAATAAATTGCTAGCTCGACTTTGTACCTGTAATCTTTAGTTAAGATTCACGTTTTCTTGTTATAAGCCATTTCGGCTCAAAGCGGAATACGTGCCGTCTAGCAATGTTAATGTCGCCCTCAGGCTTTGTCGTCTCCACTTCTAAGCTTTCCGGTTATTTTAACAAATAGGAGACAAAATATTTCATATAAATACGCTCATATACTTCTAAATGTATTATTTTTATTTTATTTAATCGCCTTATATTTAACTTTAAAACCAGAATTAGTTAATTTATACTATTCTTTCGTTACTTGGATCATTTATAGAGACGTGAGTGATCCTATTAAATATATATTTATTATATTTTAATCGACTCGTTACACTTACGGATGATAGAATTGTCCATGAGCCATAATTTAAACGCGTTTTAATAAAAAACGTTACGCTACGTTCAAAGTATCGTGGATCTAAAGACTTCTTGTTTAGATTTTAGCTCGTAGCTTACAATTTAAAACGATTGATTAATAATGTACAATAACGATCAGTTAAATATAGGAAAAGAAGAGCCGAGATGGCCCAGTGGTAAGAACGCGTGAATCTTAACCGATGATCGTGGGTTCAAACCCGGGCAAGCACCACTGAATTTTCATGTGCTTAATTTGTGATTATAATTCATCTCGTGCTTTACGGTGAAGGAAAACATCGTGAGGAAACCTGCATGTGTCTAATTTCACTGAAATTCTGCTACATGTGTATTCCACCAACCCGCATTGGAGCAGCGTGGTGGAATAAGCTCCAAACCTTCTCCTCAAAAAGAGGAGAGGAGGCCTTAGCCCAGCAGTGGGACATTCACAGGCTGTTACGGATTTTACGGAAATATAGGAAAAAAATCATCGTTTTTTTGTCTGGTCTACGAATCCCTAAAAATTGTGAGTGGAATTGAATATAAAAATGTATACATTTATATAATCTGACTTTGGAATGAAAAGAAATGTCAAAAAAGTGATTACATAAATGTTCAACAAGCATGCTATTTGTACATAAATATGCTATTTTCATTTAAATAAAACATAACAGCAATTTAAAATGAAGCAATTCCTCGTGATCTCAATACATTACAATGAACGAACAATGTTCTTGTACATTTTCAAATAAGCAGTATTTATAATGCTCATAATTTGTTCCTTTAAGATTTTTTTTTATTACAATGCGCGTGCTATTTAACAATAAATTTTTAGGTTTTTATTTCCACATATTTTTAAATCATATGGAATTATGCGATTGAATTAAACAATATGATTTATTTCATTTTGTAGAAATTGAAATAAGCGTCGACGGTTCAGTGGATAGGATATGTGGAAAGTGCAAACTGCTTAATACTTATTACTACTTAATAAATAAAAAAATGTTTCATAAATAAAAAACATTTAACAAGACATTTTTTGTATACAGCAATTAATAATTTAAGTAACAGCAAATAGTTATATTTTGAAAATAGTTATAACTAACTCTTTTGTTTTTATCATTTAATAAATATGGATTCGTGTGGATGGATTAAGTTTAGAGATTAATAATAATAATAACTTTTTTGATAATAAATATGTAGGAAATTGAACGATAAACATACAAAAAAAAACAAGTCTTAAAAAGTTTTTACAAGAAAACAGCCTCCAAATTGCTCTAATATGTAAATTTATAGATTTTAACTTAAATACTACTACTAGCATTACCTATTCGAAATTACTTATATTCTTATTTTTCTCAATCAGCGAAAATCTTACTTTAGAAGTTTCGTTGGTCTAGTTTATAAGGCCACTTTTAGTCGATTTTGACTTAGTGGTAGGGCTTTGTGCAGGCCTGGGTAGGTACCACCCTCTCATCAGATTTGCTACCGTCAAGTGAGTAAGTAAACAAGTATCTACAGGTACTAGATACAGAACAGTAGTTTTCAATATTGGCGGAGTAGCTAATGTTTAATATATCTTACAGCGCGAATGTGTATGGACGTTGTTGATTTATCATCACGAGACCCATTTTCCCTTCAAATATTTTCTTTAAAACAGTAAGCCTCAGGCTCATAAAAATTCAATGGATTTTTTGTCAATGAACTCTTAGAAGTAGAACGAAGTTTAGAAATTCGCTGTGTTAACCCTCCCGTGCATCGGAGAGCACGGAAAGCCGGTCCTGTATGCCCTCTCTGTAATATCGGATTTCCGTCCCTTGTAATGAAGGCTTGCTTGAAAAATACATCATTATTATTTCCAAGAATTTGTTAGTCCACAACAAAGTAAAAATATCCATTAATGATAATAGAAATAAAATATATATCAAAATATACTTTATACTAGTAACTTTTAACGAGTATTTCTGATTTGTAATTTTACAGAATTATATTAAATATAAAGATATAATCGGTCCCCGGATGGTATATTGTCAACACCACATCTAGACATTGACCTTGTAAGAAATAATCACCATTTCTTACATCACCAATGCACTACCAACATTGGGAACTAAGAATATATGTCCCTTGTGTCCCAGACGTGTATGGTTTTTTAACATATTACTTAAATTGATTAAATGAAAAAATCAATAACGTAATTATTTTCAGTTCTGCGTTTGTATTATCTGAATAATTTCGTGACGGAAACACGACGCTTTTTTTCATACACATTCCCTTAGGCCTGCCCTGAGGCGAGGTGAAAAAGTGTTTCGATGTACGAAAAAAAAGTCTTTTATGAATGTGCTTTTTCATTCTTCATTCATTATTTGAAACTAGCAACATTTTCCGACTTTGCATGGGTGGGACAGTATTCGCGTTATGTGTTTCATTTCTGTTATCACTCTTCCAGGGGATCGAATTTCAAGGTCAAATTTAAGTACAACGTTTCCATAACGTTATATTTATTATAAATTAGTGGAAATATATATTAGTGGTGCCCGTAGTTACACTAGTTCGATCAACATTCATTAAAAAATAATTATTGGTAAGCGTATAAGGTGATTATCCTAATAAATTAAAGCAAGCTATTAAGTATCGCTTCAACCATAATTCGTGATACATTTGAAAATATCAGGTTATTTTGTAAAATCGATCTGCAATTTAATAACAATATCAACTGATATTATATATTTGTATATAACTAGATTAATGCCATTGAGTCACATCGATTCACAGAACATTGATAATGCTGGATTTGTACAAAATTGCAACATTTCAATTAAATTATATTATTATTATTTATAATTAACATTGTAATATATAACCATTGACATATACATACATTTATTATGTTATTTTTATATTAGAAAATGAGGTATTCAATTTTGTGTTGTTTATTGTACAATTCATTACGTTATCATATTGTATAATTTAATTGTGTTTCTTGTATTAAAATCAACGAAAACTAACTACTAGTACTTTAATTATGTACTAGTTTCTAACCGTGGCTTCGCTCTCGTGTTAGGGGGGAAGGTGTTAGGTAAGGTATATCAATATCAGTACCCCTGAGAACGTGTACGCAAAATTTCATGATGATTCAGTTTAGACGTGAAAGCATAACGAACAAACGAACAAATTACATATTGTAGTGCACAAGTGTGTACAAGCCTAGGTGCACAAACTATTCATTCATTCTCATAACCCGATGGGTCGGCAATCTCATAGTGTAAATACTTTAAACATCCAGACTTCGAGCTGCTACTGAGAATCTTTGACAGACAGACAAATGTATTTATTAGTAAACTCAAAAAAAATATATCTTCTTCTTCGTGTCCTTCATTACTCAAGGTGCTTGATGAAGTAAAGATATATATGTATTTATATTTGAGACATTAAATAACTAATCAAATATTTGCGTATATATTGATTTTATTTACGCATGCCACTTCTACATATTATCAGCTCTGTGGTTTAAGCGGATTCATGAGGGTTAATTTGGTCGTTAGTGCCTAAACACACATAATGCTATTCATTTCTGAAAACAGTTTATATGTAATGCAATATAATCATCGTCGAATTTATCGACACCAAATATTACTTTATAAAGTATTGTCATTTTTCTTTGCACAGACACATTACGCTATACATAATGTATTTATAAGTTATTATTTAATTAAAAACCAGATATTTATAGACGTGTTGTCTATTCCTTTGTAGTATCAGAAGAAAATATAACAAAAATACGTAACTTTTGATAGACTCAACTGATTTTGATAAAATAAAGACTAGATGGTGCCTTGAAATACTTCTTATAATAATTTATTACTTCAATTTGTATTTTTAGTCGTTTTAAAAGATTATCCCGGACAAACAGACAGATAAACAGATGGACAAAAAAAAATTTTTTTGGTAAAATATAAATAGCCATATTAACTTAAAAGATGGTATTAATCATATACAGACGCATTAATTTTATTTGTAAATAATATATTGAAACTTATATAATTCAAGTTTCGGTTTGCAATTAAGACATTAAAGCATTTCTTATTTCTTTTATATAGTTTGTTTATGTAGCAAAATCAATATAAAAAAAAGTATTTAGTGTACATTTTCAAAACATTGAGAATAAAAGAGTTTTTATTATATAATTCAACTTGGTGCTTAATATATTTGTTAATAATATGTAATTTGTTGACCATTCACCTTGGCGACCACTAATACCGATCAAGATATACGATGCGGGTAACGCGCCTGTAATTAGCCTCTCTAACTGTCCTGGAACACATTCAAGGTGTAATGTTGTGGTTTACGTGTGTGTGTATATGTCTCAAAGCCTATATACTCAGAATAATTGCTTAATAGCGACAATGTGTGCTGTGTGTAAGAGCAAGTAAAATCTCTCATATACAAAGTCTTAAAATCCTCTGCTGATTTGGAGTTAATTATCTGCTTCAAAGGGTATTATTGGATACTCATGTAGCATAATATATTATTACACATCACGTTTTGGAACTAAATTGGCATATATAATAATAATAATAATATCCTGGGACATTATTCACACACGGCCATCTGATCCCAAACTAAGTAGAGCTTGTACCATGGAGACAAGTTACTATACTGCATATACTACTTTTCGTTAGTAAATACATACTTATATAGATAATGACAACCAGACTCAGAACAAACAGACATATTCATGCACACAAATGTCTGTCCTGTGTGGGAATCGAACCCACAACCTTCGGCGTGAAAGGCGAGTATCTACCAACCACGCCAATCGGCCAGTCAATATGAAAAGCATATGAAAACTTAATGGTTAAATGGTAGTATGCTTAATGCTAGGCCGTCTGATCACTTATTCTATCACCAAACGGAAAAACCAATATTGTTTTGTTCCGGTTTGAAGGGTAAGTAATAGGCAAAATATTCTTCCAAGTATTGCTGGTGGAGCTGGTGGCGTATTGAAGCTGCTAGTGTTAATATTTCTTACGATACCAATGTATGTGTAGTGGTGATCGTTTTTCAACAAGTGACCCATTGACCTCTGCCGTACGGTCTACATACCAATTTGAAATAGAACAAGCTTACCATACTTTCCTTCATATTAACGTAACTTGTAACGTAATCACAAAACCTTAGTGTTAAGTTAGAAAAACTGAGCTTTCAGATGAATTTTCGAACCTGCAATTTTTCCTGAGAACATCTGGCGCTAAGGTGGAATATTCTCAGAGATACCAGCTTTAAGTTTCAACAATCTCTAGCACCCGCATATATTCAACAGAAGAAATATAGCTTCGGCTATCAGGTAATGTGTACGACATGAATTGAAGAAAATGGGGCACATTTTATTCATTTCAGACTTTTATTTTAAAATTTTGATATATTTTACCTTCAGTTTAAAGAAATTTATTATTTACTATCTTATCGTTAGCCAGTTAAAAAATTTAAATATCATGTTCAAAAAGGACGGAAATAAATAATACGTATAGTATAGTATAGTATAGTATGCCTTTTATTCCACATTAAAATATTTACAATTCAAATGTTTCTTAGTCGTGTTAGTATATATTTTAACTTATTAATCTAGTGTTAGTGTGGTTAGTTATTATCTTGTAATGCGGATCCCGATTGGATGAAGGCCTGCTCTTTCTCCTTCCAGAATCCTCTATCTCTAGCCAGAATCATTCAGTCTTGCCCTGCCTTCTTAACAATATCATCAGCCCACCTTTTTGTTGGTCTGCCGATGTTTCTTTTCCCTAATGGAAAATTATAATTTCCAGCGTGTCATACAGTAGCACGCTGCCAAATAATTTGTAACACTATATATAATAAAACAGTTCCCCACGGCGTCTGTCTATCTGTTCACCGTAAACCGTAACCGTAACAGCCTGTGAATGTCCCACGGCTGGGCTAAAGGCCTCTTCTCCTCTTTTTGAGGAGAAGGTTTGGAGCTTATTCCACCACGCTGCTCCAATGCGGGTTGATGGAATACACATGTGGCAGAATTTCAGTGAAATAAGACACATGCAGGTTTCCTCACAATGTTTTCCTTCGCCGTAAATCACGAGATGAATTATTATCCCAAATTAAGCACATGAAAATTCAGTGGTGCTTGCCCGGTTTTGAACCCACGATCATAGGTTAAGATTCACGCGGTCACCACTGGGCCATCTCGGCTTTTTTATCTGTTCACGATAAACTCAAAAACCTCCAGAACGGATTTTCATGCGGTTTTCACCAATGGATGGAGTGATCAATGAGGAGGTTTTAGATATTTATTTTAAAAATATAATTGAAATGTGACGATAAATGATCATAAGTGTTTTAATCTCATTTCGATACTAAACGCTTGACAGAGTGAAACAATCCCTCAATTAAAAACCACATGTAGAAAATGAAAGCGAATCTCTTTAGAACGTTCTGTTAATCCCATAACTTCTAAGTCATGTATTTTAATAAGGCTCGCCATAACAGCCACTATAAAAGTACACGTTTAAAATTTAAGTACACCCAGAAGTTTAAGTGACTTACGAACTCGTGGAACTTGGACTATTAGCGTTTAGGGGCCTTTTTATATGGCGTTTGAATTTCGAAGTGAATTATTTATATGTAAAAAGCGTTCGTATTACGTGAATTATAAATTTTTCCTAAGAACCTAGTTGATTGATGTTTTATTTTTATATTTAATAATGAAATTATATTACATAATAATTATTCAATTATGAATAAATAATTTGTAATTATTTATAGTCCGTTGGAAACAGAAAAAGTGAAATCATGCGTTCGTCATAATAATATTTTTTAAGCGAACATTTATTTGGTTAATAATATATTTCATATCATGTTCATCATTATGTCAAAGGGAGATTTTATTTCACGACAATTTATAGCGACAAAATGGAGATATACTTATCGTTATATACATTTATGTACGTGTGTTTATGTTACATGGTTTTAGGGTAGGGTAGTGTATTGCGCAAGTTAAATAAAAAACTAGTACCCACAAAAATAATGTTAAGAATGCTGTCTCTTAAAAGAAATTTCTACCAGACAACCTAAGGGATAAATATTGTCTTATGTCTTATATAGCCCGCCTTGCCAGCCCGCAAGATGCCTCTTCACGCCACATTTGAAGCAGCGTTTGAGGTCTCCCTATTTATACGTCTTCCATTTTTTTTATAGAATAGGTAGGCGGACGAGCATTTGGGTTACCTGATGGTATGTGGTCACCAAACGCCCTTAGACATTGGCACTGTAAGAAATGTTAACCATCGCTTATATCGCCAATGCGCCACCAACCTTGGGACCTAAGATTTTATGTCCCTTGTGCCCGTAATTACACTGGCTCACTCACCCTTCAAACCGGAACAAAACAATACCAAGTACTGCTGTTTTGCGATAGAATATCTGATGATTGGGTGGTACCTACCCAGACGAGCTTGCACAAAGCCCTACCACCAGTAAAATATATAATATACATATAATAATAGAACTCACTGAGAACCCAGATTAGTTTTTTTATGAAAGAAATTACTTAGGTTGTTATTCGATTTCGGAACAAATACATTTGCATATGTATATTTGTATGTGTTCCGTGGTAAGACAGCTTGGACGCCAAAGAAAAGAAAGAAGAACTGTAAAAAAATGTATTGTGAAATGCATTAATAGATATTTACTACCCATTCATCTTATATTTACTACCAAACTGCAATACTTAGTTCTATTGTGTAATGGTTTGATGGGTGGTAATGCCTTACATCGTTATTTTCTAATTTCTTCATTCACCAATCTTTTGAATGAAAAATAACTTCAAATATATATCTCTTATACGTCAAGGACTGTCCTCGCCCCGGGCCCAGAAGGTTAAAAGGATTTCCTAAAAGATTGTCCGCTTTTTCAATACACTTTTCAATTCAATAAATAATTTATATAATGGGTAAAATTCCTATTTAATTTTAGAATCTATATATGAATAAAAAAGGGCAGTTTGGTGCAAGTTGTCTGTCTGTTTGTCAACCAATTTATTATTTTTTGTTTGGTAGTTGACAAGCTTTAAAGTTCTCAATAAAAAATTAAAAAGCTGTTCATACAAATATTTTTTACAATGAATTACATTGAAATAAATAAATAATTTTAATTAACATCTTAGTGTGTCGCGTGGGGGACACAAAGACATTCCTTGGTGGCTGTAGTCAGCCCAAATCGTTATCACCATGGAGTTAAACACGCTCGGCAGCGAGAGGTGCTTGGAGATGTCTTCCGCGCCGCTGCTACTTTCTGCGACTGGACATTCTCGCAGAGTGTGAGTGCGAGAGTGCCTCCACTGATCCGATCCGCCTAAGAAGACTAGGGACGAGGCGTCGACGCTATGTGCACCTACTCCCACCGCCGTAAGACCAAGTCCCTAGTACCCGGGAGACGCCGTAGGAATGGAGGTCCACATAGCCGGACCAACCGACACTCGGGACATTGCGGTAGCATGCTCAAGCGATCCTGTGACGCTCACCAAATAGAGTGGTATCGCTGGATCTTTACTGCTTCTTCCCACGCACTCGGTTCTTTTGAGTTCCACAAAACCACGCTTCACATGACGAATTTTTTTTTTGCTATGTATTTTCACATTTTTATCCGTGACATTAAAAAATTAATATTAGATGACGTTATAATATTATTCAACGATGAAATATATAAAATATTGCACTAATATTTAATTTCTGTCTAATAAAATATATAAATCAACATAAGTAATAAATAGACTCAAATTGTCGCTTAACCAAATAAACTCCTGCACCAGATGTTTTAAAGTTACAATCCAATAATTTCTTATCACCTGAAACGAATATATCCTAATAATCTAGAGGATATAACTTACGATCATAACGGGAATATTGTAAAATCATGGATAGTAAAATTTTAAGCTATGAATGCAGAGATTTGTATAACTTTTGAATGTAATGAAATTGATATCATCTGTGCAATCTGGGGCACAGGTTCATGTATTTTTTCGGCCATCTTCTTTATTGATGCTGTATACATATATAACCTATATAAATAATATTTGAAAAGCTTAAGTAGTAAAAATATTTGTAATAATATATATATTTAACAGAAAGCAAAGCATCGATTAACATTCAGTTAAGTCCTCAAAGTACTGGCAGCATCAGCTCCCCTTTGACCAAGCTTATACGTTTAGACGTTAATGTCAGGTCAGGTGTCAGATCTTGAATAGTCGAGTCGATCAGAAAACTTTTTTTACATTATAGTATCTAAAACACATAGCCATAAAGCTACGATTATTTATTTAAAATTTAGTAAAATATATAAAATAAATATATAAAATATGTAAAAATAGTTATTTCAGTAAAAACGATTTAAAATCGTTGCATAACAGACAACGATTAAAAACGCCCGGATCGGACGTTCAACCAATCTATCCGAATGATCGTTTACAAACAGACGCTTCTCAAACATCAATCTTGTCGAGAATCAGAACAAATTTTCCGCTGTCAGCGCTTCACCCAATTAAAGCGCTTCAACAAAATATTTGCGCCAGCGATAATTAAGCGAGACCTCATGAATCCGCCGCTGGCGTGACCCGTCCACATGAATCAAGCGATAATGTAAACAGCTCTTACGTGCTCGTGACACGCTATGCGTTTCATTTTAGATGTGCATTATAGTATTTTCGTTAATTCTCATTATCATAAATAATTTTCACGAATTTAAAATTCATAAAATTTAAAGTAAATTAATATATAAACCTACTGCTGAGCTGTATCCTCTTAAGCGGAGATCTTAGAACTTATTCCGCCACGCTGCTTCAATGCTGTTTGGTAAATAAATATGTCGTAGATTCTCAACCAACACATGTAGGTTTTCTCAAGGTCTTTCATTGCCAAGCACGAGATGAATTATAAACTCTAAATGTGTTTAACATGAAAATTCAGTGACATGTTCTAACCACTGTGCCACATCAGCGCTTAATGTAAAACGCTGGAAAAAATACGTACTCAAGGTCACAGACGGGTTAGTACAAGCAAGCCCTAGGCAATACGACCCAAAACTTGTATTGCCTTGGGCTTACTTATACCCGTTATGTAGGTGTCTCTAGATATACATTTTAATACCTCGGCACTAATGTAGTATTGCGAAAAAGGAAATCATTAAATTGACACAACTTTGGCTTGTATTTAATTCGTTATGAGCCTCATTGCCAGGCTTGGGACAATGAGCCTCATTGACCCAAGCCTACGTTACATGTAAGGAATATACTATTTCATTTTAAATTTGGCTCAAATTTTGTATATAGATAGTTTTGCTTGTACAAATAATCTATATGTATCTTTCCTAAAAGACGCAATTTATCAGAGATTTTTTTTTGATAAATGAAATATTTTTCGACAGCGAACCAGCAAAACTCGGTCGCATAGGCAATTATTTGTAAATCTAATTTCACCTTCAACAAAGCGTTAGACATCGTGGGTAACACAATATAACCCATTTGTCTATATTTAAAATACAATATTTATATCGCTTTATAAATCACTAACAAGCTAAACAGAGCAATTATGTAAAAACTGAAGACATTCTCGAATTTATCATAAAATGTTAAAAACTGACTTCACTAATACGATATTTTAATGATTTAAATTTTATCAATGTTATCAAGTCAATGTCATATATCACTTTCTGATGTCTTACGAATTATATTTCTAAGTTTTTCATAGGGAGTAACGCAACGAAAGCTTAGTGGGCACTAAAGTGTAAATTACAATTTTTATAATAACAGTAACAGCCTGTGAATGTCCCACTGCTGGGCTAAGGCCTCCTCTTCCTTTTTGAGGAGAAGGTTTGGAGCTTATTCCACCACGCTGCTCCAATGCGGGTTGGTGGAATATATATGTGGCAGAATTTCAGTAAAATTCGACACATGCAGGTTTCCTCATAATGTTTTCCTTCACCATCAAGCACGAGATGAATTATAATAACAAATTAAGCACATAAAAATTCAGTGGTGCTTGCCCGGGTTTGAACCCACGATATACGGTTAAGATTCACGCGTTCTTACCACTAGGCCATCTCGGTTTTTATAATACTCACTATTAATAAGGCATTGACCTTTTACGTCTGATATAATATCGAAAAAAATACACCGAATAAGTGTGTATTGTACCACAAAAATTGTGTACAATGAATTCGTTTATAATTTATTTTATTTCTCACTTACAACGTGTACAAAGGCTTTAAAATAAATCACGTTTCTTCAAACGAGCACTTCACATGCTACGTACTACGTACAACTTGTTTAAATTGTAATAAATTACATGAAACTAAGTAGGTACAAAGTTATGTTCAGTAACTTTTTGGGTATTATGTTTAAAGTTCAAACATCCGTTATAAAATCCGTCTACGATAACACGCTCATAACATACCTTAAATAAACTTTAATTCGAGTATCTTAAAAATAGATTTATCTCCCTTTATCATCATGGATTTGACATTTGAAAGAATAAGACACCATTGTTTAAAAGTTTACTAACTAAACGACGTTTATAAATAGACAAAGAATATAAAACAAATGAATCTGTACATCCTTTGCATATGTTTAATGTGTTAAAAGTTTATATAGTAACCGTACAACTACAACCGTAACAGCCTGTGAATGTCCCACTGCTGGGCTAAGGCCTCCTCTTCCTTTTTTAAGGAGAAGGTTTGGAGCTTATTCCACCACGCTGCTCCAGTGCGGGTTGGTGGAATACACATGTGGCAGAATTTCAGTGAAATTAGACACATGCAGTTTTCCTCACGATGTTTTCCTTCACCGTAACGCACGAGATGAATTATTATCCCAAATTAAGCACATGAAAATTCAGTGGTGCTTGCCCGGGTTCGAACCAATGATCATCGGTTAAGATTCACGCGTTCTTACCACTGCGCCATCTCGGCTTCTATATTATATAGTACAAAGAAATCGATAACTCATTCGCATACGTGATTCGATAACATACATTCAACAAAGTAAGCACACACGTGTGTCATACCCGCTATATCTACGATTTTGTTTGTAGGTTTTCAGTTTTAATTAATTATGTTTCATTTAGCTTACACAAACTAATACTTACATACTACAGTGATTTTATAGATTTATTCTATAAGAACAAATTTGAAACTCAACGCAAGGTATGACTGTGTTTTTTTCATATTTATAATAGGTGGTAGGATAATCGGATATTCTACCGCCAAACAGCTATGCTTGATATGATGTTCCAGTTTGAAGGGTGAGTGAGCCAGTGCAACTACAACATAGTAGGTGGCCCATTGGTGATAAAAAGGACGGTTAATATTTTTTTTGCTTATGTCAATGGGCGGCGCGTTCTATAACACTGTCACTGGTCCTTTTACTATTACATAAAATGAATACATACAATTTAAATAATAAAATAAAACGGCTTAATTTATCTTTAGTTTTTTTTTTATATTTAGCAAAATATTTAAACATGGAATCAAAAACAACATTCGATTCGAATATTCAAAATATTTATCCACAAATATTATTCAATAATTAATTATTTCTATACGCTTCGACTTTTAGCTTAGTTACATACAATTTTCAGTTATAGTTTATTCCTGAAATTAACAAATGGTTTTTGTTTCGGTTATATTGTAGATTCTATGTGTGTGTGTATGGAGGAGTCGGTGTAAGACAGATACCTTAATATTCAACACAATCATATATAACGTTTCTGTAAGTTAATACAAGTTATTATCTAAAATCGAGCTGAGATGAGAATGGCAGTTTGGCATAAAAAAAAGTATCTACATACTTCTACCCAGTATCTGTTGGAGTTAAGGTTGTATAACACTGTTAAGTTCGTGTGTAGTAAGTTATGATATTTCACGATTATTTTTTCATAAATTAAATAGTGCTTTTCCCGCGTAATCGCATTGCTCTTCAAAAATAAAGGATTCTCATACAAACTTTCTTCCTTTTATCACTATCAGGAGTTACATTATCAAAAATCTTTTCATAGTGATAATCTTCAGTGTAAAAGGATTCCGTATGCAAATTTTCATAGTGCCAGCCCCAGTAGCCCCAGTAGTGGCTGGTCTGTTATGGTAAGAATGTTTGTACCATTTACAAAAATGTTATAAATGTTTAAAAAAATATATTCTAATGTAACTTTAATTAATTTCATGAATCGTATCAGTTACCTGAAGGTAAACAATATGCTTTATTTGTTAGTGAATCAGGATTTTGTTGCATGTATATTATATTAGAAGTTTAATCTAAAATGTATATTTAATTTAAATAAAAATTAATTTATATATATTTTTCGTAATAGTGTTTTTATTTATATGATACTCAAACACTTAAAATTTCGACTTCCATATTTCGCTCCATGTTACTATACAAAATCGCTCGCTAATCTAAGAACCAATAAGGGATGACAAGGTCAGACGTGGTACAGCAGCCTCCTTTAGAAGAGATAACATAAGGAATGACATGGGCTTAATAATTACCAACATTCACACGAAGTTCTATACAATAAACATATTTTGAATTTAGATAGTTTATCGTTAAAAGAAAATCTTTATAATGATTTACTGGTGGTAGGGCTTTGTGCAAGCTCGTCTGGGTAGGTAGCACCCACACATCAGTTATTCTACCGCAAAACAGTAGTTCTTGTTATTGTTGTGTTCCGATTTGTGTTGCATTTTAAGTTATTGTTATTAATAATTATATAATGTTCACCCTTTAACCGTGCTTTGACTCAAGTCGTAATATCGGTATTACAAATTAAATAATACAAATTATATTTTATATATCAGCTCACTATGCACATACGCCGTCTTCACTTAGCGCCAGTGCCAATATATATATATATATATATATATATATATATATATATATATATATATATATATATATATATATTAACTGGTGGTAGGGCTTTGTGCGAGCGTGTCTGGGTAGGTACCACCCACTCATCAGATATTCTACCGCAAAACAGCAGTACTTGATATTGTTGTATTCCGGTTTGAAGGGTGAGTGAGCCAATGTAATTACAGGCACAAGGGACATAAAATCTTAGGTCCCAAGGTTGGTGGCGCATCGGCGATGTAAGCGATGTTTAACATTTCTTACAATGCCAATGTCTAAGGGCGTTGGTGACCACTTACCGTCAGGTGGCCCATATGCTCATCCGCCTTCCTATCGTATAAAAAAAAATTCAAATAAAGAATAGTTCAGAATGAAACAGACCTTCCATAATTTTACTCATCCTACTTTCTTTCTTACTTTATAACATATGGAATAACAAGCATACGAGCTGTATTTTAATCTAATTTTCTCGACCCACCGTAGCGTTATGAACGCTCCGTAATTGCAGGAATTGTTCTACCATCATTTGTTAGAATTTGTTTCATTAACTTGGGCTTGAAGTATTCAAACTGCATGAAGAATGCTTTGGATTAGTTCAACCACGATACGTGTTTGAGATTTTTAAATGTTCCTTGAGTGGCAATCGAATTAGCTCCTATAAAACCTTTTGACCGAGTGGCTCCATCCATTTAATCTGAAATCTCATTGCATTGGAAATCATACTTTTATTTTGTATATATGTCATTGTCATTATATTTAAAAAAAGAACAAAGTATTTAATTTGTTTTAAAAACATCAATGTGTGTGTGTGTGTCTATGTAATAACGTCAATCGTACGTCAAATGTATATCTTATGATCCTTCATTATATTGAATAAATAAATACAAATAAAAATCAAAAACAGTTACTGTAAAAATCGTGACCGCGTGGAATGGTGGCAAGAATGCAGCATTTCCCCTTTGAATCGCAATTCCGATTCTCTGGGCGATAAATGAACGAGCCCTCCTGTCACCAGTAGCGGCAATAATACGGGGTGTAATATTTGTGATGAAACTTTTTGCACTATTATATTGTCCGTAAAATTAATACGTTAATTATTCGAGTA
Source organism: Nymphalis urticae (assembly GCA_905147175.2). NCBI lineage: Eukaryota > Metazoa > Arthropoda > Insecta > Lepidoptera > Nymphalidae > Nymphalis > Nymphalis urticae. Next base: position 10,878,259 of record LR990001.1, read on the forward strand.
CTTATAATTTTGCTGTATGTGTTATTGTTGAATAGTAAAATGTAAAATAGCTTAAGCAAATTGTGATACAATAAATAATAGTATGTAAATATCCCTTTGCTGGACATAGGTCACCTGTCCTCACTGTCACTGTCACAACAATAAATACAAATAAGTCATTAATCAAAGTTATAAAAATCAAGTATCATCTTAAAATTTTTAATATTAATAACAAATAAATTGCAATATTCAGAATAAAATTATTATAAAATTTAGTACATAATTGGATTTGAAGTTTTTGAAATTTAACGGGCGGAGAACGGTGGAGACACATGTCCAAATTACATCCAAGACACAATAATCGCACTTCACTAGAAGTTGATTTTATTTAGACCATACTCAAAAAGTCCCAAACTTCAACGTCTACCCGAGGAAACTTGTTGCTTTACGAAAATTTTCCGCAAGAACTGTGGGGTCTTTTCAAACAACGCCGTTTCACGGTTTGAAAACTTCAAAATTGAATCAGGGAGTACCGTAACTACACTTTAATTAACAACTTTCAAGGTTTGGAAGATACATTTTTATACGCATCAGTTTCATACCCAATATCCCAAAGGTAGATTTCATTAGGGGAAAAAGTTGACGAAGTACTTGAATTCTTTTTAAATTTGGAACAGGCTATGTTTATTAATATAAATAATAAGGTTTTAAGTAAACTAAGAGCTGAGATGGACTTTTACAGTTAGAACACGTGAATATTAACAGTAGATTACGACTTCAAATCCGGGCATCCACTGAATATTTATGTGTGTAACAATGAAAACATGATCCATATAAAAATTAACGTTATTTGACGGGCCGTTGGCGTGGTTAGTAAATACTTTCACGCCGAAGGTTGTAGGTTCGATTCCCACCCAGGACAGCCATTGTGTGCATAAACATGTCTGTTTGTCCTGAGTCTGGGTGTAATTATCTATATAAAAATTGTATATCTGGTATATCAGTTGTCTGGTTTCCATCGTACAAGCTCTGCTTAGTTTGGGATCAGATGTCCATGTTTGAATAATGTCCCAGGATATTATTATCAATATTAATCATACAAAGTCTTCTTAATGTAATTTCATATTAAGAAAACCAGGCAGACGTTGTCCGCCCTTTCTATGCAGACCAATTTAAATTGCTATTTGTGCAATGGTATAGAAATTTGAACAATGCAGTACCATCTAGTAGCGAATTACCAAAAAGTGAATATGTATAAACCTTTTCCATTAACGAAAACATATTATATGCACCACTTTCGTGGCTTACAAGATGCTTAAACCCACGCTTCCATAATTTAAAACACAAAATCATATTGTTTCATGGATGAAATGTTGAAAAATCACTATTATCGATCGAACAGCCCTTGAACCATGACACAACCCTCTCAACCCTTAAGCTATACAGTGCGAGCTAACCTCTTGACTCTGCATCTAATCTCATTAGTACTTCAACGCCAGACTAGAGCACTTCGATATTGTACATTGTACACGATGGTTCTTTGTAATAGAGGAGAATATCAGATGAATGACGCGTTCAAAGCTCTTTTAGAAAAAAAAAACATATATCTATATTTATTATTAAATAAATTTTCATGTATTTATATGTAACATCTGTTTGTACGTAAGAGTAAATTTCCACTGTTGGGCAAAAGTCAGCTCTTGAGGATATGGTTTTGAGGTCGTTCCTTCGTACTACAATTTTCTCCTACTTATTCAGGTTTCTTCATGATGTATTCTTTCACCAGCCAACACGAGATGAAATATAAGCTTCAATTGTGTAAAAGAAAACTAGCCACCGAGTCATCTAGACTTTTTTTATTTCACTGGAAAAACGCATTAATGTATTTCCCCCGCATGAAGCGGGGGGGGGGGGTGTATATCGGACTCGTCTTGAACTCCAGACCTCCGGATACCCACTAAAAACTAGCGGTAACCTCGGTTGTGCATACTAACGTGACGCCCCTAAAGATCCGTCTAGACTGTTTTAAGGCAAAGATCTTATATTCATAAGATAGTACACATAAGTAAAACTTATAAAAACGTGTTAAATACATCCATTTTGTGAAGTATTTCAAGTGTGCTACAAGGAAATATCAAATGCGTAAAAGTAATATCGCGTAAGCTAGAATATATTACTCTAAGTAAACGATTAATATCATTTAAATCTCACAGAATATGCTTTAACTAACTTTGTCAACTTTAAGCGTTGGATTACACAGATTATATAATATTCTGATGCTTATTACTACTTTAGTGTTAAACTTGGTGGTAGAGCTTTGTGCAAGCCCGTTTGTATAGATACGGTCCGATATTCTACCGCAAAACAGCGATGCTTAGTATTGTTGTGTCCCTATTTGAAAGGTGAATGAGCCACACATAACATCATAGTTCCCAAGGTTGGTGGTGCATGGGCTGTAAGGAATGGTTAATATTTCGTATAATGCCGATGTCTATGGATGATGGCGACCATTTACCATGAAGTGGCCTAGCTATTATATATTTAAAAAAAAACATATCTGGTCAGTGACCTCATTCTTTTCAAGCTCCACTGAAAACCACCATTGCACTATGCTGCAATTTAACGCCGAGCACAGTGAGACTTATTCAAGATATTTTATATATAACTTTGTATATTTACGCGGACAAAAAAATATTTGTAATTTATGTGTATGTATATGTTTATAATTTATGTGTGTGTATATGTTTATAATTTATGTGTGTGTATATGTTTATAATTTATGTGTGTGTAATATGTATAATTTATATGTGTTCCCTCCTTCTCCACCACCGCTACTTCCTTATGTGTGCGTGACGCGTATACTTTTTACTGAATTGCAGTATATTACTAAATATTTCTATTTAATTTACTCACAATATATATATATATATATTATATATAGTGATTAAATTAAATATATTCCTCCTGCATGTTTGTATGTCGACTGCATATTGCTTGGAACCACACCACAAGGTTACTAATGATGGTGCAACTCCAATGGCTCGACTTAAGGTGAAATTAGTCTTGACCAAGACTAATAATAATAATCTACCTTAAATACGTAAATATATTCAAAACTTACATAGTCTTTCCACAAAGAAATACTTGAGTGGCTGAAGATTGCATTTCGGTGATGGAAAAAAAACGGCCGACTCTGGGAACTAAAATGTTATGACAATTGTGCGTGTAGTTACACTAGCTCACTCACCACTCAACCTGGAATACAACAATACTAAGTACTGCTGTTTTAAGACAGAACAACTGATGAACTGGTGGTACCTAGCCAGACAAGCTGGCACAAAACTCTAACATCGAATTAAATTTAGCACTTACACTAAATTAATACATCAGAAGAATTCTTCTACCACTATGTTAACTGGTCACATGTCCGTTACATATAATGGCATTCACGGCTAATTTAGTATTAAAAATTCAATGCTAGATAATAGATTATATACTACTGAATACATATACGCTTAATTGGATTTAATTAACCGTGAACATAATTGATAAATGGCGATGCCGCTAATAGTTCTTAGTATTCATTATATCTGAATTATAGTTAAGTCGTGAGCTCTTAAACTTAAGTGTGCTAGTTCTAGCTCATTAGTATTCGAGGAGAATTTTAGCACTCGCTTCTTGAGAGGCTCTTACATTTAACGCGAGTGACAGACATGCCGATTTACTGTGTGTGCAAATTTATAATTAAGTCTATTATAATATAATAGTTGTCACACATTTGCAAGTAATAAGTACACACAAGTTGCACAATTTTTAAGGGTTATTATATATTTTTAATTATTATTACTATATAGCATTTTTGGATTCGAGGATTAGTCAAGAACGTACTGTAATAAAATGATTATGTATGGTATTATAAAGCACTTTCTACATAGAACAATAATTATGATTTTTTTATGTAAAAGTAAGGTAATATAAAAACAGAAATATTTACTTTAAATATACAGTCACACCAAAATAGTCTTAATAGAAAAAACACTTTACATTCAATGCAAACGTTACGTTGATCAAAAAACAAAACACTCAAAATGATGAAAATTACCATTAATAAAAAAAATTAAATTAATAATGTAATATAATGAATATTAAACATTATCATTAATTTCATATTAATTTTAATAAGGATGTTTGTCACTACAGATTTATGGTCCAATTTTGCGAAATTACAAATAAATTTTAGTTTATTTGTCAGATTTAATGATGAAAATGAGTAGTGCGGGCGGAGTGCACTTGGTTTTAATTGGGGCTTGATTTACTGTGTCACTATTGATCATTAATTCAATGTATATATTCATTTTTGTTATATAAAGTGATGTTCAAATGTTATACGCATCATTAATCTTATCTATATAGTATATACTGCTAGAAAAATAGTCTAACAGTAGGTCTAACTTTTTTATGTATTTCTAAAGGCTCCTAATTTTATGTGGTCATCATCGCCCATATAAATTGGCACTGTGATGTATAAACTCATCTATTACATCGCCACTGCGCCACCAAACTTGGGAATCTCTGCCTAAATCACGTACCTATAAAGAAATAATATTATAATACAATTTTAAAGAGCTTAATGGTATTTTTATTTTCTTAAATAGCATCTGGGCTTACTTCATATTTCTAATTTTATGCATTTGGGTTCAAATGCTTGTAACTCAACAACCCTCGAATAAATGAACAGACTCCTTTGAAACAACAATTGTCGATTAGAATGTAATTTAATTGATCAGGAAAAATCTTAAATTGTTTATCCTTACGACCGACGATCATGGGTTCAATAGTACAGTAACAGCCTGTGAACGTCCCACTGCTGGGCTAAGGCCTCCTCTCCCTTTGTGAAGAGAAGGTATGGAGCTTATTCCATGGGTTCAAACCCGGGAAAAAGTCAATTCTTAATAATATATAATAATAATAAAATGAACAATTATTTTAAATATGTATATAACATCTATATATATATATATCAATCACAAGAGAGATTGGCCAAATGCGCAGATGATAATATTATAGTGCACGAGTGTGTAAGCAAACACAGGTGCACTCTCGCTTCCCTAGCTCTCATAATCCGATGGGATGGCAATCCGACATGACCAGAAAGTGTTCAGGCGCAGGACCAACGGCTATACTTGCTTTCCGAGGCACTCCCGAATGTACACACACTTCCAACTTCCACACTCCGGGCTGCTAATTAGAATTTTCTGACATAAAAACCCAATAACTTTTGACTTTAAAAACCTGGTATCTGAATCATGAACCTCCAGGTCTGCGGCCTTACACCAAGCCACTAGACCAACGAGGCAGTCAATTCAAGTATGAATAATACGAAGGCTCTTGTATGATCGGTATTTATTGCTTCCGCATTGCGCATTTCGTTATAAGTAGGTTTATTTTACATACATCAGAACGTGTTTCATATCCATTAAATTGTGGTTTAATGTAAAAACCATAATCATAATAAAAATTCTAAATTCCGGTTGCAGGTTGCCGGGCTGACACCGCTATCATAAGTTTTCTATTTAAAAATGTAACTTCTTTAATTTTGAAAATCGAATCATTTACACAGAGCAGACAAATATTTTAACAATGTAAAACTTTTTACACTTTACACAACTGAGTCAATAAAAAACACAAACATACAGAAACTAAAAGGCTTAATTAGTAACTAGTAGTAGTAGTACATATGTCATTACTGTATTTAATATGAGCAATTAAATGTTATCGAACCAAAACATTAACACGGCTTACCCACAAACGAATCGCCTTACAACACAAACATACTCTAATACATAGCTTTAGCGTGCGTGTATGCAATAATGCCGAACTTCCTATTCTTATCTGAACGGTCCCTTGACATGAACTCTCTTAAATAATACATGCGATTAATAACGACTTTATTGCTAAACGTTAAAGTTCACAATCGTCTGCTTAATTAAAAGTTAAGTTGGTATTTATAAAGTAAATCCAGCGAAGCATAGACTCGAGTCAGCAAGCTACTATGGTTTATTGGTTAGGCTAGAAGATTTTATTGAAGTCTCTTATAAAGATAAGTTATCTTACGTTTTAACAAGGGCTTTTTTATTGTTAACAGGAAGCGAGATGACGGATAGAGAAATATTGTAAGGAACACTTTAAATTATTATTTTAAAATAAAATTGAATTGAGAAATCAAAATATTCTTTGTTAAGGTATTTATTTTTAGAATTAATAATTATAATAATAATAATATCCTAGGACATCTGATCCCAAACTAAGAAGAGCTTGTACTATGGAAACCAGACAACTGATATACTACATACTACTTTCCTTTTGTAAATACATACTTATATAGATTTATAGATTACACCCAAACTCAGGACAAACAGACATATTTATACACACAAATGTCTGTTCTGGGTGGAAATCGAACCCACAACCTTATGCGTGAAAGGCAAGTGTCTACCAACCACGCAAACCATCCCGTTAACAATATATTCAATATATATAACAATTATAATCCTTACAGATTGTATAAAAGTCTCCGACTTATGGAGTCATTTGCACATAATTATAGATTTTTATTGATGTTATAGGTAGTTCTTTATTTGAAGTCTTTATAAATAAAATTAGCAAATGATACTTTTGGTTTCCACATTATTTGTTATTTAAAAATGGAATATTGGTTGTTATATTATAAGATATACGGTGTTACATATTATAATTTCTATTTAAAATATAGGAACAATGGTACAATTGGAAACTTTAAATAAATTTAAAGTTCCCTTCATCCAAAAAATTTGGCTACAGAATATTTGAGCGACTTCTTCCAACACTACGACAACCAATGTTTTATTATGTCTCGTAATAAAAAAAATCCTTAAAACTCTATCGAAATTCGAAGTCCCCTGCAGAACATAAAATCGTCTTCCAAATGATGCTACTGATTAAAGCAGTTGTCAGCTCAATTTTATATCAACCATAAATATATTAATGCAAAAGAAAAACCCGAAACTGGATAAAGCAATATCTACACTGTAGAAAATAGGCCAGTAATTGACACTCAGTGTCAAATTTTATATAAATAATGAAAACAAAAAGCGCACGAAGAGGATATTTAATACACGAACTGTAAATCCATAAATCGCGTTTGGCGCGCGTCCGTCACCCCAATTGATAAATCAATCATTTGTAATGATAAAACTCGGCGATGAAGAATGACTGGATGGAGGTTTTATGTTCCAATTTATAAGAATTGGCAGTTTTCTTTATAACTTAACATAAATGATAAGAAAAAGGTCACGCAGTACAAAACGTTACAGTATTGAATATATTGCTTTTGTATTTTGTAGTAACCATAATATTTAAGATTTTTTTTTTCAGCCTTTTGCCGTCCACTGCTGGACGAAAGCCTCCCCCATAGAACGCCAACCATCCCGACATCACGCGTAGAATTAGCTCGCTGAAGTGGTCATGTCTCCAGACGCATTGATGGCCGATGGAGCCGACACATGTTAGAGTGGAGACCGAGCTTAGGCAAACGTAGTGTAGGGCGCCCTGTGACAAGATGGACCGACGATTTAAAAAAGGTGGCAGGCACGGGATGGATGCGGACTGCCCAAGATCGGGATTTAGGAATATACTTTTAATATTATAGTGCGCTTTAATCATAATTGATGTGAAATTCATATTTTAAAACATAACAATTACCAACTATTATGGTCGTGACGTCGAATTTCCATATAAATTGTTGTGGTATTAGAGAGCCCAAAACTAAAGCGACCGCGGTGCTTAAGGTGGCGATTTTTAATTCGATACTTCTTACCATGAGAAATTTTGACGTGAAATTTTAAACCACTAACGGTTAAGATTCACGCATGTTAAGCACTAGATTCATAATTATTTATCCTAATATAATGATTACAGAAAATGTATCACACACAGTTAGTAAATTGGAATACGTTTACGGGGCTCTATATGAATGACAGCGCTAAGATTAAGTCTATGAAAACGCGGGTCCCGACTGTCCTACGAAATATACTTTTGTAGATATTGTCGTTATTTATCGATTGTTGAAAATACAATAGAGTACATGCTTATACATAGTTATCTCATGCTCATATTGTGTAGTACCTATTTTTCAGATATAAAGTAATAAACTTGTATAGACTACTATAGTTACTAGACACTAGCCAAAGAGATCAGGTTCGAACCTGCGACTTTACTATCGACAATTGGCAATTATAGAGCATAGAATAATATTAACACTTCAACAATATTTTTAAAATGAGATATTCTTAAACAATACCTTCACCAAAGGTAACAATAATTTCATTTATTATAATAATATAATTTAACAATAACTTCGAAAAAAATTATTATTTTTAATTTGACCTTGAAAATTAATTTATTTCATTATATTTCAATGTTAACATTAATATTTGGAAAAAAAAATTATCCCTTTCAGTTTTGAATGCTCTTTTTGCGTCTGATGTACTTCTTTCCGAATCCGTGATAGTCAATAAGTGTAACGCTTCCGCCGTCTATACTAATATTATAAATGTGTTGAACGCGATCTTTATAATCACAATTCTTTTTGTCTACTCAGCACAGTCACCAAGACTAGGCATAAATGCCCTTTTATAGAGAATTCGTGGAGATTATTCCAACACGATGTCAACGCCACTCTATTTTGGATCGATGGATATACTCGTGTATGACAAAATTCCATCTGACACAAGCAGATTTCGAGATTCATCGCTGAGTTTTGTTGCCTCATCGTGCACGAGATGAATTAATCGAGAATCAGCGATGTTATCTTGATATGAACGCTATATAAACCATGTCAGTGTGAAACCCACAAAAAAAAAACAACCACGATTGAAATACCAAGTAAACTAACAAACGTTTATATAAAAGTACTACCGACAGCACTTGAAGAAAATACTAGTTCCTCTAAAATGGAGCATTGAGGTTCTGTAACTTTACTCGTTTTTCTAAGAAGTAACAAAGGAATCGTGGCGTCTCGCAAAATACAGGTTTGGTTGTGAAACCGCATTTATTTTTATATAGGATTTAATGTAAGAGACCTTTTACATTATGATACAAATTGATATTTGGACATTGTAAAAAAAACATTTTTAATGCCTTCAATATTAAAAAAAAATATTGGTACCAAATTTACCAAAGAAATTAGAATTGCGAGCCACTTCTTCCAGGTCACACTTTAAACAGGTTCTTGATTGTCATTGTCTTCACTTGCCTAATTAGTGTTTATAATTTATTTCTTGCTCTGTGGTGATTAAATCACCAAATACATGTCATTGTTATCATATTAACCAACCCATCGCCAATGCGCCTTTGGAACTAAATTACTATATCCCTTGTTCTTGTAGTTAAACCGACTCACTTACCCTTCAAACCGAAGCACAACAATATATATGTGATAAGTGGGTACTATGTATATTAACTTTTAACAACTAATGTTCTATTACTGGTCATATTTAAGCTATCTTCTTTTCTATTCTAAATAAAAAAAAAGTAATCGAATAAGATTATTGTACACATATTATTATAGACGCAAAAATGCAACATTTCTATGTATTTTTCAAGAACTGCAACCCTTGTAAAACATCGTAAAACATCGGTCGCAGGCTTAAAGACTTTTACGAAGCTAATATTCTCGTGCATTGAAGCAGCTTATTGTCTGCACGCTTTGTATTATTATTCGTTTCAACTTGTCTAGATCGTTTTACGCGTATTACATGAACTTGTATAAATTGTAATTTTATAAGCTGTCTCGATCGAAAAGAGATTCTGCTTATATTTAAATAAAATACATTTACATATGTTTGTTTACATTTTCGATGTGAAACAAATATTGGCGTGATTAGGGAGTATGACTGACTCGTATGTATGATAAACGGCAAGACGCTTTGATGACGTCATGCCCCATTTCCGCCACCACTCTCTACTCCCTTGTGTTTGTTTTGGACATTACTATATATTTAACATCCAGAAGTGAAAACCGAATTTATGAATTCGAATTTTTAAATATAGAACACCAAATCATATAAATTGGTGTAAATTACTCACTCAATTACTTTTTTTTTAACAACGCTGTTGTATGGATCCAGCAATCTCCTAACTATATATTACCACAATCAATACAAAAACATATTTATTTTTAAATGCATGTATTTTATTTTATTTAATATTTAGGTATTTCTTGATTTCTTTAATAGTAATTTCTTTCTGTACCCACCAGTCGTTTCGCGTCGACCAGACGGTCTAATCTTTTTAAAATCACTCGCATTTCTTTATGCAATCAAAATAAATAAATACTTTATTCAAGTAGAACTCTTACAAGCTTTTGTATATTTATAATGTTAAATTAAAGCAGCACCGGAGCGGAATGTAGAAATATAATAATAATAATATCCTGTGACATTATTCACACACGGCCATCTGATCCCAAATTAAGCAGAGCTTGTACTATGGAAACCAACAACTGATATGTTACATATACTACTTTTCTTTTGTAAATACATACTTATATAGACTCAGGACAAACAGACATATTTATGCACACAAATGTATGTCCTGGGTGGGAATCAAACCCACAACCTTTGGCGTGAAAGGCAAGTATCTACCAACCTCGCCAACTGGCTCAATTAGCATAATGAAGAAACTCAGACATTACTTTATACAAAATAAACAGCACAGGTCAATTACATACATACAATTCATTTATTATTTATCCTGCACGAAAATAAACGAAAAATATGTCCACGATTTTTGGTCACATGTAAAAACTATTATCGAGAAATACTTATCATTTATAAATGTTTTATTAACATGAGATTTCAAGTTATTAATTGGCCAGAGTAAGGTAAAGTAAGGATAGGTAACGTAAAGTAAGGTGTTTTATAGAAGCGAACATATTGTCCAAAAAAGGATGAATATTAGACTTAGCGCAGAAGCAGAACTTGGTGCTTAGTTTTTTTTTTATTTCTCATATTTTTACAATATTCATCTCTGCTTCTATAAAAATAATAAATTGTATAGTATAAATACATAATTATAATAATGTCCTCCAGAACGATTTCAGCCACGGCGGCCAATCTCAAGAGAGATTAGCCAACTACGCAGGAGATATTATTGTGCACAAGTGTGTGCGCAAACACAGGCTTATTTCCTAACTCTCATAACCTGATGGGACGGCAATCCGACACGACCGGAAAGTGTTCATGCGCAGGACCAACGGCTTTACGTGCTTTCCGAGGCACGGGAGTGTACAAACTTCCAACTTCCAGAATCCGGGCTGCTACTGAGAATTTTCTGACAGAAAAACCCAATAACTTTATATTGGCCCGACCTGGGAATTGAACCCAGGACCACCGGGTCTGCGGCCGTACATCAAGCCACTAGACCAACGAGGCAGTCAGAAATACATATTATACATAATATGTTAAACGTGCTGTGGCACAATCGATATGGGGTCAGGTCATTCTTCTGTGTCTTTAGTCAAACCTAATTACTTTGCATGGCTCTCAAATTGATCAATTTTTTGGGATAACCCGTTTTTTTACACATTCATTCGTTTCTCCACAGACTTAAGGTTTTTTTAATAATCTTCGATTTATTTTTTTATATAGTATCTTCATATTAGATGTCTTCGTTGCATTCAGTTTAACCTCGAATATGAATCCATTTATTTTGTATAATAAATAATCTTATTTCTCTTATCTCTTAAACTTCAATGTTATAGCTTTAAAATATTCTTCTACATCGACCACCGACTGGTGCGCAAAGATAAAATGTTTTAAAAAGAAACCTTAGCAGTTCTTGCTGAGAAACTTTCTGATTTTCATAAAAATACAATAGACGGTGAGCTACCGCTTTATGTACCGACTTGAGAAAACACCGCATTATGCTAACATCTGCACCTGACTTTGTCTGACTGTCTTTTGAATACGTAACGCCGTGTACTTGTATGACTTATCTTTCGCTGAAGCCTTTTGTAATTTTTGCTTAGCTATTTGAGAATTTTATTTTACAACGATACCTTTTAAATCATATCAATATAACATTAATGCTGCGGGAACGGTTGCTTAATATCAATGTTAACCATACTTCAATTACGTCTAGGTAATTACGTACATTTAATAATAAATATGTTAATAATGGTTGAAAGTTTATTTTTTGACAAAAGGTGAAAAATTATCATTAACATCCGATTAAATAAAGAAGTAACAGCTTGGTAATGTCTGGGATAACAGCTGGGATAAACACACGACCTTTATTCACGGTAACAGCCAGTAAATGTCCCACTGCTGGGCTAAGGCCTCTTCTCCCTTTTTGAGGAGAAGGCTTTGGAGCTTATTCCACCACGCTGCTCCAATGCGGATTGGTGGAATACACATGTGGCAGAATTTCAATGAAATTAGACACATGCAGGTTTCCTCGCGATGTTTTCCTTCACCGAAAAGCACGAGATGAATTATAATCACAAATTAAGCACATGAAAAACTTTAGTGGTGCTTGCCCGGGTTTGAACCCACGATCATCGGTTAAGATTCACGCGTTCTTACCACTGGACTATCTCGGCTTACTTTACACCCTTTATTAGTAGATTTAATTAAAAAAAATCATCTATAGATATGTCAAGAAAAAAAAATTGATCTTCATTCTATAATATTTATGATTTTGCTTACTGCTTTACTGATCTTGAGGATAATTGTGCTCGAGCCGGAATAATTGAATTTTTCCGTTATGTAATCGTTTAACCGAATTCATGCCTAAATATTGGGATAGATGTATAAGTAAGTGCGTTGTGTTGTTCAAACAAATATTGGGTGCGCAGTAAAGTGCTATATTCACTGTAAAACTGTGTTTAGTAGTTTTTAACCTTCATAATTTTGGCGATATTCGACATATTTTTCAGTTTGGCATTAGTTATTTATTAAGATATGTTATTTATATAAAGTTATAGAAAAGATGCCTAGATATGTATAACTTTTGTAAAATTTTCTGTAGACTTCTGTAAGATTAACGATTCAATATTTCATTTGTTTAATTATACCAAGTTTACTAATTAAGAAACTGAAATCAAAATTTCGTTGATATTATTTTTATATTTATAAATGAATCATACACTTAAGTTCACAAGTAAAATATCCTAGTTTATGAAAAAAATCCTCCGTGTAGAAGGTTTATATAGGATACTGCTTAAAATAAATAACTTAAAAATACATAAAATGTTCAAATCGTTTCAAAATAAAAGAGCACACTTGGTGTGATAAGCGTTTAAAGGGTTCCTTTGTAAACAGACCTCCAAGAAAAATACTACTGGTTAAAGGAGTCTTGCACAATAGCCGGGATGAGTGGCCACTTAACATACCCTCACACAGCTGTTAGAGCGAGATGGATGTCTGACTATCTCTCACTAACTTATTGTATGAGAAGATGTGCCCGTTTTCACGATAAGTATTTTGTCAAAATGCAAATTAAAATCTTCTGTGTGGATAATAAGATTTGCAGATCAGTTGAGATTTTATTGCGTTCTTTTTTTATTTTATTTGGTAGGAAGACTGGCAAATGACACCTGATGGTTAGTGTTCACCACCGTTCAAGAAATATTAACCATCCTTTACACCGCCATAACCTTGAGAATGTACCTTGTGCCTGTAGTTACACTGGCTCACACTAGTTTACACTGGAACTACAAACAAACAACAAGAATACTAAGTATTTCTGCTTGATCGTAGAATATATCACGAGGGGTGGTACTTATTGAAACGAAAAAACAAATCAAAATATTTTCCATTCAAGTTCGAAAATTCAGTATACTCTTTTCCTCTAATTTACACAGGAACGAATGTTAATTAAATACAATTGAACTAATTCTTACTCCATCTAAAAATAAACAAATATTAACCCTTTGCTATTTATATATAGTTTTTTATAGATTCATAAGATTATTTCAATGTTTTTAAGATCAGATCTATTAACCCAAGTAGAAAATATATGTGGAATCGTGTTTTAGAAACGAACACCGCTCCGGAGAGGGTATATTGACTTTGCGAAGTCGGAAATTTGGTGTTGGAAGAACAAGAAGTTGAATTGAGAAATGCATATAATATATAAAGACGCCTGGAAACCCGTGACTGCTTCTCACAAATGTAATGATTGTAGTAACGATATTTTAAACTGAAGTTTTAAATTTGGGAACTAATTCAGTTTCACTTCTATCACGTATATTGTATTTTTAACTTTATTATTTATTTCATCTTAGGCTTATATAAAACCGAAAGAGCCGAGATGAGTTAGAACTTATGAATAATACCAATACTCAATGGATTGCCCGATGTTTTTTTACCTTCGGTGGTCCTCCACTTCTTAAATAATACACGATAAAAATATATTTTGATGATTTTAAGTCAAAACCAATTAATTATTAGGAATAAATAATTTACATTAAATATATTTTAAATCCAAATTGTGGTAATGGAAATAATCCAAAATCCAACATTAATCATTCTTATTATACGTCATATTGTTTTCTGGTTTTTGGGCATAATGGCATTTTGGTAAGTAAATTAGTTAGCTATAGTATAGCTCATACTTTGATTACAGTCAACATGAACTGAGCCAATTTCGACGACGACTCAATATTCAACGTTTCTCACAGATCCATCACTCAAAGCCGAGCCGACCGAGACATTTGCCAATAAGTCAAAGATACTCAGCTGAAAGCATCCGACGTGTTTGTTTTAAACAAACACTTGGTCCAAATATTTGTCACAAACATTTCAACGAACCCTTTGAACATAACCAACTATACTAAACGTCTTTACACACATTAAGACTATAACTAATAAGATAGGATGTGAATACAGTGGTCAGTTCTATAGCCATGATAATTTAATTGTCAACACAATGAATTCAGCCCACTTGACCGAAATCTACCCACGATGGCCAATTTCCAAGAGTAGCTTGAGCACTTGAGATATTAGTGTCTAAGCTCAGTTGCACTCTTGATTCACGTATTCCTATTGGCAATCCGTTACGACCCGAGAGAGGTCAGGTGCTGGACTTGGTCCATAGCATAGAATTTCGTGCTTCACAAGGTACTGGATTGTAATAATCGAACTTTTAAACTCTGGTCTAGTAGTGAGAATTGCTTTACCGAGAAAAATAACAACTTTAATTTCGAACCTGTGAACTCAAACAGTTTAGTAAGCTTGGATATCAAATGTTAGGAATCAAGTGTTGGTTTAGGATGTTTGAAATGAACCAGTGGTAGATGAAAGTGACAAGATGAATGTGACAACGAAGACAAACATGCAAGATGCGCATTAGACATTTAAGTACAGAAACATTCTGAGAATAACAAGGTGCTCAAGCCACTCAAGCGTAAAGCAACTCACCTAGGGTATCGCCTTGGCAACTTCGGGAATTATAATTTATATATAATTACAGGCGCAAGAGACATAAAATCTTAGTTTCCAAGGTTGGTGGCGCATTGGCGATGTAAGCGATGGTTAACATTTCTTTCAATGCAAATGTCTTTACTTACCATCAGGTGGCCCATATACTCCGCCTAGCTATTCAATAATAATATTGTTCTTCCAAACAACAAAGAAGTACTTATGCGAGTACTTTTAATAAAACCAGATATAATAAGCAAATAAAAACATTTTATCCAATAATGTTTCCCAATTTTTTCATTCCTAACCACACCTTTATCAAAGGACTTTTCGCTTACAACCGTATACAGTTTACAAAGGGCGGACATAACAATGTTAGGTTAGGGTTTTGACCCCAATATTTGTACCATTAGTCTGAGCCAGAGATAGTATTGCTTACGGACAAATTGTCTTTAACTCAATTTTTTTTTAATGCAAAATAAAATATTTTTACTAGAAATGTAATAATTTTTTGGCATTTTAAATGCCACTTACACTTCAAAAGTTCTTGTCAATTCAAATAATGATTTCATTTGAAAAATATAAGGTCAAGTTAAAAATAACTGAATATTCTTATAATTGATATACCACGCCCCAGGAAGGATGTATTGACTTACAGGAAACTAGGTTTTATTGACTTACCTGTACTCTTTGAGCTTATAAAATGATATTATTATGGATTATTGTAAACATATTATAATGTACTTATTATAATAGTATTACGTTCTTTATTAAAACCATCGAAAAGACTCGCGATTAAAGATTATAAATAGATCGACCGCTCTTTTTGTAGAACTAAAACAGATATCAAATTATGCGAAATTTCCTAACGCACACAGACTCAAAAACACACACTTACACAAACTTAATTTTGATCAAAGTTATGTGTAGTGTTACTAATACTTAGAATGAATTGTGAATATATAATATACGGAAGAGCGAGGAAACCAGACACACTTGTGTCTTAACCAGTAACTAACTAGTTGTTACTAGGTTTTGAGTTCTATTATAAGTTTCATGTATATACCACAAAAATAATATTTATTTATTATATACGACGTTTAGTAGAAGATAAAAAGTATAGTGTAAAAAAATATAAAATTTAATTTTGACCACTCTACAATCGGTCAGCAAATTTTTTTTATAAAAAGTGACATTATTCTGTAGTCAGATTATTTTTAATACTGCTTATTCGCCTTCGTACATATAAAGAATAATTGTCGCTATGAAATATTTTACTCGGGAAATTTCAAAACGCCCTAAGCTCGGATTAATTACCGAGTTCAGAGGCACCGGCTTTATTTCTTAAAATTCGAAACATATATAGATATCCATATATATATAGATATTTATCTAGTGAGTTACTTTTTATATAGAGTAGGTATTCACGTGTTAATACGTTGACAGTTTTTGTTAATATTAAAGTATTAAGTTAATCTAGGCTTAAGTAGGAGATATTTGTAAATTTAATGTTTGCATGTCTGGTTTAATTTTTATTTATTTATAAAAAATCTAAAAATATGCGTGACCTTTCGTGATTTTATTTGTTGAATAAAGCGCAAAAAGGATATCAATTTGCCACCAAATACCTTTTGTGGGTAAGAATTCGTTTCTTTATGTACCATAGATTGGGTTTCGAAATTTTATGAAACTATAAATGTTTGTTCAGAAGATTCTGTGAAACAAAAATGGCCACTGAAAAGGCTTCCACAGACTGAGAGTGATCCTATAAGCAATTTATTTTTTCAGTGAATGTACTATGCCCTAAAAACCTGGGGTTTGTTAGATGTTAGCCACTTGACCCACGAAGTTGGCCATGAGGCTGTATATTACATAAATAATACAACACGACTAGAAGGATGAAAGAAACTTCAAACACAATCAGAACCTTAATTGTTCAGTTTATAAAAAAATATTTTTTAAATCCTCCATTCTAAAATTGTAATAAAATCCCAATTAATTATAAAACCTATTACGGTTTCTAATTGCAAAAGCTTTCGAGAACAGTAACAAAATTTCGTAAACAGTACGATATAATAATGATAAAAACGACAAAAAAATATCGCAAGCGGAAAACCAGTGGCAGTACAAAATAACTGTAATCTTAATAGTTATTAACATCATTACAGAGCGAATTACTCCTCATTTGTGTAATGATCCTATACCTATCGAGTGTTATCCTCCCGTACTTGGGTTCCGTAGCTTATACACGAAACCATACTATTTTTTATGTGAAACAACCATTGGTGCACCTTGGGGGTAAAACCAACTCATGTGCCGGCATGACTGTTTCTTATGTCTTCTTGCCTCATCTTCACCACCGCTCTGTACTCCCTTTCAATCTTATCGATGCTTCACATCAAAAATAAATACCGTGTCTTATACCGTAGAAATGATGTTTGAACTCAGTATCATATCGAAAAATATAATCCTCTAATAGCAAACATCTCTCAGTTTTATCCTCAATACGTAAAAATATAAAAAGTCAATTTAATGCATTCAAGTATATTTATTAAATAAAAAGAAAACCTGCTTGTGGTCAGTGAACGTTAGATCACAAATAGATTCAGATTCTGATACATACGTCACTCAGTTCCATTCATTCTAAAGACAAATATTTGGCGATGACGTACTTCTTGCAAAATTTTAACTTGTAAGACAATCCTGAAGTTCACAACGAGTTGTGTACATTTCTGCCTAATAATATTGGCCGTCGTCTTCGATTTCACAAATTTTCGATGCACGTTGTACTGTATCTCAAGATAGATCTGTAAATCGTACATTGTTCTCACAAAACAAGCTGACGTCCTCTCCCTGTGACATATTTGCAGACGAATGGAATATAGTTGTAAGTTACCGCATGAAGTTCTGCGGAAAAAGTTCTCCTTTAGTCACAGCTCTTTACTTCATGGCAAAAGTTCTTCTTTATGTTTTTATTACGTGTATTAGTATTCTAGTTTAATTAGTGTAAGTAGATTATTCAGCACGTTCTGATTAATTATAGTAAATAATAATAAATCTTTTTTCACTTCACTTTGTATGTGGTGTTTCTATTTGATGTAAGACTCAATACTCTAGAAATGCCGAACTGAATCTCATTAATCTTAATCTTAGATACCATACAATCGAACCCAACTCACCAATTAAAAACTTCTTAGCAATTTTATAATTGGAACGAAAATACTCTCCCACTATTATGGACACATTTTTTTGAGATTTGACGTTTAATATAAGGCTTTTTGTGTTCAACTGTTCATATCCAATTTTCTAGTTACTTATAGTAATCAATAATTTAGTAGCCACGGCCGCTAGACTATGTCAGAAACCGATGCCTGGACTTTGTTGTCGAAAGCCCTAGATTCCACAGCAGGCCCAAGAAGCGCTGGCTCGATATCGTGAAGGACGACATGAGAGAGCACGATCTCACTAAGGATGCTTTAGATCGGGAAAAGTGGAGGAATAGATGTAGAAAAGCGGACCCTGGCATTCCTAGGCCGGGAAAACACTAGGCAGAAGAAAAGTAATCAATAATTTATATTATTACCAGATATCAACTAAGTATTTTTAAGTCCTCGTAACAGGGGGAGTTCGTCACACAATACCCCATATGTATGTGGCGTCAAACTTTTCTCGTCTAAAATGACTTTCCATCCCGAACAATAAACAACGTAATGTGAAAAGAACTTTTAATATATTAACATTTTTGAAAGGTTTTAAAAGATTAATTGAATGAAAGTTTGAGATTACATTAAACATATAATATTTTCGTTTATTTTTTGCAGTAGATGATGAGATTGAGAAAAGGGGCTTAATTTTCAAAGGATTATTTTATTTTCAACTGCATCTACGATAAATAACGCTCTTCCTGAAAATCAACAAAGGCTTTTTATCATCTTTCTATTCTTATATGGTATTATATATTTATGATTTGTTAACATATATTAAATTTTATAATAAGCAAGTTAAGATAATTCAATAAGATCGGGATTGTTGGCGTTCTATGGGGGAGGCTTTCGTCCAGCAGTGGACGGCGATATATTTTTTTTTATATTTGACAGGAGGGCAAATGACTCTACTCCGCCTGATCTTAAGTGGTAGTAGAGTCCAAACATGACGATGGCCAGTATAGACGTGAAGAAGGTTCTGCACTCGCCGCCCTCGCCTTTCCGGCCCGCAAGATGCCTCTTCACGCCTCGTTTGAAGGAACCCGGGTTGAAAGACGAGGAGAACATGTGAGCTGGTAAGGAATTCCATTTTTTGGATATGCGATATACTGAGAAAAAGCAAATTTAATTATCAATGGATAAGAGCAAAAGAGCGTCATGAAGTTAACAAAACTGGGATAATTTACTGTCTTTAAATAAATTTGCTACTGAACCCATTGTATAAAAAAACACACTAGCTGACTGTATTCTTATTAGGTCATTTTCAGAGATAGCATCCGCTTTTATTTTAAATAGCCTGATAGCCAGACATTTTTGCAGACTTTTTAATCTTAATTACAATATTCATTGAAACCATCCGTGTTGTAAATGCTATTTCATTTGACTTTTTTATTCATCTGGAAAACTTCCTCGTTGGTCTAATGTCTAGCTATATACATAGTTGCATCCTACGGTCCATAGATCAAATTGAGTGTAGATATAATAAAAAAACGGGTTATTTTGTTGAGAAATTCTCGTTAAAGTCTGGAGTTAAGAGATTAGTGGTTTTATACTTTCGTGATGTGAAAAAATATGCAATACGCCGACCATATTGGAGGATCTCCTGCATGTTTAATATTTTTAATTGCATTGGATTAATGTGAAACTATCATAAAATTTCTTTCGTTATTTTTTTTGTAGGCTTAGAACTTAATGTGATGTGTTAACTGTCTACTCATTGGTAGTACATACATATTGTTTACTTATCACATAAGTCTCATAAATCACCCATAAACTCTGATATAACGAAAAACATAACTTCTTACACTCTCACTGCACCTATAATAAAATCTAAAAATGTTCTGCCCCGTGGGCGCGTAATTACATTGGCTAATTCACTCTTCAGACCGGAACACAGCAATTGAAAATACTGCCCCTTATAAGCTCTTATATCTTTTAAGCATCTATCTACAATACCATATTGACTCGGAATTTTCAGCAAAATTTTCTCAAACAACACTATTATAGGGAGAATGGATCGTTGGTATTTTATAGTGTTATTGCGACGTCAGCGCGCAAGATTATTTCCTACAAAATTCTCCACTTGAATACTATCTGAATATTATACGCGCTCACATTTGAGATATTCCGGCGGAATTTCTAACTAAATTTCTATTTAAAAATAGCTTTGATCAAACCGTCTCATGCATGTATTTATTTTATTCGGAAATAGAAATTGTATTTGAATTTGCCGTGTTAAGCGTTTTATTATATTCTTTCATGTGAACACACGTGTGATGTTTATTCATCTATTTGTATTGTAACGGCAGAATACATTCTTACAATTTTTTTATGTAGTAATTACAAAGTATATAATGTTATAAAACAAAATTGAGTGCCGAGAGGAGGGAGGGAGCCCAGTGGTTAGAGTACGTCTTATTGAATATATGATTGCGTTAAGCCTCACATGATTATCATTGAATTTTAGTGTACTTAATATTTATTAATAACATATATGAAGACCGACATGGCCTAGTGGTTAGAATGCGTGAATCCTAACCGATGATCGTGGGTTCAAACCAGGGCAAGCAGGGAATCTCGTGCTTGTTTGTGAAGGAAAACATCGTCAGAAAACCTGCATGTCTCGAATTTCATTAAAAATCTGCCACATGTGTATTCTACCAACCCGCATTGGAGCAGCGTGGTGGAATAAGCTCCAAAAACCTTCTCCTCAAAAGGGAGAGGAGGCCTTAGCCCAGCAATGGGACATTAACAGGCTGGTACTATTACTGTTAATAATATATGTAGTAAAATATATATGTATGTAGTAGTAGTGACGTAAGCGCACGGAACTATATAGCTCCGTAAAAAAAATTGTTTTAAAAATATAAGGACTGTGTTTTGAAATCATAAAAAGTAGATATGTGTAAATAACAAGGACAGTGTGTGAACTATATAAAGACATTATTGTTTGAATAAGTTTAATACGCAAAAGGGTGAAACGATAATTATATAATATAGGTACTTTTACTGAGGGCAGTGACTTATTTTACGAGCAAAATAAGTTAAGAAAGTAGTGTATTAATAAAAATAAATGCTTTATAAAACAATTTTAAGATACACCTAAAGTTCTAGTAATTTATTTTAAAACAAAGAAATACTTTAAAAAATATACAGTGAAGTGAGTAGATACAAAGAGAATAACTTTTTTTGTAGCGGGTGTTTAATAAAAACTCCAGGCGCAGATTATAATATTGTACATACAGTTCGCAATTTTTACTTGAACGATAACCATATCGTTGGCCCAACGGTGTGAACCATACTTCCACGCACGAGCGATACGGGTTCAAACCCAAGTTGTTGGTGACCTATTTCAATTTATTTATTTTTCTGTTAAGAAGTTGCTGTTATAGTCGTTACAAAGTAAGAATGATTCCACAGAAAAAAATAATAACAACAAGAAATAATACTTCTCCAGAATCTTACAATGTGACAAATCGGCAAAAAAGCAAACAGTCTGAAAAGTGGTCGCCTGCATCAGAACAACTTACTAAACAAGACGTTGAACAAATCATTCGTAATGAGTTTCAGGCCTTTAAAAATTTACTATTGGAAGATATCACTAACATGTTAAACAAAATGATTCAAGAAAATCTTAAACCTATAAAAGAGCAAATATCTACTATTGAAAACTCGATGACTTTTTTGAGCGAAGAATACGAATCTACTAAAAAAATAATTGCAAGTTACGACGATAAAATTGCGGAAATGGAAAGAGAGAAAAATGCACTAAAAAATTTAACATCTGATTTGCAACAACGAATACATACTATGGAGCAGTTTAATCGATCAAATAACATTGAAATACAAATGATTCCTGAGCATAAAAATGAAGTAAAAGTGCAGTAATGCAACTGAGTAAAACAATATCATGTGATCTAAAGGAGTCTGATATACATCACTGTACTAGAGTTGCAAAATTGAACAACAGCGACAAAAGACCCAGATCTGTGATTGTAAAGCTATCCACACCACGAATGAGAGACACGATGCTAGCATGTGTCATCAATTACAATAAATCGCATCCTGACGATAAACTGAACACAAGTCACATAGGTATTGCAGCAGATAAGCAGCCAATATATGTTATGGAACACTTGTCACCGGCTATTAAGTCTTTACATGCAGCAGCTCGAATAAAATCTAAAGAAAAAAAATACAGATTTGTGTGGGTTAGACAGGGCAAGGTATTTATGAGAAAGACAGAACATTCAGAATGTATTTATGTAAAAAATCATACTGTTTTGAATAATATCCAGTAAATTGCTTTGCTCTCTAAACTCTTAGATCATTTTAGTGTTTCATGTTATAAAATTCAACGGTCTTAATATATACTACCAGAATGTCCGAGGTCTCCGTACTAAAACACATGACTTCATCTGCAATTTATCGTGTACAAATTATGATGTTATTATATTAACAGAAACGTGGCTTAATAATAAAATAGAGAATCATGAATTATTCGACAACCGTTATACAGTATACAGAAGAGATCGTGATAGTTCACTTTTACATTGTAAAAAAGATGGTGGTGGAGTTTTAGTGGCGGTCTCCAATAAACTGAAATCAATGCGACTCAGTTTTTGTGAAAGTCAGTGTGAAGATCTTTGGATAAATATTGAACGAGAAAATTGTCACGATGAGTGTAACTCAATTGCATTATGTGCAGTTTATTTGCCTCCTCCCGTTAGCCGTAATATGCTATCTAATTTTATCAATAATTTTAATAGTAGAATTGCAGAGAATAGACAAAATGTTATGCTCGTGGGAGATTTTAATTTAAGCAATATCAATTGGTTCGCTACTGATGATAATGTTATTTCTAATAGTTCCTTAGGAAATTTGCTAGTCGATTTTGCATCTCTCAATAATTTAGTTCAACATAATAACATTTGTAATAACAATAATAAAATATTAGACTTAATATTCAGTAATTATAATAACATAAAAATTAGTAAGTCTACTTTGCCAATAGTGCCTCCAGATCACCACCATCCTCCCTTAGATATATTAGTTTCTTATTCATCAAGAACTTCTTTAAAAAGTAATGTTATTGGTGAAAAGAAGAACTATTTTAAAGCTGACTACGTAAGTATAATTTCAGAATTAGATAATATCAATTGGTTAAGCGAATTTTGTAATTGTAAGTCAATAAACTTAATGATCGATAAATTTTATAAAATTTTGAACAAATTGATTGAAAAATATGTACCAAAAAAGAAACAAAAAGGTAAACAATATCCTCCATGGTTCACTAAGGAAATGATAAATTAATATAAAGAGAAACAAGTTTTTTTAAATAAATACAAAATATATAAAAACCCACTTGATGAAATTTCATTACGTCTTTTGAGCAAGCGTTGTGCAGATTTATCGAAAATTTGCTACAATAATTACATTAAGATTGTTGAAGAAAATATTAGTAGAAATCCTAAATATTTTTGGTCATACCTTAAGGGCAAACAAGATAATAGTACCGCACTCCCAGGCTTAATGACTTACAAACAAAAAGTAATGAAATCTGGATCAGAAATTTGTAACGAATTTGCCTCGTATTTCGCTTCTGTTTACACACAATCTCAAAGTTCATATACATTACCATCTTATAATAATCAATGTAAACATGACTTTGAAGCGTTCACTAATTTTGTAATATCGCGAAGGCAGATTTATCAATACTTGAAAAGACTTGATACAACTAAAGGGACAGGTTATGATAATATCCCTCCTATATTTATTTCTAAATGTGCATGGGTACTAAGTTTCCCTTTATATTTATTATACAACGAATCACTTCGTTCAGGTGTTTTTCCCGATAAGTGGAAAATAGCTAGGATCGTACCAGTATATAAGTCCAAGGGTAGTGAGTGCATTGAGAATTATAGACCCATTTCCATACTTTCCACTTTTGCCAAAGTATTTGAAGCAATAGTTTACCCATATCTAGAATGTCATGTTAAGCAAATGATTAATAATAACCAGCACGGCTTTATAAAGGGTCGATCTACAACATCAAATCTTGTTTCGTACAGTGAATTCATTGTGCCAGCTATTGATAACCACAAGCAAGTTGACGCAATTTATACCGATTTAACCAAGGCTTTCGACAAAGTTTCGCACGATATTTTACTCTTAAAACTAAGCAAGTACGGATTCAATGGTAATATGCTTGAGTGGTTTAAATCATATTTATACAATAGACAACAATTTGTTGTCTTAAAAGGTTTTAGCTCGAGTCTATATAAAGCCTGCTCCGGGGTTCCTCAAGGGTCACACTTAGGACCTTGGCTCTTTAATATCTTCATTAATGATATTTGCGATACGGTACATTATAGTAGAGTATTTTTATTTGCGGACGATTTAAAATTAACAAAAGTAATAAACAACTTAGCTGACTCAGAGCTCTTACAGGTGGATATTAATGCTATATATAATTGGTGTAAAAATAATAAAATGGAATTAAACGTCAGTAAATGCAAGCATATAAAATTTACGCGAAAGCTCAATAAAATCAAAACAATATATAGCATTGATAACATCAAGTTGGAGGAAGTTTTTGAAATAAGTGATTTGGGTGTCATTTTTGATGACAAGCTTACTTTTGTCCCGCACTTCAATAAAATAATTACGAAAAGTTCCAAAACGTTAGGATTTTTAATTAGAAATGGTAAACACTTCACGAATAACACTAAAAAAATAATCTATAACGCTTACGTGCGTAGTGTACTGGAATACGGTAGTGTAGTGTGGAATCCTTGTTACAATGTACATCGTCTGCGTATAGAGAGAATACAGAAGCGATTTGTATATCATCTATCCAGAAACAAAAAAATTTCATACAATAAATCTAATAAAAATTACAGCAATCTCTTGAAAGATTTTAATATGGATAGTCTCTCTGTACGCAGACAATTATTAGATCTCTCTTTCCTATTTAAGATAATTCGTAACGAGATCGACTGTACTTACTTACTTGAAAAGATATACTATCGTATTCCAAGGCGCAATGTTCGTAGTTTTCTGGGTACTTTTGATGTCAGAATATCAAAAACTAAATTAGGATGTAATGCACCAATACCTAGATCATCACGGTTGTACAATGGTTTTTGTCAAGATCTAGATATTTTTAATGACTCTGCCATGATTTATCGTAAACGGGCTCTAGAATTGTTGAGAGATGCAAATAAATAATAAATAAATAAATAATAAATAATGTTATCTTAATTTTATTTTGTATTAATTAGTATATTTTTAGTGATTTTTTGTAACGTAAACTTTGCATGAATTTAATGAATTATTTAATTTTAATTTGTACCTATATCAATTCAAACTATTTGTGTTTTTAATTTTAATTTTATTATGTGCATGTTTATTTTTTATGGTCTTTAATTTGTACCAATTTGGACTTATTTTTTTTTTAAATCTTTCTACTCATGTTGCTATAATTATGTGTTAATGTATTTTTAAAACAAATATTGTAATTGTTGTGGCTACTTTAAAAAGCTTCACATGTTAGCTATTTTCACATAATTGTTTTACATTTGTCATTAAAACATGTAGTAGCTACTAGTGGTCCTTAAATAAAATAAATAAAATAAAATAAAAATATGTTGTGTTCGGTATCAAGAATAGACCCTGCATGTATTAGATGAAAATGTCTCTCATATGTATACAAAAGATACAATAGAACCGTGTGAAGTAATACAGTCTAGACCATTTACTTAAAAGGAGCTTCAGCAAAGGAGATTATGTAATTTTTAGTTAAATTTATTGGGGTTTACATTTTGTAAAGTCGTTATGTCGAATTGCCATTCCATCGGATTATGAAAGTAATTGAACGTACATCCGTTTCTGCATAAGAAAACATACTTGTGCACTATAATAGTCGCGTGTACGGCTAATCTCCGTTGAAAAGCGCAGTCATGGCCGAATTTCGGTCAAGAGGGCTTAGTCGTATATCTGGCATAAACAGTTATTTAGAAGAGTTCTTTAAAGTAGGAATATATGTATCTAAATATATATTTTTTCTCTGCAAACAACACGAATTTCTGTCTAGCATTGGGTACGATAGATATATTATATTCCAAGAGATATATCGTATAACCGAAATTGGACACGACATGCTTATCCAAGAGTTCAGGATGTGTATAACGTTTAGTTATCCGAGATGCTGGTTTTATTTTACCTATTAAAGTAATCAACGTAATTACTGAATTGAATAAAAAAAATCAACCAGACATATTCAGATTATCCTCACGTTTTTCTTCATCGCAGATCACGAATATATTAAAAAATATAATAAGTATGAAGTAATAATGAAATTACAAATGCTGCGAAAAATACTACGAATAATCTACAAATTTAATTTCGTAGCTATGTCGTTATTTTATTCTAATTATTATTATTATTTATAATAGGCCTTTAATCAAGATAAAAAATATCAAATCTTTTCTCTTTATAAAATAATAAATATAATAATTATTTGAATTGAGACCGAAACCCTAATATTATATACAAAGTTCGTTTTGCTATATATTTATTATATTTTATATGGAATAAAAAGGGCGTTATGGCTTGTTAACATCTCTTCGCAACGAGTTAGAGTAATACACTTATATATCGATACCTCTAATCTCACGTCTAAGTAATACCAACTTAATTACTAACGTAATCAGTCATGAAGTCACCCCCAACTGTATCCGGTAACTTAAATTATTTCATCATGGCTTAGTTTCACAAGTTTTCTAATAGAAAAGTTTGAGCATGTGTGTCATGAAACATAATCACGTTATACACTCACACATAGATTCTGCCATTAATTATTACCCCGCATTAAGATTCCGATGAATTAAAAAAATATTGCAGAATTATTATTTTTATTGATCTTCGCGAATAAGGTTCTGTTTCTCCACGTCCCGCTTTGTTGGGGAGTGTCGCACGCCGTACATTATACAACATGATTCAATAAATAATAGAATATACACAAATAAAGTTTTGATAGATTTCATCGGTATAACCAGACGTCAGTTTTGTTAAGTTAGCTCTAATAGAATTAAAATCGAAGATTAACTAATTAACTAATTAATCGGAGACTATGCTTAACTTATAAGAGCATAAATGCACAAATTCAAGTCTCTTTTCGATTGAAGATTCTATCCACAGTTCATTAATAGGTGATTAATACATAAAACACCCTTGTATATCTTGTATACTAACTACTATATCGCCATTTACTTGCACCTTTAACTTTTAACGATGCTCTAAGCCATCTTACTTTGTTCTTTGATGAAACCCGAAGTTACTTTCCTGTAAAAACTTTCTGAACTTAGTTCTATGTTGTAAGTATTCTACATAACTAAGAAAATCTAAAAAAGTATTTTTTATATTTATTTATTAGCATTTTGGAAAATTCATCATATAATTTCCTGAATTTCATCATACAATTTCTTAAATCTGCTACGCCAAAGACAGGATTTAAGATGCTAACTGCCATTAATCTAGCTCATTCGTCATTCAAGCGAATACATGGAAAAATAAATTATTTTAGTTTGACGGTAGAATAGGTGTTTTTTTTTAATGTTATAAGCAGGTTGACGAGCAAATAGGCCACCTGATGGTAAGTGATCACCACTGCCCATAGATATCTGTCCTAACCTGGGTTTTAATCTAAGGTGAGATATACAGCTTTATAAGCAACTACACAAACGAGTCAGTTAATAAAAATAAAAAATGTCGTCGTGAGAGAACCTGGTTACAGGCTTAAAATCGATTTTCAAGAAAGTGAAATGAACTAAAATCGTAGTTTAATTATATAGTCTGTCTGCTTAACTTTGTTATAAAATTAATTGTCATATAACAGTAATATTATAAATAAATATTAGTAATTGTATATTCACATAGAGGTTGTAAATACACATACGTCACGACATCCGAAGTCATGCAATTATTACACCGTATCTCTCATTAGTAGTGTCTGTAGTTTAACGTGCGATTAGGAACTTCGTTCGAACATCAATTTTTATAATTAGAATATTTTACAAAACAGTAAATATCTTAAGCAACTAAGTAACAGCCTGTGAATGTCCCACTGCTGGGCTAAGGCCTCCTCTTCCTTTTGAGGAGAAGATTTTGGAGCTTATTTCACCACGCTGCTCTAATGCAGGTTGGTAGAATACACATGTGGTAGATTTTCAATGAAATTGGACACATGCAAGTTTCCAGACGATGTTTTCCTTCACCGTCAAGCACGAAATAAATAATAAACACAAATTACAGTAACATTAAGCTCTCCTTTTTTGAGGAGCCGAGATGGAAAAAGTGGTTAGAACGCGAATCTTAATTAATTATATCTGTTCTTCATGTATTTTTTTGTTTTTTACTTCTTTATTTCAATATTAAATTTTTGATACTTGTTAAGTATAATTACGTCACATATTTAAATATGTTTTGTTTATATCAATTTTTTCGTTATATTTTTGTTACATCTTGCCAGCATAGTGTTCTGTTTCAGATAAACATTTCTCACCTTAGTTCTTTATTTATTTTTAACATTGAAGACATATGTAGTCGAGGTAAAAAAGCGATGTTCATGATATATATATATCTCATCTATTCAATGTGAAGCGTCCTTCAGCGTTATAGACTTTAATCTTAGGTAAAGTTTTAATGAGGCTACATACACCAGCTTACTTCAACCTACTCGATGCTTTGAGGAAACGCAAGTCTTGTAGTTCTTTTAATAACAATCTTTCTAAGTTGAGCTTCTAAGTTCAAGTTTGAATATCAAAAGATTAAATAAATATCAATTATTATTCTAAACCAAAATATAGTATCACTTGTTTTTATGTTCCAGTTCGGATGGCAAGTGAGCCAGTGTAGTACAGTCGCAAGTATAAATCGTTTCAATACTTATTGATTGGTCGAATAACAGTCTCAGAGACACAAAAAACCGGTGTAACGATGGAGCGGGTTTTTTTTAACAATTGTTAATAATATTGCTGAAAATGAAAGATGTTAATCTTAAATCTCGTGGTTGTAAGCGCGTTGGAGGTACATGATTTTTACTACTAACAGTGCGAGTGGTGATCACTTACCATTAAGTTACTAGTTACAAGTTAAAGTTATTCCTTTTGATCAACTGCCATATTAAACTAAAAAAAAAATTTCAATATTATTCTTGAATGATTTGGTTGTTGAATAATTAAATCAGGTCATAAATAAAAAAAAGATACAACACGAAAAGTCCCGAAATGACATATGTTAAACAAAATTCATTAAAAGAATTTTATAATTAAGAAAATCAAATAGATATGGAGTAAAATTAATAAATACATAGTTTCGTTAGTAAATAAGTATATTCTCTTCCTTACAAATATGATCACACTCATACACTGGCGAAGCTGCAGGCGGAAACTAGTATTATTATAAATAAGAGCAGCAGAGGAGTGGAGGCATGACGGCCGAAGAAAGTATCATGTCGTTTCTCGTGACAGCATATGAGTCGTATTTACCGTAACAGCCTGTGAATGTCCCCCTGCTGGGCTAAAGGCCTCCTCCCCCTTTTTGAGGAGAAGGTTTGGAGCTTATTTCACCATGCTGCTCCAGCGCGGGTTAGTGGACTACACATGTGGAATACATATACAGAATTTCAGTGAAATTAGACACATGCAGGTTTCCTCGCGATGTTTTCCTTCACCGTAAAGCACAAGATGAATTATTATCCCAAATTAAGCACATGGAAATCCAGTGGTGCTTGCCCGGGTTTGAACCCACGATCATCGGTTAAGATTCACGCGTTCTTACCACTGGGCTATCTCGGCTTCTTATATCTTTATATCTCGTATTTAGCTCCAAAACTATCATCATTACTAACGTTTGAATTACTCAAAATAAAACTAGCGGATGGTTTATACATTAACGACCTAACCGAGGTCAAACATTTTTAGTGGATGTTTAATTAAGCAATGCTGTTGTCTTTTTCTTTCAAATGACAAAGGAATAAGACAAAAAAGGGGAATCAGTCTTTAACCAAATAGTCGATAGGCAACTGTCGATAAGTTTATAAATAAGGCTGTTATAGTATAGTAGATGCAAACACAAGCAGTTGTGTCTCAATCAATTACGTCCGCAGGTATTGAGAACTCACAAATGAAGACGAATGGAGATTTACCTGGTGCTATTCCCACTGGAACTACTATCGATACTCGAACTCACTGCTTGATCTTTTTGCGATATGTTGATATTTGTCTGCAGAAATTACGACTTATTTTGTAACTCCTAACAACCTATTCAAAATACGAGACAAAGGTAATTTTCACTACATTTCGATCTTATCTTTCGATATGTGTTTTAAATCATTATACATGCTATACTATATACAGACAGATATTACAGAAAACGTTTTGGCAGCGTTTTGTATTAATTATCATATAAAATAACTTTAATATATTCTTCAGAATAATTTGTTAAATATGATCAATAAAAAAAAAGGAAAACAGTACGTTTTAGATAGAAATTTTTTTTTTTGTACATTTTTAATCATTAATGTTTATTATAACTATTCTTTATAAAGACATACCAATGGATTTTGACATCATGACCTTGTACTAAAATACATCCAACACATGCTTTAATTTTACTTGAACTAAATATGTTCGTACATATTTAGTTCAATTAAATGTCAATAAAATCAATTATATGGATCACACTATTCCCAACAACAATTGCAATTTTTAGATTTTAGAAAGCTTTAAAGTAATTTTTGAAGTAGTTAATAATAATAATAATATCATGAGACATTATTCCCACACGGCCATCTAATCCCAAACTAAGCAGAGTTTGTACTATGGAAACCAGACAACTGATATACTACACTTACTACTTTTCTTTTGTAAATACTTACTTATATAGATAATCACACCCAGACTCAGGACAAACAGACATGTTCATGCACACAAATATCTGTCCTGGGTGCGAATCGAGCACACAACCTTCGGCGTGAAAGGCAAGTATCTACCAACCACGCCAACCAGCCCGTCTAAAATGACAGCGACATTAAATCATTATTTTATATTAATATGAACTACAGCCTGAATACATCCGACCTTTTACCATAATCAGTTAGAAAAAAAAAACAAAATCCCGCGTAACATCGCGATATAGGTCATGTCAAGCCGTTGCAAGCCTTCAACTTCATTTTGACAACTTGTGTGTTAGTTTCATATAACACTTAGGCACGCGTGCCTTTGCAACGCAGACACGAAATAACAGACCTGTTTGGGGTCAAATGCGTCTAATGACTTCTTCTGACTTGACTCGTGTTATAATTCTAGAATCTTCCTTTTAAATGTTGGGAAAAAGCGGTTTTTGGGTTGAGGATCCCTTTATATCTAGGTAACGTTTTGTATGAGCCGACTCAAATTTGTACGCAATGTACAAAGTAAAGATGTAATTTTGAGGGTATTTTTTTTTTGTAATATAGAGGAAAAATATTGTTTTTTTATTCGAGCACAAAATACTATTCCAGTTGACTGACTGACATGACAGATATATGTATATGTATAGTTCAACATTTTTTGATAGTGTATTGCATCAAAGTAATTATATTTTATTATAAATAACATTTTTTAAGCAATCCAAAAAGATTTTCCTTATCTTGGTTTGGCTAACTCCAAAAAATAATAATGAAGGAACCCAATAATATACCAAATACAAATATACCAAAAAATAATGTTTATAAAAAATATTGTATTCCAATTTTACGAGTGGATTTAATTTTTTATTTATTTTTATAGACTTGATGGACTATGATCTGGTTAGTAAAATATTCTTCAAAATCGGCTTTTAGTAGGCGAAGATATCAAGAATTGAATTCAAATGACTCATTTAAAAAAAAGGTTTCCAACGTTACAACTAAATTCCTTACATCACTAAATTATTGATCGAAAGCGAATAATACTAGAAAAAAATACGAATATCACGGCAGACGATTTTTTTATCTCATATTGGTTGATAATTAATTATTTTTAATCTGTACGCTTTCGAGTTTCGCACACATTTGTTGATGATTACAATATTTTATTAGTAAGGGCAGTTGGCCAAGACGCTTCAACGAATAGAAGTTATCGTGTTTGACAAAGTTTGATGAGGTAAATTTTGTCGGGCTATCTTTGCATACCCCTTTAAGACTTCATTTGCATGAACAAGCTACAAATCGCTTATTAACCAGTCGCATCACTCAAATGAACGCCGCTAAGTCTATAATTATGAAATTGTTTTTCCTAAATAATACTTACAAGTGTTGATAGTTATAGTTGATTAGTATTATTTTATGACGTAAGTAGCCGCAAAGTAAGTGTTTTTGTAAATTTAAACTTAAAAGGGGGAATTTGACTCGTACGTAGTCACGATAGAACACAATTTCAAATAAAATAAACGTTTTAAAGAATTTATACTTAGTTTCTATGTAACTATAGCGATTAGGTCAGAAAGTGGCCTTGTACAGCAAAATCAAAGATGGCCGCTTGCGGTTTGTCCGATACCATCGCTAAAAGCCCAGACCACTTTAATTTAAACCGTAATAGACTAGGTATTCCTTCGTTGTAATGAAAGCATAAGTTTTATAGCCAATAAAAACTTTTCTACAATAAAAATTGTTAATAAAATATTAACATTGAATTATGTTTTAAAACAGTTTTTGAGCTTGTAGTTAATCTAATTAAAATATTATAGTTATAAAAATCTATATAACATTTTTAAACATAATACACTATGTAATTCTCTATCGAAACAAAGATTAAATGGATTTAAAAAGCTAAGCTTAAGTCATGACCGATGATTCCGCAACGCTTGTCAGCCATTTTGACGTCCACCATCTTGCCGCTACGCCATCACTCACATTGGCACAGGCTATTACTCATAGTGCCACAGAGAATACGATACGTTGAGCGTAACTTTTTGGTTTTCTTTCAAATAAACAGTGGCTTGCCAAGTATTTTTAAGCGACCTTGATAAGTTCAAGGTTGAATAAAGATAGTGGCGTTTTTGTGACAAATACTTTCGTATTTTTACTAAAAGAAAAATTCAAAGCTTTTAATGATGCTGACATAATAACACATTGCAATGTAAATCGAACTCGTTCGTTTCATTATAGTGTTGATGTTTAATTTTCATTAAAACTATTTTATAATATATATAGCTATTAGTATGAATTCATTTACACTTTACGAATGTAACGGAATAACTGACGAACATTTTATGGAGCGTAAATAGATTAATATCGGTTTTCCTCTTTCTGTCATCTGTAATTTGACATTTGGCAAAAAAGACGGAGCATTATGTAACCATATAACGTTTACTGAAGTAAAGATAACTGAATAACGATGATCAAAAATGTAATAAATAAATTATTTGTTATTCAAGAATTCTTGTCAAATTAAGCGCAATGTTTGGTAAATAAAAAAAAATATGTACTCGACATATTTGTCTTGGAACTTTTTTAAACTTTTTGGATCATAACTGATATAATTGTGAGTTTATGATTTTTATATCGAAAGCCTTACACTAAGACGCGGTCTCTGAATTTCATACTGGATATAGTCAAAATTTAAACAACCCACATTAGTAACAGAAATATCTGAATGAAAAATCACTTTTAATTCAACCTACTCCGCAAAACCAAGTGAATTCTTTTAAACGGATATTTTATACGGTAGATCCGCATTTTCTCATCAAGGTGAAAGCCTTATTAAGAGAGTGCATCATGCTCTGATGAGCCTACGTGTTTCTGCGGTAAGTTTTCTCGACCTGCAATCATAGTTCTTAGCAATGTTCAAATAAAGGTTATATTCGCAGCAACGTTTATTAACTTGTGGTACACCCTTAGTTAAACACGAGTAAATTATTTGGCCACATATTTTTAACTTGCAAATGATGAGAATATTTTTTTTAATAATGTGTCGTTAGCTTTAAAGAATAATTTAATGGTTATTAAATGGGTATGTTTGGTTTAACTGATAGTTAAGTTATACTACTACTTGTAATATAATGAAAACATCAGTTAGGAGTAAAGAATAGGTAATAGGGTCACGACCCTGTGACGTTTTATTTACTCCCAACTGATGTTTTAGCCATCTTAACGCTATAAACCGCTGGTGTCAACTAGTAACTAAAACATCTATAATTTTATCACGTCTAATACAGTCACTGACTCCTCCATCAGAAAAAATATTCTAAAAAACTAAAAGGCTTTTTTTCAACCTTCTTGTAACTTTATGAAAAACTTTTTGGGGATCCATAAAACAAAAAGCACTAAAGCGCTTTAAGTTCTTAATTTCTTTAACTTGACTATATATAGAATAAATGTAGAAATAAAATTAGTCATCTAAAACCAATACATCTTCAATACGTTATATATCATATACACCAAGAATAAGATAACTTATATAAATATTTATCGTGGACGGGAATCGAACCCTCTGACGCAGAAGATATGAAGGCCAATTGGCCAATATGTTACAGGTTTAATGTTTCGGAAGCCATTTTGAATTTATTATGACGTAGAAAATTATCCATAGAAATAGGACCGAGAAATATTTGTCTGAACAGTGATAAAACTAATGAATTAACCATTTTACTACAGATATGGATTTTTATAGAAGAATTTATTATTTATTTATTAGTATTTTTTTATGTGAAACATCTATAGACGCGGTTAGGTAAGATCATACCATACCACTTACCATCAGGTGGAGTAGAGTCATTGCCCTTCCGGTAAATATAAAAAAAAAGACCAACTTGTATGCCATGACGGTAAATGGCATGACGTTCTCTTATGTCATTATGCCTTATATAAGAAAAATAATAAGAGAAGTATTAATTATCTTAAAAACACTTGCACAATCTCTTGCCTTGTATCAAAATGTATTAGGTATAATGAGATATAAAATTAAAAATCGAATTCGTGCTATTTGCTACATTTACAATAAACGTTATGATAAAAAGGTAAAATAACTTTATTTTAATAACTTATGTTCCAAGCATTTATATACTTTGTAAGTGAATACGTATATTAATATTCAAAGTAGTCGAATTTATCCACTACGCTGAGTATGCGGTCTCATTAATAAAATGTTCTTAAATTTTTTTCTGCTTAAGGGTTTATTTCTTAATACATTAAGGTATTAAAAGAT
This sequence comes from Nymphalis urticae, assembly GCA_905147175.2. Taxonomy (NCBI): domain Eukaryota; kingdom Metazoa; phylum Arthropoda; class Insecta; order Lepidoptera; family Nymphalidae; genus Nymphalis; species Nymphalis urticae. The sequence goes on from LR990001.1 coordinate 10,914,130, forward strand.
CTAATTTGATGGCATACCGTTATATAAAGTAATTGCAGTAAGAAATCAATATTAATAGATACACAGAAGAAATAATAAATATAAAATAATTTTAGATAATAAGCTTTTAGTTAAGCCTTGTACTAAAACGAAGTGAAGAACTCAAGTACGATGAAGTTATGTTGTATAGATAAAAAATATCTAAGGCCACCTCACAGCGATAATGATACCTTTATGGTGACAATTATTGCATCATCATTTAAATTTCATAAATATATTCCAACTTTCAATTCGATCCGTACAAAAAATACAATTTAAGATAACAACAATTTACTTGATGGTAGGGCTTTGTACAAGCCCGTCCGGTACTAAGCACTCATCCGATATTTTACCGATAAACAGCAATACTTAGTATTATATATATGTATATTTGCGTTCCGGTTTTAGCGTATTGGCAATGTCAGAAATGGTTAATATTTCTTACATTGCCAATGCCTATGGCCAATGGTGACCATTATAACCATGACCTTTTCATGGGCTATATGCCCATAACAAACATATAACACTGCCATAAAGTTTTAGATAAATGGTCATAAAAAAAGAAAATTCTCCTCATAATACCCTGATCGGTCCAAAAGGCACCATTTGGTGGTTTCACGTGCTGTACATAGAATTTTAGGTGCTATTAATAACCACATAAATGGCGATCACGTTCAAAATAATCTTTCATAAAACCTGCACGTGCCGAAGAACAACTTAACAAGTGATAGAAAAAAGTACTGTATAAAACAAAAATGACTGTTTTCATTTTACAACTTATATTTACGTTATAAAATAATGTTGTTAGATCTATATTATTTATTCTTGATTTAGCCACGTGTAATATACATATGTAAAATAGCAGATTATGATTGTCCCGCTGCTGGGTTTTCCTCTTGAGGTTAAGAGCTTATTTCACCATGCTGCTCCAATTCGGGTTATAATTTTATAGTAATATATAACTGCTCTGTCTGAGATATTGTGTGAGCTACAGTAAAATAAATTAATATTATTTCATCCAACACATCCAGCACTAGACAAATTATAAACAAATTAAGAATATGAAAACTCAGTGCTATCCCGGGCTTAATCTTACAAGCTTGAGTGAAGATTAACGCGTTCTAGATGCTGTACCACCTCGACTTTTAAACTATAATACTCTATAATACTCAGATCCATACTGAGAAAGGTTTTTACAATACAAGTAAAAGCTCAAAGTGTCATTCGATTTAAAAACAAGCTTTTGCCCGAGGCTTTCCCCGCTTATGAAGGATGGGAATTAACGTGAATTTGTTAAATCAGTATATAAGCTAAGTATATTCCAAATTTTATCATTATTAAGTAACAATCGTTCAAATACCATTTTTTATAATTATTACATTAGTAGGCCACTTCTTGAAATTATTACGTACAAATATCATTATAGAAATACACTATTTCCATTGCGGATATTATATACACATTTATAATATATATATGTCAAGTTTCAATAGAAAACGAGCAATCGAGGCGTCTCTTTAATTTTTTCTATCGTTCTATACTCCTGATTTTCATATCGTGTCCGGAGCCAATTTGTCCATATTCAGGAACACTCGTTAAAAGTTTTAACCAACGTGCGAGCGTACGGCGATACAGGAACACATAACTAGTTTAGTACGTCGCAATAAAATCGAAAAATACAAGTCATTTTGAATTTCGATGAAGCAATGTTTGAAAAGTTTTTAACGATTCTACGATTATTCTGTGATTCGTGAAATTTTTAAACAATCGAACAACTTTACGAGTGTATAAAAATGGAGAAATACGTTAGTTAACAGGTGTAAATTTAAAAAGGAAGCGTCATGCCTCAATACCGTAAGTCTATCGATGTAGCAGGTTCGATTCTGACCTCTTAGGCTATAAATTGTTGCCCCCACTTCAAAAATATGTACAATAATTGGACGGGTAAATAATAATATTATTAATTCCTTGAACCGTAACAGCCTGTGAATGTCTCACTACTGGGCTAAAGGACTCCTCTCCCTTTTTGAAGAGAAGGTTTGGAGCTTATTCCACCACGCTGCTCCAATGCGGGTTGGTGGAATACACATGTGGCAGAATTTCCTTCACCGCAAAGCTGGAAATGAATTATAATCACAAATTAAGAATATGAAAATTCAGTGGTGCTTTTCCGGGCTTGAACCCACGATCATCGGTTAAGATTCACGCGTTCTAACCACTAGGCCATCACGGCTTTTTTTCCTTGAACATAGTATTCTAAATATGAGGTTTTTGCCTTCGCCTATTACTAAATTTCAATGGTATATTATCAAAACATTTATACATGAAACTTATTCTAAATAAAAAACAATATGTATGTTTTTTCTCTCAATATCTGATTGTGACGAAACTTTGTTAAGGTACTGAGAAGGCTAACCATGTGAGACCAAGACGGGTAGCTAGTGTTTAATAAAATGTGTGGAGTCTTCGAAAAAAAGAATTATAGAATAGGAAGGCGGACGAGCGTATGAGCCACCTGAAAAATGGTCACCAACGCCCATAGACATTGGCATTGTAAGAAATGTAATCACCACTTACATCGCCAATGTGCCATCTATGTACCTTGAGAACTCAGATGTTATGTACCTTATGCCTGTAATCACATTGGCTCACTCATCCTTCAAACTGGAACACAACAATACCAAGTGCTGCTGTTTTGCGATAGAATATCTGATGAGTGGGTGGTACCTACACAGACGACCTTGCACAAAGCCCTAGCACCAATAATATTATTCATTTATATAGATTTGTCTCTTTAATTATATTTAACATTTGGTTTATATCTTTGTTCATTAGATATAGAAGATCGAAGAAGCTCACCGCGTCGCTTAGCCTCGTGGATCTTATGGTTATATATTATGTTATCTATAGCCATTCTCAATGAATGAGCTACATATGTATCACAAAATATTTATTAGAATCGGACCGGTCGATCCACATATCGGAACATTCAAATATCTTTTCAGATTTATAATATCAGTATAGATAGCTATAATAGGTCCATTCAAATACATGAGAAAATCCTTCGAATATCATTAAAATACAATCGCACAGATGTCCACCCTTATCAAGTTGAATTTAGTTCACGAATTGTTATAGTTCTCAATACGAAATCTTTATAATACGTTAGTATCGGTCCCGGTTTCGAACGGGTAAAATTACTTCATTACTTCATACTTTAATATTCTTTTATATAATGAGGCAATAATTATATTAACATTTTCAATTAAAAATACTTTTAGAAAATACTTATAAGTTGCTCGCAAAAATTAATCTTGATATCGTCAACAGTGCCTGTCGGATTCAACTATAGCTAAGAACCGTGGCTCACTGGTGGTAGCGCTTTGTGTACACTGGTGGTAGGGCCTTCTGGGTACCACCCACTCATCAAATATTCTACCACAAAACAGCAGTACTTGGTATTGTTGTGTTCCAGTTTGAAGGGTGAGTGAGCCAGTATAGTTACAGGTACAAGGGACATAACATCTTAGTTCCCAAGGTTTGTGACGCATTGGCAATGTAAGCGATGGTTAACATTGCTTACAGAGCCAATGTCTATGGGCGTTGGTGACTATTAACCATCAGGTGGCCCACATGCTCGTCCACCTACCTATACTATAAAAAAAACCGTCCATTGACACTAATACAACAACTTATCAATATTTACGAAATGTTTTTTTTAAACATCGAAATCGCTCAAGCAGTTTAGAAGGAAAAGTATTAAGAGCACGAGTACATCGGAATTTTATATATAAAGCTTATATTCCTAAACTAGTGACTAACCGTATGGGCTTACTCGTGCGGAATCACATCGACCGACATTTTCTCTTACATTTGGTATTGGCTTACGAATAAATGTAACTGAAAGTCCCGTATCGGAATAACTAGTTTTAAGAGGAGAGTTGGTAGGTATGAAAAAGTAGCCAATCCTTTATTGGTATCAAGCTGGCTTCATATTAAACTTCATCAAAAACGGTTCTGTGTTTAAAAATCGTAACAGACAGAAAAAACGGACAATAACAATTATTTTGGCATTTATAATATTGGTATATTTTTCTTTAATATCACCTTTAAGTATTTCTGAACGTTTTATGGGATCCTGTTGTAAAAACGTATGCATACGTAATATTTAATGTTCTCTTGAATGATTTCAGTCGGTGACAATTCTCAGGAGAGACTAGCCAGCTGCGCAGGACATATTACAGTGTACAAGTGTGTACGCCAACGCAAGTGCACTATCTATTCTATGAGAGTTTTTTTCATAATTAGATGGGACGGTAAATCCGACACGACTAGAAATAATTCAGGCGCAAGACAAACTGCCTTACCTGCTTTCCACTGAACGGGAGTATACACACTTCCAGACTCCGGAATACTACTGAAATTTTTTGAATAAAAAATCCGAGCTGTAAATGGTTGACGCGATTTGGCGTGTCACTAAAGTCCATAGACGCGGAATTGTAAATATTGCTGTTTGGGGGTAGAATATGTGTATATGTGTGAGTGATGCTATCCCGTCTGGCTTGTATATAGTCCTACCAAGTAAGCTTACAATTTTAAGCATTCCTGTAGTTTGTATTTACTTTATGTATTAATATATAAAATTGCTATTCAATTTGACACTTAATTTTATTGTATTGCATTATATATTTATCTCAACCAAATCAAGTACATTAAAACTAGGGGTTCGTATCCGGTTATACAGATTATTTTACAGCGTTTTGTATTATTACTATATCATAGACAAAACAATTAAAACATTCTTCAGATTCCAGGCATTTTTTTCCAAGCAAAATTGTAAATCCGGGTAAAATTAAATAATTAGAATACTGCCGGTCGTTTTACATAGAAGAAATAAGATCGCTAGTTGAGAGGGGCGTGTTAGGGACGAGGGAAATCTGAAAATTTGCTAACTTTAGGGGCTGTTTAAGATTCACGTATTCCAGTCCCTAGAAGAACGGATACAAAATTATTATAAACTTCTACGTCCCTAAAACAAAAATACAAACGAATAATTCTTTATGTTAATCAAAAATCCCACATAACACATGCATGGATTCACGTTATTTACATCAGCAAATATAGATATTAAATTATTAGAAATGGCATGGGATATTTAGTGTTACGGTTACGCAACCTCATTTATATAGGACCGCTCCACATCTTTCCAAATAACTAATAACAATTCTTTGTTTTGTTTATTTCTGTTTTGATTTAAACGTCTAACTAACCAGAGTAATTTTACGAGGGATGTCCAATTTAAGATAGTTGGCTGTACATTGCTTTTTAATTTTGCCAATACTAACTAATATCACAAGGAAATGAGTTTTTTTTTTTGTTTATTACGCTTTCACTTCTTAAATACTCAAACGATCATACACGTAAGTAATACTCATATAGTAAAGGGCTAATCCCCTCCCTAACGCAAAGTAATAAATATAAATATTTTTTATAATAATTTAATCACCCTCAGAAACGTTCATATTCAAATGAAAACACATAGTACTAACATTTGTCCTTGAAAACCCTTCCCGTCACTTCTAAGGTTTTTTATAGTCTAAGGATACACACGCAACATTTCCACCATGAATAAGCAATTTTAGAAACGATTGTACGCGTCTAACAACCTGCTGAAAAAACCGCATAATTTGTTGCTCGTTGAGACCTAAAAGCTTCCATTGTGTTCAAGGAAGGCAGGCAGACTGCCTAACATATACATACATATATGCTTTCACGTGTCTAATTACGTTTGCAAACAATTGTTTTGTTCAACCCTTGAAAATGTATGTATGTTACTCTGCCTTTGTAAATATACTTATTTGCTACAGCGCCATATAGTGTCAAGTTAAAATAATATAGTGAGTATAAATACTTTGCAATGAAAAAAATATTACTAAACTATACTAAATATTAACGACATCACAGCCCGTGAACGTCGTAAGACGTACTTACACATGCTGGTAGTTAACTCAATTAAATTTGCTTTAATAGGTAATTCTAATAAAGGTTTATGCGAATAAAAAGAAAATTTAAGTAATGTAAAGTAACCTGTAATTGTTATTTTATATTGATTGTAAACCTGTAAATACTCCACTACTGGGCTAAAGCCTCTTGTCACGTCACTACATCGTAGCGCGCCACGTTGCACGGTATGACGCCGCTCATAAATAAACAAATAAATATTAAAATAAATCTTGCGACCCCGACACAAGTGAACCTTGTGAGTGTGAGTTTACTTATTCGATAGCATTGACAATAACAGCGATTTGTTTGAATTAAAAACAGCGACATCTAGTTACTATAATCGGAATTCCATATACTAGGCACACAGATTTGCAGTCAGATGACGCGATGACGTAACGCGCCACGTCACGATATCGTATGTTATGTGCGAAGCGCAAGAGGCTCTATATAAAGATTTATTCTTTAATAGAAAACACTAAGGCATTGTCTAGATATGAAGATAAATATTTCATGGATTTCTAAAGAAAAAGTCGTTAAAAATAAATCCTTCCCTCGAGAAATCCGCAGTCTTCACGCGAAAACTAAACGAGAATGAAAACGTCGCGAAACAAGCAACAATAAATAATATATTATAGAAAAAAACATTTTTGAATTATTTTATATTTTAAGGACATTATAATTGACTGTAGGATATATTATATTTTAAGGACATTATAATTGATGTATCGACATCTTAGTTACCAAGAATGGTTACGATGTAAGAAATATTAATATTTCTCACAGTGACAATTGACCGGTTGTGGCCACTTAAAATCAGTTGGTCCATTTGTCCGGAGCAAAAGTATGTTGCTATTTGGCGTTACCCAGGCGGGCTTGCGCAAAGCCCTACCACCAAGTAAACAGCTGTCAGAAATGTTTGTTTGTATTAATTATTTTAGAAATATATACTTTATGTGACGTCACTATTGTTTAATACATTTCGAAGACTATACAACGCAGGCAAAGCCACCATTAACCAGTACATATATATTTCACGATCACTTGAAGCAGCGTAAAAGCATTTACCTTTTAATCTCTTTTTACATGTTGTGTTCACAAGAAGGTGTATAATATTGGATTCCTCTTTTTTCTCATGAAGTGTACAATACATACCTCTTTATATATTTTTATTTTCAACTAAATCCCACCCTCAACTTCAGCCACGTCTGTTGGGATAGGTATTGGGTAGTCACAAGCTATCTTTATTTGAAATTTTTTATTTAAATCTGGCGTTTGCGTGTTCGTGTAACAAAAATACAAGCAGTTATATGTATGATATTATTAAATTATTGTTTTTAAAAATATGTAAGTTATACTATTTTAAATTCATAATGACTAACTATGATATATTTTCGTATTTTAATAGTATTAAAAAAATCAAACAAAAAACCCGATTGATTTTAAATTCTTAATTGGAATCAATCATGAAAAGAGTCCATTCATCTTTAAATGATTTATTATTTTAAGTCGAATAAATATTATGCAAATAGTTTTTTTCAATACTTAATGATGTCCATTACATATTAATAAGCTCTTAAAAATTTTTAATGTTAAAATTATACGAAAAATGGTGTCAAACCGAGTTGTCAATATCTTGTTATATCGCGGTAAGCGTGATATGAAAGTAATTGAGCTATACAGCTGTTTGGTGATAAGCCGAGATGGCCTCTTGGATAAAATACGTGTATCACAACCGTTATCACGGGTTCAAAAGCATCAATGATTTTTCATTTTCTTAATTTGTGTGTATGCATGCGTTTGCATGCGTTCATATTTAAGTATCGTGTGTCTTTTCTGTGCCCCTGTTAACGTGTATGGAAAATTGATGATGGTTTAGTAGTTAAGTGAAAGCATAACAAAGAAACTCACTTTTGCATTTTAGTATTAGTAATGATTTATCTCTTCCGAAAGTGAATGAAAACAACGCGAGCGTACATGTATTTATATCTGTAGTATAGCGATAGTATTTAAATGTATCAATTTGTAGTTTAGACTAGTGATGGCACACGTATAAACCTTAGTGGTTTTTTAGATGCTATCATTATGTTAAATATTGTACTGTTATTTTAAATGGATAAATAAATTAAAAATTAAAAAAAAATGTGTCTGTTGAAATTCTGCCATTATCGTGCTGGAATATGCCAACCTTAACTTAAAACGAGGGCTATAGAAATGGAACATTTACAAACTATTATTTTTCTTTTAGTTTTCAATATATGCAAGCTACGTTATGCGAAATAACGTTCAACAAAGGATAACAATTAACCCAGTTAGGAACTTAGTTCAAATCCATAAAACATCTTACGCAACTACTAGTTCTAGGAGATTAAAGAACTTGAAATTCAATTTACTTGCTCAACTACCTGGTTAGAATAAGCGAGGGCTTAAAGTTGGTTACACACTAAGGCATTCCCACACTATAACAATGAAACTACACACAAGTATCAAAACTCATACAATTTAACTACACGGTTCGTATTCAACTCAAAACCAATTTTGTATAATATTAAGTTTCACTAAATGTCTTGCAACATATTTTGCCCGTTTAGCATCTGAATATTATATAAATTAATAGTTTAGTTAGTTCGTATTGCCAATATTTCTAGAAATAGTAATTTATAATAAGGAAACAGAACCGAGATGGCTCAGTGGTTAGAACGCGTGAATCTTAATCGATGATCGCGGGCTCAAATCTAGGCGAGCACCGCTGAATGTTGTGCTTAATTCGTGTTTATAATTGATCTCGTGCTGCGCGGTGAAGGAAAACATCGTGAGGAAAATTGGCAATTTAAAGGTGGTGAATACTTAACATCAGGTTATTTGCTAGTCTGCCTCCTTCTTCTTCTTCCTCGTCTTGTCTCATCATGCAGTATCACAATTGTTCGATGCAGATGTTATTCGCCTCACGAGCGTTCAACATTTGTCCCAATTAGTGGTGAGCCTGGTGCACTCATGTACATGACCACCAATAGCCGACTATATTTGGTCAGTCCATTTACAATACAATAAAAAATGGAATGAGTAATGATTAAGTTAAATATTAAAAGAAAAATGTAAGACATTTAACATCTCCCAGTGTACCAGCAAACTAAAGATCACATACGTCACCGATTATGCGCCTCGCATCCTACGTTGAGTTGTTTTTAATGAAATCCCAGATTAGACTGGAATATGTATGGTCGCCTTTGATAATGCTAGACCAAGTTTGCGAACAAATGAAATGACTTTGTCTTCTCTTATCGTATTATGGAAAAAATGCTATAAGCTTATATAAATGTTTATAATAAAAATAACTAATAAATACATTGGGAATAAAATAAAACATAGAGATGCGTTCATAAATAAACATTATTTTCTTATTATTATAATATCTAGCAACGAATTATTTACTTGGTGATAGGTCTTTTTAATTAATTAGACATGACTGGAGAGCTTCACGTGCTATGCAAGGCACGGGACTGGTATTTGATGATTAGGATATATCAAAGAATTAATTGTATTATAATGATAAAATATTTGAAAAAATAAAATTAAATAATTAATCTAATAAGCATAATATTTACTTATTTGTTTAAAAGCTACAATCATAATATGAGAGAACCATGAGACTAATTAAGTCTGTCTGCCTCTGTCTGTCTGTACGCGATAAACTCAAAAACTACAAAATGGATTTTCATATAGTTTCCACCATAGAGTGATTCATGAGGAAAGATATTTGTAATTTTTTTTTATATTTGCCGGGAGGGCAAATGACTACTCCACCTAATAGTAAGTGGTAGTAGAGTCCAAATGCGACGACGGCCAGTACAGTCGGGAAGAAGGTTTCGCACTAGCCGCCTTCGCCTTGCCGGCCCAAAAGATGCCTCTTCACGCCTCGTTTGAAGGAACCCGGGTTGTAAGAGAGGGAAACACGTGAGCTGGTAAGGAATTCCATTTTTTGGTTTAAACATTGGTTTTGTGTAAATTGGCTGCAATAAGACGATTGTAGAATGATAACACAATAAGTATTAAACTTTATATTTAATACTTCTATACACATATCCATAATCACATATATTCACATCACTTACATCGAAATCACATACTCACTTGAACACCTTTAGGTACGATACTTTAGTGTTACTCTCTCTGAAACAGAAATGATACTGAACCCGCTTACGACACTTCATTGAGATTTATACTGTTATCCCCACTGATAATAATGAACACCTGTGCGACTAACTTGTAAACAAGTGTGATCCTTTGCACACTTTGGTAAACAAACTAAATCATAAACAACTTATAATTCTTTGAATGCTATAATTATAATATTCTTTATACACTACATCTTTCCCTTGTTTAATTTTTTTTTTTTTTTTTTTATTACTATTTTTATTATATCATATTATAACCATGCAAAATTAATTAAGTTCATTTCATGTCATTTTTACTTTTTCCTACTGACAACTATTATTATCACCGTGATCTTCTTCTTTTTCTACTACTTTCCATTCTCCCCCAATTTTTTTCAAATGTACCACATTCCTTCGTGATTCTTGGCCTGTTTCATCGTTACGGACTTCTACATCACCTGAGTGAGAGGAAACTTTTGTTACAGTGTGTGTTGTATCTGCAAAATTTGGTGTTAGTTTATTTTCTTTATGAAAATTCCGAACGAAAACCTTATCTCCTTCTTCAATACTGTGTTCAGTTGCTTTTCTTTTCCTATCAGCATATTCTTTTCCTAATTCCTTATGGATCTTATCCTTATCTCTTGTTTCTTCATCAATGTATTTATTTTCTATACTGCTGAGGTGAGGTACTTTATCCCTAAATTGCCGTTTATAAAACATTTCTGACGGTGTTTTCCCCGTGACTGAGTGGGGTGTGCTATTATACATCATTAAATAATATAATAAGTCTTCTTTCCAATCTTTCTTTTCTATTTGACTTATCTTTAATCGTTTGAGAATACTTCTATTTTGTCGTTCCACTTCTCCGTTTTGCTGTGGCCAGTATGGTATAGTATTTAATAATGTTATTCCACATTCATTTAAATAATGTTTTATTTCATTGCTTGAAAACTGACGACCATTATCTGCGGTTATTGTTATAGGAAAACCTAATCTTGAAAATATTTCTTTTAAAATCCGTATAATGTCTGATGAAGAAGTATGTCTTGTAATTTTTATTTCTTTGCAACGACTGTAATAATCAACGCATACAAATATATAGTCGGCAGAGGGCAAAGGTCCTAAGAGATCCACGGCTACGTCGACCCAAGGTTCCATAGGGAGTTCCCGTCGTTTCATAGGATTCGGTGGATTTGGTGCCGACACTAATGTACAACTCTTGCAATGTTTAACTCTTTCTTCTGCATCTTTATCAATTTTAGGCCACCAAACTTTTGTTCTTAATCGATTTTTCATGGCAACTATACCCGGATGGCCTTCATGAGCGGCTTCTAAAACTCTTCGTCGCAATTCTTTAGGTATAACAATTTTAGTCCCTCTTAATAAAATATGATCCTGAAAACACAATTCATTTTGAAAAATTCTATAGTTATTTACCGATGTGTCCCAAATATTATCCGATAATCCTTTTTTCACTTTTTGTATTTCTGCATCACGTGCAGACTGTTCTTCAATCTCTTTTCCAGAAACTGCTGTTGGTCTTGAGTACTCTACAATTTGGTTTATACATATAGGACTATCAAAGCCTTCAGGTTGTTGATTACTGCAAAGTCTCGATAAAGGATCCGCTATATTAGTCTTTCCTGGTTTGTAAATTATCTTGTAATCGTATGACTGAAGTCGTAACACCCATCTTTCTATCCTTGCGCAGGGTTTTGAAGTTTTTCCGAAAATAATTTCCAAAGGCTTGTGGTCACTAATTAATTCAAATTTTTTGCCATAAAGATAAATATTGAAATGCTCTATAGCCCATACTAGTGCTAGAGCTTCTTTTTCAGTTTGACAGTATCTTTTTTCACATTCGGTAAGACTTTTGTTTCCATAAGCGACAACCCGTGGTCCTTCTGTATTGATCTGGATTAATACAGCTCCTAATCCAACAGGACTAGCGTCTGCAATTACCTGTGTTCTGTCGTTTGGATCGTAATACCCCAAGCATTTTATTTTGCATAATGACTGCTTAAGAGCTTTAAATGCTTTGTGTTGGTCTTCTTGCCATTCTTTTTCTAAAGAAATAGATTTTCCTCTTCTTTTATCTTTTATTTTAAGTAGTCTCCGTAGTGGTTCGGTTAAAGTTGCTAAATTGGGAATCCATTTTCCTACAAAGTTAACTAGTCCAAGAAAACTCTGCAATTCCTCAATCGTTTGTGGAGTTCTGAAACTATGTATAGCTTTCACATATTTATCGAGTGGCTTAATTCCTGATGATGATAATTCGTGTCCAAGAAAGTTTATTTTCGAAATCCTATATACACATTTTTTTGTATTTAGCAGAACATTATTATTTCTCAAAACTTGTAGGGTATGGTTCAGTCTTCGGTCATGTTCATCGAGATCTCTTCCAAAAATCACCATGTCATCAATAAAGTTTATTGTTCCTTCACATCCCAAGAGAATCCTTTCCAAAACTTTTTGAAATATTTCAGGTGCACAGGAAATTCCAAACATTAATCTTTTATATCTATACATACCTTTGCTTGTTATAAAAGTAGTAATATATCTGGAATTTGGATTAATTTCTATTTGATGAAATGCGTCCTTGATGTCGAGTCTGGAAAAAATTGTAGCTTTTTTGAAATGTGGAAGCAATTGATCCATCGTGGGTAAAGGGTGTTTTTCCCTTATTATAGCTTCATTTGCTCTCCGCATATCAACACATATTCGTACTTCGCCATTTTCTTTTAATACAGGAACAATAGGAGATACCCATTTTGATGGTTCTCGAACTTCCTCTATTATATCGGCTTCAGCAAGCTCCTTTATTTTCATGTTTACTTTGTCTTCTAACGGGATTGGTATTCTTCGATAGGGTTGACAAACAGGTTTAACTGTATCATCTATTGGTATATCGATTAATACATCCTTAAACTTTGGAAAGTTTTGAATAGAGTTTGTCTCTATACCTACGCGTAAAACTCCGAGTGAAATTGCAGTATCTTTTCCTAGTAAATCTTTTGTTCCATTTTCAATCACATAAAATGTAGCAGTCTCCTTGTATTTACCAATTTTAATGACACTCTTGAATGAGCCAATCACATTTAAAGGTCTATTGCTTCCATAAGGTAGAAATGTCTTATTGGGTGATTTCACTTGATCAAATATTTCTACTTTGTTATTCTTTAAGCGCTGCCAAGTTCCTTCTGTTAAGAGATTACACTTACTTCCTGAATCTATCAATATGCTTGTATTTACTCCCCCAATATTGCATTTAACCATACAATCTTCATCAATATGAAATATATAATCGATTTTTTCTTTTACAAAATTCGTTGTGTCTGTTGACTGGTCATCTTTATTGAATTTTCGTTTCCTTGATATTACATTATTTCCTTGGTCGGTGATTCTTCTTTTTTGTGGATACTTAGTCAAGCAATATTTTTGGAAATGTCCGGTAATGCCACATTTATGACATTTAATTTTCTTTGCAGGGCATGTAACGTCATGGCTGTAATGATTATAACTTCCACATCTTGTACATCTTTTTACTTCCCTGTTTTTCCGTACCTCGATTTTGTTTATACTAGTTGACGATCCATTACTTTTGAACTCTTCCATTTGTCTGCTAACACTCTCTAATATATTTGCTTCGAGTATTATATCATCCAGTGTGATACTATCTCCTCCCTTAAGTATTTTCTTTCTTAATTCTGAAGAAGAACATTTTTCCGTAACTTGATCAATAATGCTTTCCTCTTTACTAGCAAATTTACATTTATCTGCCTGTTTCCTTAATCTTACTAAAAATTTCTCAAATTTTTCATCTGCTTCCTGTTTCATTAGTCTAAATATGTGTCTCTCGTAGACCTTACTTTGCTTCGGTACAAAATATTCATCAAGCTTTTGCAGTGCTATTTGGTAAACGTCATTTGTACCTTCGTCATTCGATTCAACATGTGCTCCAGGAATGTTATAGTAAATTTCTTGAAGACTGAGACCTCCCAAGTGTAAAAGTGTTGCCCTCTTTTTTGCTGCTGTCTCGATATTTGCGGCTTCGAGATAGATATTTAATCCACGTTTCCATTTTTCCCATCGCAAACCAACATTGCCTGGATCACCGTCGCAATCGAAATTTTCTAATGGAGTTAAATTAGACATCCTGAAAAATAAACGAAAATAATAGCTTTGAAAACATCTGAATACTGCAAGATTATTCAAAATTTTTCTATTACACAATTGTGTGTCCATTGTATGGACCGTCACATCATTAATTATATATTTTTTAGTGCTTTGTCCATCACATGGACCATATTGCTATGTCCATTATATGGACTAGTGTACTATTTGTCCATTACGTGGACCTTAGTACTTGTTTATCCATTTTATGGATCTTAATACTGTGTGTCCATCACTTGGACCGTCACATTTCCATCCTTTGTCCATTACGTGGACCTTAGTACTTGTTTATCCATTTTATGGATCTTAATACTGTGTGTCCATCACTTGGACCGTCACATTTCCATCCTCCCCATTTTTTTTTTTTTTTTTTTTTTTTCGTTTTTTTTCTTTTTTTATCCTCGTCGCCATTTGTAGAATGATAACACAATAAGTATTAAACTTTATATTTAATACTTCTATACACATATCCATAATCACATATATTCACATCACTTACATCGAAATCACATACTCACTTGAACACCTTTAGGTACGATACTTTAGTGTTACTCTCTCTGAAACAGAAATGATACTGAACCCGCTTACGACACTTCATTGAGATTTATACTGTTATCCCCACTGATAATAATGAACACCTGTGCGACTAACTTGTAAACAAGTGTGATCCTTTGCACACTTTGGTAAACAAACTAAATCATAAACAACTTATAATTCTTTGAATGCTATAATTATAATATTCTTTATACACTACAACGATCATTGTCACAGATGTCGGAAAAAAACATCCCAACTGGGAGCTTAAGTAACGTGTGTAAAAACCAAGAAATTTATATGTTTTACGATAAAAACTATGTATAAACTTATTCTGGTGGGACGGATTGCTGGTATGATAAAAATCAAAAAACTGCATGTATATAGTAAGTGCGTACTTATGTCTCTCTGTGAACATATGAATATGCTTGTGTCTCGTATTGCATTATTATAACAAGATTTCTGCTTAAATTTAATTATTCTATTATAGCAACAACAAAAGAACAACTAGTTTTAAAAAAACGAATTTTATTATATTTATTTATACCTTTATTGTGCAACATTTATATGGATATGAAATATATAATATAAAATTTAAATATTCACACTAGAACGCGTCAAATTTGTTTCTTCGGAGTTAAACCGCAACTGAAATAAGGAACATTACGTTATAATTATATAATCACAATACTTCTAACAAGATTACAAGCAAACAAAACATATGCAACTATTTCCTCGTTAACAAACACTTGAAACAACACTAATTTACGAAACAAACGTACTACCCGCCACAGTGTTGTGTTAAATCTGATCGTTTAATTCCAACAACTTGCTTAGCGAAGCAATGAAAACTTTGTCGAAATAATCAACGCGATGTATGCGAGAAGTTAGTGCAGTATTTCAACGGAAGATTGTTCAAGCTATTCTAAGCATGATCTGTGGAATGTACGACTGTCGTGCACGTCTCAACATGTTGCATTTGCATGAAACTAATACGTAATAGTTTTTATAATTTTATTAGAACAATGGGCCTGCAATAGTTCATGTATTGGTTTGGTAGAAACGAAGACATTATACCCCTTATGCTTTTGATAACACTGGCTCAACCTTCATGCCGGATCTCTGCAAATATATTTGACGTTAGAATAGTAGAATAACGGGTGAATGGATTCCTTACTAATTTTACTAAAGGTATGAGCTTGTTTGTTAGTTTATATGTTTGGTACGGTTTCATGTTTTAAGTACTGAACAGATCATCATAAAATTGTACGTACATGTTGTCAAGAGTGCAGAAATAACATAGGGTAACACTTCCTCCGATCCTGCACGGCGGAGACGACGTCGACGTCGTATCAACACGATCCCGTAGCCTCTCCGATCCGTGCCGAGGACGGCCATCGCAGTGGTTTTAGTGGGTAAGAATCCCACATAACCCAGTTCCCCCCCAAATGAGAGCTGGGTACGTTTCTGAAGGTTTCCACTGCGTAAAAAAAAAAACAAAATAAAAAAAGGGTAACACTTCCACTGTCGCATAGGCGTGCGAAAGTGTTAAGGAGAAGTAGTATACTATATATATATATATATATATATATAAGGTAAGGAGTAAGCTTATCTAAATATGGTCCTTACCTTATATATATATAATATATATAAGGTAATATATAATAAGTAATATATATATATATATATATATATTATACATATATATTATATATTATATATATATATATATATAATATATAATATATATAATATATATATATATAATATATATATAAGGTAAGGACCATATTTAGATAAGCTTACGTGCTCGATTTAATGCGCTTAACTAAAATTCCCCCTAATACCATCGGGTACGTTTCTGTACGTGATCTATTGTTATTAATCAAAATTGATTGTTTTTTTTATACAATAGGAAGACGGACGAGCATACGGGCAATCTGATGGTAAGTGGTCACAACGCCCATAGACATTGGCATTGTAAGAAATGTTAACAGTCGATTAAATAGCCAATGCGCCACCAATCTTGGGACCTTATTGGGGATTTTATATCCCTTGTGCTGTTATGATTTGTGTGCTGTTTTGCGGTAGAATATCTGATGAGTGGGTGATACCTACCCAGACGAGCTTGCACTAAACCCTACCGCCAGTATTATGCGACATGATGATGAGAACACTTATATAAATGCGTACAATTTAAAATCCAATACTTATTTGATTATTAAACTAATATTCATTTTTGTAGAACGTAATACTTAATTTTAAGATCGAAATTCAGGGCAACGATTCAAAACATAATTCTCATGCAAGATAATCTTTAATTTCGTTATTTTTTTACTTAAAAACATGGAAGTAAAAAATATACATATTTATACGATTTCCCCGACAATTTCAATATATTAATATTATTGACAGTTAAATAATATTATAAATAATTGTACTTATTACATAGAATAAAGTAATGAACTCGTCTAAAGTTAAACATATAAGTAAATTACATTATTAAAATATTTAAAAAACAATATTAGCCATTTTCTAGAGAAGAAAATTTCTAGGCAAATTCGAAGAATTCCAAAATCTTCTAAAAACCATTATGATGCTGGATTGGTTAATTATACGTGTGGCAAAGTTTCATCCACCAAATGTTCCTCACGATGTATCCATTTACCAACATGAGATGAATTATCACAAGTTAACCACATTCACAGATTCATGCTGTATCCTCTAGCGAGATGGCCTAGTGGCTCAAAAAATATTTTGTATAAATATTTAAGCTTTTAATTTTTAAAATAATTAATGGGTAAATTACGAAAGCGGAATGATGGCAAGATTAATTTCCCCATGGAATTGCAATTTTGATTTCCAAGAAATGAGCAATACAGTTTTATGTGAACTTATGCTTATATTATCGTGTTTTATTTTTGGATACATTCGTTAAATCTTTTGGCAAACTTTGTTATGTAACATGAGGTAGTTGCGAATCTAGACATTTGTGTGGTATTTCCTTGGGGATGACCATCGCGTGGCTTTTCCTTCTAGTTTTATGTGACAATTTTTCATATGTATATTCAGTTTATTCATTTCGAAGAAAGCGTTACTACTATATTTAATGATACCATCCACTACTACTAGACACCAATACTTTTAGTATTGTTGTGTTCTGGTTTAAGCCATGAGGAGCCTCTATAACTATAGACACGAGGGATGATATATCTTAGCCAACTTAAAAGTATATATCTATCTTAGAAAACATAATAGTAAAAATCGAATCGGCAAATATTTTTATATTATATAAACAATAAATAAAAAACTTTTTTTTTATTATTATTAAAACGAAATAAGGTAATTAGTTCACCCATATGGTGGTTGTACACCCGTAGGGTGATTATGCATTTAAAAAAAAACAACATTAATTATTAGCAAATAAAAACAATTGCAGTGTCTGTCGGTATTTTTAATATAACTGCCTCTTTTTTTACTTAATATAGCTACCAATATAAATATATATTTTTTAAAACTACCGTTGCTACCTAATAATATAAATATTATATATACACCATTCTAATAGGCATTATGTATGTTAAAATGGTAGATTTTGAAGAATTTACGTCACAAACTGAATTCTACACTTGCGAAGTCACGGGTGTTGCTAGTACATTAATACGGGGAGAAAACTATTTACTAACTACTTTTAATGAATATTACGCGCACAGTGGAGTGCGAGATTTGGCAAAGTTTATATGTAGAAGCTGTGCAGAAAATTAAACTTTATGTATTACAATATATCATACAAAATATATTGCATAAATTACAACATTCATAATATATATTTTTACTGCTAATGGCAACACAGATTTTTACCGATATCTTCGACAATCATCGTTATATTTCAGCCAATTTATACAAACCCTTAATGAATTATACTCTTAAAGCTTAAATCTGCGTCCATTGGTTAAAACCTTATAAGAATCCGTTCAGACAAACAGACAGAAGTGGCAGGGAGAATTTTGGCTTAGAAAACGTTTTAATAGCACGGCATCATTTAGCTAATCCTCATGTTTCATACTGTTCGTAATTTTTAACTAACTCGAAAATGATTGCACGGAAAAGTAATAAAAATACATATACAATTAAGCTTTGTGGCAGTAACTCACAAATCTATTGTTGCATTTTGTACGTAACCAAAAATGAAATGTAATCCATTGAAATTGAATACGATGAATGTTATAATTCCATGATGTCAGGATTTAAATCTCATATTTTTTTTATAAATTGCACCAGTGATTTTTATCTATTTCAAATACATATTTGGATTACTGGGAAATGGGGCAACTAATAGTATTTTTATTCCATTTCCCATAGACATTTGTACTGTAAGAAATATTAAACATTACATATAAATATTACATCGCCTCAACTCCAACCTTGGGAACTAAGATATTATGTCTCTTGTGGTCGTTATTACAATAGCTCATTCATCCTTCAAACCGAAACAAAACAATTTGAACTTTTGTTGTTTGATGGTAGAACACCTGATGAGTGGATGGTAGCTACTCAGACGGGTTTAAATAAGGCCCTACGACCAAGTTATACTACATTGAAAACAACGATCTTGGTCAATACTCGGTTTACGCCTATACTTAAAGTAGAATAATAAGTACGACCTTCACCGACCTGACACCGACTACAGACACTTTTGTAGTGCATATAAACGTTTTAATAAAAAATCCAATTGAGCAGTTTTTCTCTCTTTATGTGCATTATCTACTGTTTTTGTTGGTTCAAATTTTGTTTATTCAATAATAGTCGTTTACAACGCTTGATTAAGGGTCGTAGCATGTTTGCCACGGTAGATGCGAAAGCAATCCCGTGGCGCTCCTCGTTAGGACGGAAAGGGTACGGGGAGGTTTTAGTGGGTAGGACGGTGGCCTTCTGTCCTGTGAGTACACAGTCCACATAACCGTTCCGGTCGTGGACCGGGCGGTAGGCGTAAATGCCTTTCCTCCCCGACAAAAAAAAAGGGTCGTAGCATGTCGTCATATGCGCAAGCGATCCCGTGGCGCTCCTCGTTAAGACGGAAAGGGTACCGCTTGTTTTTTAATGGGTATTCCGAAGTTCGGGGCGCACTCGGGGCCTTGGACACCGGCGAACCCCACATACACCCCTACTGTACCTGTGGGAGAAACGCGTAATGCATTATTCCATCTTAAAAAAAGAGGCCGTAGCATGCGCAAGCGATCCCGTGGCGCTCCTCGTTAAGACAGAAAGGGTACCACTGGTTATTTAGTGGGTATTCAGATGATCGGGGCGCACTCGGTGCCGTGTTACCGAGCCTCCTTCCCACTGTTCCCGTAGGGAAAACGTCTACATATTAAATTAATATTGAAGTAATATTGTGCTAGAAACATTTTTGAACACATCACCACATTTTTATTACAATGCGGATGAATGATTTTATAAATCATAGAGGACAAACATAAGAACATTCATTTTTATATATAACAATTTTATACATTGCATTTACACCATATTGATCTTATTTGAGTCTAATAACAAACGACTATTTTTATAGATTACAGGTTTCAATAAACAGTCACTTTTCTCCAATTCAGTCTTTTATTTTTTTATCGCAGTCATGTCCTATTCATACAATAGAATTCGCGTCCCTTCTCAGCCCTTATTATACGATACGAATTAAATGCCTTTATTAGATACATAAATCTCATCCGTAACAGCCTGTGAATGTCCCACTGCTGGGCTAAAGGTCTCCTCTCCTCTTTTTGAGGAGAAGGTTTGGAGCTTATTCCACCACGCTGCTCTAATGCGGGTTGGTGGAATACACATGTGGCCTAATTTGAGTGAAATTAGACACATGAAGGTTTCCTCACGATGTTTTCCTTCACCGTCAAGCACGAGATGAATTATAATCACAAATTAAGCACATGAAAATTCAGTGGTGCTTGCCCAGGTTCTCATAGTACTCATAATCTATTAAATCAAGTTTATATAAAACTAGTTTCCTGCGGCTTTGCCCGAAAATTTGGGAGGGTCATGTTGATGTTAGGGGTCATAGAGGTCATAGGTGTTAGGCATGATACTCTACACCAAAATTTATCTAAATCGGTTCAATGACTTAGCAATGAAAGTATAATAAATAGATATTTATAATATTAGTATAGATTTTTTATTGGTGTGTGTGGAGTATTCAATGTATACAAGTACTTTATTTTTATTTTGACTGGCCCGTTGGCTCAGTGGTTAGAACGCGTGAATCTAGTATTATATTTATAAGTATGTATTATTTATTTATTTAAAATTATACATGTAATTATATTTATATAAGTCCGCATTAAATTGTCGTACCTTAAAAAAAGACGACAATGTGAGTAAATAATTATATATATATAAATTTCGAGGCAAGTTTGTGAGAAACATTTTAAGTATCGTATTTTCACAAAAAAATAATTTCAGTATCAGCATATATCCCCAAGTTTTGTATATATTTACAAAGTGATTAATTGAAAAAAATTAATAAATGAAGCAGTATCAATGTTCAAATTCAAAGTTATTATCTATATTAACATTATAAAGAGTTAAAGTTTGTGAGGTTGTAGGGGGTAATCTCGGGATCTACTAAGCCGATTTTAAAAATTATTTTATCAATAGAAAGACACATCAATTGTGAGTGTCATATTAACCTGAAAAATGAAAAGACTTTTTCGTATTAGTGGGATTTGCAAAGTTAGTCGGAAAAAAACGGTCGAACGAAAACCTTTCTTACGAACGCTGCCTTCACGATGAGAGATATATGATTGAGTTCTAGAGAAAAGTTGTAGAACTTGATAATGTACACAAAAAAGTTTACAACAGCATATGTCCAACTTTTATATTTAAGTCACAAAAAATACTTTTTTATATTAAAAAAATAATTTAAACCGTTAGGTCATGTTTATTGGTCATATTATCAATAATTATGAATTCTTACCAAATAAGTAAACTTACCGTCTCAAGCACTTAAAACAAAAGACTTTTCCCTTTTACTCCATATAATTTGGACAAATAGTTAAAGAGATAATACGACATAGGTATGGAACCGCGACCGTGTCGTAATCTATTGAGTGATATTTCTATTAGACGTTTTTTTTATCATATACAACACGTCAATCAATTTAGAAATAAATTGCTTTATCACCAAGGAAACTTTATTTAGATAAAATTCTTTTTTACAGTATATTTTTGGTTGAATAGTTTATGAGATAATTTAAAATACCAAATACGCAAGACAATTTTATTAATGTTCAGCCAACGCGACTTTTGGCAGTCAGGAAATAAATCATAGCACTCAGTGCTAACCGAACCACAATCATAATTTCATCACGAGTAAAAATGTTTACCGCCCAACGAAGTGGGCACGGGTCAGCTAGTTCCACACATGATTATTACACTTGCACATATAATCAATAAGATTATCAGAATTCTATCAAATAATACATATTATAACTACATTAATATTCCAAAATTCACAATTAATAACTCGTTTCCATTTCCATCTCACATTATTAAGTTATGTTGATTATTTCTCGTTGCTCCTACAACTTATATTTGTCACCAAAACCGCAACTAAATTTTCCCTAAAACGCGCATTTCTGAAACTGTTCCCGTATCTGAAATCGGGTCAGCGGGCGTTCGGAAACCGCAGCGACAAATGAATTTTCTCGAAAAGCAAGACTTCATTTGGTGTACACGAAATTGTAAACACTTTAGTTTTAGTTACGCGATACTTACTTTTGATATTTTTATATAATGTACTATTTAATTATTATTTGATGAAATTATGTCTTAATCATTACACTGACAAATATATTTTACTGGTGCTATGGCTTTGTACAAGCTCGTGTACCACCCACTCATCAGATATTCTACCGCAAAACAGCAGGACTTGGTATTGTTGTGTTCCGGTTTAAAGAGTGAGTGAGCTAGTGTAATTACAGGCACAAAGGACATAAAATCCCAAGGTTGGTGGCGCATTAGCGATGTAAGCGATGGTTAACATTTCTTACAGTGCCAATGTCTAAGGGCGTTGGTGACCACTTACCATCAGGTGGCCTATATGCTCATCCGCCTTCCTATTCTATAAATTATATAATGCACGGTCGTAATAACAGGCACTTAAGCAAATCTATACTAATATTATAAATTCAAAAATAACTCGGTCTGTCTGTTAAATTAGAATGAAATATAGTATGAAACAAGCTTGAACCCCAAGATTGCTATTCTGTACCTAAGACCTGAATCCCCCCCCCCCCCCTAAACGTGTACGAAGCCGTGGCCGAAAACTAGTATTTAATATTTCCAAAAAATTAAAATCATGATACTTGTCCCTGCTCTGTAGTTAATCTAGTTATATTTCCCTTAATTCATTATAAAATTTTCATAAATATTTAAACTTAATAAATTGGTGTGTCATATAAACAATAAAATTATTAATTAAGCAAAATATACCGCCAAGTGTGCGCTTAAAGTTTTCAAACTGAGAATTTCTGGCGTAGTTTCGTAAAACGCAAGATATGATCTCCCGTCGACACTTAGCAAAATTGCACCATTCCGGTTAATATCTTTGCGGCCTCGACGGTTTCATCAAAGAACCTCGTAAAGGTATAAGATGTGCTTCCTTATCATCTACATACATATCGCCTGTGAGCTCCGGTTCCATCAAAAGATTTCGCTTAAACTTAATACCTACGCTGGATTCTGATAATTGTATTGCTTTAATGCATATCTAGCTAATCATCCCTACCTCGTAGGGATAGATAAGCAACAAATATTTGGATAGTATTTGCGAAATATCCGTTTTTAGTGAACGTATACGTCGGGGAAGGAGTAACTAAAACAAATTTGTAGTCAATCGGGCGGATAGTTTAGGAGATCTCGTGATGAGTGTTAGAATGTTATTTATATATATATATTAGGGCGCGCTTAAGCTTTGCTGTGACAACCATCAAATGGTTCTAAATTAAAAATCTAAACAAATTAAATAGTTAAGATGATTTTACTAATTTATTTTATCTTCAGCAGAAATTAATATATTTAAACCTTGTATATTTTCGTTAAAGTACGGTAGAATTTCATTTGAAGTGTTTCTTACAATGCTCTATTTCACTGATAAACGAGGTGAGCTAAAATTATATACAAACACAAATCGAGCACATAATAATACCTTAATAGTGTTAGCCCGAGTTTTAAGCCGGAAACTTCGGTGGAGATTCATGTGTTCTTGCCAATGGCTTATCTCGGCTCTATTGCCAAGATCACGAGTCACTTTTAATACATTCAGTTTGACTGCCTCGTTGGTCTAGTGGTTAGATATAAGGCCGCTGACCCGGAGGTCCTGGGTTCAACTCCGAGGTCGGGCCAATAAAAAGTTATTGGGTTTTTCTGTCAGAAAATTCTCAGTAGCAGCCCGCGATATGGAGTAGAAAGTGTAAACACTCCCGTGCCATGGAAATCACGTAAAGTCGTTGGTCCTTTTCCTAAAATCTTTCCGGTCGTAATACTTTCATTCCCATACCACCAATTATTTAGAAGATTATTAATTAAATACCAAGTTCCTGAATATTCTAAAAAGACTATGTCATTAGGTTCCATAACTAAATATAATTTGTTCATAAATTTTGCCCCATTGTTGGTTGGCAGTAATTAATCGTCTTCCTAAAATTTCCTTTTTCTTAAGAAAAATCAAACAACTAGTCACAGCACAGACACATGACATGACACATGCACAGACAACCGTGGCGTTGAACCTTCCTTCAATAGACTGTGGTGACTTAACATCAGATCGCCTATTTATTTTTCCACCTTTTGGAATAGACAAAAAAATAGATTTATGAAGATAACGAACCCCAAAATTCAAATTCACATTTTAATAAAAACAAATATTGCAATCGATCTGATCTACTCCATGCTTTTTTATCATTTAACGTTTGAAAGCTTTAATAAAAATCAGCTAAAACAAGGTACAGTTGATTTAGCCAGCTCGGCTACCAAACCATATTTAATCAAGCACACTGCGTTTAATTCTAGCTAACAGTAAGAAATTAACTGTTTGCGGTCAGTGAAAACGATGGATCCGGTGTTTGAATTGTGTTAAATAAATCATTAGGACGTTACACAAAGTTAACCCAGAGGAATACATGATTTTAGATTTTACTCAACTTTATTAGCTTTTTATTATGATGAGTTCCACTAATACTACCTAATGTACAGAGATAGAAAGAGATAGACTGATAGACAATCCTTACATATAGTTTCATTTTGTCTTTGTCAGGCTTTTGATTATTATTTATTGCGTTCTTAAGCAGTAACTTGACAGATATTCCGTAGCTACCTTCACTCCTAAACACTGCTGCATATAGTCTATAGCTACGTGTTGTATCAGTGCGTCAAATCATAAATTCTGTGATATTATCATGGCCAGATTTAAAGGGGTCCACGGAGTCCCACAAGAAAATAGAAAATTCTATAAAACAAAACATCCCCATTCCGATGAGTATACATTGCTTGTAGTATATTATTATTTAGATGCAGTAAAATACACGTTATATTTTACTATTATTTATTTATTTAATAGGAAGCCAACAGTACAAACAGGACCACAATTGCGTACCATCTCTTAATCTTACTCACGATCACTCAAAATCAATAAGCTCAATAAATAAATATATAAAAGATGAGAATAAAAGACATATAATAGCTACATCATAACAAACTCTTAAAGCAATTACAGAAAGAAAAAAGAAAAAATAATATCTCCAAATGTTTGTTAAAATAATTTGACTTGTTCCGTAATAAATTATTATTATTAAAATACCCTAATGAATGATATTGTTCAATTTATTTGAATAAAAATTAGCGAGGTACACCTTTGTTGCCTCAGGGCTTCCAGACCTGTAAATCCGGCTTTTGATGTTAATGAAATAATAAAATCAAAAAGAGTATCATTATTTTATAAATTAAGCATTTGTCAACAAAGAATTTTTGGAATCTTTGCCATTATTATCCATAAGAGAGAAGTTATGCACGTACGGAAATTGGTACTTTTATATATATATATACTTTTTTATTTTCAAAATCATTTTGTCTAAATGTTTATTCCTGCTAAAATAATAAACTAAGGAAAGTTTAATAACAGTTCTGAAACTGCTTGACAGGTGAATTTGAATTATCTCTCTCGATGGCACCATCTTGCTTTATATTATTTTCTGTGTTCTATTTTTAAAATATAATTTATTATTGCAATATTAAACCTCTGCCTTTTTATTAAATTCTCAAATCTGATGTACTTTGTTTTTAATTTATTCTCTTAAGGGGTGAAAGAAAACGTTCGAAAAATATTTAAAAAAAAAAGTGAAGTAAGAAGTTACGTGTGAACAAAATATGATTACGAAATGTAATTTAAGCTAGCGGCTTCTTAGATTAGATACGCTTTGTGATGACCTTTTGCTGCAGTACGCACAGGATGTGTATGGGGGGTGTGATCACCTTCGATGATCTGAGATCACCATGAGATCACCCTGATGAGAGCTCTGAGCCGAGCCGCGACCCGAGCACATCAAGGGATGGGATCGTGGATGCGTTATATCTACACGATTCAGCTGCCTGTTTCTTTAAAACCCCAATCTGAAGGTATCTACTGCGTGAAAAAAATACCATAATTAATAATAAAAATTAATTGGTAATTGAGTGACCGTCTCCACGCAAAACTTGGTATTGTTGTGTTCCGGTTTGAAGGGTGAGTGAGCCAGTGTAATTACAGGCTCAAGGGACATAAGATCTTAGTTTCCAATGTTGGTGGCGCATTGGCGACGTAAGCGATGGTTAACATTTCTTACAATGCCAATGTCTAAGGGCGTTGGTGACCACTTACCATCAGGTGGCCCACATGCTCGTCCGCCTTCCTATTCTATAAAAAAAAAACGCTCCAAACAGTTTTTAATATATTACTTGTTAGCAATAATTATTATTATTTTTGAGGAATTTCTTGTAAAATCGGATACAGATTTTTTATGACAATAATTAAACAAATCTACATAAATAAATAATGACATTTGAATTATCTAATATTTCTACTAACTTTTCAATTAAGGATAAAGCTTATGCTAGGAGAGGGGACGACTATATAGGCCACACGGCCACACGGGTTAGGATCGAACCCTCGCCTCTCATATCGCTAAGAGACCCGTAAACGATTGCACTATTGATAGTACAGTCGGATTGCCACTGTAAGCGATCTTATTGGTTGCCTGAACAATTTACCCAATAACAAAGCACATGCTATGGAAAAGCCGAGATAGCCTAGAGGTTAGAACACATAAATATTCACCATATCTTAGATGATAATTATTCTTGCAGCTTATCAAATATTCTACCGCTAAACAGCAATATTTATTGGTTGCGTTCCAGTTTGAAATGTGAGTGTGTAGCACGCACAAGGGACATCCTATTGTATTTCCCAAAGTTGGTAGCGAATGGTTGGTTGGTTTATTGGTGGTGGTAACTACTTATATATTATATAACCATTTATAAATTGCATATCACACTAATAAATTTTAATAATTTGTAATGGATCACACGCTAGACAGTAAAGGAGAACATCTTGAGGAAGCCTATTGTGACGTCACAATTTCTCTTATATTCAGTCTTGTTTGTCTTACAATAAGGTTTTTGTTTTACCTGATAAATATGTATGTGTATCCTAAAACTTATATTGAAACTACGTTAGAATAATTTCTAAAACTTCTTCTCAATAGGAGAGGAGATCGCAGCATCGGGATATTTACGGGCTTTTAATTTACTTTCTATTGACGCTGAGGAAGCTCTGAGGTACGTGCTTTCCTGAAAAATATACTAATAAAGTTAGATTCGTATAAAATTTTATCGTTATACACAAGTACCTAAACATTTATCGAGAATCAATGTATCTCTTGGTGAAAACGAATAATTATCGTGTGAATTTAATTCACTTAATTTCTAAGATTAGTTGATACATACATACATTCTACATACAGACGCAGCGTGTATATTAAATTTACGGTGTATATGTGGTGAAATTTTATTATCACGCGTACAGAAATAAAAAGATTATGCATGTCTCGAGTTTACAAGTGTAAACCAAATCATGTTTAATCAAGAAGCCCGGCGCTTAATGTTCGTTAGCGCTTTGCACAATTTACCGTTTACGACCCAAGAACAGTGATTATAAACATTATAATAATAATGCCTCGTTGGTACATTGGCTTGTGTATATCCTGTTGTATGGCTTGTGTTTAAATCCCAGGTAAAATATTGGCATTTTGATTGAAAAAGTATTGTGTTTTTCTGTCGAAAATTCTCACAGTATCAGCCCGGAATCTGGAAGCTGAACTGTTGTATATAAATTTGCATACGGGTTTTTAAAAAATTTACCACTAAAGTAGTGACAAATAGGAGGAAATTTTGCATGAAAATCCTTCATTTTTGAAGAGCTATTGGAACTGATATTTAGAAATTCTAAATTATGACGCGACGAAGCCGCGAGTAAATCGCTAGAAGTAATATAAATAGAATATGGCTGTAACGGAAATCTCTTGAAAATTTTAAACAGTCAAATTGATGATTGAAATAATTTATATTTAAAGAAAACCAAGAAATAAATGTGGAGTGAAATAAATAAATACATAGTTTCGTTAATAAAATAAACATATACTTTATTATTATTATTACAAAAGCAACGAAGTATAATTATAGTATACGCGCTACGCAACCATGAGGTAGTATAAGAAAGCGTCATGCCGTTTACCGACAAGGCATATAAGCTCGTACACTCCCCGTCGTATTCGTATTTACCCCAAGACTCGCCAATATAATTCAAATTAAAAGTCGAAGAGTATATTATTATTGCATATTGAGGTACTTATTCAAAATATTGGTTACCAGGTATACAGGGCAAAAGCAAGTAATGCAAGGTATATACCGAAGGTATGAAATCAACCAGAACTTCTCAAGAAGAAGAAGGTATGCGTCGAAGGAAAAGCGGATAAAATTTACTCAGAATGAAAAAAGTGTTCCATAATAACATACCTATGACCAACATTGTGAAATGTGAACTTCAAAGAACGTCATTGTCATGTCAGACATTCAGTATCAAACGCGAGGTTCTATAAAATCAACTGTAGCTTTCGTAGTTCGTGTATTGACCAAACTAAATAACGCGGATCGTCGAAGAACACAGTGGTTAAAAGTAAACGAACTAACAAATTCACACTAGCTCAAACTCGAGGACTGCCACTAATTTGAGCTTCATGTACTTTCGTCAGGCAAATCACAGAGAAATTTTTGTTAACAACTTGGAACATGGGGCCCAATTCTACTAATATTTTATATATTCGATTTGATCGATAAAATGATAATTTGTTAGTAGAATTGAACCCCAAGTATAAGATAAAATTAAAGTGTCTCGAATAAGTAGTTTGCTCGCAGCATTATACTAGAAAATAAAATAAAAGTTTAATGGAGCTAGACGAAGAAAACTCCTACAGTCGATGTCGGAGATCGCGTAGCTCCCAGTCGGCTGACAGGGACAACGACTGTTGCAACTTCACCGACGAGTCTACAACTTTATATTGGGCCATATAATAAATAAAGCTATGATCTTGGTTAAAACCCGATCATAATTTATTTATGTTATAGGAACATGGTCAGGCAAACGGGCGACCTGATGATAAATAGCCAATTCCCGAATAGACATTGGTGATATTCAGCTTTCCTCGTAAAAATAAAACGGAAAAATATAAAATAAATAAATTTGAATTTCGATTACTAAACCATAACCACGAAAAAACTATAAAAGTAACAAATATAGACAGATAAAAAACACCTCAGCCTATTAAATTCATAAATAAATTCGAAATTCAAATTTAGGATGTTTATTAATTTGTAAACAGCTTAGCGCTCTCATCATATCTATGACAATCACCAAGACCTTTCCAGGTTACTTGAACCAGTCTTGACCTTGAATTACCAACATATTACCATAAATGAAATACGTACCATACAATTTTTACATGACCCTCAATTTCATTGCCATATACTGTGCCATATATGTAGCGCTATATTCATTGGATAGCGTGCTTAATTAACAGAATTAATTTCGCTTAGCGGTGTCACTTTGGCTAGCAAGTGGTCACGAAACCTAGTATTTACGATATGATTTTCAGAAGTAGCGTTATTGCAATTTAACTACATTCAACTGCATATGACGTAAAGCTATTTCGATATTATCAATCAATAGTTTGATAACTCATATTTGACAATATTTCACAAACATAAGTAAGATGTTAGCGCGATGGCCCGGTGGTTAGAAAAAGTGGGTCTTAGTCGGAAAATGTATTCCAACCTAGAGTAAGCAAAATTTTCATAAGCTTAATTTGTGTTATTCATCTCGTGCAGCATAAGGGTATACGTTCCAAAACTACTCCCAAAAGAAACATCATACCTTAGCCCAGCAACGCAATATGAAAATCAACTAAAGACATCAATTAAACGGTAGAATGTGCTAGTGCCATTGCCTAGGCATTTATTAAAAAAAAAAAAACATAAAGAGGTTTAAGTCACAAGTATTTTTAAATAATATAGAACATTGTCTACCAACCCAAATTCCAAATCACAGAAATAAAATCATCATTACATGACTTAAACAGTTAAAAAACTAAATGCAGAAATAGTACATAGTATATAAATAAACAACAATTACTCGTACACATTTTCTCAAACACACACACACTCTTTCACATATATATGCACCTTACGCACACGTGCAATGTACTTAAAAAGAGGTACAAAGTTTTCTCTTCAAGTGTTAAAATATAGATTTTATTATATTCATTTCTTTTCTGTATTTAATAAGATATTTAAAGGAAGTCAACCTTTATATTTTGAAATATGAAGGTTACACGTGGTCTTAAAACGTATAGTAAAGATTAAGGCTACAAAATTCTAACCCCCCTTAAACACGCTCCGTAAAACAGACAAGTATATTGGCGACTTGCTTCGTTATTCCCCGCTATAGCATGTTTATTGCTGGTGTCACGCCGTGCAGCGGACGCAGCAACAGTGACATGTACGACACGTCCCGCTGTGAACGCGAGCCGCGTGCCAACGTGACATGTATAGGAAACTAATATTAAATACGCTTTTCATGTTCTTTTTTTAATTTTAAAAGGCCAAGATCGTATTTATTGTGGAATATTCTGAGTCGAGACTGTAGAACATTTAGCTCATAATATACGTATTATGAGTGGTTCTTAGCCGCTAACAATTATTACTTCAATTTTCGTATGTCGATAGAAATTTGAAGTATTGTATACATGATGTTAGGGCTTCGTGCAGGCCCGTCTGGGTGGTTTCCACCAACTCATCAGATATTCTACCGCTAAGCAGCAATACTTAATATTGTTGCGTTCCGTTTGAAAGGAGAGTGAGCCAGTATAACTACAGGCACAAGGGACATAACATCTCAGTATCCACAGGTTGGTGGTACATTGGCGAGGTAAGAAATGGGTATTATTTCTTACCTAGCCAATGTCTAAGGGCAGTGGCGACCACTTAGTATTAGGTGGCTCATTTGCTCGAACGCCTGCCTATAAATGAAAATAAAAAAGTAAACAACCTGAATGTACCACTGCTAGGCAAAGGTATCTCTGGAAGAGGGAGGATTGTAAATTTAATCAATGGCTATCCATTTCGATGTTAAATATTCACCGGACGTCGTGACGCCTCATGTTTTTCTTTGTATTGAATATTTGGAGCCGCTTGATAATGTTATATAATAATTAAAATTAATAATATTTAATGGATTGTTGAACGGAGTTTAATCACATGCTATTTATAAATGACATCGAATTTATACCAAAGGTATTGCGCCTTGTCAATTAATATCTGTGGCAGAGTTCGATACTCAATACGTCACTTAACCTATCAGCGTCAAAGAGTCCCAATTCCAATCAACACTAAACTTGTCAACTGAATTTAATGAAAACCGAATCAGTTGTTCTATTTAAAGAGTGCACCTAAAACTAGCAAAATTTTTGAGTTTACCCGCTGGTCCCTTACACGCCTTTCGCTCGATCTTTAACTTTAGTTTTTCTATATAAACATATATCTTATTGTTAAGAGTATATCAAATAATTTAAAAAGTACTAAATTGTCTATGACCTCATCCTAATATCTTTGAAAAGTATTGACACTGACAGTACGCCTCGAGGCTACGTTTGAGTAGGGTCTTTGTCAGATAACTCTGTGACATATATATTATGATGTAAAAAAATATAAGCTATCTGAGATGAATTTCGAAATATTTTAGTAAATCAATTCCAAATCGATTTGATTCAATCGTTTTTAATATAACCGAGGAGTGCATTTTAACAGGTCAGTTTTATTACAGCAGCGTATTCAACACGCATGCACATGTATGCAATAAAATCGGAATGCGCCTCACGTTCCGTTGTTTCACGCGAGCCGCGTGATAACGTGACTTGATTACACACGCCAGACGTCAGTTTCTGTCGAGACGGTCCTGTTCTCGTCCTAAAAACTTACGACACGTCACGATATCTTGCTTTTTTTTGTAATGTCGAGGATACGTCCACGTCACGTCCGCTTCTGCCGTGACCGTGTTTTATACACCTAATGCTTTCGTTAGTGTAAATATATATTTATGTATTATATTGTCGTCTACAGTCTGCAGAAAATTTTGTTTGTTTTAAATTCAACGTATATTTTTCTTAAGTGGTAGACCTTTACATATTCAAACAATTCTGTTTTTCGCTACACATGAGAACATCGTCATACCCTGATGGAAAAGTCCTGAAGTATTTAAAGGGTAGTTCAGCTATTACAATTCAAAGATGGCCGCTCAAGATGGATTTGAAAGAAGTGCGATTGCTTGAAATCCTAAGCTAATTGAACAGCTCCGCTACACACTTTCGCATTTATAATTTTACCAGCATATCTATTCTCCGAGAACACTGAACACGTTTATATTTACAAACTATAATACCATTATTTCACTACTAATACTACTAACTATAATACCTCCAAAGCAAAACTGCGTGGTAATACTTTGTTATCGTAATAATACAGTAATACAGTCGTATTTACCATTCAGCCTATAGTCATTTGTATAAATGCTTTTAGAAAAATATCTAAGTTATGTAACTGTGTCGGAAATATTATTCGGAATAAATCAATTACAAATTGTAAAATTTTAAGCGATGATTTGAAGATTTTTATACAGGTTATCCAAATAGCCCATGAAGGATAGTGAGTTCCAGTCACTGATTAAATTAAAGCAAAATCAAAATTTTAATGTTATGCCTTAGTACATAAGCTTAACAGCTTGTAATCCATATATCAACTTATGTTTATGTTAGTGTGTTTAAATAAAATTATTATCATTATGATTTGAAGAAGTTGATACAAAAAAAGAAGAAACTGTGGCGCACTTTTGGACAATCTATGTCCTGCAGTGGGTCACAATAAACCAAGTTAAAATGAAAGATTTATAATAATAAAACAAAGCGAACGTAGTCTAAAAATACAATTTTCCTTTTCATAACATAAGTTTGTCATAAAAACTATTTTTGCAATTTACTAACAAGCTCGTTAAAACAAGGTTTTCGCTTTTTTTACAACCTTTGACATAATGTAAAATTGATGGTTCCCATAAAACAGGATCGCTTTCAAGTCACACTTGATTGGAAAAACTTATAGCTCGTTCGATTTTTATTAGTTATATTAGTAAGGATCAGCTGTATTACAAATTACATACGTTACACTTCGCTAATGCTACGAAGCATTCATTAAGAAACTTTTGACATTGACAATTATAATTATAACATAAATTTCATAATTAAATAGTTAATTTACGTTAGTCACTTATGGAGGGTAAGTTTAAATAGATATCGGAGAACGCAGATCGGAACGTCAAATCAAATTGATTTGGGCGTATTCGGGTGTGATTGGCAACACAGTTGTTGACAGCTCGCTGTCAAGATCGTTTTGCAAAGCTGAGTTGGAATTGGACACGGAAGCGTTACCGTTCAGTTTATTTCCCGGACCCAGGGCGGAGGATATACGTAGAGCCAGTCTCATTCCGACTTCGCCACGGAGAGTAATTTGTACCCGTGTGCATTTTAAGTTATTGTCACCGTGGTTACTTTAACCGTGCTTTGACTCAAGTCGTAATATCGGTATTACAAATTAAATAATACATATTATTTTTTATATATCAGTTCACTATGCACACACACCGTCTTCACTTAGCGCCAATACCTATAATATATAAATATATATATATATATATATATATATATATATATATATATATATATATATATATATATTATATTTTCCCGCGCTCCACGATGTGTGTCATACGAGATGACAGATGGATAGAAACAGATAATATATTATAAAATACCAATTAATACATCATTGTAGACGTGTGTACACTACACATGTAATTATAGCTACTAAGTGCACACGGATTTTTAATCCTTCCTATGATGGATGACACGTTGGGAAGCAATGACCGCCTACATATGCCCACGTTATTTATATTCGCTGTGTACATTTTATAGTCTATTCTGTATCAACTAATTTATTACTCACTGCAGCAAACGATATGCGACATATAAGCTCTATAAATAATTATAAAATCTCAAGTATACACGCATCAAAATAATATATCAACATAAATCGTTTGTCAACATTTCACGGGTGAGTAATAAAGATCTTACAGAATAACGCTACAAGGATTAATATTGCCACACAATACAGAACTAAATAAATAATGACAATTTAACTTACACGTATAATATTGTGTGGCAAAGAAGCCAGTATAGCTGTCGAAACACAGCCCAGGATTCAACTGATCTCTTCACTCAGGATATTACGCAAAATTAATACCGAAACCGTAACAGCTTGTGAATGTCTGCTGTGCTAAAGACCTCTTCTCCCTTTTGAGGTTTTTAGCTTATTCCACCACGCTGCTCCAAGGA
Organism: Nymphalis urticae; assembly: GCA_905147175.2. Classification (NCBI taxonomy): domain Eukaryota; kingdom Metazoa; phylum Arthropoda; class Insecta; order Lepidoptera; family Nymphalidae; genus Nymphalis; species Nymphalis urticae. Next base: position 10,949,102 of record LR990001.1, read on the forward strand.
GGGTTGGTGGAATACACATGTGGCAGAATTTCTGTGAAATTAGACACATGCAGGTTTCCTAACGATGTTTTCCTTCAACGTAAAGCACGAGATTAATTATAATCACAAATTAAGCACATGAAAATTAGTGGTGCTTGCCCGGGTTTACACCCACGATCATTGGTTAAGATTCACGCGTTCTTACCACTGGGCCATCTCGGCTCTACAATAAAATCAATAAGCTATGAGTTATACAAACAACAACAAATTCATATGTATTTTTAAATCACATTAAAAGTAAAATTATCCTTAATATTAACAAAATAAAAATCAGGAGAAGAGTTGAATTAAAATGAAAATTAAATTGATATTTAAATTATCAATTTTTTGTTATTTATAATATTTTTGTCTCAATAACCTATAGCATTACAAGTGCCCTTGAAAATACAATATAGTTTACATATAATATTTATATTTTTGAACAGGATTTACCAATACAAAAGCAAAAAAAGATAAGCAATTTTGCTTTATACCTCTTAAATTACATTCTAACCGATACCATATCGGCTATCATTTAAAATAAATAATAATAATAGTTAAGAAAGCCTTTAGTTCTACCCACTTTATTATTTAAAAAAATAGTTAATTAGATATTTATATTATTAAGCAAAGACAAGGTCAAATATATAACAAAGAAAACTGATTCAATGCAATCTATAGCTTTAATAATAAATATTCATCGCGTATTTTATTAATTAAACTAATATTTATCACTGGACTCATGTTTAATTACTGTAAGTAATTCTGTTAGTTACAGAATCGAAGTATATAATCTGTACTATTATATCGAGTCCAGGATCTACCAGTCCCATTTGAATATATTTGATTTATTTAGTAAAAACCTCGTTAGATTTACATGCAACAATAACTCACTCAGTATTCAAACCGGAACACAACAATACTAAGTATTTCTGTTTGGCAGTAAAATATAATACATACCGAGACGGACTTTGACAAAGTCCTACCACCAAGTAAACTTATTTAGTATTTTTTTATAAAACAGGAAGGCGGACGAGTAAGTAAGTAAGTGGTCACCGAGTGGCCCTTAGAGATTGGCACTGTAAAAAATGTTAACCATCGCTTACATCGCCAATGCGCCACCAACCTTGGGGCCTAAGATTTTATGTCCCTTGTGCCTGTAATTACACTGGCTCACTCATCCTTCAAACCGGAACAATACCAAGTACTGCTGTTTTGCGGTAGAATATCTGATGAGTCGGTAGTACCTACCCAGACGAGCTTGCACAAAGCTCTACCACCAGTGAAGTATATATATTATAGTATATAGTATTATATATTATAGTATATAGTATAAAAGAATGTCTAGAAACTAATCTACGAGCGTCATCAGGTTGTAACTTTGATTTAAAATTTATTGTTTCGGCGATTTTATTGAAGCAAAATAAACGTTTTCCGGCGACACTCAAAGTTATTGAAATGTGCTGACAACGTGTAATGAAATTAACTGCTTCGTAAGCGAGTGAATAAATTAATATTAATTACATTGCAATTTAATCGTAATAACAGGTGAATGTTTTACTATGAAATATTAAATATACTGTATTAATTTTTAATTATTAAATTGAAATTTAGAGTATTTCATGTTGTTGAAATGTATTTGATATTTAATTAAATTCAATGATAGAGTTAGTTCTCGTATAAATAATTTTGTTTGATTTTTCCCGATTCACGAAAAATCTACTGATTCAATTTATAGGGAACGATCGTATTTTTTTAGTTTCTACTTTCAGAACGATCACTATTACGAAATACTGGAGCGCTTCAGATACACATCACATTTAAAACAGACGGTTCAGCTTGATGTCCTAGTCGTGCTCCCCCATAATCTGACGATTGTTTGGAGGGATTCTTTTAGGGAGGATTTTTTTAATGGCAATTAAAAACACGAGTATAAAGCACGCAAATAAAAATACATCTATTTCTCTCATAATAATTTATATTCCGAAATTAATATATAGGTTTCGAAAACTCGAATGTGTCGAAAACTCGAGTGTGTTTGTTTTTTTTGCCAGTTTGTGACCGTCACACTTACGTCACTCTCAAATCATCATTAATAAAATAATATCCTGATCCCAAATTAACCAGAGCTTGTACCATGGAAACCAGATAACTGATATACTACATATACTATTTTTCTTTAGTAAATACATACTTATATACATAATTACACGCACTCAGGACAAACAGACATGTTCATGCACACAAATATCTGTCCTGTGTGGAATCGAAGCCACAACCTTCGGCGTGAAAGGCAAGTATCTACCAACCACGCCAACCGGCCCGTCAACACAAATACACACTTCTCATCATACTAATTACCACCATACCTTAATTTGACGTCTTCAAGTATTTCAAACTATTGTTTTTTTACTATTCTGATGTACTGCTCTAGGCGACCCTATATATAATGCTTATATGTACATAGTGGTACTCAACAGTGTGTATCTCCTTATGTAAATCTGGCGCGCTTGAGTAAACTCCAAAACCCCCTGGGGGAGACCAATTACCACTATTGACACAATTTATCCATCAGATGAATTTAAAAAACATGTTACGTAACGTTGAACATCGTTTCGTAACATGTAACGTTACAACATTTGCCTACAACGCGAAGTTCAATATGACTTATAAACACAAATAAAGTTTTTGAATTTGATTCTACAATCTAAAGTTTCTAAGTTATAATAACAGATTTACATCAAGAATTAAATATAAATTATGAAACGAAATATCGATATGAATTATACACAACCTCGCGTCCATTTGTTTTGATGGATTTTTTGTCATTAGTCACGAAAGAGGTAATTTCGTCGGAATGAAGCCAGAACAAACTTTAATGATGAAAGTTAAATTGCTCTCAGTCCTAAAGGTAGGAAAAAACTTGTTCAACTAACTCCTCTTTTTCACTTTATATGGAACTTGAGGTCAATTGTTGGTTTTTATTAGTAATGAGTCAAAATATCAATATCTAAAATTTACATGTTGTATACCAACTCATTCTACCCGTGCGAAGCTGGAATGGATAGCTAGTATCAAAAACAAGTAATACAAATTATTGGGACTTAAAAGATAGGTGAGCTTTTTAGAAACTGACTTATTAAAGTTGTTTGTTAATAAGAAAAGCACTCATTTTCATGTTAAGTAAATTTGTGTTTATAATTCATCATGCTTGGCGGTGAAGCCAACATTGTGTCTAATTGACTATATTTTTTTATTATTTAATACGACGGACGAGCATATGGGCCACCTGATGGTAAGTGGTCACCAACACCCAATAGACATTGTATGAAATGTACATGGCATTGTAAGAAATGTTAACCATCGCTTACAACACCAATGCAACCAACCTTGGGAACTATGATATTATGTTTCTTGTGCACCTGTAATTACACTGGCTCACTCACCCTTCAAGCCGGAACACAACAATAACAAGTACTACTGTTTTGGTAGAATATCTGATGAGTGGTACCTTCCCATACGAGCTTGCACAAAACTCTACCACGTAGCTGTGTACTCACCAATCCGCATTTCAGCAGCGTCGTGAAGCAAGCTCCAAGAACTCCTCATGAGAAAAGGCCTTAGATCAGTAGTAATAATAGTAATAACAGTATAAACTATTACCTAATTTTATTTACCATTTTTTATTTAACTACATTATATACTTTAACCTTAGTAAACTATAACTAACAATAACCAACTAAACAATAAACAATATTACTGCAATCTAAAAATCGCGTTGTTAAATTCAAACTACATTTAATTAACGTCAAGCAAAAAGTAACAAAACCCGCAATTAATCTCAGTCCTGTTGATGACAGACGGACCTTGGGTAATTAACAGGCAAATAGCCTGCCTTGCCGTTATTACATGAATAGTTGACGGGAACGAGGCAACGCTTATAATTGCTATAATATTAAACCGGTCGTTTTCAATCCTTCCAGGTTGTATAAACAAGACAGCCACGGAAGAGAATGACGCATATTTTAAATTTATATTACAATACCTGGCTGCTGTTACCTGGCTTATAATATTACTAGTGATGTATAGCTTATATCAATAGAGAATTGTATTATCGTAATACCTCATACATCAAACTGTGTTAAAATATTATCAGTATATACAAAAATAGAAGGGATTGGTAGTATATAAACGACAGCACGTTGCATTTTTTTGTGTACCTAACCAATGTTTTACATAAATACATACATAAAATTAAAATAATCACAATGAATTTACAAGTGACATCCTACTAATATTGTAAACGGGAAAGTTTGTAAAGATGGTTGGATTTGTGTTACTCTTTTACGCAAAAAACTACTGAACCGATCTGATTGCAGCTACGCCCGCGTGAAAATGCGTGTGGGGGAGCTAGTTTCTTTATACTTATGATCGAAGGGTTATTATATGTATAACTAAGTGTTGCGATTAAATCACCAATTTAATAAAATACTAAGTTATTATTTGGATAAATGACTCCTGTTACCCATGCGAGCCATTAGCACTAATGGTGAACTCAGCTCTCCAACATACATCACAGTAACAGTCGGCCTTCTCTCCTTTTTTGAAGAGACGGTTTGCAGCTTATTCCACTACACTGTTCCAATGCGGGTCGGTGGAATACACATGCTTGCCAGCGTACATATATCGTAGTATTGTTTACTTACAATAATAGTAGCTAATAGGTGAATTAATAATAAAACTTGAAATAATTATCTCAATGATTTACGAAGAGCATATTTACTAAAAACTCTTTATGTACTCATCTCGCTCACTCACCTCACTCACGATTACGTTCATTCGTGAAAGTCGTAAAACAGGAAACTATAACGTTAATTAAACTAAAACTTGTTTCACTAACAGAGTGATAAATCTAGCTTATTCAAACATAGAGCGGTCTCATGGTTAACAAGTTGATCCTTCACAGGTTCATACTAGGAATATAAATTATAAAATCTATAACACCAAAGCGTGTAAGCAGACCTCGAGGTTCCTAGTTTTAATCTAGGGTCGAGTCAGTAAAAGTTGGAGAGAATGGCAAGTGTATCTGTCTCTTTTATGTTAATAAATAGAACGAAATTTAAAATTTAAAAAATTAAAACGTTAAACCCCACACACACAAACATTCATTTTTGTTTATAATGAGTAAGTAATAATGAGTTATTTTTTTTAAATTAAATTTATTTAAATGGTAAGATAATATAATGATTATTGTGATCTTATTTTAATTCTTTCAATAACATCGTGCAATATTTTTTATTACGTTTATGTACCTGCCACTGTTAATTAGGTACATGGTGTATCACGGTAGCATGCGCAAGCGATCTCGTGGTGCTCCTCGTTAAGACGGAATGGGTACCGCTGGTTTTTTAGTGGCTGGTTTATTCCGATGTTTAGTTACATTCCGGTTTGAAGGACGAATGAGCCAGTGTAACTATAAGTACAAGGAAAACGAAATCTTAGTTTCCAAGGTAGGTTTTGCGTTGGTAAGGAATGGTTAACATTGCAAATATCTATAGGGCGGCATTGACTTGCCATTTTGACACTATTATATTAATATTCGTTATAGACTTTTTTAATTCTGCGACAGTTGGTTATTTGTATTACACAAATACGAACATAGGCCTCAGACAAGTCCTCGCCGCCTTGTACCAATGTGGTGAAGATACTATTGTGCTCATCTCTGCGGCCATCGTAATTCTTTGTGCATGAATCTCTTTCCTGGCCATCTGACTATTTTTCGATCGCTTCTGAGGCAAATAAAAGAAATAATAATTATAAATTAATAATAAATAAACAGTATATAAATTATTCGTATATAAATAATAATATACACTGAGAATGTATTGTTTAGTAAATAATAATGGCTTCCTAATAAATAAATAACAACGAATACAGTTCACTTTGCCTTTCCAGATTTCTAGCACATTTTCTTCAACACAATAAAGGGTACTAAAAATTATAGCTATTTATCGAGGATGAATCCGTATTTACTGGACCACACTATAAATAAGAGCGATCTCGTTCATACCTATAGAAAACAAAATTACAAGTAATTAACATAGTTACAGTAGAGTCGTAATCTTTGAACACTCAATTAATAATGTATTGAGTGAACTCCCCTTGGGCAGGTAGTGCAGCACTGCTTGGTGATATGTTTCACTTGGTACCGATTAAGTCATTATTACGAGAGACCTTCAAACTTTTCACCCGTACGAATAGGTACGTATCGAATCTTCCATAGTGCTTTTATTTTTCATTCAGCTGCAATCCTAGAAAGATAACCGAGTCTTGGTTGAAATTGGAATATGTGGCATTTATATCCACTAAAATGTTTGCATAGTCGTCCATGACACGGGTCGGAGAGGTCGCAAGAATGTTTTTAAATGCGCATATTCTATTTCTCTCCTGGCGGCTCGATGGCCTCAGGAGAGTGAGTGACTTAAAAATGGTTCCTTCACATAATATCATCATCAAAATCAGTTCACAGCCATTCATGATATAAATGTATGTAAAAAACAGCACCCGTTAACCAGTTTTTTTAATATAACAAACCGTGAAGCGCCAATCAGGCCCCGCCACATTCTTCAGTTTATCGGTCTATCTTCTCTTTATAAACCTTAAATTCAAGCTTTTATTATTTCAATATTTAAAAAAAAACTTCGAAATTAAAGTGAACTCGAAACAATGACACGTAAGGCTTTTAAAATACAATAAAGTAACACATTTAAAAGTTGGAACAAATTCTATCCTTTGTTAAAAAGCTGTAATAAGCTTAAAGTTCGGTTGCAAGTGGAAGGTTCCACTAAGTTGGCAAGTAAAGTTCGAGGTCTTAACGCGAGACTCGCTTGAACTGTAACACCCTCTGAAATGCTTAATTAAACGCTTACTACATCAGTTGTATGATTTTACGTGAACACTTTGTGTGTTTACCTTTACTATTCACATATACCATTTTCTGGAAGCTTCTTTACTCTCGGTGTATATTATATAATTTTGAAGCTTATTACAGGTTCTTAAATTTTAACTTGAAGAAAACGAGGCAGTAATTGTTATATAACATTATATAACAATAGTTTGTTTTTTACAAACGGATTTAAATCTTATCGAATAAGTATTATTAAATCCAAATCTCAAATTGTGGATTAAATTATGAAAATTTATATTTATGTATTTGTTTTTTTTTTATAAATCAAAATAACTACTAACCCCATAAAAAAAATCTTTTTTAATTTTTTAATTTACGGAATTCAAGTGGAAAGGTAAACTATGTACTGAAATTTTTATAATATACAAAATTAAAATTAAAATAAAAAAACAAAATCCACTACAAATTTATAGCAAAAACCCGCCGTCGTAAGGATTGTCCTGTGGCATTGTACCCCATTAATAGTAGATTGATTTTGTTTATTGTTGTATATGTTTTGTGTTGTTCATATCAAAATTGTTGGCCGCTTTTAAATTGAACGATACTAATTCTATATAGGATATACACAAACATAAAGTAAAAGTAAGGTTTACCACCTTTATTTAGTTTATTTAGTATTCCACCACGCTGCTCCAATGCGGGTTTGGTAGAATACACATGTGGCAGAATTTCAGTGAAATTAGACACATGCAGGTTTCCTCACGATGTTTTCCTTCACCGTCAAGCACGAGATGAATTATAATCACAAATTAAGCACATGAAAATTCAGTGGTGCTTACCCGGGCTTGAACCCACGATCATTGATTAAGATACACGCGTTCTAACCACTAGGCAATCTCGGCTATTCACAAAAATATGATATTTAATATTTGTAGATTATTATTTATTTTAAAAATAGTTGGTTTATTGTAATCCTGATTAGCTTTGTTATAACCATTTTAATTTTCGTTAAAAATAACAAGGTAAAAGCAAGAATAACTAAAACGGGTGCAATCACCGGCGGGGATACTCGTATTTCCCATTACTCCTATGTATCACAGACCATAACGATAACCTTAATTGGGCCTGAGCACTGAAGCTTATATAACACGGGCCAAAAACACCATATTTTTACGGTCTTTTATGTGTAAAGATAATATTTATATGCTGCTAGCAATAGTGAAATTGTACCTATAATTTAATAGTGGTAGAGCTTTGTGCAAGCTCGTCTGGGTAGGTACCACCCACTCATCAGATATTCTAACGCAAAACAGCCGTACTTGATATTGTTGAGTTCCGATTTGAAGAGTGAGTCAGTCAGTGTAATTACAGGCACAAGGGACATAACATCTTAGTTACCAAGGTTGGTGGCACATTGGTGACGCGATGGTTAACATTTCTTACAATGCCAATGTCTATAAGCTTTGGTGACCATTTACCATCAGGTGGCCCACATGCGCGTCCGCCTTCCTATTCTATATAAAAAAATTTAAAAACTTTATATTGCGCCGAGAAGAAGTCCTTGTTAAGAGCGAGTATATAACAAAATTAATAATTAATAATCATATAATAGTCAAAAGAACTATACCATAATATTTAGAATATATTTTTTAATGTATATAACAAGAAAATTAAGGAATAGAAATTAAACATAACACTGTCGGTCAAAATAACCATACAAATGATATCGTGTGCCGAGTAGAGGGTGTAAGGAGAGCGCGAGTGAAAATGCGAGAATAAGACTTTTAAGCGACTAAATATCGGCGATTATATCTCTTAATAAAATATAACCTGTCAAAAGAATATTTTCTAAATAGAAAAAAAAACTAAAACATTGACAACCATGAACACGAAATATATATAATATCCTGGTACATTATTCACACATGGCCATCTGGTCCCAAACTAAGTAGAGCTTGTACTATGGAAGCCAGATAACTGATATACTACATATACTATTTATCTTTTGTAAATACATACTTATATAGATTTTTTTTTTAATATATAGGCTAGCGCTTGACTGTTATCACGTGATATATGATGAGTGTGATGAGAGTGAGATAAAGTGAGATACAGTCTAAGATGGAGCGCGATTGCCTACAAGGTGCCTATTCACTCTGGACTTGAAGGTACCCATATTGCAGGTGGTGGGGAAAACGGAGGTCGGGAGGGTATTCCAGACCTTGGCGGTGCGTATCAGAAACGAGGAAGCAAATCGTTTCGTACGTGTCTTAAATACGTCAACGTCAACCACGTACGGGTGCAGATCCTTTCGATGCCTCGAAGTTCTTTGGTAAAAAGGTGACGGGGGAACCAAACCAAATAGTTCCTGAGCACACTCGCCGAAATATATCTTGTAGAATACCGACAGACAGGCAACCTTACGACGATGTTCTAAGGTCTGGAGTTTTGTAACCAGTTTCTGGTCGCCAATGAGTCTTCTAGCACGACGATCCACTGAATCCAAAGTATCAAGCTGGTACTTAGCAGAGCCGTCCCATAAATGGCTGCAGTACTCCATGCACGATCTGACTTGGGCTTGATAAAGAATCAGAAGCTGTTCTGGTGTGAAGTACTGTTTGACCTTATTAAGGATGCTAAGTTTTTTACCAGCAGTTTTAGCTTTGGATTCAATGTATTGTCCAAAGTTGAGTTTGGATGTTAATGTAACTCCTAGAAGCTCAATACTGTCGGTGATGGGTACAGATACATTCCGGAAAGTCGGAGTCAGGTGGAATAGACTCCTCTTGGCAATAAACAAACACGCTTGAGTCTTGGCAGGATTAAATTTGACTTTGTTATCATCGCCCCAATTCGAAACCTCTTCCAATCTCAAATTGATGCGTTCTACCAAGGCCTCCCTGTGCTCACGAGTTTCTGTTGCACTAGCTCGGGGACCGGATATGTATCTCTCAGTGATAGTGCTGTCGTCTGCGTACCCAAAGATATCGGGTTTCAGCAGATTGTTTATATGCAGCACGAAGAGTGTGGCGGAGAGAATTGAACCCAGAGGAACACCGGCATTAATCGCCATTAGATCAGACGAGAAGCCATCTAGGACAACTCGAAACGATCGTCCACTCAGGAAATCTGATATCCAGTTGCAAAGGCCAACAGGTATCCCGTAGCTAGAAAGCTTGCTAAGAAGGCCCTCATGCCAGACCCGTTCGAAAGCCTTGGACACGTCAAGTGAAACGGCTAACGCTTCACCATACTTGTCCATGGCCTCGCCCCAGATGTGAGTAGCGTACACTAAGAGATCTCCTGTTGATCGATTCCGACGAAAGCCGTACTGCTGGTCCGATAGGAGATCGTTTTCTTCGAGGTACGCCTAGAGTTTGTTATTCAATACACGCTCCAAACCTTTGCAAAGTATGGAGGTGATTGCTATGGGTCGGTAGTTGGCCGGGTCGGTACGGCTATTCTTCTTAGGTACTGGTTGTACGTTGGCAATCTTCCAGGCTTTAGGGACTTGAGCGGATTTAACAGAGAGGCGGTACAAGCGTGTTAAAACAGGGGACAACTCAGGTGCACAATTCCTCAAGACTATTGCTGGAATCCCATCAGGGCCACTGGCCTAATTCACGTTCAGGGTGCGCAGAATTTTTAGGACCTCTCTTTGGCGAATTCGTATCTCTGGCATCATTGAGTCGCAAGGTGGTATATTTGGCGGTGAGGCACTTCCTGCATCGAGACGCGAATTTTCGGCAAACAGGGCCGCTAAAAAAGTTAGCCTTTTCTGTTCCCGTAAAGGCCAAGGATCCGTCAGGCTTCAGCAGTGGAGGCAGCGATGGACGACAGAAGTTCGTCTCAACCGACTTGGACAGAGACCAGAATGCTTTACTACCACGGGGGTAGGAAACTAATTTGGCTCCAAGACGTCTAGTTTGGTTGAAACGAGCCTTCTTGAGAACCTTCTTGTAGGACTTGGCAGCACAGTTAAAGGCATTCTTCTTAGTCGCAGTGTCCGGAGCTTTGGTGGTGCGGGCTGCTGCCCACGCTACAAACGCTGAGTTTTTACGGGCCTCAGCTGCGGCACACTCAGCGTTGTACCACCTAGGGATCTTGCCATCCAGTGATACGTCAGCATATGGAATAAAGAACTCCATAGCCTGACATATCACTTCAGATATGGCTTGTTCGCAGCTCGACGGATCAGTGGAAGAGAAGCATATCTGCCGCCAAGGGTAGGATGCAAAAAAGTGTCGCATACGAGATGCGACCCAGTCTGCCGACTTGTATCGCCACACCCGTCTGGTTCCAGTGGGACCGGAGTCCAGAGGGTGGAAGTTGAAGACCGACTGAAACTGAAAACCGGTCAGGGTCGGTAGTCAGCAGAAGGTCCAGACAATTAGGTGCATGACCGTCCACGTCCGGCACCCGAGTTGTTTTATGTACCAGCTGAGAGAGGTTTAGGGATATTGCGAATTTGAGCGCCTCTCTCCCGACGTGGTCGGTGTTCTGGTATGAGAACAGCCAATCTTGGTGGTGAGCGTTGAAATCCCCCAGAAATACCATTTGAGCAGTCGGGTAACGACGTTGGACGGCATCAGCCGTCACGCTGAGATACTCAAACATCCGAGTTGTCTCCTGGTCACCATTGTGCGACCTATAGACGCAGGCGTATACAATCTGCTCCAAGCCTGTATCCGATACGCACCACATTACCGAAAAATCGGGTACCTCCAAGTTTCAGACCTTGGCGGACGTCATTACGAGCGTACATACAGACCCCAGCACAAGGTTTGAAGTAGTGCTCGAGAGAATATCCGGGATACTGTAAGTACGCTATATCCGCTGGACTGGTGATTTGTGTCTCCGTGAGAAAGAGCAAGTGCGGCATGGCGGTCTCAAGGTGGTGGTGGACCGCAAAGAGATTGGAGTGCAAACCTCGTATATTAGAGAGATGCACTGAAAATGAGAGGTGGTGCAGCCGCTGTGAAACTTTCTTCTTGCTGTATTTATAACTCATATATTGTGGGCGTGAATAGGTATGGGGAAATGGAAGTTGTACGAGGTGCCGCATTTTGGACACCGTGACTTTTACCGCAGAGACGGAGATGGTAGACTCAACTGGAGACCGCGGGGACGCCCGAACCCCCCTGGGAATCGCCACCAGGACCTCTCTCTGGTCGCCAACCAGCACGGTGGAAACCATCCCAGGATTTTTCGCAAGTTGGCGGGGCAGCCTTTCGTAGATGGCGAACCTACTAATTGGGCCCCCTACTAACTGCGGTCGGCCAGCGGTGCACCTTGCTTCGGATCCCGCTGCCCTCCAGATTGAGCCGCCAGGCGTCACTGTGACTACGGTCAGAACCTGTCACCAAATGCAGAGCACAACTATACAGACCCAATCCCCCATGGTAAGCTGCTGCAAACATCGCACCGGAACACGACATGCTGCGCGACAGTGTGAATCTAGCCACTTGACAAATCGCTATGGCGGTGCGGCTTTGTTCGCAGGGTGGTAATGCTAGCTACGGCCGGAGCCTCCCACCTAAAATATGTTGCTCAATTAGCACCACCCAGGGGCCACGTGTAGGGTAATGAGGGATGAAACCTGTCTTTGGTGAGACCTATTGTGACGTGAGCAATTTTGACCCCCTAATTTACTTATGGTAGCTTTATGCTAAAAAAAACCTGGACAGATGAAATTACTGCAGCCTTTGAACAATGTAAATAATACTCGATACAGATAATTACTTGGTTTTCTCATCAACCAATGTTCCTGTCGCTCTATTGACTTATTGTTCTAAAACTTTCGCGAATACGGAAAGAATCATAAGTTTTCATGCGTCGCCTTTTTCACTAAGCTCAGTAAAAGCTCAGCAACACTATAATAATTTAAACAAGGACTTGTTAGATATATGTATGAAGATCAATTATTTTGTATGTCTCATAAAAGGATAAGGAAAAACCTTTAAAACTCTTTCGTATCATAAAGCCATGCCGGATTTTTTCTCTCAAATATCAGCCGAACGAGAAAGTCACTAGAAGATGATGTTGAACTAAGCAAGATCACGCAATCGAAAACATTAAATTCGCTTACCACATTGATATATGAGTACCAATATATTGTGAAATGTTAAGAGATATAACTTGCTCGACGAATTCCACGCATCACTTTACAAAGCCGTGTACAAAATTAATTAGGTACACAAACAACACGAAACATGATTCGTCATGGATGCTTTAGAAATCGATAAGATATTGGTTACTATTGGACTGACGCATGTCTAACTTATCAGAAATGCAAAACGTAATACGATATTGCCACACAGATTATATAGCGATAGATTTGGGCATGTACGTGAATATAGTTGGGCAGTAACTCCACTGCGATGGTTGTCGATACATTATAGTGGTGATTGACAGAATTATGATTTAGCCGGAGGCACTTCCTTCGAAATCACGTCTAAAATAACAGCAGTTATCATATATAGATAGGATGATATCAAGATAGATAGGATGTCAATTAAGATTTATATGTGACGAAGGTTGTCAATTTGATTTTTTTTTATGACTCCTTTTTATTTAAAATAGATAGACTGGGAAATTGGCCATCAGATGGTAAGTGGTCACCATTCTAATTCTATCACTATTCTAATTCATATATGAGAACTAGCCAAGTCAGACCTTAGGCTTCAATATATTATCTTAAGTTCTTATAAAATGTTTTATGTTATTATAAATAAATTTCGGGACCGACTTTTGAACTTGGCACCTATTTAAATCTCACTTCTTTTGTCGTTGAAGTCAACAACCAAGGCAAATATCATAATATTGAACTTAGCTCTCATTTAACATTTATGTTTTTGATACGGTACGGATGCGTTTTAATAAACTCTTTTAATCTAAAATTAATTTGTGATTTTATCCGTGCAGTGACGGAGAAAGAATACATTTCACTGCCCCTTTCCCATGGGTGTCGTAAGAGGCGACTAAGGGATATCATCTGGTGGTAGGATGATAAACATCCGCCTGGCTTGTTACCACCGTACGCATGGTGAAAATCTCGTGAAGTGGCTTGCAGCCGCGTTTCGAGGTCAGCCAGCGTACAGCCAGTGCCCGAGCGAGCATTGCCGCGATGGGTGTTGGTCCAGTGGAGACGGCTGCTGAACCAATGCCGGGGAAACACGCCTCCACACTTTGCCCATCCCTATCGTGGCAATACGTCGCTCACTTCACGTCTCTTTATGAGGCGTGAAGAGGCATCTTGCGGGCCGGCAAGGCGAGGGCGGCTAGTGCAGAATCTTCTTCCAGCCTGTACTGGCCGTCCTCGCGTTTGGACTCTACTACCACTTAACATCAGGTGGAGTAGAGTCATTTGCCCACCCGGCAAATATAAAAAAAAAAAAAAATATCTAGCATATAACAATATGCAGGCACATTAAAATAACGTAAGTACAAATTATAGATAAGAGACGTCAAACGGATAACACGACTGCGGAGATTCAATTATAAAAAGAATATAAAACAGGCAGTCATATAGACTGACGATAGAGGTAAAGACTTGAAACTGTTAAATATATTTCTCCGATTTCAACATCTATTGGCACTCCAAGTAATAATTTTATCCTTTTTTATTATATAACTCTTTATTCAAATACATATAAATACATATTAAATACAGCTTAATTTAAGTAAATAATAGTTAAATACACTTATATTATTTGTATATACATAAATTTAAATCATTACTGTCCTCATTAATTTCCACAATACTTAAATTATTTGTGCTTTCAACGATTTCATTATATTAACATTAGCATGTCGGTGACGCGAAGCCACGATACCATCCCCTACGCGACGCGCCTGAAGAAGTATTCACTTCAAAACAATAGGATGTAAATGTATGTGTATATGTGTATTACACAAACTTATTAATGACCTGGTAAATATATAATTATATTAATAAAAAATATTATCGATACGAAAAATAAACAAGACTTGTGACGTTTTATAAAGATTGTAAATGTATAAAATAGCTTGCAGTTTAGTTTCCTGCGATGTCATCGTCTATAAAGTCACTTATCACGTAATAATAGTATAGTTTATCTGCACATCTCACCATGTCTACTGTGCCCGTACACTAAATAACTTACCCTTTTAACCGGAACACAACAATACTAAAGGTAGAATATCTGATGGTAACAGCCTGTATATGTCCCACTGCTGGGCTAAGGCCTCTTCTCACTTTTTTTTTGAGGAGAAGGCTTTGGAGCTTATTCCACCACGCTGCTCCAAAGCGGATTGGTGGAATACACATGTGGCAGAATTTCAGTGAAATTAGACACATGCAGGTTTCCTCACGGTGTTTTCCTTCACCGAAAAGCACGAGATGAATTATAATCACAAATTAAGCACATGAAAAACTTCAGTGGTGCTTGCCCGGGTTTGAACCCACGATCATCGGTTAAGATTCACGCGTTCTTACCACTAGGCCATCTCGGCGTTAGAATATCTGAATATCTGATGAGCGGGTGGCAACTAGACAGACGGGCACGCAAAGTCCTGCCGCCGAGTAAGCCCACAGTGCATGTCTATAATATTATTCAATACGAATAAAGATCTCTTAAGAAGTTAACTGAAGAGGATCATTGTAAACCAACTAGACGAAATGTATACCACGATTATCTGTGAAAATGTACCATAATTTTCAAGTGAGATTCCTAGAGTAGTTAATTCTCTATGGATGAGTGGAGCTCAAAGTGTTCCACTGGCTTTGTAACTCGACACTCCGTGACGCGACGCTGCGTGACGCGAACAAATGACGGTTTAAATTTGTGCAATTAACGTTACGAAATATAAACCAGGAGATTTTTGATATTTGAGAAATTTAACTTAATACTTAATTGTGTAGTTCATAATACACATTTGATATCCTTAAGAGAGACTTCCAATGTCATGTTCCAATATGCGCAAGCCCAAGTGCTTTTCCCTTACTCTCATAATTTGATGGGTGGCAAATCCGTTTCTACAGAAAAAAGTTAATTATAGGAATAACAGCTTTACATGCTTTTCTAAGCAAGGCATTGGAAATACTGTTAACAAGGATGGTGCCAAGAAGAAGCTGTCAAGAAAACTGGCAGGAGCCAGTAGCAGCAGAATGTCTTTTTACTAGCCCGACTTTTGAGGGTTTTGGGGGATTCGAGCCCAGGACCTCATGATCTTCAACCCTTTCACCTGGCCTCTTGTGACTAGACCATTGTGACAGTCAAAGATTCACTTCTTATAACCATTGCACCATCACGGCTCCCTTTGCAAATACACCTTTTCAATATAATACGAAATAGAATAGCAACCACGCCCACCATTTGTTGAAGGTGATATTCATTAAGATATTAGATATTGGATAATATCTAATATCTTAATGAATATCACCTTCTCTCTATAGATAGACTCTATAGATAGTAATTTGTCATTTAAATCTCTTTAAACTTCATACTTTCATTATTTTGTTAAGAAAGCCTAATAAGTAGCACCGTGATACTTGCTGTCGGTATGGCAGACGATATTCTGGTTGGTGGCGCATTGACGATGTAATACTGTACGATGTACGATGTAATAATAGTGGTCACCACCGCTGAAAGACATTGTTAAATATTAACTATTTCATCGTTAATATTTAACAATTCTAATTCATATATGAGAACTAGCCAAGTCAAACCTTAGGCTTTAATATATTATCTTAATTTATAAGATAAAATGATATTTTATAAATAAATTTCGGGACTGACTTTTGAACTTGGCACCTATTTAAATCTCACTTCTTTTGTCGTTGAAGTCAACAACTTTTACCTTTACCTCTATCGTCAGTCTATATGACTGCCTGTTTTATATTCTTTTTATAGTTGAATCTCCGCAGTCGTGTTATCCGTTTGACGTCTCTTATCTATAATTTGTACTTACGTTATTTTAATGTGCCTGCATATTGTTATATGCTAGATAGAATCACAAATTAATTTTAGATTAAAAGAGTTTATTAAAACGTATCCGTACCGTATCAAAAACATAAATGTTAAATGAGAGCTAAGTTCAATATTATGATATTTGCCTTGGTTGTTGACTTCAACGACAAAAGAAGTGAGATTTAAATAGGTGCCAAGTTCAAAAGTCGGTCCCGAAATTTATTTATAACAACATAAAACATTTTATAAGAACTTAAGATAATATATTGAAGCCTAAGGTCTGACTTGGCTAGTTCTCATATATGAATTAGAATAGTGACAGAATTTTATGTGAAATATTTTTTGAGTTATGAGGGGGTCAAAAGGCTGTAAATGGTTCGTGTAATATTACACACGTTGCTGCTCGCCAGTTCTGTTAATAAATATCTGATTATAATTCTAATATAAAGTAACGGCTTTATATTCTACGTTGAATATTGAAGAACCAGTTTTATATTATTATTAATATTTATTATATATACAGATAGACACCCCGAGAATACTATTTCTAATCGCGAACATTTGGGACCCTTGACAGATAGAGTTTGGAACCTGCTTAAACGATAATTCAACCAATTTCTTGTAAGTAAAACTTTCTGAGATTATTTCTGTATTCGCTTTGAAATTTAAAAACTTAAGTTTTTTTATGGAACAATGAACGTATCGTAACACAATGACAGTCTTATTTAATACGATTTATTTTAGTTTATATTTAAGTAACAAATGCCAATGGGGCTGGGGAATATACTTGTGGTACGATTTCATCTGACCCATTCAGGTCAGAATATTTTCCTCCAAAACCGACCACAAGACCAATTATACACACAAATTAAGCAAATGAAATTCAGTTGTGCTTACCTGGTGGTAATGGTGTGGTAGCCACTGGACCAACTCGCCTCGTACCACATATATTCTACGCTTAAATAACAAATTAGTAAATCATAAATAAATCATCAATCTGTCTTTGCAAACATTATAAAAAACGTAGTTAGTTGAGAAAAGTTTGTTTACGTAGTTAGTTGAGAAAAGTGTGTTTACGTAGTTAGTTGAGAAAAGTGTAACTGTTTTAATTTTTAAAATGTTAGAATTCTGGTATGTAATCGAGCAATGAGATAATAATGCCTAGTGACCACTGGACAGGGAAAACGATTACTGTAATCGACTCTGACCGGAATCGCACCTCAACCGAACAACTAATAATTGGCAACGAATAGAATTAGCAAAACCCAATCGAATGAATTAAAGCAATTCCATTGGTGGAACCGAAATTAATTCATACTAAATCCCTAAATCTAATTGGCTAATACAATTTCAAAGGTTTTTTAGAATGTATTTCTTTTATAACTGTGTCATACTAAACTTCAGTGCCTTTTCTTTTTAAATGTATTTTGATTATATCAAATGTGTATGCCACTAACCCGCATTAAAGCAGTGTGGTGGAATAAGCTCCAAAACATTCTACTCAAAAAAAGGAGAGGACGCCTTAGCCCAGCTGTGGGACATTCACAGGCTGCTACTGATACTAATTTTATTCAAGTAAACTTTACAATAAAGCGTTTCTAAATCGCCAATATTTTAAACATTTCTGATAGCAGCTTGCCAGCTAGCGAGAAGAAACAGAAAACTCGTAAATGGTCGTTTAAAATAAATCACATATACAATGTGTTTTTGTCGAACATTTGACTTACGCCGTCATAAATAATACACCGGAACCAGAATAGTTTATAATTATACCTATATAACATAGATAATGCAATATTTTTCGCGTTGGCTAGAATATAAGACCGGTGATCTCGGGATTTGGCAGCCTTCCGATCGCAGTAGTAAAATGTTTTTGAGGTCTACAGTCAAAAAAATCTCAGTAGCAACCTGGAGAATGGAAGTTGGTAGCGCGTACAGCACCCGTACCCGCTGCAACCGTGCCTCATAAAACACGTACAGCCGTTGGTCCAGCTCTTCCGGTCCTGAATTCCGGAGAAAATAGTCTGATATATGGACGGACAGACGCGATAGCGACCCAGTTTAAGGTGTCCGTGTTCCTTTACGGGATGACTTTTAATTTGAAAAATGTTTTTTTAATTTTCAATTTTCTTCATTAAGCTCTGATTGAAAGATCAAATTTCGACCAGTTTCTTTCTAGGTTATGATTGCGCACATCCTCACAGACTCCACACATTTTAAATAAACGATTCAGTACAAAAAAATAGTACTTAAATAATAATAAAATATTGTCGACTGCTTGCGCCATCTATTGTTGTCGGTTTGTAAACAACTGACTTGTCTGTTTCGAAACGTTCCACATACTCATTAAAAAACTAACTTACTCGTTTCAATAACTCGTTATTCGAGGCACGATTCGATAAATTCCCAGAACCGTATTCGTTTAGACCACGTATTTACAGTTGTTGATTAAAAAAACATTGGATTTGCTGTCGTTATTTGATCTGTTAATGGCCTATTTGAAATAGTTGCGTTATTTCGTACAAAATTTTTGATTGAAAAATATTTAATCGAATAATTTATTTTGTGTAATTAAACCATTATGGATCAATGAATTGAATGGAGTAACCAACGACCGTGACTTCGATGCAATCAAACATTGTAGTGGTGGTAGGACTTTATGTACCACCCACTCATCAGATATTCCACCGCAAAACAGAGGCACTTGGTATGGTTGTGTTCCAGTAGCCAGTGTAATTACAACCACAAGGGACATAACACCTTAGTTCCTAAGGTTGGTGGCGCATTGGCGATGGATACTCTTATAATGCCAATGTAAATCAATGGGTGTTGGCGACCACTTACCATCAGGTGGCCCATATAATCGTCCACCTACCTATTCTGTATAAAAAAGCAGAGCTAAATTCACACTTGCTTATTATATGTTTAAAATTTATTCTTTGATCGACCGTGAAATAAAATGTTGTAAAGAAACTGGTCATATGCATTTTTGTAGCCTAGCAGTGATGGATTAAGTTATTTTCTTAAGTACCTTCTCTTAAAATGGAAATCTTTTTTAACTTTGCTCGACTGTGATGAGCATAAAATCCCCTTATAAGCAAAATTTCGTCGCTTAAATCAAATCAAACAATTCTCAATTTAAGTATTATAGGCTTATAAGAGCACTTTTAAATCTTTATGTTACAGTATTTAATTAAATTTTAGTGAGGAGTGCGCGAGGGCGGAATTACCTTCGCTGAGGAGAGCTCCACCGAGCCACGACCGGAGCATAGAACGGGATGGATGCGTTATATTAACACGATCCCATTGCCTCTCCGATCCGTGCCGAGGACGGCCATCGCAATGGTTTTAGTGGGTAGGAATCCCACATAACCCATGGGAGCTAGGTACCTTTCTGAGGATTCCACTGCGAGAAAAAAAATTGAATTTAATTGTAAAGTTACCTATGAAGAACCAACAAAAAATTCAGTAGTAACTCTTTTTTTCAAGGTTGTAATTAGTCAATTGACCGATTCTAAAAACTCTGTAGGCCAAGGGCGCAATGAAACATCGCGCATATTGCACATAAAATCACACTTTTTGCGCGTAAAAACGCGTTTTTGTTTTTGCATTTTAAATCATTTGAACTTTATACCAAACCACAGACTTTACAGTATAAACATACTCACATTATAGAAATACGAAAATAAAACCACGTTTTTAACGCAGTGCGAAAAAGCTGCCTAACGAAAAATCTGAAACAAGTGTTTTTTTGTTTTGTTTAATTTTTTGTTTTGTTAAGTTGGCTGACGGGAAAATGGCCCATCTGATGGTTGGTCACTATAATATATTGCGTTATAAGAAATTTTAACCATTTTTGGGAGTTTGTTTTTATAATGTTCTTTTAAGCTAGGAGAGGAGAGGAGGCCTTAGCCCAGCAGTGGGACATTCACAGGCTGTAATTTAACTTTAACATCTCATTGTTAATGTTATCACTACAATTTGTAGTTAGTCATTACTTTAGTTAAGTTAGATTTATTGTCACTATAGTTCCAAATTCAATTATCTCGGAAATACATAAATCAAGAACTCTTGATAGTACTCCGTTAATATACCTGTATATTCGATAAGGTCAGTGCATTCGATACTCATCAATAATTCATAGTGACGTACTGTTATTCTACATGTATTAAAAATGTGAAGGCTAAAATGTGACATCTAATGCGATGCGAGGGGTCAGAACGGACCTTCGAATTTTACATGTAAAATTGTCCTTATCCCCACTCCTAACGCAATCTTTACGCTTAATTGGAGGGGTCAATAGGCATATAAGTAATTCCTTAGTAAAAACGGGCATCGTTTATATAACTAACTAATATAAATGATAACAAATACATATATCCAAAACGCTATTAAAAATAAAATAATATTTAAAGTACAGCTATAAGTATGAATATATTTATTTTGATAAGAATTAAGCTATGTGCTAGAGAACTAAGCATATTAGTTACTGTGAGTTTTTTTAATTAAATTTCATAATATATAACCTGTACTGTTCTTGTGAGTTTTAGAGATAATATACAAATTGAATGTATGAAGTTTTCGTACACATTATGTAGTTTAGTCCTTTGACAATTTACACTCCGACTACGTCATTAAAAATCCAATCAAAAGCGCCAGCATTGACAATTTACACTCCGACTACGTCATTAAAAATCCAATCAAAAATATTACACTAGGCAACCTATAACCGTTCTAAAGCTTCGTACTAAAGTTTCATTGTGAACAAATTAGTAATTTTGTACGAATCCGGAAAAAAACAAACTTAAATATAACAATAACAACTCTTCTTCTTCTCGGTCGTTTACTTCATTGCTGAAGCTCGTGTCCACTCTGATCTATCAGAGTCTGAACGAGCCGTTTTTTCGTTTTATTCGATATTTTCCTGTTCTGCCATATTCGGGTTATTTTGCTCATTGCAGACTTGGCCGTTTGAGATCGTCGTCGGATCTCCTTTTCACAACCTCCTTGGTCGGTCAGTAGTGAGCCAAGATACAAAAACTCAGAGACAAATTCCAAGTCATTTAGTTCTCCGGTTCGAATTAGTATACCAGCCCTATCTACTATTAAAACTTTAGTCTTTGCTATATTGACTGTTAGACCAACCTGCTCGCTGTCGTGTTGGACTCTTCTGAAGAGTTCGCCAAGTTCTTCTTCGGATGACGCGATTAGAGTGGTATCATCTGCATATCGAAGGTTGCTAATCTTCGTCCCGCCTATCGAAATGCCGCCCTGCCAGTCATCTAAAGCCCTTCTCATGATGAACTCCCCGTAGATGTTAAAAAGGATGGGGGATAGGATGCAGCCTTGCCGTACCCCTTTTTCCAGTTTGAAAGGTCCCGATAACGCGTCATTGACTCTCACAACAGTTTCACCATCTTTGTACAGGTTAGCAATTAATACTTCCAGGTGCTCGGGAACTCCCATCTCTGTTAAGATTTTCCAGAGACAGTCCCAACGTACGTAGTCAAAAGCCTTGGAGTAGTCAATGAAGCACATCAATGTTGACTTGCAAAATTCTCGGCTTCTTTCAATTAGTTGCCTAACGTTGACAATTTGCTCCCTGGTACCTCGACCTCTAACAAGACCAGCCTGTTCCTCAGGTATTTGCCACTGTAGGAATGTCTTTAATCTCTCGTTAATGACGTACAGCATTATCTTGCTGGCATGAGATGTAAGTGCCACTGTGCGGTAGTTGCTGCACGAACGAGTAGATCCCTTCTTGTGGAGAGGGATAAGCATTGACTCTTTCCAGTCATTTGGCCATTGACCTGTTCTCCATACCTGGTTACAGAAGTCCAGTAGTATCTTAACACCTTTATCCCCAATTTGCTTTAGTTCTTCAGCGTAAACTTTGTCTCTACCGGCTGCTTTATTGTTCTTTAGTTTACGTAAAGCGCATCGTATTTCGGACTCCAGTATCTCAGGTTCAAGGTTGTTAGGGTCTATGAGCAGATAATCTTTAGTTCGTTGATTGTGACTATCAGCGTAGAGGCCCTCACAATACGATCGCCACCTTTCGGTCACTTGGTCAATCTCTGTTAATAGATTACCCGCACCATCCTCTACAGCCTATGTTTTCGGCTTTAATTCCCGGGTAATATTCTTGACTTTCAGGAACAGATCGCTTGTGCGCATTGTTTTTGAGTGCCTCTCTATGTCCTCACATATGTTGTTAAGGTAACCATTGTAGTCCCTGCGGCATAGATACTGGTTTCTCGCTGATAATTTTATGTATTGCGTACGGCTAGTATCATTATTGCTTTTAAGTAGGTCTTTCCTCTGTTTTATTACCTTCCAAGTTTCCTCAGTAATCCATTCCTTATTCGGGTTGTCTGTTTTATCCCTTGTAGTTGTTAACATAAGGTTCTTCACACTAGTCCAGTTGGTGTTAATATCTGCACTAGTGTCTACAGTGAAGTCTAATATTTTGGTGTTTAAACAAGTTCTGAAAGCAGACAGCTCATCAGGGCTAAGTCGTTTTTGCGGTCTGTATAACGTTCTCTGTGTGTTCTGTCGGAGAACAATAACAACAGGAGTTCCAAAACAACTAACCTAATTATGTTAAATGAAAATATTTAAAACATTTCTATATATATATACAATAATTTGTAAATAGTGTGTTAAGATTTTCAAAATAATCTTAAATTACGTTTGAATTAACTTTAATTGTCCTACAAAACAAACATTTTCATTATAAATATAAAATAATGTTTGGAGTAAAATTCATTGACGTTAATGAGACTGCAGCGTGATAAAGTAGGTTCTTGAATACTGGACCTGTGTAAGGGAAATGAAAACATACGGGTCAGAATTACAAATTATTTCTACCAAAAACTAAACTCAATATTCATCATCTTAGTTATAGTGTTTTAAACTTCACATACATAGCTAAAAATAGAAAACCGTTAAAACTTACCGTATTGCTCGCGGGACAAGCATTACTGAATTAGAAAACCGTTAAAACTTATCAAATTGCTCGCGGGACAAGTACTACTGAATTTTTGGCGGTAAAGGAAATCATCGTGAGGAAACCTGCCATGACGTGTTAATTGCACTAAAATTCTGCCACACGTGTCGATGGCCAATTATTAAGTTTATTAAATTCCATGCCGGCTTACAAAGCCCTATTGGTATACACAGCCCGGACACTGCCATGAAATAAAATATAAAAAAATATATTACACAAATATTTAAATATTTTGTTTATTATCAAATAAAATTCACAAACGATTAAAAAATGATTTGAGAGTTCGATGTCGTGTGTCGCCGCGCTATCAGCGATAGTTCAAACGCGATCTGACAAAAGATAGGCTACATTGCACTCCCTGCAAAACCTTTGCCAATTGTAGTGGTACCACTATTTTTTTAAAATGAGGATTTTATGTATTGTAATATTTAATTTGCTGCTGGTAATTGTAGCTGGCAATCACAATGATTAACGCATTAATCTGATTTTTCTTAAGCAATACTTAGTGTTTGAGCCCGCATTGGAGCAGCGTGGTGGAATAAGCTCCAAAACTTCTCCTCAAAAAGGGAGAGGAGGCCTTTAGCCCAGCAGTGGGACATTCACAGGCTGTTATGGTACGGTACGGAATACTTAGTGTTGTTGTGTTCCGGTTTAAATGGTGAGTGAGCCAGTTACCAGCTACAGGCTCAAAGGACATCATCTTCGTTCCCAAGGTTGGTGTCGCATTGACGCTATAAGGAATGATTAATATTTCTTAGTGCCAATGTCGATAGGCAATGGAGGCCAATTTTCTTGTCCACCTCCTTCATTAATTAATAGAAATACCTACATAAACTACTTATATAAAAAAGCTCACTCTCTGCTCATATCCAGTATGTTAGGCATTACACTTGACAGTGAGTACTTTACTCGTACCATATTTTGTATGTGTGGATTTATCAAATCGCCCTTACTTTTGTGAAAAAAACTTTTTTTTATTATAAATCTTACTACATACATTTATTTGACTCTGCAACCATTTGTTCGTTTAATACTCTCGAGAAAGAGTGTAGACGGATAATGTGTATATTAATAATGCAAGTGTAGTCAAGCGAGCCACGGTTGAAATGACCGCGAGCAGTCATGCCAAGATTGTAGCGGTCCATAGAAAATAAAGTTCTTTTCTAAGAGAAGTATAGAACTTTATTTATGACACACTGGTAACAGAAATAAAAAAACAATAAAATATAATTTAAATAAATTATAAAATTAAATATAAAATCATTTATATTTTTGTATATATATAATACAAGAAGGTACTACCGCTCTTAGTATTTTTGTGTTCTGGTCCGAAGAGTCAGTAAGCCGGTGTAATTACAAACAAAGGATATTACATCTAAGTTTCCGAGGTTGGTGGCGAATTTACCTTTTCTTACAATGCCAATGCCTTTGTACATCCCCTTAATACAAAGTGAAATTTGCTTATTTACTTTTTTATTTTAAATTTAAAAAATGTGAACTTCTATATTTAAGTTTCCAAATAATACTTAATTGACGTTTATGAGATATTTACAGTCATGTACAATGGTCACCCTGGCCTGGGTGTTGCGTGCGAATACACTATTCACTGCAGTAGCTCCG
This sequence comes from Nymphalis urticae, assembly GCA_905147175.2. Classification (NCBI taxonomy): domain Eukaryota; kingdom Metazoa; phylum Arthropoda; class Insecta; order Lepidoptera; family Nymphalidae; genus Nymphalis; species Nymphalis urticae. The sequence goes on from LR990001.1 coordinate 10,974,606, forward strand.
AGCCCTCACGTGGCCTGTGATAACTGATAACATAACGATTTAATTAATTTATTCATTTGAACGTCTAAGGCTGGCTCGACAGAGTTGATGAACTGGATTTCCATTACAAAACAATTCACGAAATTTCCTGTCCTATAACCTAGATATATATACTCCAATGCCGGGCAAAGATCTCTCCTCATGAGGAGGAGATTCGGTGATTTTTCTCGAGGCGACTAGGGGCACATGCTTCAGCGTGCACCTGCATCATTTTCAATTTTTTTTTCCTATACCGATACAAAATCTATAGTAATATTATAAATGCGAAAGTAATCATGTATGTCTGTCTGCTAAACTTTCACGGCTAAACCTCTAAGTCGATTTTGATGATTGGTATGAAGCAAGTTTGAACCCCAAGGAAGTATGTAGGCTACTTTTTTATAACTATCACCTGCTCCTCCCTCTAAGACCCGATCGAAAAGTAATTGATTACAAACGCAAATTTGGACGGGCAAATAGACATGGTATAAAGTGGTCACCACCGCCCATAAACATAGACGATTTAAGAAGTATTAACCATTCCTTACATCGCCAATATGGTGCATAACCTAACCTAACCTTGAGAACAAGATGTTATGTCCTTTGTGCCTGTAGTTACACTAACTCACTCATCCTTCAAACCGGAACGTAACAATACCAAGTACTGCTATTTTGCGGTAGAATATCGGATGAGTGGGTGGTACCTACCCAGACGGGCTTGCACAAAGCCCTTCCATCTAGAAATATTATTAGTAAATTGGGTAAAAACCCGCAATAAAATTACTCCCACTATTATACAACGATATGTACATATGCTTCTCGCATGGGCGATTTGCCGCTTTTTGATCTACGCTACTCGTATAGTAATAGTTTTATGTTACTATATTATTATGTAGTATTATACTAGCAACCGCAGATTAACCAGCGTAGACTCCAGTTTGTGACAAAAAATCTTCAAAACCTGTCATTTTAACGTACACAGCGCCTATTTGAATTATACATATAGAATATTGAAGTTATTAGGTAGCAGTGGTAGCCTAAAATAGTTTTGGTTTTCAAAACTCCTTAAAAGCCATATCAATTTAAGAAGAGGCGGTTATTTTGATAAGGCAGGCAATCACTTAAATGTTATTTATTTATATAAATTTTATTCTATTTCATAACAATCGAACCTTTTCGATTTCTAAAATAACATCAAAAGCAAAAGAGACTCAATTCACTAAGCTAGTTTAGTCCGGATAAAACTGGAAGTCCGATTCAGAGAACTCAAGATAATTAAACCTCCCAGGGACGGCTTGAGTAACTGGAATAGACACCGGGAAGAAACGAAATAAAAGACATGAAATGAGCCGGACAAACTACGGGGGAAGTGAAATAAAAAACGGAAGTAACACCAAGTTGAACTACTTAAGACTGGTAACAATCTTTTACGAATTTTAAAAAGTATTCGCTTGAAACTTCATTGCAGTATTTTACTGAAAAAAAGCTCTGCGTGTTTTCTTAAACAGAATCATTGAATCGCAACTTTTAATGGGTTGAGTTAAATATATGGAGTGTTTTATTTATTTATTAATTACCAGTAAGCGTTTTAAAAAGCCGAGATGGCTTAATGGTTAGAATGCGTGAATCTTAACCGATGATCATGAGTTCAAACCCGGCCAAGCACCGCTGATTTTTCATGTGCTTAATTTGTGTTTATAATTCATCTCGTTTTTGACGGTGAAGGAATACATCGTGAGGAAACCTGCTTGTCTCTAATTTCACTGAAGTTCTGCCACATGTGTGTTCCACCAATCCGCATTGGACCAGCATGGTGGAATAAGCTCTAAGCCTTTTCCTCAAAAAAAAAAGGAGAGAAGACCTTAGCCCAGCAGTGGGACATTACCTTAGATCACACTAATTTTTTTTAATACTACTTATAACAATAGATAGGTGATAGAAGAATAGGTAGGTGACTTTGAATAACGTCATAAAATTATGCGGTAATCTCTCTCGGCCAAGCTCTCCTTAATATTTTAAACAAATAGATGTATGCTTAAAACTAATCTATCATTGCATGTTTCCAATCTGGCTGATTGTATTGATAAAGGTCTACAGGTCGATGCCATATACACTGACTTTTCTAAAGCCTTTGACAAGGTTAACCACAGCATCCTTTTACGTAAATTGGACTCATATGGAATTTCTGATCACCTACTTGAATGGTGCAAAACATATCTTACTGGTAGAATATCTAGAGTAGCTATCTGTGGTCATCAATCAACACCATTTATAGCCTCTTCAGGTGTACCACAGGGATCTAACCTAGGGCCACTATTTTTCAATATATTTATCAATGATATTATAACTATATTTAAAAATTCTAACGCGAGTTTATTTGCTGATGATTTAAAACTAAGTAAAAAAATTACCAATGACTCAGATGTAATGTTACTACAAGAAGATCTACATAAACTAGTCGATTGGTGTGATAAAAATAAAATGGTCTTGAATATCAACAAATGTCATCATATAAAGTTTACCCGTAAAAAAAACATTATACCTTCAAAATATTATATATATGGTGAGGAACTGAATGAAGTTAAAGAAATTCGCGACTTAGGGATTATATTGGACTCAAAATTAAATTTTAAGGGGCATATAGACAAAACTCTTGATTTAGCGAACAGATCTCTCGGCTTTGTTCTGAGGTGCTCCAAAGACTTCAAACGGTCTACAACTGCATTAACGCTATTTAATTGTTTCGTCCGTAGCAGATTAGACTATTGTTGTTCAATCTGGTCCCCATTTACAAAATTTCAAATAAACAGAATAGAAAAAGTACAAAAAAAGTTTCTTCGTCAATTGTCATATAGGTTTAGAATAAATTTGAATACTTATAATGAAAGATGCAAATATTTCAACATCCATAGCCTGGAAAACAGACGAAAACTCTTAGCAATGAAATTTTTATTTAATTTATTCAATAATGATATAGACTGTCCAGAACTCTTATCTAGATTTTACTTAAACGTCCCACGCAATAATTCCCGTAGTCTTAGTAATTTCTTCTATACGCGACCACATAGAACGCAATTTGGTAAAAATTCTATTATTCCGAGGTTATCATTATTATATATTAGTATTTGTAAGCAAATTAAGGATTTAGACATCTGCTATGATACGCGCTCTCTGTTTATTAAAAAAATAAATGAATTTATTTGTACAGCCCAGTTGTAATTAGTGATTTAATGTATTGTTATTGTTACTCCTAACATAAATTAATTCAATGAAATGTTGTAGTCTAGAGAAATATAAGTATTAATGTTAATTTTTGTTTAGATGGTTAATGCTTTATTATTTATTTTCTAATTATTAATTAATAATATTTCTTGATTATTTAATAGTTTCCTATGTGTTTTTAATATGTAATTTTAAAAATTTATTTTTTGGTATTTTAATATTTATTTTTGAAATTATTTTAATTTTTTAGTGGAATTGTTATATGTATTTGTTTTCACTTAAAAATATTTTATAAAATATGTGTATTGTAATGTTATAAGTGCATGCCGAGACTACCTGTAATTAGTAGAACATTTTCCTTGATTCAAGTTGTTATTTTTAACGTATTCAATGTGTTATTGTATCTACTGTTGGTTGTCCTAAGTAAATAAATAAATAAATAAATAAATAAATAAATATTTATGAGGTTGGACACACGTTCTGAGCTATATCGCATTGCGCGGGTCATTAACTTTCCTTAATAATTATTTGAAATAACTTTGTCATAGCCTGTAAATGTACCACTGTTGGGCTAATACCTCGTTTTCATTTGTGGAGAAGGTTAGTAGCTTATTCAACCACGCTGCACCAATGCATGCTGATTGATTGCAGGCTCACGATGTATTCCTACCAAGCACGAGATAAATTACAAATTAAGCACATGAAAATTCACTTACCAGGTTTAGAACGCGCAATCTTCAAATAAAATTCAGATAACCACGCGGTCATCGCGGTTCACTTTTAAACAATAATAAGATCAAATTTTAATTAAATATCAACTTTCCAAAGAATAAGGGCATAAAATTTCAAACGCAAATAAATAAGGCTAAACAATAAAGCTTTGTTTGAACTTATCTAACAAATAATAACACGACTTATAGATTGAGTTTATGAGTAAATTTCATCAATATAATATAATTTATTTACTAATTAAGAATTGCTTTATTAGCTGGCTCGATGTTGTGAGGGACGATATGAGAGAGCACGATCTCACTAGAGACGACGCTTTCGATCGGGCAAAGTGGAGGCAAAGATGTAGGAAAGCGGACCCTGGCAGTACTAGGCCGGGAAAACGCTAGGAAGAAGAAGACTAATTAAAAATTAATAGATTATATTGGAACTTTTTTATCATAGGACAAGTAACAACGCTTATTAATTTAAAGCCTCAATAGTAGGACTGTTCTAGCGATGTGATAGCTGCTATTTATTTGTACTTATTTTATATTATATTGCAATATTACCCGTTCATAACCTTTGTAATTAATTGCAGAGGATTTAATATATAGATATTAATAAAACTTTAATTCGTATATATATATATATATATTTCTATAATATGAATGGCTAAAGAACAATTGTTCTATATCAAATTGTCAATGTGAGGACAGTTAACCATTTCTTACATTATTTATGTGAATGTATATTTCTATTAAACAATTTAAAGAATGACATAAATCATAAAACTTTTATAAACTATATTCTAGCAACACAAAATTAAATTTTGACAATTGACATATAACAGGTTTTTGACAGTTCAAAAAGGCGGGACTTTTTGACATTGACATTTATTTAGGTTAGATTTAAACAAATATTTTGCGTATTTAAAAAAACACGATTCTTCGATAGTTGTTCTCTTTAAACAATATACATAAATGTATACATGTAAATACGAATGTATATAATAATTAATCAAAGATTCTATATTCAAAACAATAGCTCATTTGAAAGGTTTACAAATTAGAAACGTAATGCAAACTTGAGACATTTCACTGGTAATTGATAGCAGGCCGCGATTTAATTCCGATGCCCGGAGCCCTGATCATTGCAGAGGAAATTTTGGGGTGTGGTCCAACCGTAATAAAAAAATCCATAATTATTTATCAATATAGAAATTTATGGTTTACTTTTTTTGTTTTAAAAAAGGGATATAATTTATAATTAATAGTAAAAAAAATGTTCACATTTAACTATCGGCGTAAGCTCGACAATATAAATAAAATAAAATATTCTTACTATGATCTATAAACTATACTTTATAGATCAGCTCGCTGTGCACACACCGTCTTCACTTCGCGCCAATTCCAATATATATATTATCTGTACCTCGCGATGTATGTCACCCAAGATGTTAGATGAATAGATACACAGATAACATATATACATTTTTTTTAAATGTATAAACTAGCGCTTGACTGTTGTCACACCTGATGGAAAGTAAAGATACAGTCTAAGGTGGAGCGCCCTTGCCTAGAAGACAAAAGGGAAAACAGAGATCAGGAGGGTATTCCCGACCTTAGCGGTGCGTATCAGAAACGAGGAAGCACATCGTTTCGTACGTATCTTAACTACATCAACTACGTATTTAAGACACTTACATATGTAAATGTGTGTACACTACAAAAATAAAGAATAATTCTTAAAGATATCAAAAATACATTCAATAATGTAATAAAATGTTTTTATATTTCAAATGAGTAAACCGTTATGTCACACAAAATGTAATTTGTTAAATATCATTTAATTACGTATCGTAAATATTGTTTTGTCTTTTTTAGATAAAACACAATTAAGTACATTTCTAATAAAAAATGAAGAAAATATACAAATATTATTATAGTATTCGTCGTTGTTTCTCGTGACTTAACCCACGCACGGAATGATCGCGAACATAACAATATATCTCACAATGGGCGGGAGTCCACGAAATTCACGAGTAATGAGATTGTTCCTGCTATGGTCGATAGAGGCACCGAAATAATTACATTTCTAAAGATATTCGAAGCAAAACAAGCTATATATACATTATCGTAGCGTCACTTGTAGATAATAAATATAACAGCATGCGTGGAAGTATATGTGTATTTATTTGAACCATAAAGTATCTACACATTATACACATACATATATATCGGTAACAGCCTGTAAATGTCCCACTGCTGGGCTAAGGCCTCTTCTCCCTTTTTGAGGAGAAGGCTTTGGAGCTTATTCCACCACGCTGCTCCAATGCGGATTGGTGGAATACACATGTGGCAGAATTTCAGTGAAATTAGACACATGCAGGTTTCCTCACGATGTTTTCCTTCACCGAAAAGCACGAGATGAATTATAATCACAAATTAAGCACATGAAAAACTTCAGTGGTGCTTGCCCGGGTTTGAACCCACGATCATCTGTTAAGATTCACGCGTTCTTACCACTGGGCCATCTCGGCTATATATATATATATATATATTGTATTTTTTTTTAATTTTATATATTATAAAAATGACTGAACGAAAAGTATTTAGATTATAATTATCCTAAATTTACACTGACATATTTTGTTATATCACGTCCACTACACACGATTCGCGAAGGACCTTCAAAGGATCTAGTGGCTAATAACTTCAGGAGTTAGTCTTTTTGCTAGTTCAGAAGGTAGGCAGGTCTGTATCTAAATATTAATTCGACTTATTACCAGAACGATTGAATTGGTAAAAATGTATGGATTATATACAGTGATTGTCAATTTATAGATGACGTCAATCGATAGTGATATGTATATAACGATTAGGGATGTATCAGTACATATATCAGCTAATCGCTGTCCACTGCTGGACGAAAGCCTCCCCCATAGAACGCCAATCATCCCGATCTGGTGGTAGAGCTTTGTGCAAGCTCGTCTGGGTAGGTACCACCCACTCATCAGATATTCTACCGAAAAATAGCAGTACTTGATATTGTTGTGTTCCGGTTTGAAGGGTGAGTGAGCCAGTGTAATTACAGGCACAAGGGACATTACAACTTAGTTCCCAAGGTTGGTGGCGCATTGGCGATGTAAGCGATGGGTAACATTTCTTGCAGAGCCAATGTCTAAGAGCGTTTGGTGACCACTTATCATCAGGTGGCTCATATGCGCGTCCGCCTTCCAGATTTATTAAAAAAAAAATTCTTGGGCAGCCCGCAATGTATCAGTACTTACATATTTAAGTACATGTTTTAAGATTTAAAGATTATATTATTATTATATTTTTGTTATTTAATTAAATGAAAAAACTATCTAATGAGAGCCCCCCGAACTCCTCACGTGACGGAAGGTAGCTAAAAATATAAGTTAATATTTTTAAGATTATTTTTGAATATTTATTTAGAATTGTTAAAACAATACCGCTTAGAAGAAACGAAGGTGTATTTGTAAGCAAAATTTATAGGTTTCAATTAAGTGAATTCAACATTCAGTGGGACTAAGATAAGTATGATGTATGGCGTTCCGAAATCTACGGAGTTATTACAAACTTGAGGGTAACCGATGAAATACTAGTTCAATACTAATATAAGGTGTAGCATACACTGTTTTAGTGAATTTATTTATTATTTATGTGTTATAATACCCCAGTGAAATAATCCTTCACAATAACTTTTAACACTTTATATTTAAGCCGAGATGGCCCAGTGGTAAGAACGCGTGAACTGACGATCGTGAGTTCAAAACCGGGCAAGAACCACTGAATTTTCTTGTTCTTAATTTGGGATTATAATTCATCTCGTGCTTGATCGTGAAGGAAAACATCACGAGGAAACCTACATGTGTCTAATTTCACTGACATTCTGTCATATGTGTATTCCTCCAACCTACATTGGAGTAGCGTGGTGGAATAAACTCCAAAACCTTCTTATATTAAATTAAACATTTAATTATAAAATAATATTCAATGCACCATTATCGAACTAAATAAAAACTTCATTGAGTTCCAATGAATAAAATAGCAACAGAATAATAATATAATAATATTATAAAAATGTGTTATATCCTAAAATAAAATTTAACAGAGTAATAATAATAAATAAGTATTAATATTTACCATAACTCGTGTATATAGGGTACGAAAAAATTCAAGAAAAATATCGTTATAACATCTCAATAAACTTTAATAACTGAATTTATTTCGGCAAATCATAACATGAAAATCTTTGTAGTTACACAATCGAGTATATGTGAAACTTATAACCCTATTTTATTTACAACTAACTATCCGTCATGGTTTCGAACGCTAGGACGATTTTGAGAAGGTTTGGAGCTTATTCGCTGCTCCAATGCGGGTTGGTGGAGAATTTCAGTGAAATTAGACACATGCAGGTTTCCTCACGATGTTTTACTTCACCGCCAAACACGAGATGAGTTATAAAGCCAAATTAAACCTACCTTGAACCTACGATCATCGGTTAAGATCCAGGCGTTCTAGCTACTGGGCCATCTCGGATTTTTATGAGAAAGAGATGAGATTAATACATATAACATTATCAGATTTCGCCCGCGGCTTCTGCTTCTGCTTCTGCTTCTGGTAAGGAGAGATGTTGTTGGTGTGAGCTTGACTGTTCATAAGTATTTGAATAAAACAATTTTAATTTGATTCGATTTTGTAAATCCAGAAGATCTTAGTACAGAGTACATTATTCCGCTCAACTTTTTCAATTACTGTAATAACTCTTCTATAAATGCTATATATTCGTAATTACTGAATTCGATTTTCACTTGGTGATAGGGCTTTGTACGTACAACCCACTCATCAGATATCAGCCGCTAAACAGCAGTAGTTAGTATTGTCGCGTTCCTGTTTGAAGGATGAGTGAGCCAGTGTAACTACAGGCACAAGGGACATAACATCTTCGTTGCAAAAGTTGGCGCGTTGGCGATGAAAGGAATGTTTAATATTTCATACATCGCCAATGTTTGGCGGTGGTGACACTTAACACCGGGTGGCCCATTTGTCCGACTGCCTACCTAGAACATTAAAAAAAATCAACGCCCTAAATACTTATATTATCTTACTCGTAAAATTATAATTAAATATTTTTTAACCACATAATTACAATGCTCTATTTTGAATTATGTAACACACAGAAATATTTTTTTATTAAACTAGGTTATAAAATTTAACGTGATTTTCATTAACATACGAAAATAAAAGTATTCATTTTACTAACCCGTTTTAGTTATACAGTTTTAACAAAAGGAAAGAATTTCAACTTAATAAAATAACAGTAAAGAATTTCAACTTAATTAGTTCATTAAAATTGACCCACACATACATACCTACTACATGTTAATACTAATATTATATACGCGTAACTCTGCCTGCTTGTTACGCATTCACTGCTAAACTACTGAACCGAATTTGATGTAATTTGGTATGAAGCATCAGCTCTAAGTAATTCTGCATATTAATCATATATATAAATCGCGCCGCTTGTATTAAAGGCTGGCAACGCTCTGCAAGCCCTCCGATATTACAGGTGTCCATGGGCGGTGGTAGTCGCTTACCATCATCTCTTGCCCGTTTGCCCCACTTTTTCATAAAAAACATGTTCGCATGTCCACGCTTATCTCAGCAACTATTGAAATGTTTAATCTGTTTCTACCAATACATAGATTGATTCGCGAAGCGTGTTTTCTTGTATTAAATATAAATAAAATAAATAAATAATTTGTGCAAATAAGGTATCTGACATAGTGATGATATTTATCGATTAAGTCGGTTAAAATCGTGTCAACTCAGTCGCATAGCGGCTGTTTAGTTAAATAGGGCGTTTGTTCTTTTGTAGGTACCACCCTAGTATTATTACTGGTCTAACTGCTCTAAGATGATATTTGTTTTGATAGTTTTTGTTTATGGTAAGGGCGCTACCAATCTTGGTAACTAAGCTGTACGTCTTTTGTGCCTGGCTCACTTACCCTTCAAACCAGAACACAACAATACCAAGTACTGCTGTTTTGCGGTAGAATATCTGATGAGTGGGTGGTACCTACACAGACGAGCTTGCACAAAGCCCTACCACCAGTAAATGCAGTTAAAGCATGGGTAAGATACGTGGAATATAAGTTGTGACAATAACTTGATAATGAATTACATTTACAAGTACGTAATCTAGGACTGAATCTCTAGATTTTTTACAAATACCTGAAGTTTTATTTTTATAACAAAATACAATCTTTTATCTTTTAACGATACCATATTCTTCAGAATAATTTGAACAACATGTGCAACGCAAAACAAAAATGTTTAAATACAATGAAAAAGCATATAAGCGTATCTGTATTGAGAGGGTCGTGTAAGGGAGCCGCGGATACATACCAAAATGTCGTTAACTTTAGGCGCGCTTTTAACCGAACCGTTTTCTTAAACGTAATTTATGTTTATAATTCATCTCGTCCTTAGTGAACGTAAACATTTTGAAGAATGTCTCTGATAAAATTCTGCCACTGCCACACGTGTGTATCTAATCAACACCGACACCTATTCCAATAGAGATGAAGAATTTGCTCAGATATGCTATTTATTTATTTCATATCAATATAAACAGCCATTTGTAGTGCACTGCTGAAAATAGACCTCTCCCAAGGTGCGCCAAAGCACCGTCTTAAGGTCATCGGTCCACCTGTCCACTTGGCAGTGGACTGGTGGAGGTGGCCCTCAGCTTGCTAATTTTGCAAGCTATGGTTCTTTTCGGGATAATCTCATTTCTGATCTTATTCTTCAAAGATACTCCAAGCATAGCTCGCTACATAGCACGCTGAGCGACTTTGAATTGGTGGACTAGTCCCGCAGTTAGTGTCCACGTTTCGGCACCGTATGTCATGGCAGGTAAGACGCATTGATTGAAGACTTTCGTCTTTAAACATTACGGTATAGACGACGTGAGGACTTGACGAAGGTTGCCAAATGCTGCCCATCCCAAGCGAATTCTTCGATCGGCTTCCTTCTCGAAGTTGTTCCTACCGACTTGTATAACCTGTCCTTGGTAGGTATCTTCCCTAACAACTCCGAGAGGGTTTCCTTCGACGTATATCGGTCCCTAGAGGTAACGACCCTACCATTTTCAGTTTTAAGTTTTGTCAGATGCAGCCTCCCAAATTTATAAGCGAACACTTTCGACCCCCATTTTGGTCAATCGCAGCCTTGATGGCACGGGTATTGGAGCATCTGAGATCTTGTCGCGGCAGCGTCTTTATTGTTCGGTTTAAGGCCTTATGTGACAAAAACGATGGTAGTTCTCGTCATTTCCCCATGAGCTCGAGTGTCTCAGCAGAGAGTTTTTGTGCGCTGTCTCTTCTGTGTCGGAAAACATATGCTAGATGTTTTTTGCAGTATTTTGAACAGCGTGTCTGTTTTGTCATCAATACTGCTTCGGGTTTCCAAAGCGGTAAATTGATTTTGAAGCAGAGTAAGTTACCGGACTCTAGAGTTATCGTGTCCTCCCCCTGTCTTCGGACTTTAGATAGTCCTTATCGAGCGTCCATTATACGTTGCTATATAAAGTATTTTTTATGGTAGCCTGCCATGAACTGGTGATTCTTGGCACCCCCTGCCCTGCCAATACCGTGACCGCTACCTTGGTCGGGCCTAGCGGGCTTGCCGGTAACTAGGGGCCTTTCTTTGAGCGCATCTACCATTTAGGAGGATTTGCCCATACTCGCCGCGATGGGCAGGCATGTTGGCGAGCACAGTAGGAGGGTTGGAGATGTTTTCGGGGGAGACGCTGCTGAACATCCCCCCTTTTCACTATCCCTCAGTCACCTCTCACGACACTCCCGGAATGAGATTTGAGGGAGTACCATTCTAAGCAATCCACGGCAATTTATTTATTTATTTATTTGAATCTCCAACAGTTGTCCATACACACATTCTAAACACTTTTTACATTAACTTTAAACTAACTATGCACAACCGATTACAAGGGAACACACCATTTCTAAACACAATTACAAAAAGAGGTAACAAAACACATAAATAAAAAAATAAAAAAAAACAGAATTAAGAAATATCCAAGTAAAGAACAAAAACAAAAGGTAGTAACTAATTAAATATACAATCTATTCTAACCCATCAAACAAACATATAAATACAGCAATACAAAGAATTACTGTTGGTAACGAGAAGTAGAATCAACTTCGAGTATTTGCGAGAGTTTACGATGAAATAAAATAACATTATGTTTAAACGTAAACACAATTAGATGATACAAAACGTCACGACTCATAAAACGTATTTCCTTATTGGCGCTAACTTAATTTCCCTATTTTCCTCAACAAATAATATCTGCTCCCCAGTATCGAACTTATTACTTCCCTAAACATGTTACAGACGAATGTATTTATGTAAAAAGATAATAGAATTACCGAAATGGCATAGAAGAAATTTGATCCGTTAAGAGCCGCAACTGTAGGGCGATTGTGTAAGAATAAAATCTAAACTCACCGCGGTAAACGGTCGTGAAATTTCACAAAGTGATATGTGACATTGACCATAATGATGATAGCACTAAAATAGTACATCACCATAAATGGATTGTCTACATTTCACGGGTGAGTAATGAAGTGAGTTCTTACAAAATAGCAGTGCTGGATTAAATATCTATTTTTTATAAAAAAATTTTTATTTCAATGTCAATTTTTTATTTTTTATTTTAATAAAGTCAAATTTAAAATAGTCCCCCCTGGTTCCCACCCGACGCAAAGCTGCCCATAATGCAGGCCGCATTTCCACGTTGTACGGCAATGGACAACCTCTACGCCAAGTTGGACCCCGAGCGACTGTCAAATGTATTTTTTTATACTATATTGAACAATACTTTAATTCAGTTCAGGAACTTATATATTTTCAACTTATTTAATATATTTTAAATATACTATATTACGTTTTGTAAATGCTATTGGTCGAATGACAATGGAATATAAATGACGGCGTTGCTAAAAGTTTTTGATCATTTCATAATACAATCTAGGAAAAGTAAACAGATCGATGTTTTCGACAAACAGACGGATTGATATGCTAATGAAACATTATTATATTATTTCTGATGTAAATAAGACTATTTATTCACGTATGTAATGAAATATGAATGTTCGAATTTTAATTAAAAATAAAAAAACAATTGAATAAAGAAAAAAAGTCATTGTCAAACTATAAATATATAAACTTATGTGAACTGTAAAATATTTATCACAATAAAAAAAAACCTGTTTTGAGTTATACGATCCGAAATCATTTTGTATAATGTATAAACATTTTTAACGACCAACACTTATATCCCTTCTAAAATTCTATGCTCTGTGTTTGAGCATAATTTGATTTTTTACAGCGTCCAAAACAGCAGTGAACAGATGAGGAGATTTAAATTGAATTTCAGAACTTTTATTGAATATTATTTTTTACAATGGTCCGTACAATACAGAATAGCAATTTCTTGTACATTTAAATATTATTTAAATACTATATACTGCATATTAGGTAAATGGAATATATAATTCGAAAAATCACGTACATCAATTTGGCTATGGTTCCTATTGGTGCACATTGAGTGTAAAACCGACTCGTATACCGTGACGTCACACGGCATGACGCTCTCGTGTGTGTGGCGCGTATGCTATATACTTCGTCGTATAATTTTATAATAATAAAATTATATTTTTTAATAATACAAATAAGTTTTTATTTATTATATTCTATCACAATTGTGAAAACCACAGAAACTAACAGGCGACCATATAGAATATATTATTTAATTTGTTTATCAAATAAAAATAATAAATCAAAATAACAAGTCTTTATTTGTTATAAAAAAAGAAAATATACGTTTCGTATACATCCAGAAAGAAACACGACACGTCACATTTCAATTACAAACGTTTGTCGGTAAATTCTTTTGATGATTTGTTATTAAAACCGTTCGAGGTGAGTTCTATCAAACATTTATTGATTACTAGCCACCCCTCCTCCTTCCCCCGCTTCGCACTGGTAGAATAAGGATATACATAGAATGTTTACATTGAAGGAAAAACATACAAAACAAAAACTTTCTTTTTAAGAACATGTTTTTAAGACATTGTGCGCAAGGAAAACAGCTCGCGAACATTTGATCACAATCGTTTGAAAACATTTATTAATATAAGTTGAGTGTAATGTTAGCATCATAATTGTATTTTTTATTTTATAAGTGTAATGTAATTCAATTGTATAGTTGTAAATGCCTGTACTGACGTATCACACTGTGCAAGCCTTTTATCGTAATCGTATCGTATCGTATCGTATCGTATCGTATCGTATCGTATCGTCGTTTTTTTGTCAATATGCCGATGGTGTTTCTTTATATCAATAAATTAAAACAAATGAATGGTACAGACATTAATTTTAATATCGATAGATTGATTTATTTCTCAGTAAATGAACGACTAAGCAACAGCTGATAATAGTTAAATTACTTTGTGCACACGAATACATATTTTCCGGTAAATTTATCAAACATTTCTGAATCTTCACTTCAGTTACTTACACGTATATTTGAGATGAAACATTTTCCTTTGAATCAACTTCAAACAAAATTCTCGATTAAATCTAAGTTATTTATGGCGCGTATTAACAGTGCAAATAGCCTGATAATAATTAGAATACAATCAGGAACAGGTTGTTAGAAATAATTAAAATATCTATATACTGATGGGATATGCTAACTGTATCGAGTTTTGTATTAATTTTATCATATCAGATTTAAGATTCTTGATACTTAGAGGATCACAGATAAGGAAATATGCTCAGAATATGTTATCACAAAGTTTACTTTTCACGCCCCTTGAATTAATTAAATACGGAATAATTTGGGTACACGTGGAATTTTGCGTATCTTATTTACTTACGACCTTATAAACGTTATTTAGCGTCTGTTCAGTACAAACACCGATCTCTCTCTTTCTGTCACTATTGATGTGACATTCGAAAGAAGAAGATAGCATATTTTAACTAATCACCCGCTAAACCACGTTTATAAGTAGGGCTGTAAATGATTTAAACATTTTCAGTGTTTTCATTTGAACTGATTTTTGAATACTTGACAATCCATAATGTAAGGCAACAATATATACTTTTAATAACATATACATTAAGCCTTACATAGCTAATATTTACATGTATGCAGTAGTATGTCTGCTTACCAATCGAGAAGGTTGGTAAATTACTTTTCTTAGTACAGCTTATCCAAATAGCCCATGAAGGATAGTGAATTCCAGTCACCAAATAAATAAAAAGCAAAACCAAAATTTTAATGTTCTGTTTTAGTATATAAGCTTCATCTCATCATCTCTCAGCCGATAGACATCCACTGCTGGACAAAGGCCTCCCCCAAGGATTTCCAATTTGGCCGGTCTTGCGCTGCCACATCCTACGGTTTCCCACGACTCTTTCTTTTCTATTATATAAGCTTAACAGTTTGTAATCCATATGTCAACTTATGTTTATGTTTGTGGGTTCAGATAAATTATTATTATTAATTATTATTATATTCCTCCACTTTAATGTACTGGTGGTAGGGCTTTGTCCAAGCTCGTCTGGGTAGGTACCACCCACTCATCAGATATTCTACCGCAAAACAGCAGTACTTGGGAGTGTTGTGCTCCGGTTTGAAGGGTGAGTAAGCCAGTGTAGTTACAGGCACAAGGAACATAAAATCTTACATTGGCACTGTAAGAAATGTTAAGCGATGGTTAACATTTCTTACAGTGCCAATGTCTAGGGCGTTTGATGACCACTTACCATCAGGTAGCCCATATGCTCGTACGCCTTCCTATTCTATAAAAAATATATATTGTATCTCCTAAAATTTGACACATGTGTATCGCTTCCGGTTTAAAATTAAAATATAGAAAACACTACAATATTCATGTAAATAATACTACTTGTCTATAAATAAGATGTAACAGGACATCATAATTTAATTATCATCTCATTATATTTTGCTATTTTCTTTAATTCATGACTTTATGTTTACTTTGGTTTACCATGTACCTGGAAGCCGCTGAATTTGATCCTAAATTCCTCAAGCAGTTCTGACAAAAGATTTTCGAAATTCCCAAAAATATTCCAAGACCCCAAACTATTCACATATCTATTTAAATATTTAAAGTGTTTTTCATACAACGTGTGTGTTAATATGCCCTCATTCTTGAGGGCAAATCTTGATTTCAAATATTTTTAATAGATTATCAGTGATAAAAACTCCGAGTAACTGGTCTACGTAAGTCAAATAAACGAAGAAAGAAAGAAAAGTTTATCTGTAAGAGCACACAGCGCGGACAAAGTATGCTAACATTAAAAAAAAAAAAAAAAAACTCATCAATTCTCTGAGAATATTCTCTCAGTAGCATTCCTTAAAATCACATTAACAGTGACGTTGGTGACAGGCGGAGATGTCCCTCCCCGTTAACCGATAAAACTATCAGTGCGAAGTCGAAAACAGCGATAACAAATATTATTCATCTGCTGTTGTAAGAAGAGATGGCCTAAAATATATAACTATTAAGAAAAGAAAGATAGAGTTTATTCTTATATGCTGCAGTGGGGTAAACATCATACTTTTTTTAATGGATAGTAAACGGCAAGTACTGATGCTTTCATGGAAAAAAGCGCATGCCGCGAAGATCCCAATTCATTCTCGCCTTGAAGATAATCCAATCATAATGCTAAGGGTAAAGTGACGCCGGAAGGTTACCACGACTTGTCGGCGCTTGATAAATGAGGAAAATGAACGCTTCGTGCGAATTGATAACGCAGAGACGTAGGCTCTCACTGTGCCTAATTGACAATAATTATATAACTCCTATTCATATCCGCCCCACAAAAACTTGTAAAAGATCGAAGAGCACGTTATTTTGCATCTCGATGTGCAAATGCGGCTATTACAGCAATCTCTTCCAGATAAATTATATTTACGAGCGAAAGAAGAGCAACTTACGGCAGCTTACTCGAATTTTGTTAAGACCTACGTGTTATATACACGAGGTTCTCTTTGCTAAGTAATAATTAAGTTGAAAGTTATCACACATAATCTCTTGAAAGGTAAACTTTCCAAAACTCGACGCAAGGAACACTAGTGTCTGAAAATATAACGCATTGTGTTCAAACAATGTAAGTCAGGCACTAAGTCGGTGTGTTCTCCCAGTTTCCTGAATCTAGTGTTTACCCTCACTGTAGCAAGGAGTTAACCGGATATCCTAACTCTCGGTTAAGTAAACTTGAGGTAGTGGCTTGAGGATGTAAAACAGCATTAGTTTCGACGATCGTTGATGACGTGTAACGGATCTGGTTCTATCCGGATCTACATGAACCTTGAATGAAATGCTCTAGAGGGTAAACGTCCATGCGATACTTATGTTATCACTTCATTACTACAAGAAAAAAATTACGTTACAAAACTAAACATATGAAACAAATAATTGTTTTCACACTTAATATTTTGTGCCGCAATTCCTGATCTCTTGAAATATTATCGTTTCCACTTCTATCGCAAGCTTTTTGTTTAATTATTTTGGTAAAAAAAAAACATTATTTGAATCGAATTGAATTCATTCACCGTATACAAACAATATAATTTATATTGCATATCATATAATAATAAAATAATTAATACGAAATACAACACGTGTTTTAGGCTGTCGCGCATCGCTAATCCGAGTTTATTGAACTTTGTACAGTCGTTGAAACTTTCGTGAAGGCTCCTCTGTATGTGGGGTTCTTAAGTGGCCCGAACAAGGAGCCCGAGCTTAATTTAAAACGGTTACGATACGTTCCCGATTCAATTCCGATCCAACTTCGACGCAACCGCAACTGGGTCGTCGTGTTCGTTGAATAGAAAAACGGCTAAACGGGCACGATTACGTTTCGATTCGATTGCGATAAAGTGACAATTTGTTAATAGAATTGGCCGTCAGTCCGGACATAGGCAACGAGGGTTTTCTCTTTATCCGGGCATTTCCTCTCCGGCAATCTTAACTGCGGCGTCGCTTGTTCAGGCCTGAATTTCCAAGCTCTATATTGACCCAGTGACTGTCAAAATTTCTAGTAAAGCATGATACTTTATAAAACAGCATACAATAAATCAAGCGCAAGTTATTTTAGATAATTTGTTCACAAAAGAAATTTGAAGAGGCATTACAACGCATGGTTATCAGCTAGTATTTCAAACATCTGCCGTAATTCAAAACAGATTTATCTCGTGAGACCTAACAAACTCATAATTTAATATAAAACTTTAATCTGTAATAAAATCATCCAGACAGTCATTATGAGTAAGTGAACTGACAGCGTAGAGTTTATGTCTGATTCGTTAAAATTGAATTTAGTATTTCAAACGAGATTAATGTTTACTTGCAATACAAAAACTCACATATCTGGCTAGGCTATAAATTACGAGTCATGCCTTTCATTTGTGTTTATATTTCAGCTCGTGCTCATTGATGAAGGGAAAATATTGTGAGGGAACCTGAATCGGATGATGAAATGAGCCACTTGTATATCCATCAAACCGTATTAGATCAGCGTTATGAACAAAGCTCAAAAATCTTCTCGTCAACGTAGAGATTATCCCAAGAGTAGAACATTTAAAGGCACTTAATCACATATTTACCTGTTTATTCCAATACAAAAATGTATTAATATAATTATTACTGGTGGAAGAGATTTGTGTAAGCTAAGCTAAGCAAGTACAGACACTTGTGACGTAACATCTTAGTTCCCAAGGTTGGTGGCACATTGAGGATGTAAGCCATGGTTAACATAACATGGTTAGGCGTGATGACCTACTACCTTCTTCCTGTACTAATTATTAGTGGAAACTTGATTGATTTATACGTTATAATTATTTATTACGAGCTATCTGTCCCGGCTTCATACAGGTCTCCATAAAGTATTTGTATCATAATATATAATATAATATATTTTGGTTGACGCTACGCACGCCAGAACAACTCGCATTTGGCATGTCTTTCGACATCTTCAACAATCACCGTTATATTTTAGTCAATTTACACAAAACCCTAATGAATTAATCGCTTAAACCTTCCTCGTGAATCACTCCGTTCATTTGTGAAAACCGAAGAAAACTTAGTTCAGTAGCTTTTGAGTTTATCACGTACAAACAGACACGGCGGGGAGACTTTGTTTTACAATATGTAGTGGTATATATATAAAGTTACAATAAATTACACGTTATATGTTAAAGCTTCTGATGAGAAGCTTCTATCTCGAAGCTAAGATCTAAGACGAGATGTCGTCTTGTGACATATTATCTCCAAACTAAAACATCTTATTTCCTCTAGAATGGCTACGTCGTTTATATTCTAGCTGTGCTTATAATAATTCCTGTCATAATTTTAATTAGATCTGCTTCTGATGACACTTAATTAACGGGTAATTAAAAATAGCAAAGGTCATTTCTCAGGGAGGAATTTAATTTAAAATAAGGTAACTAAATAATTAAAGATTCCATGTAGTTTCTACTAAAATACTTTGGAGACCTAAGCGAAGAATCTTGTTAAGAATTCTCTAAAGAAACATTGCCTAGCTTAATTGTTAGAGATTTGGCTACGATGACAAAAGTACTTACTCCTTAAATCGACAGCGACATCACCGCTGACAACTTAACTGGCTCTTATGGTAGAGATAAAATAAGAAACATAATAAGCATGTGAGCTCATGTACCCACGCACACATTAACGCACACAGTACTTACGCTCGAAACCTTAAGCTGACGTCATCTAACAGCTAGCGTGTATCGAGCGCTAAAATATTTACACATGAAAAGAAAACATCTATGAATGTCCTACTGCTGGGCTAAGACTTCCTCTCCTCCTTGAAACCTTACTCCACCACGCAACTCTGGCGAGCATATGTGCCACCTGATAGTAAGTGATCATTAACACCCTTAGACATTGGCATTGTAAGAAATGTCAACCATCACTTACATAGCCAATGCACCACCAACCTTGGGACCTAAGATTTTATGTCCCTTGTACCTGTAATTACACTAGCTCACTCACCCTTCAAACCGGAACACAACAATACCAAGTACTGCTGTTTTGCGGTAGAATATCTGATGAGTGGGTGGTACCTACCCAGACGAGCTTGCACAAAGCCCCCAGTAAAGTTGTTGCAATTGTTGCACATTCAAGTTTCCTTACAATGTTTGCATTCAGCACGAAATGAATTACAAATACAAACACATATTAAACACATACATACGTGAAATATATAAAGTAAAAGGTGTACGTTATAAAGGTAATAAAATTTGAATATTTTAATTTGTCGAACATATTTATTTTAACGAGATTGAATTCACTGATTTAGTATCAGATTACCGACAGACATATTGAATTGTATTTTTTACGATTTAAATATAATATATACGATATATGTACATGTGATATTTGGAAATGAAAATGTGTTACAGTGTGCTACGAAAAAGACTGCGTTTTCCGCATCTGTCTCGCTCAATTATATCAAGTACCAAGATATTTAGTCACATTTTATTTTTTAGTAAAAAATATGTTTTTCGGAAAATACCCTTAAATAGATAAAAAACAAAATCTTATATAAAAACAAAATTTGAGCCAAATCGTTTGAGACGTTTCCGATACACGTAATCAATTTAAAAATAGTTAAAAATAAATACTTAATCATTATATACTTATTATTTTGCATATATATACTAGATCTCCGTCTTTATTCGGGTAAAATGACAAAAATATATTTGGCATCCAGAAGAGAAACTGATTTTATAAAACCCACAAATTAGTCTTTTTTAAAATGGAACACCAAATCATACAAATTGATGTATATTACTCACTCAATTACTCTTGAGAATTCCAATAACTCAAATGAACACATTCAACAAAACACAAATCGCGCCAATAATTAATTAATTACTTCACCTTTAAGTCCACCAACAAAATGGAGGTTTGAAATTAGAGAGCGTCTATTTTAGCAACACTATTGTAGTGATAAAGTAATCTCTTAAATATATACATAGACTGCCTCGTTGGTCTAGTGGCTTGATAGAAGGCCGCAGACCAGGAGGTCCTGGGTTCAATTTATTGGGTTTTTCTGTCAGAAAATTCTCAGTAGCAGCCCGGAATTTGGAAGATGGAAGTGCGTACACTCCTGTGCCTCGGAAAGCACGTAAAGCCGTTGGTCCTGCGCCTGAACTCTTTCCGTTCGTGTCGCGTTGCATCGGATAATAAGATTTAGAGAATAGAGAGTGCACCTGTGCTTGCGCACACACTTGTGCATTATAAGATCTCCTGCGTAGTTGGCTAACCTCTCTTGAGATTGGCCGCCGTGGCCGAAATCGGACTGGAGGACATTGTTATATATACATTGTTAACAAAAAAATCGCGGCAAAAAATCACCCAAACGGGCTTCAAAAACGAAAAAGAATAACTCTTCTAGACAAATAAAGAAACTTCTAGAACATATATAGCTTAAGCAGTGACGCAAACAAATTTACTTAACTCGAAATCCCAACCTTAATCACTGACTCGGTGAAATATTAAACAGCGAGCGCTAACGGTCTGGAAACCTAATACCAATACTAAATTTACTTCACAGTAGAAAAAAAGAAAAGAATTCAATTTTAAGATGGCCTCCACAATGAGCTTCATTCTACTTAGCACTTTGCCGCTGTTAGTTCCATTTGATGCGGAAAATTTTATATTTTTGTGGTTTTCGACGATTCTTTCTATCGTTTCTATATGTAATATGTTTGCTATTAAGTAGTTTTTTTATATATATAATATGTAAGTGGATGAGTATATGGGCCACCTGATCGCCAACGCGTCACCAACCTTGGGAACTAAGATGTTATGTCCCTTGTGCCTATAATTACACTGGCTCACTCATCCTTCAAACAGAAACACATCAATACCAAGAACTGATGTTTTGCGGTAGAATGTCTGATGAGTGGATGCTATCTACCCTTATTAATGATAAATAACGGAAATGAAACAGTATAACATTTTATAATTTAATAAAACATTTTTGACGTAGTTTTAATATCTGTCAAGTGTAGCTTGAGCTTTAAGCGCTTTAAGCGCGTACTCTTGTTATCGTAACAGCCTGTGAATGTCCCACTGCTGGGCCAAGGCCTCCTCTCCCTTTTTGAGGAGAAGGTTTTTGGAGCTTATTCCACCCCGCTGCTCCAGTGCGGATTGATGGAATACACGTGGCAGAATTTCAGTGAAATTAGACACATGCAGGTTTCCTCACGATGTTTTCCTTCACCGCAACTCACACCGTACTCTTCTTAGTCTTTACTGAATTATTTATTTATATCGCATTTTCAGATCTCTTCCGTGTCCTGAGTTGCAGGCACTTCAGTCGTTTACTCTTTTTAATGTTTACTGAAGTATTTCTTCCCAAACCCGTTTTCATTTTGCAACAATCAATAAGTAAGTGATCTTCTATATTGAACAGACGGGTTTAATTTGGATAAACAATCTTTATTTATTACTTTTGTTTATCTGAAAGAAAAATACGTAAATGGTCATGTGACGTGACCTTAAAGTTAAAGTTTTTTTTTTTGACAATAACATTAAAGCTAGTAAAGATTGGTACAAATATAAAGCATTATTACAGCTACACAGACATTTAAACATTGTACCAACACACGTACATTTTTATTTAAAAAATATATGTGTATTAAATTTATGTGAATATTTACATGTATCTACATATATACGCACACATATATATAAATTATTACACGCACATACATTAAAGTTTAACAATATATTTAAAATACAGGCTCATGTATTTTTAATCAATTAATATTCGCTGATTGGACCTTGTTTGTTATATATGTTGTTAATTCATTTATTTCAGATAACAAATACCCATACATTATACATTAATTATGTAAATAACACATATTTCTGTATGTGTGTATAAGTTGAAATATCAATATTGTTTACAGTAACAGCCTGTGAATGTACCTCTGCTGGGTTAAGGTCTCCTTTCCTTTTTTTTGAGGAGATGGTTTGGAGCTTATTCCACCACACTGCTCCAATGCGGCTTGGTGGAATATACATGTGGCAGATTTCAGTGAAATTTGACACATGCAGGTTTCCTCACGATGTTTTACTTCACCGTCAAGCACGAGATGAATTATAAACACAAATTAAGCATTTGAAAATTTAGTTTTGCTTGCTCGGATTTGAACCCACGCTCATCGATTAAGATTCACGTGTTCTAACCACTGGGCCATCTCGACAACATTGTTTACGTTTAATATTTTTATTATGTCCTCAGTGCTGCCGCACACTTTGACAAATGACGTAGAGACGATAAAAGTAACGGTGCTGTGTGCACGTGACATATTTATTGAAAAGATTAATTGTGTGAAAAATACTATCGGTGAAGAGCCGAAAAAAATGCGAAAAAATATTGATTGTGACACCGGGCGAGCTATTATGCTTTCAGCTACAATAAATAATCACAGTTATGATGTTTAATAAAACTTGACGAACTTCATAGTAGATATTTTTTTTTCAGAAAATCGAAACACAGACATATTGCACGTATCTTTGGTGTCTTGTATGTTATTTGAATTTATATTATTGTAATGTGTCTGCATGTTTTCATTATATATTTTTATTTATGATAATACAGTATTTATATACACCTAAATGTATATATAAAAGAAGGAACCCTTAAAGGATCAACAGAATCTATTCCGATATTTAAATCTTCGTCATGATTGATAAATCATAAGAAATTCCTAATTTGAAAATGATTCCATTTTTAAATAACAGGACCGAAATAGAACAAACCTTTAACGGAATCGTATCATCCCTCATTACCGTATAATTGAAATAATCATAAATTAAATAAACTGCGCCTGTGGAACATAAAAGCTTTGGATCTGAATTGAAAACCATTTTCATTAGACTAATGCTATGCGACCTTTAGACTGACTACCCATTTAATTATAGCATGACATAGCGCGACCTCAAACTAAAAAAACTTTCGAAAGAATATAGTACAAACGATTAAGATATCTTTAAATAGATTTGTTGATTTTTTAAAATAATTAATAAAAAAACAAAGTTGGTTAAAGAAATCAATGAATAAAAAAAATTAAAAAGGTGTGAGAAAGCAACAAAATATAGCAATTATTAAACTACTTGGTAATTCAGCAACCATTCAGACTTAACGATATGCTTATTTTAACCAGTTAATTTCAATCAAAGGCTTGTGCTATGACGTCACGGTAGCATGCGCAACCAATCCCGTGGCGCTCCTCGTTAAGACGGAAAGGGTACCGCTGATTTTTTAGTATTGATGTTTGGGTCGCACTCGGCGCCTTGGACACCGGTGAGCCCCACATACACCCCACTGTTCCCGTGGGGGAAACGCATAAAGTGACAAAACAGATATTCCAGACACAAAATTTAAACTAAAAACTATTATGTGGCAATAAATTAATATTATTATTAAATACAACACAAAAGGCACAAAACAAGGAAAGCTATGTCTTTTCGAAATGTAAACTTTACCAGAACTGCAATGAGTACGTTCGCTCAAACTTTGCTCATCCGTCAGATACACATGCATTAGAAGGCTATTACAAGACGTTTTAGTCCCCACATATAGCCTATTCCAATCACAGGAGGATTAAAGACAAATAAAACTTTGACATATAATTGACGTGATATCATTGGTCGAGATCTTGAATAATCTGTGGTTTCATTATGTGTCAAAAATGACGTTACAAATGTCAGAATTATCGAAATTTTAGAAGTTAAATTAAAGTGAATATTATTAGTTCAATAGAATTAATCTCTATTTATAATTATAATCTAACATTATTGCCCCGTTTCACGCGATAAACAAACAGGACAACCGTCCTAAACAGAAGTTTTATAAAGGCCGCAAACATCGAGAGGAAATAGAATGGATTTTAAACGAGATTTCGTGAAATCGTTCGCATTCAACTCCATGGAAAACGGTTTTGCGATGTTGAACGTTTATTGCTAAAGGTTAACATAAACTGGAGACAGCGCTCTGGATACACGTTACATTATTTATACATATCTTTTTTATATTATAGAAGATTTTTTGTAGAATATAAATTACGAATTTAATATTTTAACGTGATTCAGAAATGCTAGTAATATTCTAGCTGAATGAAGCATGCTCCGCTTTTGATAATATCAATTGTTTTTAGTAAATATTCCAATTCAGTATATATTATCTGGTACAAACGTATTTTCACAAATCATATTGTGTCAAGCAATCAAATGAGCAGGTGATTAGGAAGAACGTAAATCTTACCCAAAGATCGTAGATTCAAATTGGGGCAAGTACTAATAAATATTCTTGTACCTAATTTATGTTTATCTCGTTTTCGACGGTGAATGAAAGCATTGTTAGGAAACAAGCATGTGTTAGGTGTAACTCTGTCCTATTATTTATCTACAATCGCGCATTGGAACAGCGTAGCAGAATAAGCTTCAGAAATTCTCAAAAGTAGAGACCTTAGCCTAGCAGTGTGATATTTAAATGGTATTAATTTCACTTTTATGTTTATATTTTTCATTTACTTTTGTGTTTTATTTTAAAGCCTTCGATAAAAAAAAGATTTATTATATATTTTTTAAGGTGAAGGTTTAGAGACTATCCCACCGCGCCAGACTAAGCATAAGGAGAAATTATATTAGATCCTAATTAAAAAAAACGACAATAAATAATCAAACAATCATGAAG
This sequence comes from Nymphalis urticae, assembly GCA_905147175.2. Taxonomy (NCBI): domain Eukaryota; kingdom Metazoa; phylum Arthropoda; class Insecta; order Lepidoptera; family Nymphalidae; genus Nymphalis; species Nymphalis urticae. The sequence goes on from LR990001.1 coordinate 11,000,450, forward strand.
ATAGATTTTATGTATATATATTGCTTTTAACATATAAAGCCATAAAATATACTAACACGATCATATATATGCTCGACTTTTTAACCTTGAACAAAACCACACAGCATCAGCTCTGTGGTAAATTTCCGAGACAACATAATGAGTTGCTGAATTCTTATTAGATTTACTTAAAACAAAACAGATTAATCTGTCTAGACGTTAAGAAAATTAAAGCTTTCACGTGAAAATCTTTATTAAATTTTACTTCATATGATAAAACTGTCTGTTAAGATTGATAATATTAGCTGAGCTTCATATGACTATATTTATGAACAAAATTAATCCCTTATTCTCTTAGCTCATTTGCTACCGTAAATATATTCATTTTTAATTCCACGTTCACAAAATAGTTTACATGAATAAATGGCGAATAGCATACAAAGTAACCTATTACTAACTAGTTATTACCCAACCGTGTTTAAAAGCTCTAAAAACTAAACGCGAACAAAACAGCATAATCAATCTTATACTCATTCTTGACTAACAAAAACCCTGTAAAATGCAAGAACATTTTAACAATTCTCTAAACAGAGATATATGTTCACAAAGATTATTTATTGAATAGAAATATGCAATACATTATTTTAGGCATCATCAGTAGTTTTCGCAGCGCACGCCAAATAATGACTTTTATAGGAAAAATGATTCATTAGATTACATTATTGCAATTTTCGTACGGATACCCAATTTTTTTTAAATAAAATGTAGGCTATGTTACTTACTGATAATTAACTTTCTGTAGGTGAAAGAATTTTTAAAATCACTTCAATAGTTTTTGAGTTTATCTATTACAAGCAAACATACAGAAAATCAAATTTTAGATCTTTATAATATTGGTAAAGATATTTATATTTTTCTATAGAAAAAATAGGGTCGCCATGCTCTCATTTGTAATTTCTGTTTAACCTTGTGTACCCTATTCTATTCTCTTCTATTCGATTTTACCGTTACAATTTTTCGAATTCTGCTTTCGATGAGACAAAGCTAAATATTGTTTTGTTATTATTGTATTGAATTAGTTAGAATCGGTTGAGAACGGTTGAGATAAACTTTAATATACAAACAACGATATCTATGGTTTTTGTTTTGAATAACAACAATACACAACGACTAACTTATCCGTTCAAATAAGTGCGACGCATAAGTTAAAATCTATCGATTTAGTATTAAGTTCTTTAAATAACGTAGTTCCGGGTAATATTAACATGGAAGAAGAACATGTAAACGCCCTAACCAACTTTTTCAACCAGGTGTATAACTCAGGCTCTTTACCCGATGATTGGCTAAAGTCCACATTTATTACTTTACCAAAAAAGGCAAAAGCAAAGAAATGTGCAGAATATCGCACAATAAGCTTAATGAGCCACGTACTTAAAATATTCCTGGCGATCATCCAAAACAGGATAAGACCACGATGCGACGAACAACTTGGGGAGAGTCAATTTGGTTTCCGATCCGGCATGGGAACTCGAGAAGCGCTTTTTGCCTTAAATGTTCTAGTACAAAAATGCAAAGACATGCAGACCAACGTTATCTTGTGCTTCATTGATTATGAGAAGGCGTTCGATCGCGTAAGACATGACATACTTATGGAACGTCTAATGGATGTAGGTCTAGATGGCAAGGACTTACGGGTTATTAAGAACTTGTATTGGAACCAAAGAGCAGCTGTGAGAGTTGAGCATTCAGAGACCGATCAAGTTGAGATTCGCCGTGGTGTCCGTCAGGGGTGTATATTGTCTCCCCTGCTTTTTAACATATACTCGGAAGCTGTAATATCTGAAGCTCTGGAGGGGTTAGAGGTAGGCGTCAAGATAAACGGTAAAGTCATGAATAACCTACGATACGCCGATGATACCGTGCTTATAGCCTCTTCAGAAAAGGACCTACAGACTTTGGTGAACAGGGTTAACGAGTGCAGTGTGAAGGCAGGGTTGAGCATGAATATCAGCAAGACCAAGTTTCTGGTTGTATCGGGTGATAAAAATCTTAAGCCAAAAATTCAGGTGGAAGGTAAATACCTAGAGCGGGTGCGTATGTACAAATACCTCGGTGCTTGGGTAAATGAAGAATGGGACTGTGGGCAAGAAATTCAGACCCGGATTGAAATTGCCCGAGCAAGCTTTAAAAGGTTGGAGAAGGTTTTGTGCAGCCGCAAACTATCTTTAAAGCTCAGACGAAGAATACTCCACTGCTATGTCTGGCCAGTAGTGTTATACGGTAGTGAAGCATGGACTCTGCGAGCTGACACCCAGAAACGTCTAGAAGCTTTTGAGATGTGGTGTTACCGCAGAATGCTCCGTATTAGCTGGACACAGAAAGTTTCGAACGTGAGAGTACTCCAGCGCGTCGCCAGTAGCCGGAAGCTACTGCAAACCGTCAAGAAGAGAAAAGCCGAGTATTTGGGCCACGTCTTGAGACACGAGCGATACCAACTGCTCCAAATTATAATGATGGGAAAAGTAGAGGGCAAACGACGCGCTGGAAGAAGAAAAAAGTCCTGGTTGCGCAACATCCGCGAATGGACGAAGATCGCCAGCGTGGAAGAACTATTTCGCTTGGCGCGAGACCGCGAAAAATTCGCTGAGCTGACGGCCAACCTCCAGTAGTGGAGAGGCACAAGAAGAAGAAGAAGAAGGGTAATATTAAATTAAAAGCAATCAGAATAAGGTATTTTTCTGTAAGAGTAAAATGGAGCCTATATTGAAGTTGACCTCTAGTAATACATCGGTGTAAACCGTATTCAATTCCATACACTGGATTTGACGTGATCCGGGTACAAACATACAGACAGACAAAAATTCTAAAAACTTTGGTTTTGGTTTTTGTTGCTTTAATATTAACTTTTTTCGAATATCTTTCATGTTCAGATATCGGCCTGTTACAATTTTATTATAAGTATTAATAATATATTTATTTCACAGACTTATTTGAACATGTTACAGCTTTTTTTCAGCGAGATTAAAAAGGACTCAGTGCTAACATAATCATCAAATGAAATTTTACACATCAGTTAAAATTATTTATTATTTATGATGAAATATTAGGTCCTTACATATGAAATTGGCGTTTTGTACGGGAGGAATATAAAGTCCATTTTTTTTGTAAAATATATTTAATTAATCAAAGTATGCTCCGTTGTTATCTATGCACTTTTGCCATCTCATAGGGAGTATATTGATCCCTTTACTAAAAAAAAACCATGGGGGCGAGAACCAATAAACTCTTCGAAGGCGGTTTGGACTGACGCATCGGAGTTGAATTTTTTTCATTGTAAGAAGTTGTCCAAATTCCGGCAAAAATGTTAATCTGTTGGAGCAAGGTTCGGGGAGTACGGTGGATGTCGCAGATATTCTAATTGTGGCTCATCTAACTTAGTGGTTGTTTGTTGTGCAGTGTGTGGTCTTGCGTTGTCGTGAAGCAGCAGTGGCCTATCGCTCGATTGACCAATCTCGGTTGTTTAGCAGCTAGTTCTTCCTTCATGGTTTGCAGTTGCTGACAATAGATATCTGCCGTAATCGTATGGCTAGATTTTAGAAAGCTGTACTGAACGACACCGGCGCTAGTCCACCAAACACTCACAAGTCACTTTTTCTGAGTCAATTTTCGTTTAGGGCAGGATTTCGGTGGGTCTCCAGGGTTCAGCCATTGCGACGAGCGCTTCCGATTATCGTACAGAATCCATTCTTCATTACAAGTAATTATTCGATTTAAAATCCCTGCATTATTGTGACGGTTGAGCAAAGTAACACAGCAGTCGACGCGTGTTTGCAAGTTTGATTCATTCAATTCATGAGGTACCCATCGTTCAACTTTTTTACTTTCCCAAGTACTTTTGCTTCAAGTGGATTAATACAGTTTTAGCACTTACCCCGAAGTCTGCAGCTATCTCTGAAGTGCTTTGTGATGGATCCGCTTCCACAATAGCCTTTAATTCTTCATTTTCTACTTTGGTCTCCGGCCGTCCACGGGGTTGGTTCTGAAGGTCGAAATTTCCAGAACGAAAACGTTGAAACCAAAAACGTACGGTGCTTTCTTTTGCGACACCAGCGCCGTACACAACATTATTCCTTCGAGCTGTTTCTGCAGCACTGGTGCCACGGTAGAACTCGTGATCGTAAATATACCAATATTTCATGTTTTCCATTGTGCGGTAATAAGCGACGCCAAAGAAAAAAAATGAGGAAAAAACAAATGAATGACTGTTTTCAAAATTCAAATGTACCAGCTAAATGAATTTATAAATTTGAATTTGGAATTCTTAACCAAAAAGGAGATATTTCAGATCAAAGTGGTCAGTACGACAAAACGCTAATTTCATATGTAAGGACCTAATATTAACTGAATTGATGTCCTAGCTGGGCTAATTCAACTTGTGTTAAGAATAATTAGTCCTCTCCCCTAATGGAGAAATTGTCGAAAGACACAAATATCGCCTACGTAAATTACAAATATTATAAAAAGAACAATGACAAAGTTAAAAAAAAAAATTACTTTGAACATTGCAATGTAATTATGTATATTTTTGTCTTTCTATGTAGGTGCGCGCTTGCATTGTGTGTGTTGTCTATCAATTCTATATTTTCTGTGGATCTTATTAAATATACCTAGCCCACACTTAATATGGTAAGTGGTCACTTCTGCAAAGTATATCAGTAATTAGTTGACCCGTGTAATTAAGTTTACAACATATTCGTGCAGTGACGGAGAAAGAATACATTTCACTGCCCCTTTCCCATGGGTGTCGTAAGAGGCGACTAAGGGATATCATCTGGTGGTAGGATGATAAACATCCGCCTGGCTTGTTACCACCGTACGCATGGTGAAAATCTCGTGAAGTGGCTTGCAGCCGCGTTTCGAGGTCAGCCAGCGTACAGCCAGTGCCCGAGCGAGCATTGCCGCGATAGGTGTTGGTCCAGTGGAGACGACGGCTGAACCAATGCCGGGGGAAACACGCCTCCACACTTTGCCCATCCCTATCGTGGCAATACGTCGCTCGCTTCACGTCTCTTTACGAGGCGTGAAGAGGCATCTTGCGGGCCGGCAAGGCGAGGGCGGCTAGTGCAGAATCTTCTTCCAGACTGTACTGGCCGTCCTCGCGTTTGGACTCTACTACCACTTAACATCAGGTGGAGTAGAGTCATTTGCCCACCCGGCAAATATAAAAAATAAAATAAAATAAAAAACAAGCATAATTACTAAATATATAAACGCACTTTCACACCCTTACAAGCATGTTCCTTATTTAAAACGTACACATACAAGCACACACCAACAAATGTACGTATATAAACGCACTTTCACACCCTTACAAGCATATTCCTTAACAATAACGTACACACACAAGCACACACCAACAAATGTACGTGTGTTTAGTCACGCGTACATTAATTAAATCATACATAGGTTTATTCGACTCAATAATAAGCGTATATTTGAAATGGTCCGAAATTGTAATTGACGAGGACACGCTGACCGCGATGCGGCTGTTCGTTAGCGAAGTCGTGCCAATGACTGGCACGCCATTAGCCAAAGGTTTCCACTCCTCACTAATTTCCCTTTTAACAAGTGCGGTAGGAGAAAGCGTTGCGTGCTTAGGATTGAAACTTAAATAGGGATGTTTTTCGTACGTCATCGTATATTTGACGTATGGCGTATTAACGTTTCAAGCCGATGGTCAATGGTCAATCCGAGATGGCCCAGTGGTAAGAACGCGTGAATCTTAACCGATGGTCGTGGGTTCAAACCCGGGCAAGCACCACTGAAGTTTTTCATGTGCTTAATTTGTGATTATAATTCATCTCGTGCTTTTCGGTGAAGGAAAACATCGTGAGGAAACCTGCATGTGTCTAATTTCACTGAAATTCTGCCACATAGGTATTCCACCAATCCGCATTGGAGCAGCGTGGTGGAATAAGCTCCAAAGCCTTCTCCTCAAAAAGGGAGAAGAGGCCTTAGCCCAGCAGTGGGACATTACAGGCTGTTACCGTATTAACGTATACTCAGATGCCCTTCCCCTGTTCTTCTTGTTCAAAGACCAAAGGAGTGCACATAAGAATTATAGTATCTTCTTAAGGTAATATAATATAATTAAAACAAAAATAGTACATAGTAATCAACCGTTTATTTAAATTTCAGGTAAATTTTTAGTACTTACTAATTAACGATAAATAAGAGATCAGGATCAATCACAGTTCGACTTCGTATATTATAATATTTAAATCAAGATTGCACTTAATATTGTTATTCTTAATAGGAAACAAAAGAACTTCAAAATGGTAAATAGAAATATTAAGTTCATCACTTCATTTATCAATCAATCAATCAACAGCCAATCATTTTGTCCACTGCTGAACATAGGCCTCTCCCAAGGTGCGCCAAAGCTCCCTGTCATCGGCCTTCCGCATCCATATTTAAATATCATCATATTATCATCACTAATTGCATTCTCGTCATTATGTTCAGTTGTTAATATTTTTTTATAAAACGTGTGGTATTTTTTGGGTGTAATATTTTTATCACATAAATATTTTAAGTCTTCATATTTTGCTACATCAATTTTTAACAAACCATAATTATCAGGAGAAACTTCAATTTTTTTTACTTTATTCCACATAGTTTTATCGTTATTTAAATTTTTTGTCCAATTTTTTTTTGCTAATATTACTTTTAAAATCAAATATCATGTTTTGATTGACCTCGATTACATTATAAGGATTACCATTGACCTTTGGCCATCGCACTAGTAAATACCATTAATCTGGCGAATATATCTCACTGCCTCTTGCAGTCTTTTCTATTAAAGCATGAACGGAATCACCCTTATTTTGTGTATAGCCCTTTTCCATAAAATAGTGTCGAATTTTCATTTTAAAATTATTAGCAGCTAATAATAACATGAGGGAGGCTTTCGTCCAGCAGTGGACGGCAAAAGGCTGAAAAAAAAATAATAATAATAATAACATATAATAAACGATACGGTTACGATTTTGTCCCCCACAGTTGTCTGACCATAGGTTGACTTCTTGAACTCCCTTAGAAACTAATTTATTAAAAAAAATGTATAAGCAACTGGCCACTTCATTAGCCCCCCTCTTAGCCGTTTGCTCATACCAAATATAACAAGATGCTTCTTTTGATCTCATATTGTAAATTTTAAAATTATATATATTGAGCTTACGCCTATAATAATAAAAACTTACCATATGGTGAGCTTAAAACTTTTTGAAAATCAAATACAATACAAGCTACTTTGTTCCGGGAAATTTCTTTTTCCGTTTGATGTTTGGCGAAGTTTTCTTTTAATTCATCAGCAGGGCTAGATGTATTTTTGTACTGATGACAAAGGTCGCATTGGTCTTTTTTTGGTAAATGAAAGCCTATCTTTAAATTAGTATTAACAATATCTCTATGCTGTCTTACTGTACTCTAACATTATAAATATTATCGGCACACCACTCAACATACAATTTAAACATTATTGAAAAGGATAACGAAGGATCTAAGTATTTTTTACTCGTACGTTTTCTAACGTAGTGAGACTCGACAGGTGTGAAAGGATTAACGTGATATATGACACTCTGTTTCATTTTATTTGAAATAACTTAGTAATGGTTTTTATGCCGACCTTTTCTTTTTACTTGGATTTTCCGTATTGCATAAACAAAATCTTTACTAATATTAAAGGTGTTCAAAAACATTTAGTTAGCGGCAGTCTTTTTACTTTTTCGTATCACACATGTGGCGATGACTTGCCAATGTTTGGCGTGATTTCCAGTACCCCAGAACTTATCGAACAGATCAATACGAACTTGGTCTATTTTATTATTGCATTGCAAACGACAATTGGCGTAATTCTCTTTAATGCTTCTTGCTGCTTTTGTTTTTCCTGTTGATGTTTGTATACTGCAACCCTTTGTTACACAAACGTTTTCTCTTTCTGACTATCCACTCATCTTCAAGTTTAAGATACTTGAGACCCACATCAGTCCTTTTTTTTACCTACGTTTATTATTTTTTGGGGTAGATACTGCAGAAAAGTTACTATTACTGAACGTTACAGGCGAGGAAATTGAACAACAGGGAGTAGATATTGCCGATACTGAATCTATCTTATTGCTAAGGGCTTTATCTATATGTGAATCGGCAAGACTTTCCTGGGCGAACGTACAGATTTCAGGTGTGAGAACATTCACGGTATCGTGGGAAGAAGTTGGCACCAAAGTATCATTGAATCTTTTTGGAGATTCCGAAAAATCACAACAGTGAACAGGTAAGGGGGTATTATGTATGCCGTAAGAAGGATCATTAGTAATTCCCGAAAACAAAGGTTCGATACTTGATGGAGTTAATGTCAATGTAGAAGGTTTTTGGATAGAAGTCAATACCTTTGGTGAATACATATTAAATTGAGTATCACGAGCTTACTGCTTTATTGAATAATAAATAGTCAAGTCAGTCAAGTCGTTAAGGTGGATTTCTTGTAATACTACATCATTTTCATAATTGACTATATCTCCGCTAGCAGAATTGGTTATAGAATAAGCATGCTCCTGAATAAGCTCATTAAACATGACGTGACAAAGCCACGAAATTGGGATTATCAACTTCGGCAGGCAATGGCGACGATTCCAATATCCAAATAATAAGTATAATGTATTAATATCATAATATGATTATTTTTATTAAAAAAAAAACATGTATATAAACATTTTTAGATAATTATTTACAAGGTAAAATTCGCTAAGTAGTGTATTTTACAAACGAACAAGTATAAACGAACGCACTAAACTACACTAACTTAGTGTTGGCGTAGTGTTACATGGACTTCGAGCTAAGCTGTTCAAATTTAGAAAAAAAAACGAAAACTTATAAAAAACACGCTATCAATTAGATTTACTGAGAAAGTTTTTAAAACCGCGCAATCACATCTAACACAGCGACAAGTGCCTTTAGATTAATGTAAAGAAACAATTCGGCGCGTCACCTCCCCGCGTACATTCCGCTAATAATAGTTAGCGTAAAATAAATCGAGTGATTTCAAAAAGTACCTTTAGTTAGCTTTGGATAAGATTTGTGACTTCGTTATTTTTGCATATTTCTTCATGAGTTTTTTTTAAAACATATTTTAAGTAACTTGGCATAAAAAAAACGATTTTCCCAAAAATCAAGTTAGCGTATAAATTGTTGGTGTCGATTTGACAGAATATCATTGAAATTAGACAAAAAATTTGTATACTCCCCCCTTACCTCGGAAAGCCGTCGGTCTTGCACCTGAACTCTTTCCGATCGTTTCGCATTGCCGTCCCAATTATGAGAGTGAAGGAATAGATAGTGCACCTGTGTTCGCGCGCACACTTACGTAGTATAATATGTCAAGCGCAGTTGGCTAATCTCTCTTGAGTCTGACCGCCATGGCTGATATCGGTTAGAAGAACGTCATAAACGACTGGAGATATAACTTGAATACGTTTAACTTTTACCATTTAACACGTAGCAAACACAAACTCGAAACGTACACAGTAAATAATTTAAACACTGACTGTATCTTCATGTAAATGGCAACGATTCCACCTCAGCACGTGGCGTTAACCAAGTAGACAACTGAGAATTGCTCGCTCCGACCGCAGCACGTTTAATTACGAGTTGCTCTGTTTAATTAAAACAGCCGACAAAGATACGAAAAATTGCACACGATATTTATTTATATATAAGAATATTTTGCATTATTCAACGTGAATTTATTTAACAATTGTGAATAATGCCATTGTTGATAATTTGCTTGTTTATTTAACAATCATTTGATTATAATGAGTTGACCAGTAAATAGATAAGAATCAATTTATTATTTATTGTTCAATAAAGCAGTAAGATTTCGGTCTCAGCTTCGCACGGGTGAAATTAGGGTTTGAATCATAAAAAAATACATTACCATTTAGAGTGATTTTTTTTAATATTAACCCATTTTTCAAATAACAATTTATTATAATAAATACAAAATGATTGTTCACTGAAATTCTGCCGCATGTGTATTCCACCAACCCGCATTGGAGCAGCGTGGTGGAATAAGCTCCAAAACCTTCTCCTCAAAAAGAGGAGAGGAGGCCTTTAGCCCAGCAATGGGACATTCACAGGCTGTTACGGAAAATGATTGTTATTAATTTTTCTTTGACCATTGAAGGAGTAGTGACTTAAATCTACATATATAATTATTATTCTTTATTATACAAATTAAATAACTTAAATTATATTAACTAGATAGTAAGTAACTTTATAGATCAATAACTCGTACTAACACTAAGGATGCTGCATGTGTCGGATGAAATTCTGTTACATCACACACGTGTAACTACTGACCTTTTAGGTCAACCCTCAAAAGACTAGGAGGTCTTAGCCTAATATTTACGATTCTTTGTTAATATTAAAGTTTTTTGTAACTACGCTAGTTGGTGATAGAGCTCTGTGCTAGCCCGTCTTAGCGTGCACCACCCATTCATCATATTGTCTACAGCTACCAATACTTAGTATTGTTGTGTTACGGTTTGAAGGGTCAATGAACCAACTACAAGGGTGCAACTACAAGCACAAGGGAGATAACATCTCAGCTCCCAAGGTTTGTTGATGTAAGGTATGGTTAATATTTCTCCCGCCGCCAATCCCTTTGGGCGATGCTGACCATCAGGAGACCCATTTGCCCATCTGCCTAACCTAACCTATTATATGACCTAATCTTTTATTGATTTACTTTTGAAAGAAAAATATTTATTCTACCGTGAATCACTTAATTATTGTAATTTATTTCCGCTTCGACCTAAAAAAAATATTTGCAAATATAATCAGTATTGTGTTTCATACGAGTATATAAACTTCGTAATATTAGCTGGTAAGAGCGTGGCTTAAAGGTGTAATGTTGATATTATTTTAACGAAATCGTAGTCAAGTATTCAAATGATTTAATAATAGTTATTGACTTTCCCTCGGGTCTATTATTACACTGGCTGAGCCTTTAAACTAAAACAACTTTCATGTGTAACAAATACTATAAAGTTTATTAAATAAAACAAAACATACACTGAGTATATTTAATTTTTGCAAATCACATTTTACATCAATACAGTGAATATTAAAATAATACAATAGTTACCATTAATTGACTTCGCAACCAATGCCCAAACGAACTCAAATCAATCAAATATACATATACAAATCAATTCACACAGCTCTTTTAAAGTCCTTAACCCTACTTAAAATTATAATTGATTTAACTACCCGTCTTATTGCTTTTCTTACTTTTTAATAAATATAGTCAATCAAAAGGATATTTTTTTACTATATTATTTACAATATACCTTTCTTAAAATTACATAGCTTACACATGTTTGGTCCTAGGATAAATGGTATAATAATTAACTGGATTATAATTGTACCAAAAAAACTCTAGGTTCTATTTTATTTTTCACCGTATTTATTTATTAGTTTTCTTCAGCTATAAATTCTTGTGATTGTAGTTTCACTGGCTCACTTACCCTTCAAACTGGAGCGCACACCCACGCACACAATCACAGCAATATTAAGTTTGCTGTTTAATTTATATTATGTGATGAGAAGGTGATTTATAAGGGAAATAGCACATCCAGTGATTTGAGAGTTCAATGAATGACGTTTTGTTTTACGTCATAATTTTGACGTATTGCATCATCAGTATCACCCATCCCTTGTCTCGCCAAGTATGTCTGGGATGTTCTTTACATATGTGAAGACCTAGGAAGTATAGTGTCTTCATTAGTATAAGCCCGGATTTTATGGTACCGTTTCCCCCATTTATTTAAAGCGAATTATTGTTTAATACGTTATCTTATGATGAAATAACTATATATTTCTTATATGGTGGTGTTGGTGGTTAACTTGGTAGTAGGGCTTTGTACCAGTCCATCTGGGTGGGTACCACCCACTCATCAGATGCTCAACCGACAAGCAGCAATGCTTAGAATTGTTGTGTTCCAGTTTGAAAGGTGAGTGAGCCAGTGTAATTACAGGACATAACATCTTTGTTACCAAGGTTGGTGGCGCATTGGCGCAAGTAAATGTATTATTCCTTACGATACTAAAGTCTATGGGCAGTAAGGGACCACATAAGATCGGGTGGCCCACTTGACAGTCTGCCTGCCTAATACAATAAGAAACGTAACAATTTTGGTACATACGTCAAAGTCGGTGTTCGTAATAATTAGAATAGTTATTCCTTTCGTTTTCGTTTCTTTGTTTTCGTTTTCGTTTCGTTATTATTATTATTATAGTAATATAAATGACATAGTTCTCAACCATGACGTAACGCTCATGCCAATTGATTACTCAATTTTCTGTGTCGGCAAACGAAATAACTTATCAGCAATTCCTCGGCAATAACTCACGGAGCACGGAAAACTGTAAAATGCGCAGTTTATAACCAATCAATGCAGAAATGTTTGCAAAAGTGTGGCAACACCGCGTTATTTATCGGAAGCCTGTGAAAATATAGTTGCATATTTCTCGAATCACGCTGCCAACACTGCGTGATTTGTGGCCGGCTTAGGGCGTATTCACTCGTTATATTCAGTCTTGTTTTGTTTGCGCGATAAAAATTTGTCCAGACAAACACTTGCCGTATAGCAATACTTGCATAATATTAATCAATTGATATTTATTTTATTTATTTACTAAAGGCAGACGAGCAAATGCACTAGACACTATACTGGTGGTAGAGCTTTGCAAGCTCGTCTGGGTAGATACCACCCACTCAGCACCGTAAAACAGCAGTACTTGGTATTGTTGTGTTCCGGTTTGAAGGGTGATCAGGTGGCCCATATGCTCGTCCGTCTTCCTGTTCTGAAAAAAAAGAAGAATTCATTGGCGCTGTAACAAATACTACCATCCCTTACATCACCAATGCCTGTAACTTGGTAACTAAGATGTTATGTTTCTTGTGGTGTAGTTACATTTATTACAATCAGAATATACATTATTCGGTATAGCTTAATTAAATATTAAAATCCTAATATAAAATATTAAAAAAGCATTGATTATTTTTTTAATACATGCAAATGGAAACCAACAGTTATTTATAAGTAATACGTCGGTAAGTTAAGTTATAGCAGCAGTTAATTTAAAATTTGGACCCTTTTCCTTATATACATATAATAAAAACCAATATTTAAATTAACAATTATTTATTATTTTGGAAAGAACTAAAGCGAACAAAAGTTGCAAATATTATTCTCTTCTAGTCTTTTATTGCAAATTATATACAACATAATATCCTGGGACATTTTTCACACACGGCCATCTGATCCTATAGTAAGCAGAGATTGTACTATGGAAACCAGAAAACTGATATACTACATACACTACTTTTATTTTGTAAATACATACTTATATAGATATGTAATTATCCAGATTCATATATACCCAGATTCAGGATAAACAGACACGTTCATGCACACAAATGTCTGTCCTGGGTGGGAATCGAACCCACAACCTTCGACGTGAAAGATAAGTGTCTACCAACCACGCCAACCGGCCCGTCAATTATATCATTGTTCTTTGGAGCAATAGTGCAAGAAGTTTCATAAAAAATATAATACCACGTCTTATTGCCTCTACTGATGACAAAAAGGCTGGTTCATTTTCGCCCACAGGATCGGAATTCCGATTCAAAGGGAAAATACTGCTAGCATTCTTGCCACCAATCCTAGTGGTCATTTGTACAGGAGCTGTTTCTAATTTTTATCTGTATATATTTAAGAATTTTTTTCCACCCCACAATTTTTTTAAAAATCCACCTTGAAAGGCCATTAATGATTTCTAGGTTTAGGATTTCTCTCACATTAAAGAATATCCAATAATTAGGCCAGGTAAATTAAAAAGTATATTTTGCATTGGAACACGTTAACCTCGATGCTGTTACAGAAAACTCTAAACTCAACGAAGTTATTGCAGCACTGAACAAATTTAAACTTTTCGTGGTGTTGCCAACATTAATCCGTAATAAATAATTGCCTCTTTTTAAAAATCTGTAAGCAATTAGTGATTAATACGCTTTTTAAAATTAATTATCGAATAAAAATCTTATTTGGCACAATTCAGTTACATAAAACGTATTACTACTATACTTTTCTGGTGTTGCTAACATAAATATTTCAATTTCTCATAAATATTTTGATTAAGAACATGTTTTATAAATAATAGTAGTGATTTAAATATTTAATAAAATTCATTGATAATATCAATTCAATTTCATACATTTATTTATTTATACATATATTTTATCTAAACCGATGTGTGTCGTGTATCGCATTCAGAATATTTGTCACACTTGTATATCCGTTAGACCGTTTTTTTTTGCTTTAAAGAGCATACAGTTGGAATGGATTTACAATGTCCCCATTTTTTGAGCTGTTCAAAACTGAATCTAGCGTATTTATTGATATTTATATGAATATCCGGCTCGAAGGACCATTTTGGAATACTTCATAAATTCAAAATATTTCACAGCTATATTTAAATAAATGTATTTTTGGATATAACACTAATTTATTGAATGAATATAATAACAATCATTATTATTATTATTTATAGTTCTTCGTAAGTATTATCGGCGCGGAGTATATGTAAAAGGCAAACGTGTATTGCTTGTAAAGGTAAATAATAAATATTAAGTTAGTTATATTACTTATTTGGCATAATTTATTTCAAATTATAAAGGAGACAAATAAATAATGATTTAAATCGGCCAAAAGCACAAAGTACAGATAATTGATTCATAATTACGAAACTAGTGTTTTATGATAGCCTTGATAGAATGAATAGATATAACAGATATATTCCAAAAATATATTTATAAAGTATAATAAAATAAAATAATAAATAACTAATGTTTTCTCTGTAAAATTATAAAAGCCACGGAGTTCTTTACGTCACAATCCCGGTCGTTCGCCGTTCGAAGTCATGAATACAGCTCGTTTTAAATAAATTCCGATTATTATAGACGGACAGAACCGTCAATTAAGATTTATTATTTCACGGATGCACGTAACGAACATTTTTGATAAATTGTATGTGTCCGAAAATCTGTCGCTTCGGAGTAATTTAAATATTGCGAGAGCGTTATTACGTCATATTTCTCGATCGAATCGAAAAGGTGAGATTTTTTTTACAGTTTTCAAGTATAAAATAATACATTTGTATGAATACAATTACAGCTGACATAGTATACAGTTCGAGATAAATATGATATAGGAATAATTTGGACCATCATAATGGGCAAACAGGGGCGTAATTCTAAGCAATTTCAGCTATTTTCTAACTAAGACATTGTATTTGAATGAAAAGAATATCAATACCTTGTGATGTGGATTTCTGTAGGAAAGTATAGGTAGGTAATACGCACTTATTGATTCCTTGAGGTAGGTCGTCTACGACGACAACATATTAAGCGCGTCGCGCTAAAGTCACTTATTAGATTAAAAATGTAGGCGTCATTGAGCAAATATACATTTCATTTACTTTTTTATTTTTATATAGAGATATATTTTATTATATATTTTTACATAGAATAAATTTTAAAAATTGTTTTTTTCTTTTACATTATATTACTTAATCATCGCGAGCTTGGCCCAACTTCGCCATTAACACTATGAAAAAACACCATCGCCATCATTTGATGACAAAACACCTTAGAAATAAAATAATCGCAAATCCAAGCAAATCCATCCATTTCGAAGCAAAATGTACAAACTTATACTAAATGTAAACGATAATAATTGTTAAAAAAAATAGACTACCGAGTTAATTCCGCGGGGTCTTTTAGCTGAAGTATTTCTTCCCAGATTTGTGGTAGATAATTAATAGTCAAAAAGTAAGTAACTTGCTTCTATATTGTATATTATATTTTAACTTTGAGTTTGAAATCATTGTTTGCCTGTCTCGTTACAGTTGGAAAAATATGTAAACAACATAGAAATTAGAGACAAAAACGTCTGCCTGTTCACCCTCCCTAGATCTCTAAGCATTTTCTGTTTTTTATTCGAAATGAGTGTGCTCTTGGCCCTTCTGGCCTTGACAGCGTTACCGGGTAAAATTGCGACGCTCGAGCCGCATGGTGAGAGTGCACTTAAGGGCTCAGAACACGCATGCCCTAAGGGTTGCTCCTGTGTGGCTCTCGGCTTAGAAAGTCTTCATCATTACGGGATATGAAAATTTTGCTTCCAATGAAAATTCTCTCAGCCAACTCTTAAATATATAAGTTGAAGTGTAGTAGCTTCCTTCCTTTCTTCTCTACCACATCACGCGGCTATCACCCAACATAGTCACTATCCAACCAAACGATTCAATTGATTTTATTGTGAGAACAATCTCACCCCTAATAAATTAACTTATTATGTCTTGTACACTAGTAACAGCCTGTGAATGTCCCACTGCTGGGCTAAGGCCTCCTCTCCCCTCTTTTTTTGAGGAGAAGTTTTGGAACTTTTTTTCACCACATTGCTACAATGGGGATTTGGTACATGTGGCAGAATTTCAGTGAAATTAGACACATGCAGGTTTCATCATGATGTTTTCCTTCACCGTCAAGCGCAAGAGGAATTAATCAACCCACGATCATCGATTAAGAGTCACGCGTGTTATCCACTAGGCTTTTTTTGTACACTAAGTTTGTTTTTATTCGTGCTTACAAATATTGATTACGTCCAAAGATATATTTTTAAATCAAACAGGTTTATTAATTTTATATAATGTTATTGCAAGGAAAACAGTGGTACAAAATATATAAGTTAATATAATGAAAACCGCCATTATTATCTTTTAATTAATTATTTGAGGCAATGAACACCTTTTTTTTGTCGAGGAGGAAAGGCATTTACGCCTACCGCCCGGTCCACGACCGGGACGGTTATGTGGGACTCACGAGGCAGAAGGCCACCGTCCTACCCACTAAAACCTCCCCGTCCCCATTCCATCTTAACGAAGAGCGCCACGGGATCGCTTTCGCTTGCTACCGCGCTCTGACGGCTGGCCCGCCTATGCGGGCCTCCATTCTCTAGGGTAGGTTCCCAGGGTACTGTGAAACCCCCTTAGAAGGCAATGAACACCTGTACAATATACTTAAAAACATTTGTATATTATATATATAAAAAAATCGAAACGACATAAAAGTGTCGAATGGCTTAAATTAATTCAAGCAATTGCTTCGTCACAAATTCAGTATTGCCAGACTAATTCATTAGTTTAGAATTCCCTATAATTTAGATTGGAAAATAAATGAAATTCCATTTTACGTTTAATTTAAATAATTATTGATGCAATCAGGTTTTGTTTTACTAATTCGAATGTTATAATTGGTTATATAGTTTTAGATTGTGTTTAAAATGTATTATCTGTCATCTAAAGATAGTTTAATACACGACGCGCCCACCTTTTTTTATCGCTACAGTTTCAGTGTGCAATATAAACTGCAAAAGTGGGGCGCTTCTTCGTGGATTGAACTAACTATACTCTGAAGATTAGGTTTTTTATTTCAGATAACATGATAACCTTTTCTATTTATTTAATAATCTGTATTTGTTTCTGTAATGTTATAATAAATTGTAAAGCGCGGAGTTATTATTTATTGTTTTTAAAGCAAAATACATATAAAATATGTATATAATGGAGGTATGTTTTATATAACTTAATTTAAAAAAAAAGAAAAAGTTAACTTTGTTACTGGTTCTTCTCGATAGAATCTACATAACAAACCTGTGGTAAATTAATATTTACAAGAAAATCTGTTAAAACACGATCGAAAGTGCTTGCAAATATGTACAAGGTATATTTTATCAAAATACAACTCAACTCCTATTTGATATTTAAGTTAAGTGAGCTCCAATTTTATTAAAAAAAAGAGAAGAGACACAGACCCAGCTGTGGAAATTTACAGTATTTTCATTGACTTATTATAAGGATATATTTATATTACACATACTATATATATATATATATATATATATATATATATATATATATATATATATATATATATATATAGATATTGAATAAATATATTACCTTGAGAAAAAAAAACCGGTTCCTCTCTGGTGTTTGAGGCGTTTCTCTTCGAACCTTCTCTTCTCTTATGTTTTGTTGAGCTTCAATTGCTATTTTTATTAATATTTTACTGGTGGTAGGGCTTTGTGCAAGCTCGTCTAGGTAGGTACTACCCACTTATCAGATATTCTACCGCAAAACAGCAGTACTTGGTAGTGTTGTGTTCTGGTTTAAAGGATGAGTGAGCCAGTGTAATTACAGGCACAAGGAAATCTTAGGTCCCAAGGTTGGTGACGCATTGGCTATGTAAGCGATGTTTGACATTTCTTACAATGCCAATGTCTAAGGGCGTTGGTGACCACTTACCATCTGGTGGCCCATATGCTCGTCAGCCCTCCTATTCTATTTTAAAAAAAAAATGCGCTTTCGCCGTCATTGGATCTCAGCGTACATTGGAATCAACCGTCTGACAACAAAGCTAATTAACTTAATGGTGACGTCACACAATAATACTAAAATAAAATCTTTATTATTTTCTGTGTAATATTTTTTTAATTATCAGAAGCATTTCACATATTTATTGATTGTCAAGTATCCACCACAAATTCCGACATTTCCGGTGTGAAGACACCTGAAAATACCTAGCAAAAGAATATCAATAGTAATAGGTTTGCTTAGTATTAGATTTT
Source organism: Nymphalis urticae (assembly GCA_905147175.2). Classification (NCBI taxonomy): domain Eukaryota; kingdom Metazoa; phylum Arthropoda; class Insecta; order Lepidoptera; family Nymphalidae; genus Nymphalis; species Nymphalis urticae. The sequence goes on from LR990001.1 coordinate 11,019,238, forward strand.
ATTTTTCAGTAGCAAATCCATCTACATAATTCAGTTCTTTTTAAACTTATTCTAGATCCAGTTCCAAAGAGCAATTAACGAAAACAAACACTGTGTCTCGTAAAAAGCTGCATTGCAAACGTTTTACCCTGTTTCGAGTTCGCAATAATAAAAAAGTCGATGTTGTCTTAGGTACTTTAATTCGATTCGATGAAAAAAAGTTGACTTAACACAAATGCACTTGCAACTACGGATGCGATTATTTACCCAAGAATTAATTAAATAAACTTATATACTTATACCGTTTTATCTGTATCAGTTGAGATAGTTTCACCTTGATCGATGACCTTGAATATGTACTACCTTTTAAAGGCTTTTATTCAACTGCAATGTGTGGTTGCTACTTTACGACAAATTTTGAAAGCATATATAAAACCACCTTTTATGCTATGGAGTTGAAGTTTTACACCATAGTTCAGTTCCAACAAACTGCATTATTAAGCATAAGTTGATTTTACACCCAGGATTAACTAGACGAACTCCTCGACTGTCAGCAGCATAAAAACAAAGTTTTGTATTCAAAAGTTACTTTTTTTTCGTTTTTTGTTCATTTATAAATCGAAGTCGTATATTACTTACCTCGTAATTAACCACAAAATGTAATTAAAACGTATTAAAATCATAAGGCAATGTTAATTGTATTATGTTTATCAAGTAAGCGAAATGTAGTGTGAAATTATTAAATTATTATTTTTACTTGACGCTGACGGGGTGGCCTTTTCGACACTTGAAGTGTTTTCAGTTTGGGGAGTTAGAGCTGATTTTTTAATGATGGCAACATTAAGCAACAGAGATATGGTGAAGCAGTCCTTTTTTGTAATGTTTTAAAACAAACAAAAACTGTTTACGTTTTACGAATATTTATATGCTATATTCTCCATTAGGGGAAAAGGTTATATATCTATTCTTCCAAGTCGAGTCTACACACTTTATATGTGTAGAATATTATAGTTTGGGAGCTGGCGACTATTTCTGTATATTTCCTCATTTTTCATATCAATTAAAGTTCCGTAACAGCCTGTGAATGTCCCACTGCTGGGCTAAAGGCCTCCTCTCCCTTTTTTGAGAAGGTTTGGAGCTTATTCCATCACGCTACTCCATTGCGGGTTGGTGGAATACACATGTATCAGAATTTCAGTTAAATTAGACACATGCAGGTTTTCTCACGATGTTTTCCTTCACCGTATAGTTTATATCGAATATAGTCACGAATTATAATCATTGGTCAAGATTCACGCGTTCTTACCACTGGGCCATCTCGACTTTCGGAATTAAAGTTCAGATCGTTGTAAATAGATAGTCTAGCCAATTAAAGTCCTCTATCGCTTTTGAGTTATATCGCTTCCAAATTAGAAGAATAAAAAAGGTCCTCAATTATGCAGGCTGCCTCTGAGGTTGATGGTCAAAATCATCCTGGAAACAAATAAAATGCATGACCCAAATATAGGCTTTGCATTACGAAGGTTTTATACATTTTCAAAATGTTTGAAAACGAAAAGAACAGTGTGAGACATTTTGCTTACTGATTTTGAACTGTGGATACACACAAACCGAAATGGATACATAGAATTATTTTTTTAAATTAGACAATTCAGGTCTGCCAGGTGTGCATATATATATATTTAATTATTAAATAAAGATTACTTTCAATTATTAGTCAGGGCTCTAGATTTTTGTCACCGATTTTTGAGATTTTCAAAGGTTCTGTGCAGCGTCATATAAAATAGAGTGATAAATTTTCTGAAGAAAATGTTGAAAAATCTCGGCTTAACGAGAAAATATCGCCATCTGCATTTTCCACGAAAAACTTTTTAGTGTTGTTCTTCGTTTAGTTGTATTCAAAGCAGCTTACTATTAAGTAACAAAGATGGCGTTAATATGACAATCTTCAGAAATCTTTCTTCTAGAAATTCTTCGTGTTCCCGCGTTTGATGGCGCATTGGCGATATGAGAAATGAGATATTTCTTAGACTTTTATTAATAAAAATCTTCATTTTAATTTGAAAATATCAAAAGTATACTTCAAAGGCTTGTGATGAATGGTTTTAAATCTAAATTGTAAACTAGGTATATGTGCCTCATTCTGGACATTCTGGTTTTCATCCGGCTCTATGATAAAAAAATATAATTATAAAATCATTATTGAAATAGTTTTTGTACATACATTTAAAGATACCACCACCATAAACTAGGACACCGTGTCTTAGGGCTATGTGCCATCCTATACAGTGATTACATTGTACATAACATTACTATGAACATGTCTGTTTGTCCTGAGTCTGGGTGTCATTATCTATATAAGTATGTATTTACAAAAGAAAAGTAGTATATGTAGTATATTAGTTATCTGGTTTCCATAGCACAAGTTCTGCTTAGTTACGGATTAGATCGCCGTGTGTGAATAATGTCCCAGGATATTATTATTATTATTATTATTATTATATACGTGTACATTTATGTGATAAACGGTTTATGTGATATTGTTTTATTTTCTGATGATACATCTTTAATTTTTAATGTGACAAACATGCTAAAAACTCAGACGAAGTAAATAATACATTAGCATAAGTTCAATATTGGTTTAATTTTAAAAACTTTTTACTTAATGCAAAAAAAAGGGTTATATTTAAAATGCCAAATGCAAAAAATAATTGTTTGCTTTTAAAGATAAACAATATTGATCGTAAAATCTTAGACGCAAAGCTCCAGTGGAGCGCCCATTTGTCATGTCTAGCAGGAAGGCTCTGCTCCGCAGTTTATGCTATAAGGAAGATTAAACAATTGACAGATACTGAAATTGCCAAGATTGTTTATTTCAGTTACTTCCACAGTAAATTTTCTGAAGAAAATGTTGAAAAATATCGGCTTAACGAGAAAATATCGCCATCTACATTTTCCACGAAAAACTTTTTAGTGTTGTTCTTCGTTTAGTTGTATTCAAAGCAGTTTACTATTAAGTAACAAAGATGGCGTTAATATTTGGCGCGGTTGATGGCGCATTGGCGATATGAGAAATGAGATATTTCTTAAGACTTTTATTAATAAAAATCTTCATTTTAATTTGAAAATATCCAATGTAAAACAGTATTATGCCATCCTTCTTTGGCGTAAAGCGGCTGGCATTGAAGCGACTTTCATTCTTCAAAAAAGGGCCTTACAGAGTATTTATAATTTAGGAGCTACAACTTCCCTCAGATATGTGTTTAGGGGTTTATAATTATGACGTTTGCATCACAGTATATTTATGCAAATAGCTTAAGACCTAAAATTGTATGGGCGAATGGAAATCATGAAAAAATTTGTACCACTACAAAAAGATGTTAAAACAATGGTGTGACGAAGATAATATAGCCCTAATTGTTCTACTAAAAATCAAAACGTACGCTTAACCAATCGATACGATCCTGTTGAAACCTTGAAGTAGAAGAACTTTTGTGATTTGGTAGCCATTTAGTTAGCATAATTATAGATAAAGTAATAACGAAATCCCATAAAGTTGTCGGTTTTGTTAAGAAAATATCATGTCATGACTTCAAAAGCATTGCTTGACGTTGTTTAGTTAAACACTGTTTTCTCTCTTTCTGTCATAATTGATTTGACATTCGAAAGAAAAAGACATATAATTGTTTAACTAATCATAGGCTAAACAGTTTTATAAGTAGTAGGAATGTAGTGTTGCTTATATTATAAGCGCCACTTAAATGAATTATTGGAAATGTCTATAATGTAATATATATATATATATATATATACTTACGTTGTAAATATGCCGATAGTACGTCTTATTATTTAAGCAATAAATAAGCAAAATCTATCAAAAATCAAAATCATAATTTTCTAATAGATTTCCAAACTATTGATATAGGAGCTAACTATTGATATATAACATTTGAAATAATGGCCTGATGGGAAATTTTATCGTAACCTGGATATAGTTGAGGTCGGGGGCGGGATTTTTAAAAGTCGTTTTATAATAAGACTGCGATGACGATGGGAGTTGTGAAAAATGGACATTTGTTAGGGAAGAAGTTTGGGGAATTTTGGTAATTTCTGCATACGATTTTTGTGGTGAAGGAAATTGAGATGTTGCTTCTAAAAACGATATATTATCTTGTGACATGACTGATTTAATTGATCTTTGTCTAGATTGTTCATGGCAATCTTTATCAATTGCAAAAAGGTTACCGGAACAATGTAGACTCTCTTTTAGTGACACAGCTATCAGCGGAGTGAAATTGTGAGCATTTATAACACCTAGGCATAGATCGGCATTGAGCCTCAATGTGACCAACTCTGCAACAATTGTGACACTGTGTGGTAGGAAAATGGTGTGATTCTATTGGAAGAGAAGTGTAAAACGAATACATTTTCTGAGGTAAAAACTGACTTCTAAATGTTATAACGACAGATTTTGTTGCAATCCAAGTCGTTTAGCCGTCTACTATTTGTTTTCTATTAAGACGCCGAGCTTTTAGAATTTCCCCACAACCAGTAGTAAGAACCACTGAATTAACAAACTCTTCCATGGTCCAGTCCACTGGGACTCCTTGTACTAAGCCCATACTAGTAATATTAGGTTCTTACATATGAAATGGCGTTTTGTACGGAAGGAATATAAAGTCTTTTTTTTGTAAAATATATTTAATTAATGAAGGTATGCACCGTTGTTATATATGCACTTTTGCCATCTCATAGGTAATTATTGATCCCTTTATTAAAAAACCCTGGGGGCGAGAATCAATAAACTCTTTGAAGGCGGTTTGGACTACCGCATCGGAGTTGAATTTTTTTCCTTGTCCAAACTCCGTAAAAAATTGTAATCTGTTGGAGCAAGGTCCGGGGAGGACGGTGGATGTCGCAGACATTCCAATTGTCATCTAACTTAGTGGTTGTTTGTTGTGCAGTGTGTGGTCTTGCGTTGTTGTGAAGCAGCAGTGGCCTAGAGCGATTGACCAATCTCGGTTGTTTAGCAGCTAGTTCTTCCTTCATGGTTTGCAGTTGCTGACAATAGATATCTGCTTTAATCGTTTGGCCAGATTTTAGAAAGCTGTAGTGAACGACACCGGCGCTAGTCCACCAAACACTCACAAGTAACTTTTTATAAGTCAATTTTTGTTTAGGGCAGGATTTCGGTGGGTCTCCAGGGTTCAGCCATTGCGACGAGAGCTTCCGATTATAGTTCAGTATCCCTTCAAATTCCTTCATTATTGTGTCAGTTGAGCAAAGTAACACAGCAGTCGACGCGTGTTTGCAAGTTAGATTCACTCAATTCATTAGGTACCCATCGTTCAAGTTTTTTTACATTCCCGATTTGCTTCAAGTGAATTAATACAGTTTTATCACTTACCCCGAAACCTGTAGCTATCTCTGAAGTGCATTGTGATAAAACCGCTTCCCAAATAGTTAATTATATATATATTAATAATTTCATATGTAAGGACCTAATATTATACGTCGGGATTACGGCCTTGTACTTGTTTGACGAAAGCATTGGGTTTGACAAAGAATTGCTGGCAGCTGAAGCAGATGAAAATTCGACACTGATACGATTTCTGCCGACGTTTTTAATACCGCCCTTGTGCCGTTGTGCCCGCCGAAGGATCTGGATCCTCACGCGAAACATGAATTAAATAAGGGCCTTTATCATCAGACATAACTATTTGTTAAATTATTAAAGTCAGAATTAAACAAAACAGATTGAGTTGCTGGAATAACAGAAGTGGGGTCAATTATAGTTTTTTTTAATAAAATTATCAGAAAAAGTTTTTGTTTCATTTTAATTGGACGTTTCCTTATATTTATATTATTAATTTTATTAAGATAAATAATAGAATCCTCAAAATAAAACTTTTCTCCAGGGTCTGGAGATTCTGGCGAAATATCTTTATTCATTTTAAGCTTTTAATGAAAATGAAAAAACAAATGAAGGTAAGAACTAAAATTACTCTCCACATCCGATTGTGAAGAAATACATTTACTGGACTAATTCTACATATATTATTTACATCACAATATTTATAAAGTAGAAGAATTAAAAAAATGTATTAACGAGTGTCAACCGTTTCCCGCCTTTTTTCAATTCCTTATTCAATACAGAAGCGTTACACTTACTTATTGATTGTCATAAGTCTACCACCGGTTCGGAAACTAAATAAATAATTAATCACAAAAAAATCAGAAATAGCATATAGATTATCTTTATAGATAAAGCACTGTAACCATTGTAACTATTTTGTTAAAATAAAGAAAGCATTAATGACACCTGTAGTTTAGTTTAATTGTTACAAAAGTATTAATCTTTAAATAGACGCATGAAAATATATACAAGGCGTGGTTTACACTATGCTTTATGCATATACATATATTATATGCCCTTAGCACTGTACTGTATGGACGAATAAATCAATTATTGAATGTTTATATGTCATTGATTAAAACACACACGGGATAAAATACTTGTTTTACCCGTACGAAGTCGGCACGGGCTATACTAGCTAGTATATAAATAAGCAAATTCACACTAACGCCATCTTTGTTACGTAATAGAAATCATCTACGAAAATACGACGAAGCATTGTGTTAAAAGGTTTCTTATGAAAAATATAGATGGCGATATTTTATTAAACCATCGTTTTTCGATATAAAAAGTTTCAATTTTCAGAATTTTCAGAAGTTTCAAAATTCAATAAAAAGTTATTATTTTATTTTGACGAGTGTAAGTATTTAGCTCTTAGTTACCAATTGTTTAAAAATGCTGTATTCAGTGTTGTTTAATTTAGACTATTATTTATGTACTAGATGGCGCTGTACGGAGTTAAATCACGTTATAAAATATATATATATTACTGTTACGGAAAGTAGTAATGATTTTTTTTTGCAAAGATTTGAGTGATAATCCTTTGGATGATAATTCCTCATTCAATGATTAAATTAATAAAAAATCGAAGTTGCAATATACTAAAAATTCTTATGTCACATTACCAAGTGCCCAATATGGTCAATTAGAGACAAAGTCTATTAACAGACCAAGGAAAGAGAAATTAATAAACACATACAATTTATTTGAAATTAATTCTCAAGCTAATAATAATATAACATAATACCGTACAATCAACTGATACCGTACAAATAGAACCGTGTCAAAGTTGTCAGAGCTGTTTGCTTCGCTAAAATCTGTCTCTGTGTGTGTGTAAATCATCGCATCTTAGTTCGTTAAAAATATTTATTTTAATAAATTGATTGCTACTTTATAGATTACAGTATCGTTTTTAGATATATGGACTGCGAAGCTCGATTCAATTCGTTATGATTTCGTCCTGAGTTACGTAGAACTTTAAGTCAATAAGATATAGAAGAAAACCGTTGATTACATAACAATATAATACAATACAATACTTAAATATTTATCAGACGATACCGTCTATAAATTGAGTCAAGTTGATGAACATTCTTCCACAAAAAGGAGCTCAAGAAAGTTTGTTGGTATAAAGATTACATCAACACTTAAGATTACAGTGAGCGAATATGCAATTCATAGAAAGAAAATCAGTTAGTATTTACCCTACTCGCCTTCTTAGCCTACTGGCATGTACTACAGTACCCCAGGTACTGGCGTGAATTCTACCAGCGGAATGGAAAGAAGTCGCTGGCCTGGTGACCTTGGACCCTATAAGATTAGTTGCTGGATATCTTGCCAGCACAGCGCCCTCTCATTCAGGATAAAACATTTGCCAGGTACGGTTGTTCATATAAATAATAAATTAAATCAAAATATATTCGACGAAATTTTTTCGTTACTATTAATTTAAAAGAAAATAACGAGCTGCCATCTAATTTCGAAACGAGACTTGAGACGTATGTTTATAGATAAATCTTCTAATACTCGTATCAATAAATCAGACTAACAACAAATTTAATCAAAACCAATCAGGTAACAGAGAAGAAATATATTCTTATTAATATTTATTAAAAGTGAGGTTAGGTTTCCATTTTATTTTTTTAAGCCAAATATTAGATTAAGATTTGGTACAACAATAAAATCAAATGAAAATGACAGCAATCACAATAAAAAATAATCATTAAAATTGAATTCGAGTGTTAATATATGGAATATATAATTAATATATAACGAAACTACATTTTCATCGTTTTGAACCAATACTATTCGGTAAGAACTGACTTCGTTACTCACCCGTGAAATGTTGTTAACCGACTTATTGTGATATACGATTTTGGTGCATGTGTTCTTGAAATGTTATGATTATTAAGGCCAATGTCGCATATCTTTAATGTGTTTCGAGTTTTTCATTACAGAATAGCCTTATAGCAGGATTAAAAGGAACGAGCACTGTTGCACAATCGAACAAAGCTTAACCGCAACGAAGGTATATAAAGACACAAGCACACATGCAAACAAATGTACAACATACATAAACCCACATCTTCACAGGTGTAATTTACTACACACTTAAAAAAAGTATAAACCAACCAATAAACGAATAAGAAAATTGTATACTATTTTTTTTTTAATGAATTGGCAGAATGCTATTAAGTCTGAGCTATTCATATAATAAAGAAATAAACCGCTAATGACTTGTTTGATTTAAATAAGTATCTATAGCTTTCATTGTTTATATTATAATCTATTTTACTCGGTCAATGCTCGACCTGTTAACCTAACCAGGTTAGAACAACATTTTCAAACTATTTAATTTAATAAATAAAGACATTTCTTTCTTTTTAATTTTTATTTTAATGTTTTAAAATTGTATTCCTTTGTATCGAATTTTTACGTTGTGAATAAGATTGGAACTTCATCACAGCTTGCATCGCAGATCATACGGTTGATTTACCGCTACATAATTAAAATACATGTTAAGTGTGTTGGAATTTAACTGGTTCCGTAATCGAGATTAAGTTTAACATTTTAATATATTTTATGTTCATTAATCTATGTCATATTTTTAAAAATGATAACATTTATATATTTACATATTATAATTCACGTGTTAGGCATATGAATTGATTATTATCTATTTTAGTAAAAGAATTCCCATTATCGTTAAACCTCATTTTTCAAGAACAAATTTAGGAATTATGTTTTTGCTTTAACTGTGTTAAATAATTATTGCTTTATTTTTTATTTTTTTTTGGTAACCAAACTTTTTAATTGTGATTAACTATTTTATATTATTATTATAATTGTGATTAACGATAACGAATTATTCAGTAATCTAATAATTATCGCCGAATTTCGACAACTGGACAACTAATTAGTATATTTTATATTAAAAAGTGTTCGCCCGACGTGCCCTGAAAATTGTAAAAAAATTAACATAAATTAGGACATACGGATTTTATTGATTCGTCTCGATAAATGCATTTCGCTAACAATATAAAACGGTATTCACAAAGGAGGTCACAGATAAAAAGCTATAACTGTTACGCATCAATAATTAAATAAAGAAAAAAAAAATGTTACCGACATCTGCGCGCACACATTCGCGCGCGACCTTTGCGCGAGCGACGGTCAGCGATCTAGTCGAGCGCATCTCTCTTAACAACGCGGTTTCATTTCCGTTTGAACTTAAAATGATTTTTTAAAATGAATGCTTAAGTTATTGTTCATTTTACTGTTAAATCATTAGGCTGAATCGAGGCGTACGTTGTGCCGGCAAAGTTACATTAAAAAGTTATTAGAAAAAAAATTGTAATGTACCTGTTTAGTTTGTCTTTTATGAATTTAGTAATAAAATAACGTGTAAAATGTTAAAAAGTTTTATTCTGTGCTTTGAATTCGATACGAAAAAATTAATAACGATTTGTGATATAAGTTAAAAAGTGCATCGGACGTGTGTTTACACAAAAATCTGGTAAACATAACGTGACAATGCGTTGGTTTATCATATTGTTTATAATACCGGCGCGAGGGAATTTCACTGAAACACCACAAAACATTACGAGGTCAGTGTGATTTATGTCATTTTCTATTTTATATATACGTAGTGTATACATAGCTGCTCAAATATATTTTAAATTTAATTGACTTGAACATATCGGATTGAACAACAATCACTGCAAGCTAACTAACCTAATTTTAAACTAGCTTCATTTGATTGTGAAGGAATAGGGAAGAATTATATGACCTATGTTGTCAGGATATAAGGTATCTCTAGTCTAAATTTCGTACGAATCTATCCAGTATTTTTAGCGTAAAAGAGTATCAAAGATCCATTTATAATATATAGTGAGATAAATTATTTTTAATCGTAAGATTCTTCTAGCGATATGTGTTGGTGGCTTCGATCACTAATAGGAATAAGTTTTTATTAATGATCGAAGGTTGGTGGTTTGATTCGTACTTCTGGAACTTTCCCTCATATACCAGATACCTTAACGCTTATTTAATTTTTTGGTTGAATTTTGTAATAATCACACGAAAAACATTTCTTAGACATAGCCTAGAACTTCTCTCGACTAAGATTTTCAGTAAATTCGAGTTTTTAAAACAATTTATGTTTTAAATTGCATACATTTGTAGATGCTGAATTAATATTTATTTAACTTTAGATATAAATATTGATTGAGAAAAATTATAAATCATTACAAAAAGTAAAAAAAATCTCGTCTACGTTGTATCCATATTACGATGTTATTTTTAAGTAAAAATAACACGACAGATTAAAAATTTGACGACAAAAAAAAATCCGGCATTTTTTTAAATTTCGAATTTATTTGCTGTCCATTATAATATCACATTACCTTTTACGTATGAATGAACAATTGAACATAATATACATTTACAATGATCGAATGAATGATAAAAACCGTACGTCTCTATTACAATATACAAATATAATTATAAACATGTTTACGATAAAGGTAAACTAATAGGTAAGGTAATTTCACATCAGTTATGCTAATTTAATTTATCGGCGATTGTATTAGGAAAAATAACTGGCTGAAAACTCTAGAAAAAAAAATAGTACGCAGTAGTAACAGTAATATTAATAGAATAAAAAAATGGAAATGTATGGAAATTATGAATGAACTTCCATTTTGTTTAGGCATCGTCTGTTCTTAAAAGTAATAAAACAAACATTCATAGACGATGTCAACAAAATTAACTTAATGTAATATTTTTTTACTTGGCCCGTTTGGGTAGATACCGCCAACTAATTAGACCTACCGCTAAACAGCAGTACGTATAGGTATATTCCGGTCCGGGTAAGTGATCCAGTGTAACTACAGGCACGAGGGACATAACATCTTAGCTCCCAGGGTTGGTGACGCGTTATGTAAGGAACCGTTAATATTTCTGGCAGAGCCTATGTATAATGGTAGTGGTGATCACTTACTGATATAATAATTAAAAAAATATATTATGATGATTGAAAGATTTGGGGGATCGTTTGTTTTGCGTACGGTTTTGAATAAATGATCGTACATCGTATCAGCTCAAAAAAGTTTGTATAGACTCAATTTAAATTGTACGGTAGGCAAGTATGATTCACATATATGTTGTTGTTTATTTAAATGTCACGTAATGTAATGGTAACAACACGATTCAAGCATATCATTTTTGTAGAAAAACATAATAATTAAAGTAATTTAAATTTTGTATACGATCAAATGGATGTCGATCATATAGCAATTTTATTACTGGTATAATATTATAGTAAAGCATGTACTAACTGAATTGATCGATGTCTGATGTCGAGTACAAAATCCTATTGCGTTGGCGTTGTTTTCGTTCAAGTTTTTCGAGCTTGCGTCGAATTTTTTCGTCATTTCCATTTTTGGCACGTCTAACAACAGTTCTTCACTAAAATCGCTAGGAATATGTAAATATAACCTCGCTTGGAAAAAAGAATGAAATGACAAGTAACAGTTCAAAAGAATAAGAAACCAGCCATTTATATATGTAAATAGAATGAGCCTGAAGCATCGATTGGAAATCGATTCTCTAAAGTCTAAACGTGCGGACGGAGCCTGTAGGCTAAACGGACTACCTGGTTAATTGTATCTTTGAACGAAGCGTTAGAAATATAATTTACCCAATCCCCAATATTCAGAAGTGGTTGCCAGTGGTTGAACCCCCAATGTTCGGTAAAGTTGCGTGTCACGTGTAGTTATCATGTGCTGAATTGTATATATCGCCGAGACGGCCCAGTGATTGTGGGTTCAAACCCGGGCAAGCACCACTGAATTTTCATGTGCTTAATTTGTGATTATAATTCATCTCGTGCTTTACGGTGAAGGAATGAATTCCACAAACCCGCATTGGAGCAGCGTGGTGGAATAAGCTCCAAACCTTCTCCTCAAAAAGGACGAGGAGGCCTTTAGCCCAGCAGTGGGACATTCACAGGCTGTTACGGAATTGTATATAAGGTCCTAACATCTTAGTCACCGAGGTTGGTGGCGCGGTCTTGATGTAGAAATAAGTCTAATGACTATACCATAACGAATCTATATTTTATACAGATCCAGTTTAACTGGTGTAGCCAGTGTAAAGCGCAAAAACACATCTTACTTTGTTACTACGGTGGGCCGAACATTGACGCTATAAGAAGTGCCTTATAATCCTTACAATGCCATTTGAATGAAGGTTTTTTTTTATAGTATAGGTTGGCGGACGAGCATATGGGCCACCTGATGGTAAGTGGTCACCAACGCCCATAGACATTGACATTGTAAGAAATGTTAACCATCGCTTACATCGCCAATGCGCCATCAACCTTGGGAACTAAGATGTAATGTCCCTTGTACCTGTAATTACACTGGCTCACTCACCCTTCAAACCGGAACACAACAATAACAAGTACTGCTGTTTTTCGGTAGAATATCTGATGAGTGGGTGGTACCTACCCAGACGAGCTTGCACAAAGCCCTACCACCAGTAAACCTTGTGACCTTCACCTAAAATTAATATAAATAAATTACAAGGACTAAGGACATACCATCTTATTCTTTTCTGGTCCCGCGATTCGCAATACATTAACGCTATATAACGAAGTACATACTTCATATATTGCCAGTGTAAACGACCTTTTCTACTACCTTTAGATGGGGAAGAATCGTTTTTCCCTCTAAAATACATTTTAAATAATAAAATGACGAAAACATAGTCTTTGTTTCTCGCTGTACTAATAATAATTATATACAATAATCTCCGTCAATTTTCTCACGATTATTTTTTGCTTCACCATTAATGGACGACTTACAAATAATAATTATGTTAATTGAATATAACAAAAAAGGTGATTCTGCCTTGTCGAACAATGGACAAAGGTCAGGTTGGGTGCTCAGTAGATATAAATGTGTAATTCTAAGAAATAAATTATTTTCCGCGTTCGTCAATTACCAAAAAATAATAAAATATATCTAAGGAATTGGTTTACAATTTGGGCCCAAAAGCTATTTCTTATAGCTAGCTCGACTGAACGTAGCAGTTCAGAAAGGTAAAATGGTCCTGGGAACAATGCCACAGGAAATTTTTTGAACGGCATATATTAATTAGTAATTTATATATAGGTCTGTTTTGTTTCATTATATTATAGTATATGTTGTACTATTTAGATTTATTTTACTTTTTTTGTATTTTTATCTTATTGAAGGTTGAAGGTATTGAAGGTCAGTGACAGTCAGCAAACTATTGAAAATGTAACGAATGGATACCACAAATTGAATCAATGTATAATGACTTAATTGAGTAAAAGATTAGTTATACAAAAACTATAATAAGATATCTCATAAAAAGATCTTCAGTAAATTTGCACTTTGTCATTTGGCACTTTGAAAAATTTTAACCATTCCTTACATCGCCAATGCGCCACCAACTTTGGGATCTGTTCTGATCTGGATTATGTCCCTTGCGCCTGTTATTATACTAGCTCACTCACCCTTCAAACCGGAACACAACAAGTACTGTACCAGATCGGGCGGATTACACTCCAGTAACACTCATTTTATTTGTTTTAACGAGTCCCATACATAACGCTTACAAAATTTCTCGTTCGCAATATTGATTTTGAACTATAAATTAGTATAACGTAAATTAAACAAATTAAAACAAAATAATATTAAATTCTTAGCCTAATGTATAAGTAATGTATTGTTTGACGGCCTCACTAATCCAGTGGCATAAAAGGCCGCAGACCTCGAGATCCCGAGCTAAAATCGCAATAAAATAAAATAATTAATTGCAAAAGCTTAAATTATAAAACGTAATCAATTTCGTATAACGATATCTCGTACTTTGACCTCTAAACAGCTGTCATCTTGCAGGTCCTCGATTTCTTTTATGTGACCTCCATAACGTACAACATTACTGGATCTTGTTGAATTTTTCGATGTCGACTTTGACCCAAAAAGAATTGAGGATTTAATATTTGCATAATAACGTAAATAATAACTGTAATTTATCTGTATTTATGTTGTTGAATAACTTATACACGATTGAGACGTATTTATTTTTATTTAACTTTTTAAGATAAGTGTTAATTCAACGATGTTATGTACTTTTGTCTGTTTAGCTTAAAGTTAAATTTGCAAATCATTTTTTATAAACGCTATAATGTAATTTAATTTTTAAAATATAAGTAATTTAATGTTCGGATAAAATTACCAGGACTGTAAATAAGTAAATTTAGTGAGATAGCAAACTGAAGGAAATAATGTTATTGGCGAAAATTGTTTTTAATATAACGGGCCAATTCCTGGTAAATTAAAATCACTCCCACTTTACATGTGGGTGAGGCCCCGTGTGGAAGGAACATGCCAGTAAATTCTTAGTTCCCAAGATTAGTGGCGCATTGGCTATATAAGGGATGGTTTATATTCTTAAAGAATGGTGACTGCTTACCATCACGTGGTCTATTCGTTAGTCTGCCTACTTATGTAAAATTTAAAAAAAATGACTGGGCAAAGTGTTTGCCGATCCGTTAGATAGTCACGGTAGCATGCGAAAGCGATAGTTGGTATTCCGATGTTCTGGGCGCACTCGGCACTTTGGACACCGGCGAGCCTAACATACCCCCCCACTATTCCCGTGGAGGAAACGCGTAATGCGTTTTTCCAGCGTTAAAAAATAACGAGTAATTCAGCTTAAAAGCATCCATCCCAGAGAAGTAATGTTTAAATTACTAATATAGTATGAAAATTGTAATTAGCATTTAATATTAAATCTATCATTATTATTTATATGTGCAGTTCACCATGTTCCGACCGGTACCATCTATTCCTGGCGCCAGGCGTGCTGACATCTGGCGGTACAAGCAGGACTTGTGTCTCTCGGTTCTACCCGGAAGGCTCAGCGCGCATGGTCCTGACATTGCTCACAGAGGACGGTGAGAGTTCAAGCGCGACAAGGGATTTGACGCCTGGTAAGTACTCTCTTCACCTTTCACCTTAAACCAGTATCGATTTTTCTCGGGTATTAAATTGAACTAAAATAGAATCTAATCAGGTTGTCGGACTAGCGTATAGAAGTTTCCATACATGGTTTTTATATTATATAAGTAAAGCCTTCGGAATTTTGTTTAGGTCTTCCTACAAACTATGAACTACCTGTATTTAGTATTAGGATGGAATATAGTAAACGGCTAGCATATAAGGCATACTTAATAAAACAGCGAAATACATACCAACTTGTTAATGGTATGAACTGAGATGATCGTAATTACACTAGCTCACTCACCCTTCAAACCGTAACAGCCTGGAATGTCCCACTGCTAGGCTGAAGGTCTCCCTTTTTGAGGAGAAGGTTTGGAGCTTATTCCACCACGCTGCTCCGATGCGTTTTGGTGGGATACACATGTGACAGAATTTCAGTGAAATTAGACACATGCAGGTTTCCTCACGATGTTTTCCTTCACCGTCAAACACGAGATGAATTATAAACACAAATTAAGCACGTGTTAATTCAGTGGTGCTTGCCTGTGTTTGAACCTACGATCATCGGTTAAGATTCACGCGTTCTTACTTCTGGGCCATCTCGGCTCAAACCGGAACACAATAATACCAAGTACTGTACGAGATCGGACGGATTACACTCCAGTAACACTCATTTTATTTGTTTTAACGAATCATATACATAACTCACAAAAACCTAATATTGATTTCGAACTATAATTTAGTATAACGTAAATTAAACAATTTAAAACAAAATAATATTAAATTCTTTAATATATAAGTATAAGTTGTTTGACTTCACTAATCCAGTGGCATTAAAAGCCACAGACCTCGAGATCCCGGGTTAAAATAGCACTGAAAATAAATTATTAAAAGCAATCCTTAAGGCTTATCCTGAAGGCTTAAAATCAGCAAGCTCAGTTCGTACCATTAAAAAGTTATTTTATTTCGCTGTGCACTTATCTTGCACTATGTCTATGTGTGTTAAGATAATGAAGTAATAGAAAATGTGTCTGTTTACAGGAGACGGAGGCTGCCTTGATATTTCAGTTCCAGAAAAACCCAACACAAGAGCTGAACTCAATGTTAATATAAGGTATTATTTTGACCTTGTTTTTTGTGCATCAAATTAGAAGAAAACACATATTTGAAATACATTCTGTCCCCAAATAACTGAATATTCGAGCAAACTTAGTGCAAAACGTGAGATTGTCTAATCGCTTTGATCGAAATTATATCCTATGATTTGCTTCCATTCACAATAAAATCGTTTCATTATTATTATTTTTTTATAGAATAGAAAGGCGGAGGAGCATATGGGCCACCTGATGGTAAGTGGTTACCAAACGGTCTTAGACATTGGCTCTGCGAGAAATGTTACCCATCGCTTACGTCACCAATGCACCACCAACCTTGGGAACTAAGATGTTATGTCCCTTGTGCCTGTAATTACACTGGCTCACTCACCCTTCAAACCGGAACACAACAATACCAAGTACTGCTATTTTGCGGTAGAATATCTGATGAGTGGGTGGTACCTACCCAGACGAGCTTGCACAAAGCTCTACCACCAGTAATTTGTGTCAGTTGTAACTAAAACTGTTTATATGATTCATCATTCATTTCTGTTTGTCCTTAGTCTGGGTGTGATTACCTATATAAGTATGTATTTAGAACAGAAAAGTAGTATATGTAGTATATCACTTGTCTGGTTTCCATAGTACAGGCCCTGCTTATTTTGGGATCAGATGGCCATGTGTGAATCATGTCCCAGGGTATTATATATATTAAATCATTCAGTTTCGAAGTTCACGTTGGGCTTAAAGATTTTTATTTTCAATAAGAATACATAGATAAATAATCACTTCCTTGAGAACAGTTTATAAAGTTTTAATTTACATTCACCTTGCAGATATTATACTAATATATATTTAAAAAAAAAAGTAAAATATGTACATACATACGCACACATATACAATTCACGTTCAAAAACATATTCAAATGTTGGAAATTTATCAAATTTTCAGTTCAAAACAATTTCATAATAAAAATCTATCTATTTTCCAGGTATCCCGATGCGAACTGTTCTTGGGACCGTCGTATATCCCTACGGATAGCGAGTGGGAAGATAGTGGTCGTTCACACTGATCGTGCAAGATACCGGCCTGGAGACTTGTTGAGAATAAGAGCCATCGTGCTCAAAGCGGACCTCACTCCTGCACATTCTAACGTAAGTACATTATATAGAGGCAATGACTCGATAATTGAGTGTTTTTATATTCAAAGTCAAAGTCAAAAATATTTTTTCAATATAGATGCGTTATCTTGCTTATTCATTGTCATAATTTTACCCCCGGTTCGGAAATAAGCACCTCAGACCTGAGAAGAACCGGCGAAAAAAACTCATCGGGTTTTTTGTTATCTCATCCATTACATAAGTAATATACAACACTAGCCAAATTATATATACCTTTTTTAAATTTAATTTTGAATAACCTGGAGATTCGTCAGCCAATTAACTGTTTACCTATATATCGATAACAGCAAAGTAGATACGGACATCTGCATTTTTGTGAAAGTGTTTTTCTTACAAAAATGAGATTATATAATATAATATGATATAAAAAGCATTACATATTTACATAATTGTAAAAAAAAAACACTTACACATAAATGCAGATATCCGTATCTATTTTGCTGCCATCGATATGTTAAGCGGATGATCAATTGAAAATGAAAATGAAAATGAAAAATGAAAAATAGTTTATTTTTTATCAAGTTGTACATAGCAAATGAAGGTTGGGACCCTCTAGTGAGTATAATATAATACTCGTGACAGAAGGACCCGCTCTTCCATAACATACAATTCTGTCCATGTTCTTAAAAAGAATAAACAATATCTTACTATATACTAAAACTCATAATCAGTAGGTAAACTAACATTATATCAAAATGAATTTTACTTGTGTGTGTGTGTGTGTGTGTGTGTGTGTGTGTGTGTGTGTGTGTGTGTATGTGTAGGTGGGTGTATGTGTAGATTACAGTAGATTAGATTATGTTTTTCAATTTTCAATTAAGCATCTTCTTATTACGAATGGATAATAACAGAAAGTAACAAATCAATGTTTAACTTTAATATTTTTTAACGATGCTGAAAATGGATAGTCCATTTGTTAAGCATTGGGGGGAACTTCATGTATCTACTCGTTGTTTAGACCCCCTATGTATGATAAATAATAGTTAAAATATCTACTAACATAGTTTTTAAGCCTGTAACTAACACTATGGATATTGTATCTGTAAATAAACATTTATTATTATTATTATTAACTAAAAACCTCCTAAACTACGCTTATGAGTAAGGTCGTTAGTTTTAATTTGTTATCAGTCTACCAGATGGATTACTATAGGGGTAAATAAGGGCTCTAAAATAAGTTGAAAGCCTAGGGTGGCCTGCCGTCTGTTTTTTTGTAGGACATGTCCGAATTTTTAATTTGTTTTTGCCTGTTAATGTCCCATTACTGGGCTAAGGCCTCCTCTCCCTTTTGAGGAGAAGGTTTGGAGCTTATTCCACCACGCTGCTCCAATGCGGGTTGGTGGAATACACATGTGGCAGAATTTCAGTGAAATTAGACACATGCAGGTTTCCTCACGATGTTTTCCTTCACCGTAAAGCAAGATATGAATTATAATCACAAATTAAGCCCATGAAAATTCAGTGGTGCTTGCCCGGGTTTGAACCCACGATCATCGGTTAAGATTCACGCGGTCTTACCACTGGGCCATTATCTAATATATATTGTTTTTAATCATCACTCCGAATTTCCTTATACTAAATTTTTCTTTAAAAGTTTCATTTGGAATTTACTTAATACTCTTAAAGCCGAAGTTAACAAAACAAAGTAAGGCTATGTGTGTAATTATAATAGTACTCAGTAAGAGAACTCATAGGACCAAGTATTACCGTGTAATATTTAGTGTATTATTGAGAAAAAAAAATTACAACAAACAATTTAAAATTTTTTTATATAAATATAGTTTATTTATTCAATCAAAGTTACATAATTAAGATGTAATTTCAATAACAAATTTGCATTACATAAAACGATATTTATAATATTCGATATTTCCTGATCTTTACCAAACATATATGGGGTATCCAAAATGTCCTGGTTTCCGATACTCCGTAGTGAGAACCCTAAGCACCGTATGCTGGCTCACGTTCAAGTGTCTCGCAACAACTAGGAGATATCCACTTGACCGAACCAGCCTTGAGTGAGTCTCGGGACCCGCTTGTACGTCCACTTAGCCCTGCATCCAATGTAGTCGTAATCTTCAACACTAGTACATGGTCTGGATACTCTTGCTTCATTTCTCTTTGTTTATTTAAAGTTACGTAGAAATTTTAATATACAGGGTGACTGGTGAATTAGGATCAATATTTTAGGAGCATAATCGGTACATGATTCTCATTCGAATTATGTAAAAAAAATAGGTACTTAATTTTTGACCAAATTTACAAAAATTTTACTTTAAATAAATAAAGTGTGGACATATTTCCGCGGCGCGTGCGGCGTGGTGTTTGCCCCCCCGCAACCCCTGCCCCGCGGCATATTAGTATTAGTAGGTTAGTAGGTTAGTCGGGCGAGCGCCGCCGTAAGGTTCGTCCATCTTCCCGCGCGCGCGCCCCTAGCGATCGATCTTACGCGTATACCTAATGTTTCGTGTGTGAGTGTGACCCGTAATTAGTAATTAGGTATGGCTTATCAATACACAAATGCAGAATAATGTGAGTACTGTGAGTAGTAAAGTGACCCATTCGTGTTAAAGCGTGTGAAAGACAATATGCGTAAACGTGCCGAACTGTGTATCACACGAGCAGGAGCTCACTTTGAACATTTGTTAAGGTTAGTGTAGTTATGTAGGTAAATAGGTAGTTAAATGATTGACAATCGTTGTAAATAAGTATGATTCAATTTTTAAATACGCCGGAAATACCAAGATAGGTAAACAGTTAATTTTTGTCCCAAGTTCATATCATTTACCTAGTCAACAAATTTGTTGCTTAAACGAGTGAAATATTTTGGTATTTTTGCCTGTTCTAAGCCAGGTTTAAAGTATGAAGGGGGATTGGATCATGCTTGTTTATCAAAGGTAGCCTGCTACCCTGTTAACACGCGGCGGCGTTTGGACGTAGGGAAAGTACCGCGCGATAACTAAATGTACATAACGGTGTTGTGTCGTCAGCGCAGCTAGGGCGTCCACATGACGCGTAATTAATTACATAACTTTTGGTTAACTTTACTTAGAAGTTTATTAATATTTATGTTATATGTATTTTTTTTTGGTCATATATGGTCGTCAAATATCACGTCCTTAAGTATTGATACTAATTCACCAGTCACCCTGTATAAGCCGAGATGGCCTAGCGGTAAGAACGCGTGACTCTTAACCGATGATCGTGGGTTCAACTGCACCACTGAATGTTCATGTGCTTAATTTGTGTTTATAATTCATCTCATGCTTGACGGTGAAGGAAAACATAGTGAGGAAACCTGCATGTGTCTAATTTCATTGAAATTCTGACACATTTGTGTTTTACCAACCCGCATTCGAGCAGCGTGTTGGAATAACCTCCAAACCTTCTCCTCAAAAGGGAGGGCTTAGCCCAACAGTGGGACATTAACAGGCTGTTACTGTACGTAGAAATTTAATTATGGAATAATAACTAAAAATTTAAAAGGAGTGGTAATTACTTACAGACTTAATATTTTTTTTAGGTATTCTTATACCTAATGCTATATTATTTTTAATATTAGATTCAGTGCTTTCATTGATATGGGTAATGTTTGTTGCTTCAATATATTTAAGAACTGCATATTTAAGATAT
Organism: Nymphalis urticae; assembly: GCA_905147175.2. Lineage (NCBI taxonomy): Eukaryota > Metazoa > Arthropoda > Insecta > Lepidoptera > Nymphalidae > Nymphalis > Nymphalis urticae. The sequence continues at coordinate 11,040,578 of LR990001.1, forward strand.
AATAAATATATGTGTGTCTACTAAAAAGTTGGTCAAATATTTTACAACTTTCTACATTGCCGGCAAAATTTATTTCCAATAGAATATTTTTCCTAACTCTAAATGAATATTGTATTTTATCCTTTGGTCGTGTATATTCAAAGAAATAACATTCCAACAGACGGACACGCATGCACGAGTATGTCTTTAGTTTTAAAAATTGAATAAGCGATGAGTACATTCAACTCGGTGCTCGTGACAAAAGTACTTACAACCTTTTTCACAGAATTTATTGCTGCTTTTCTACTAAAATAAATAGTCGCAATGAGCCAGATATAATTTCAACTACTTAGATATGTCAGCAACGTGCGAGTAGTAATGTATACATGTGTATACGCAGTTCGAAGAGATATGGGTGTCGGGCCCGCGCGGCGCGTGGGACGGCGTGCGCGTGGCGCAGTGGGCGCGCGTGCGCAGCCGGCTGGGCGTGGCGCAGGCGCAGCACCGCCTCGACGGCGCCGCGCCGCCGGGCCGCTGGACGCTGCGCGCGCGCCTCGCCGACGGCGCGCAGGTACGCCTATAACACGTGTACATAACCGCTCTACCGATCAAATACTTAATGCGATCTCGGTAAATTAGATAAATGAATACTTATTAATATGTAAATAACACTAACTATACATTAATCAGTAGAAATAGCTGTAGAATAAAACTATGTACATTAGAGATTGCCTTTCAATATTTAACGCAAAGCTTATTGTAACACCAAAAAATATTGAACATTATATTAGAATTATAAAACTTTCAAACATACAGATCAATTATGTGTATGTATTTGTCAGTAGCCATTTTATTTCCGTAGGGGTCTACAACGTTCCTGGTCGGTAACTACGAACTGCCGCCATTCCAGCTGACAGTCAATCACTCACCTAAAATCTTGAGGACTAGCGAGAGACTCGTCTGGACTGTGTGTGTGAGGTATTACACAGTCCCACTGCTGGACACTTATATTATATTCTGAGTTTATTCTGCCATGATATTTCATTACAGGTCAGATTTGTATGATTTTAATTTGAATCACTGTATTCCTGATATCACCGTCAATTACCCGAAAAGTTATGTAATTAATGGTGACAATAGCCCAAAGGGTAACTTGCAATTTTACTTTTGTTGGTCCATCCGATGAGCTAACTAAAATATTAATGGACAAAAGCCTCCTTCTCTTCTCTTAATTTGAATCTTATTCCACTGTGCTGCTTATGTGCAATAAAAAGTAGTAATTATACATACATGTGATAAAATTTCACTCAAGCCATTCAAGTTTCCTCACGATGTTTTCCTTAACCGCTAAGATCTACATCCACTGAATCTGCACAGTTACCTAATTGTAAATGCAAACCAAGCACCTGAAAAATCTGCGCTGTTTGCTCAAATTGAAGCCCACACTACGAGCTTAGTTATCTAGTTTTAATCTTAAACGATCGCTTTCCAAGATACCCGTGGTCAGAAGCAGTGGAAGGCATGTTGGTCATCCGTCTCCGTGGGGTGGGAGGTTCTGGTGAAGGCACTGGTGGAATTCGAACCGCTGTCCGTCTGAAAGCGCCCCGAGCGTGTCACCGACACGCCGCCGCGTCTAAACGTATAGGACTGGATGGAGACAGTTCCCCTGATGTTGTTGTCGCCGACTTCTCTTTTCAGGCAAGTTTTATAACAATTTAATGTAAGTTTATTTTAGTAAGAAACCAATATAGAAAAGTGGTGACTTCTGGCCATAGAATTAGTACTGTAAATATTATAAGCAATGCCTTACAACAGTTATGCGATACATATGATAGCTCTTGCTTGTTAGAACTTCGCCCAAGTCCCTCATCAAACACTACTATGTCGCGATTTGAAGTGCGAGTCAAAGACATAGGATAGCATTCTACATTAGTTTTTTATCAGTTTATTAACTATTTTGTGGTCTTGCTTATAAATAGCTAGCTTATTTTAGGACCTGAATACCTAGATCCAAGCTGATCGAGTATAGATCTAAGAAACTATTGGGTTTTCTGCTAAGAAAATCTGTTGTCGCTATCGGATTAAGAGTGACCAAATAATTTTTGCATACAACTGCAAAATATTTGCTTAAGTCTATATGTATTATTATTAATATTATTGTTAAAGGTTAATGATAAAGTCACTCCAAAATCGCAACTAGTTCCTTTATCGTGAAAAATCAATATCAGAAATCTCTCATCAATCTTTAAAATGTTCCTGTTGTAGGAGGAGGGGACGAGGATATGGCAGAATACGACCGTGGTGTCCCATGTTGTGGACGATCCAGTCACCTTGGAGTTCCTCACCAAGCACAGTGTTGTTATATCACCGGGACTGCCTTACAAAATCAAAGTACGTTTCATTCTGTATAATAACAGTTCATGATTGTTCCACAGTTGGACGTAAGTCTTCCCTTATGTGAAGGTATATGTTAGAGAATATAATCTCAGCTGCCCTTCATTTCATTCAGGCTTCTTCGGAATGCTTTCTGTTACCGAAAAGTATTTTGTAATTTCAACTCTTGTACTAACTATATAAGTCATTTTTGGTAAGATTTTAAAATTTTAAAAATGGTCATTTATTGGGTATTAATTTAAACTGCAAACATATATATAACCAATAAAAGTAAAAATAACAGAAGTAAATTTAAGTAAAAAAAACGCTGCACCAAAGTTTGACTCAAAAAAGTTGCCATTTATCGTTCTCATTGACTTTACCACAAGAGAACATCTACCCCACGACGCAGGTGAAAGCGACTCGCTGGGACGACAAGCCGGCCAGCAACGAGAGCGTCCGCCTGTGCCGCGCGGCGGCGCGCGCGCCCGGCGCCGCGCTGGCCGGCGCCGCGTGCGTGGACGCCGTCAGCGACGGGAAGGGCATCGCGCGGGTCGTGTTCACGGCGGAAGATGACGGCAGCCCCTATTATATTTTTGAAGTAAATGTGGCTTATGTTTTTATTCAATTGAATTAGATTTTATTTATATGGATTTTTCGGTTATTTTCCAGTATTTTTTGTTTAGGTGCAGACTGTTATTTTATCGTTTACATGTAATACTGTGTTTTAATTCAAAAAGTGAGTGAGCCAGTTTAATTACTATCACGCTGGTCATTAGAATTTAGATTATATGGTAGAGGTCGCATTGGTAGTTTTGAAAATTGTACAAGTTTTACATAACAATAAAACTTGTATTATTAACGAGCAGAGACGATGCACATCATGCGTGAGAGTGCGTTGTATACTTTCCTTTCCTGTTTCTTGTATTTAGTGTGGGGATGTGACGTCACTTCCGCTTCCCACCATTTGATTGGTCCCAGGGTGGCAGCTAGCCGTTTTGCTTGCTGTCATAGAAGTCTCTCACCAGGAGTACTTATTGGGATGAGTAACAAAAGGCATGCTAGTCGACGTGAAGCTTCAAATAATGAATTAATGGCTGGTGGATTATTCTGAATAGGTAATCAAGTCATTTGGATCCCAAATTGGAGGTTTTACAGTTTTTGGACTAGAAAGAAAAAAATTGCTTTTAAAATATGTTTGACTAAGAAACGTGAAAAAAGTTAGAGCCACTGATTTATGCAAGAGAATATTCGAATACGCCAATTTCTTTTCTAAGCTCAAAAATGCCAAAAATTTTGATAAACTAACTCCATTTGGCTGCTTAAAATCAAAATTATGAGACTCACACCACCTGACCCATCTAGACCAAGCGGGTCTATATGTTTTAAGCGTAGAGTCCCTCCAGCTAGACCTCAGCAATGTTTGTTCAACTTCAGTCCAAGTCTGTATAACATCTTCTCAGTCCCAATTTTCCAGACGAAAAGTTCCATGTCCTGAATTCGGGGTGGTGACATGCCCGTAGGCTGATCTATTAGCACATGAGGTTACTGTTTGATTTTTAAAGGTTTGTATAGAGCTCGCCTGCGTAGATCCGGAAGCCAAAATACTCTCTTCCACATTGGTGCTACGATCAAAAATATTCCCTGTGCGTTGTTGAGATGTTGCAACACGCGTGGCATGAGACCCGGCGGATTAAATACCCAAGCCGCAATGAAACCGCCAAGGACGTCTGAATGCGTTGCAAAACAGAGCCGAGGAGTCCTGGCAATTGATCGAGACGTAATTCTTTACGACTCTTGTTTCTTTCGTCGCAGACAAATCTGTTTGTGGAACTCCAAACCTTCGGAATATTACATCGAGTGCAGGTTTCAATAGGTGCTACTCGGAAGCTCGTTTCCGCCTCGATAAACGATCGGCGATATCGTAGAATTTCCCAGTAACGTATTCGGCTATCATCGTGTTATCCCACTTGTCTAGGCAATCTAGAAGTTGGTAAGTTTGGTTGAGAAGAGCCATCGATCGTGTTCCGCCTTCTTTTTGAATGTATGAGACGACTGTTCGATTGTCTGACTGTAAAATCAGGTGACGCTCTGTAGTTTGAATTTGAAATACCTTATGGCTGCCATTGTAGCAAACATTTCCTTGCGGTTGCAATGCCATTGCATCTGATCTGGTCTCCACTTGCCAGTCAGTCAGACTTGTCTGGTCGTCCATTTGAGCTCCCCATCCGAAATCTGCAGCATCTGTTGTTAAATAATGATGAACGAATCCGAATGCAACGTTGTTTGTGGCCGTGATTTCTTCAGTGTTTCGATCCACCATACTAAATCCCTTATTGCTGTTGCCTTCAAGTTTATTTCTTTCATGGATTTTCTTCTCGCTAGTATCCGGGACTGTAGCTGCAGTTGTCGGCAGTGTAATCTCCCTCGAGGAACTACAAAGTTGGCAAAATTTAGGGAGCCCAAAATAGCATGCGATTCCTTCAATGAAATTTTTCGTTTCTGGACCAGGTGATTTGCAAAAGACAAAATTTTTTTGGGAAGGCATTTGATATTTGACTTGGTGTTCCAAACAATTCCTAGGAATTCGACTTTCTGAGTTGGTCTGACTACAGATTTCTCGTAGTTTATCGTCCATCCCAGTGTCTCGAGTTTTTTTTTATTGCCAAGTCTACTTGGGATTGACGGCATACTTCCAATTGATTTACGATAAGGAAATCGTTTAAATAAACGATCACCCTCAAACCTTGATTGTGCAGATGCTGTGCTACCCAGTTGGTCAATGCAGCAAAGTTCTTGGGAGCACATGACAGTCCGAATGGAAGACAAGTCATTTGTAGAACTTGTCGTTTGTAGACTAGTCGCAAGAACCGTCGATGATACTCTTTTATCCTCACATGGAAGTAGGCTGACGAGAGGTCGATCTTTACCATCCAATCGCCCCTCTGTAGAAATCGAGGTATTTGGAAATGCGATAATAATCTGAATGGTTTGTGTGCAATATACTGATTTAACCGCTTCAGATTGAAAATTGGCCTGTTTGAGCCGTCGTTCTTTTTGACAAGAAATATTTTTGACAGAAAGCTGGGCCCTGGATGACGACGACTGACCACATCCAGAACTCTTTGCTCCATTAATACCTTTATTTGATCGGTCATTTCCGATGACTGTGGAGCTTGGGAATGATCGAGAACCTTTGTTGAAATATTGGTCAACAATGGTTTGGAGGTAAATGGCAGACGCATTCCCGTAATCATATCGAGAAGGGCCTTCGGAGCTCCAAGCATCTGCCACTGCCTTCGATACGCTCGAAGACAGCCCCCATAAAATTAGTTGTGGTGTGGCCGATAGTCATTTATTGTATTGTCCCTTATTCTGTTGTTTGTGCATTCTAAAGGGCTTTTTACTTTTGGAGTTATATTCTTGCCTTGTCGAACCCGTGCTGTTTCTAGTCTTCTTTGCATTCTGATTATAAATTCTTGATCGAAAGAGCGGGTTCCAACTTTCCATTGTAATATCTGAACTATTAGTACTTTTAGAGGATTTGATAAGAGACTTGTTATTACTACTACCATTTCTTCCTGAATAAAACCATGGACGCAACCACTTATCGATATCACTTGTATTCTGAATGTAAATCCGAATTTGATCTTCATCAAAGAGATATTTAGAACTCGGCTAATATTATTTTTCTGGATAGATTAGTTTATTTTCACATTAAGTATTCTTATTTTCACATTAAATAGAATAATTATAGAAACAATATTAGTATATAGGGAAACTAAGTTTATATTTTATAGTACTTTTTCTTTCCCAAATAATAATTAATAATCACAAATCGATTATGTCGGAGACTAAAACTAAAACAAGGATAGTATTTCTAGTTCTTTCACGTAATTAGGTAGAACCGACAGTGTGACTTAAATAAAAACTAGTGGTGTGTGCGCAGGCGCGCGCGCGCAACGCGACGGCGCGGCTGAGCGCGCGCGGGGGGCGCGGGGGCGGCGCGCGCGCGGCGCTGGGCGCGCTGCGGGCGGACCGGCGCGCGCGCACGCTGCTGCCGCTGTACCTCGCGCTGCCCGACGCCGGCGCCGCGCTCACCGTGCACTTCGTGGTCAGTGCCCGCCCCCTACGGGACATCCCCATTTATCATCTTTTGATGTGTCCTGTCGTTCGTCTCTCTGTCGTATCCTCGGTTTCTCCCTCTTTGCGCCTTTTAATCCTTACAGAGTTGATGTAACTTTTTTCATTCGTCCTCTTATCGTTGAATGCTTTTAATGCTTTACTTTTGATCAATCTTTTTTTTGCTTTTGATCAACCACCTCAGTTACCGAACATAATCATTCCATACGTAAGTCTAATGTAAATTTTATAAGTTTGCCTCGTTAAGTAAAACTAGGGTCGAAAGTAATTTTTGTAACCGGACCGTTTAATTTTTTGCATCTTAATTAAACTCTGTAATACATTTACCAGAAAACATACTATAAAAAATGCACTGAAGACCTCCAAAAATTCGGTCACAGGTGATCACCCGCGGAGGAATCATATACCGCTGGGGTGCTACCACCCAATGCCCGATCACTAGCACCACCAACGTGATCCAGACGTCTCCTCGCAACAGCGTCTGCCCTAATACCAATCTGGTGAAACTCGACAAAATCTTCGATAAGAATTTAGATGCAAGGAACTCGTCGAAGCTAGACGCGCTCATGGACAGACATTTGTCCAAGATAATGCTGCCGATTAAGGTGTCCCACCAGATGTGCCCCGACAGCCACTTGGTAGCGTATTTCTATTATAAGAACGAGCTGATCACTGCGAGTAAGCATTTCGAGTTGGAAGAATGTTTTGCCAATAAGGTAATCATTTTGTTTCACACAATTTCATAAGCTTAAATATAATAGTTATACATAAAAAACGCACAGGCATAATTTTTTTTTGTATAATTAAAGTTTTTAAATAACATTTCAAGGGTCGAATTTGAGTTTTTATATTTTCTTACATTCCAAAATAAAATGTTTCTGACTCGAATAGTCTCTTTTAGTGAGTATGAAACTCAGTTATATTTTTATTTTTATGTCGTGATTATTTTAAATTGAATATTAAAAAGCAGAAATACTTGTTTATTTTTGATCAATATTCTAAGATCTTATAAGTATAGATTCATGAATTTTCTGACATATGGCAGGTGGAAGCTCGCTGGGCGTCCCGTCACGTGTCCCCCGGCTCGCTGTCCCGCCTGCACGTGCAGACGCCGGGCCCCGCGCTGTGCGCGCTCAGCGTGCTGGAGGCGGGAGCGGGGGAGGGGGGCGCGGCCGCCCTGCGCGGGGACCTGCTGGCGGCGCTGCGGGGCCTCGTGGGCGCCAACAGGAACCTGACGGAGCACGACGCCGCTGGGGAATGTTTCCTCAGTTAGATATTAGTCTTTTATAATTATGTATTACTTGATGGGTGATACGAGTACGTCCACGTAGTCTTAACAGTTCAGTCGACGAACGGATATTCATTTTAGAGGAATTATTATGTATATAAAATTATACATCACCTTCATATACAGCATCAGACACGCCCGACGTGCCCACATCGGGCATCGAACTCGTGTCCTCGTGGCTGTCGTCTGCTGGAGTCAGACTTCTCGGCGGTGGCAATATTGTGAGGCACTGCAGCTCATCTCCAGCTAAACTTGTTACTGAAGACGTGATTGTGCCGAGGAGTGACTTCTCTGAGGTAATACTTGACATTAATTACTTGCAAGTACGAAAGTATATAATACCAAACACAAAATAGTCTTTTACTGGTGGTAGGGTAGTAGTACTTTGTGCAAGCCCCTCTGGGTATGTACCACCCACTCGTCAGATATTCTACCTTAAAAGTTGTGTTCCGGTTTGAAGGGTGAGTGAGCCAGTGTAACCATGCCATGAGTGGTGACCATTTACCATCAGGTGGCCCAATTACTCGTCCACCTACTTATTTTATAAAAATAAAAAGTCAATAGTTCCATCGATCCTGGTTCGATCCTCAATAGCTAACACGTATAGTTTGATCAATGAAAAAGTGTAACTTAAATTTATTGTGTTTTATTGCGACGATAAAAAATATCTATCACCTATGTCTAGTCATGGCTGTGGCGCCTCGTGGGCGTGGGTGCCAACGATTCAGTGGTGGTTAGTGCTCGAGCACCGGACTCCATCACCCGATACGAAGCGACGGCTATCTGCCTTGCGAAGAGTGGTATCGCAATTTCGGAGCCTGCTGTGTTACAGGTAACATGTTTTTTTTTGTTTTTGGATTAAATACTTGGCTCTTTATCTGCTATACGATATATAAGAGAATTGGCACGAATACTTTCTTTATATTTCAAGTGATTTATTTTCTGTTGTAAGGTAACTCGCAAGCCCTTCTGGCTAGGTAGCACTAACTTATTCGTTATTATACCCTTAAATGTCATCTTGATTGAATGGTCGAGTGTCCCGGTGTAGTTACAGGTATAACAGATATGAAGATCTGACACAATTTACAATTTTATCTATCGTCTGCGTCAGGTGTTCCGCCAGTTCTTCATCCACGCCACCAGTCCTCAGAGGATGAAACGGGGGGACTCCATCATCGTTCCATATCGCATCTTCAACTACCTCTATGAACCTCTCAGTGTGAGTATTTACTGTCATTATTATTATGAGAATATAAATAATTATACATTACATTATATTATATATATTCATTCGTAATCTTTAATATGATCGTGAAATCAAAGGTTTGGGACGTTAAATTCTTGGGAGTTTTCGGATGGTTAATTTAGACTTAACTGACTCAGTTAAATGATCACGTAAGTATCCCCCCAGATCGAGGTGGAGGTGGTGGCGGAGCAGTCGCTCGAGGCCCCCGGCGGCGCGGAGCGCGTGTGCGTGTCCCCGCGCGCGGCGGCGGCGCGGCGCGTGTGGCTGCGCGCGCGGGGCGCGGGGCCGGCGCGCGTGCGGCTGCGGGCGCGCGCCGCGCCCGGGGCCTGCGCGCCCGCCGGCACGTTCCGCGGGAGCGCCAGGTGCGATTATTACGCTAGTCTAACCTCAAAAAGGGTAAGTAAGGGGTGTCAGGGGAGTCGACAACAACCTAGGCTCACAACCGTCAACCTCACTTGCTCGTAGTACATCCTGCTAATCAACGAACGAGACTCTGGGGACCGATATCGTGGCGGTATAACCACACAAATGCTGGAATCCGAAAATGCAAATCCTGATAGCGGGCAGCAGCGCTATTAGTGAAAGATTCTAGCCACTGTGGTCACCAACCCGCCTGCCGAGCGTGGTGACTAAGGCAAATACCCCCTATGAGCGACGACACAAATTCAAGGCCCCCAATTCCCGGTAATCGCACTATTCCTGGCCACGGTACCGGCCATGGTTACGGTGCGATGGGGGGTGCTAAGAATCCCCGGGCTACGGCGGGGTACCACAAACGGCGACTGTTTCTGGCCACGTATAATGGACGCTCTCTGCGGCTGGACGAACATCTGACAGAATTGAAAGTAGAGTTAAGTCGTATTAACTGGGATATAGTAGGTCTGTCAGAAATCCTAAGACAGCGCGAGGACACGATGACACTAGATTCCGGTCACCCACTCTACTTTCAAGAAGAACACCAACCATCCCAAGGTGGCGTCGGCTTTTTGATCCACAAGTCACTCAGAAGCAATGTCGTGGAGGTTGGCAGTACCTTCTACACAATTGTTATGGGTGACTTCAATGACAAAGTGGGAGTACAAGAAGATGGTAAATCGAGGGTAGGAAAATTCGGCTATGTTAGCAGGAATCATCGGGGGCAAATGCTGGTAAACTTCCTTGAGGCTCAGGGATTATTTCTGATGAATTTCCAGAAAAAGCCCCAAAGGAAGTGGACCTGGCGAAGCCCCGATAACATAGCGATGAATGAGATCGACTTCATTGTATCCAATAAGCGCCAAATATTCAGGGATGTCATGGAGACAACTGGGTAAACACTGGAAGTGATCACCGCCTGGTAAGAGGCACCCTGAATATTAAGCTACTGCCGCAGCTGTTGCTGGCGAGATCATGTTGGGAATGGAATACTACATTCCTAGCTCAGATTTTGTCAGTAGAGGTGCGCGTAACCGTTGGTTCACTCGCGAATGTTCCGACGCTGTATCATCTAAGCAGGCGGCATATCGCGAGTGGATCAATGGCTGCATTAGCGGGGCATCTAACATTGACTCACTGAAGCAAACTACAATAAAAACTCCAAGTCCTGTAGGAATACTTACACGAGAGCGGATGCACAGCGCATTGTACAGATTAGTCATGACCTTATTTCACATCCTAGGGGCTCCCGTAGGTTACTTGTGGTTGTGCGCTGCCACCAGTAATAACTTCATGTGGCCACACGATGCCTGACATCAAAATCAGGCAGCGTGATGTGCGTGCGGAGCTGCAATCACTTGATGTACGGAAAGCTAGCGGTCCCAAAGGAATACCAGCCATAGTGCTAAAGAAGTGCACTGCGGAGCTGTCTCCCGTGTTAACGCGCCTGTTCCAACTTTCTCTTTCTTCGGGATGTGTGCCGGAGGCTTGGAGAAGAGCTAATGTGCAAGCGGTTCCCAAAAAAGGGGATCGGTCTGACCCGGCAAATTATCGGCCAATAGCTATCACCTCAGTACTTTGTAAGGTGATGGAACGGATTTTAAACAACCAACTGATCCATTACCTAGAAGATCACTGTTTAATTAATGATCGTCAGTACGGATTTTGACCAAAACGGTCTACAGGTGATCTTCTAGCGTACGTAACACACCTCTGGGGTGAAGCTATCGACAAGCATGGGGAATCGTTGGCTGTCAGCCTCGATATCTCCAAGGCTTTCGACAGGGTCTGGCACAGAAGTCTTCTCTCCAAGCTGCCGGCATATGGTCTGCCTGCTCAGCTTTGCACCTGGATTGCCAGCTTCCTACACAAGCGCAGCCTTCGTGTTTTAGTTGATGGTTGCGCTTCACAATTCTATGTAGTGAATGCTGGGGTCCCCCAGGGATCTGTGATATCTCCCACTCTCTTTCTTTTGCATATCAATGATATGCTCTCTCTCGGGAACATTCATTGCTATGCAGACGATAGTACAGTGCAGGGCGGATACCACGGTCGCGCAGTGGCTGGGCGAGCGGAAATTAAGGAGAGGCGGGAGGATCTTGTCATTGAACTCAATAGGACGTTAGAGCTTATTGCCAAATGGGCTCAGATAATCTTGTTGAATTTAATGCCAAGAAAACACAGGTATGCGCTCTCACAGCGAAAAAGTCACCATTTTCCCGTCTTCCCTCCCTCTGTGGCACTCCGCTGGTGATACAAAGCAAAATCGCCATGCTGGGGATGGACGTTCGCTGCGACCTTAGTCCAAGGGATTCGAGGCTGTTATAATAACAGCTTCACGGAAACTCGGAGTTCTGAACAAGGTGCGGCGTTTTTTCACGCCACAACAACTGTGCCTGTTGTACAAAACACAGGTACGGTCCTGCGTTGAATAATGCTCGCACCTTTGGGATGGCTCCGCTAAGTACCTACTTGAGGCCTTGGATCGGTTGCAGCGACGTGCGGTCCGCATTATTGGCGACGTAAAGTCACAAACACCCTCGAGCCTTTACAATTGCATCGAAAGATAGCAGCGCTTTCTATCGACTGTATCACGGCGAGTGCTCCGAGGAATTATTCTCCCTAATTCCTGCTTCCCCCTTCCTTCATAAGTCTACGCGTGCTGGCTCTCGATGTCACCGACTAACTGTGGCATCAATTCCATCGCGCACAAAGAAATTTGGCAACTCCTTTCTTTGTCGCACTTCCAAAAAATGGAATTCCTTACCAGCTCACGTGTTCCCCTCCTCTTACGACTCGGGTTCTTTCAAACGAGGAGTGAAAAGGCATCTTGTGGGCCGGCAAGGCGAGGGCGGCTAGTGCAGAATCTACTTCCCGACTGTACTGGCCGTCGTCGCTTTTGGACTCTACTACCACTTAACATCAGGTGGAGTAAAGTCATTTGCCTTCCCGGCAAATATAAAAAAAAAAAATTAAAGTCACCGACATCGCGCGTAGAATTAGCACGCTGAAGTGGAAGTGGGCTGGTCATGTCTCCAGGCGCATTGATGGCCGATGGAGCCGACACGTGTTAGAGTGGAGACCATGCTTAGGCAAACGTAGTGTAGGACGGCCTGTGACAAGATGGACCGACGATTTAAAAAAGGTGGTAGGTACGGGATGGATGCGGACTGCCCAAGATTTGGATGGTTGGCGTTCTATGGGGGAGGCTTTCGTCCAGCAGTGGACGACAAAAGGCCGAAAAAAAAAACCTCAAAAACTTATGTAATATCATAAATATGCTGCTCGTACACTATGCTTTTACCCATATGCCATCAGTATGAGTGAGTGCACATAATCGTATCATGTCTAACGCTAAAATGGCGATGTTTAAACATCAGTATGTCGGAGAAACATTGTGTTTTCAACAATTTATCTAAAAGGTTAGATTGTGTGGCCCACGAAACGTTGACATAAAATTTATCTATGAATAAAGTTAAACGTAACTATATTAAAGGGGAACTCATTACGTTAACGGTATTTGAGATATTGCGTTACCCATAAATCGTTGCAGTAATATGTACACAATAACGGTCTCGTCATTAAACCCTAGTGTTGTTCCAGTGACGAAGTGATAATCCGTATCGAGGTGGACCCTGAAGGTTTTCCAGTGCAAGAACATCGCTCTGCCCTGCTCTGTGGTCAAGGTTAGTGCTGCAAACAGTTCTTATAAAAAAAAAAACAATTTTCTATTCTATAGTATATACTAACTAGTAAATAAAAAAGCTATAGATTTATTTGTTCACTCACAAATGCATTGCTAGATGAGTATAACGACTTGCGCAACGACGCAATGTATTGATATTTTATCTGATTTCTTACCGAAGTTTAGGTGTATCTAATTTTAAAACATATAATTTACATTTTTTTTAAAGCAACTAGCTAGTAAGTTGTCAGCTACTACCTTGTCAGTATTGACTTTAATTAATGGTACATACATCAGATAAATGTTACTTAATTGTTCTAAATCCACAATTGTTTAATATATGTACTGTAGAACTGCCTTTTCCAATAAATAAACAACAATAGAAAAACAGTTTTTTTAAAACAAATATCCGGGTAACCGGTTTTCCACAAAAAGTGTATTTCTATTTGGGCTTTATGAAATATTTCTCTCAACGAAAGCGCTGCCTCAGGTATAGATTTGTTTCCAGATAGTCAAAATTTTACAAGCATCCCTGAAATGTCATGGTCGTGGCCCGAGGTCCAAGCTGTGGCTGGTACTGAATCCGTGACCATCTGGGCCACTGGAGACACATTTGGACCATTACTTGCTGTGAGTTTTATTTATACTGACACGAGTTGGATTAATCGGATATTCATAATTTCATAAGTTTCGTCGTTATATACACTGTATAAGTTGTATATAACGACGAATTATTGAGATATACATAATTTCTATATATATTCTATATACATTCAATGTCTCTATCCACTTTGAGAAAGCAAGTGCAAGGACTGGACAGTTTGACATTTGAGACCTCCAACCCTCCTTTCCGAAGCGGTTAGAGTAAAATTACCTTATTCTTCCCTGGGTGGGGCTGATGTCTTATATTCTAGGCATAAATCCGGGGCTGCTTGTGATTACAAGATATTCGTTATAGCTCTTTATAAACTGGTTTGAGATGACTCCTTTTCTCCTCTCAGGATGCGGATGGCCTGGTACAGCTTCCACGTGGCTGCGGAGAGCAGAATATGGCGCGACTCGCCACTAATCTGCTGGCACTGCAGATGATGACACCTGGGCACGGGACTCTGAGCGCTAAGGACCATGTCGCGAGAGGTGACTTCACTTTTAACATGATATATTTATTTAAATTCTGTTAAGTTGTATAAGACTGCAAATTCCACTTTTAAGGCATTCATTTTATTACACATTCTCCGTCTTAAGCTAGTACCCCCTCCGCAGGTGTAACACGCCAGTTGCAGTACGCACACCCCGAGGGGGGGTTCAGCGCGTTCGGCGCCGCAGACCCGCAGCCCTCCGCCTGGCTCACCGCATTCTGTCTACGATATCTGAGGAGAGCTTATGAGGTACGGCCTTTTGTGATAGTATGCTTGCGTTTCAGTGCATTTTTTTCTGTTTTAAATTGATAGCCATTCAGTCAAAAAGACATATTGTAGATAGAATTGCATAGACAAACATTTTAAACAGATTACAATATGATCGTCCAGCCACTTGGGGAGCTAAGATGACAATTGACTTGGGATTTTTGTTAGTGAATTAGATTTGTTGTCCGTACTTTGTATATTAACTTTATTCTTGTCATATGTGTTTATGATTGTATTTTTTTTTAATACATTCTGTATTATAATCAGTTTATTTCGTCACAAACAACAAAAGTGTGAAAAATTTTAGTTCAACTAGTTGGAACCAGTTAGAATAAGATATTCAGTGGCAAAATCGGTCAATGTTAACAGATTAAGTTCAGTTAAAGCTTGTTAATAAAACTATAACTACCCAGGTAATATCGGGCAAGGCTCCCGTCCCCCCTGTGATAACACGATCTGAGCGCTGGCTGGCGAGTCGACAGATGGAGAACGGTTGCTTCCGTCCCGACGGACACGTATTCCACCACGAGCTGCAGGTATACCAACCGTCTCTAGCACCTCATTCAACATCTCATTCATTCATCTACAAAATCACTCATTTTTATAATTCGCACAAACTTGATCGTTCCTAAATTAAAATTCTATTCAAATATACTTAGGGTGGTTTAAACGAAGATAGCGAGACATCGAACGTTGCTCTAACAGCTTACATCATCATCGCTCTACTCGAAAGTACTTCGCCTCTCCCTCCCAAACTCATAAAAAACTCCCTCTCCTGTCTCCGAGCTTTACCACCTTCGAAATCAAACATCCCCAATCCGTCCCGGATCTACGCCCACTCGATAATAACGTACGCGTTCATGAGGCTGCGGAGATATGAGGAGTCGAGGAGTAACGAGGCGGGGGAGGAGGAGGGATTGAAGGAGGACGAGGAATTGCAGGTGCTCATGGAGTTTCTTAGTATGGCGAAACGTAACGGAGAGTACGTGTGGTGGGATACCGGTGAGTTTTAATTGATCGTACCTTTTAATTAATTATTTCAAATATCCTAAAAGGAATAGATAATTTTAAATTTATAATATATTATTTAATAATTTGGTTCGACATCCTTGCCATGCTATAAGAATTAATATACATCGAAAAAGCAAGAATTATTGAGTTCTTTGTTTGGCCATAAGGTCTAAAGCATATGTCTAAGCTCCGTGGATATTAGTTAAGATTTAAAACAGTTCAGTTTTTGCAGGCATATATAAAAATAAGCTAAAAAATCTATCTCAAAAATCTCAATTTTACAGGAAACGATTTTTAACTTTCAAATGGTCCTATCTTTTTAAATATTGCTCAGATTATTTAATACTGTAAGAGCGTGTTTTACATCAACTAATATTGAATCTATTTATGTAAAAGTATCCTAAGTTTTCTAACAAAATAACTAAACTATCACGTTTTAAAAAAAATCAGAAAACTTATCACATTGTCCCTGAAACATGCAAAATTTATGTTATATAATTTGTGCTATAATTAAATAACTCGTTGAAGATGATGGAATGATTGAAATGAAATGATTGATGAAAATAGTGGTATCTTAAAGTGATAGTAAGTTTTACTTGACAATTATATATTTATGATGAGATTAACAACTTCTGTAGATTTAAAAAATATATACAATTAGTCACGTAAAAGAACCATATTTACCCGCTCTTATTTTTGATCTTGCAATATAAGTTTTATAAGAAAAATAACACCAATTAAGCTTTGAATAAAAACAAAATAAACAGGCTTGTCACCTTCCGAAATCATCTTCAAAAGGCATATGGCAATAAGCCGAGATGGCCCTGTGGTCAAAAACGTGAATCTTAACCGATGATCGTGGGTTCAAGCCCAGGCAAGTATCACTGAATTTTCATAAGCTTACTTAATGTTTATAATTCATCTTGTGCTTGACGGTGAAGAAAATCACCGTAAGGAAACCTGCATGTGTCTAATTTCACAATTGAAATTCTGCCACGTGTGTATTCCAACAACCTGCATTAGAGCAGCGTCGTCAAATTAGCTCTAAACCTTCTCCTCAAAAAAGGAGAGGAGCCCTTAGCCCATCAGTGGGACATTCACAGGCTGTTACTTTTACTGTTACGTGAAAATCTCATTTGAAATTTACACCTTAATGAGCCTGTGATTCGTCCCACACATAACTTTCAACATGAGTCTTTTTAAAATTGTAGATTGTTAAATTCAGTACATTCAATTTCGATTTTTAATAAAAAACAAAAAAATCTCCTTTAGGGCACTGAAACACAGCCTGTTCAATCATAGACGGCAACTACAATGACATCTTTCTTATCCTTCTTCTCTATTCGGGACAATCGTTTTTCTTCGAGATGTTATAAATAAACATGTTTTAATTCTTTTTCTTCTACGAAACTATTTTTGTAAGCTTCGCAAAATACGCAAGTCTTTTATCGGAATGAAGAAAGATATATTGAAGTTCTTTGTAAATATGTGACAAATACTATTAACTATAACAACGTTGTTAGTCTTGCATTGTTCCACATAATCTCTGTGAATATCTGATATGGTTTTACTCCCATTTTTAGTGCATCATATACGTATGTGTGATTAGATTATCTTTAAGTAAATAGATCTTTTGTTTCTTTATTTTTCCTTTTTGAAGCAGTTCTATGGGTAGATTGTTTATAGCTAAAGTCTTGACAAAAGAATACATTATTATTTTCTCTTTTTGAAACTGGTATTCCGCTCTCATCAACTCTGACATAACGGTAAGCTGGTTTAACTTCTTCCATAGACTGAATTATAAATAACCATTGCCTTTCAATATTTCCCAAATTCCATTAATCATTTAGAAGGTGTTGTCGTTTTAGGTGAATTATATTGGCTCGGCATTTCTTTGCAAGTTGGCTTAAGTTTTCGTTTAGGCATATCTTTCTTGGTGTTAAATGATCGGTAGGACTTACCACTATATTTTTTTCTTTTTTTTTCTGGCAATTACTTTCCTGTCTCCGTCTTTTTTTCCTTTTTCTTAGGTGTTTAAGCATCCGTTGCAATTATTCCAGGATCGATTAAAAGGCTCTCGAAGTATAATTTTCTGTGGTGGTGTATGATTCATTTATTGTATTATTTAGTATATTTTCATGTTAATCTATTATATTTGATTCGCGGACTGACCTTTCTTGATTTTGATTGGTTGCTTGCAAATTTGCTTTAGTGCATGTTGTCGTTGAGATGTCGGTTAGTTCGTCTAATATAAATGTTAACTTTGGCTTTTCTTGTACGACTTGGTAATCTGGGTCTTTCATTGAGTCATCGCTGTCTGCAATAATGCATAAACAGGAGGGCAGGTAATTTGTTCTATATTCGAGATACGTTATATTAAAAATTCTACCAACTTTTATGGAACGATGATGACGAAGAACTACTTGAAGAGCTGCTAGACGCTACTTGATGATGAACTTGTAGATTCATTATGTGTGCTTGAAGTTTGAACTGTCTGTTGATTCTTTGAAAATGGAGGATAAACACGAGTAGAATATAATAGACAGGTACCTTCGTACTACATAACACGTCCAGCTAACGCTGACGTATTGATAAAAATAATATGTAAATTTTACCTTAAAATAAAATTTGTATTATGTTTCCTGAGACGTCCGACAGTCTATATAGTCTATCAGTAAGAAAGAGTTTTGCTAAATACCTGGCTACCTCAGCAGGTGCGGGTTGACAACAGCTTAAATTATGTTCACTACGCCACTGGGACCATCAGTTCCATATGGGGATGTAAGTTTTAATTGTAGAAGCTCTCCAACACGTCGACAAAAGCTGTTTTTCTTGCGCAGACCAATCTTCTGTTAAGGAGTCGAAGGTGTGAGGACGTGCTAGGGTGCGCTTCTTCAGCTCTGGGTGTCAAAAGGGTTTTTTCCACTTCGGCGCTATTATTATAAACTTTCCTCTGGCCGAGTTCACATGGTGTAGAACCCGTGGATGCAGACTTGGCGGAGGAAAGACCCAAGCAAGATTGTATGTCCAATATCTGCTGAAAGCGTCGTGAAAGTAGGCGTTCGAGTCTGATAAATCTAGTGACACATCCTTCGAGTGTTTCTGTAGAAGATTGCTGTGGCGCTGCAGCGTACGGCAATGCAACTTTCCCCGGAGGGTGACGAAGGTTGCAAAGTTGAGTCCTAAGAGGCGCTGCGCCTGCTTTAGGGTCTAACTGCCTGCTGTCGAGAGAGACATTAGGTATTGGCGGACTTTTCTTACTTTGTGTGGAGGCAAACTTTTGATGTTGTTTTGCGTGTCTAAAGACATTGTCGGGTTGAGTATAGATTTGTTCATGTTGATATGCCAAACAAGACTGGTGAGGAACTCGATTGCCATCTGAACATGAGTTTTCAGGGTGTCTGTTGATGAACAATTATAAAATCGTCTAAATAAACTACCAGGTGAAGGCCCTTCCTGCGTAACATTTCGGCAGTCCAATTTGTGTTATATAATGAATTTCTAAAGTCATTACTACAAAACTCGGAGTTTCAAATAATTTCATTATGTTTGATGTTGGTAAAATTAATCTTAGAATTGCTTTGGGTGGATTTAATTTGGCCCACACTCTTTGATAAAGCATCAGACAACCGCCCGAAAACTGCCTCCAGTCATTTGTGTCTATTTCTATTGAGCTGGTCTTTTCGTCCCCCCCCCCCTTCTCTTTTTGTCATGCTCGTCGAAATTACGCTTCCAATTTTTTTCTTGCTTCGTTTCATTTTGTTGAAAACGAAAGGGCTTCTCACGGGGAATAGAAACTATCGGTGATTTAGAACGGACGGGCGATTTCGAACGCACAAATGATTTAGGTTGCGGCACAGGATGTAATAGGTTGATAGAAAAATTTGTACTTAAAATATTATGAACGTGACTCACCAGCTGTTGTTTCGCATTCGCACGATGATGATGTCACTACACCTTGTAAACGCCCGGGATCGTGGTCGCCAAGCTCATCCTCGCGTGGCAGGGCTATTTTGTCTTCGTTGTTCATTTCAACAGTATTTTCACGTACTAATTTAAATACTTAAACGAGCAACTTTCTACTTACGAAAGTTAATTTATTTACATTTTATAAGATCAAAATTTAAAAGAAAATTGATTTTACATAAAAATCTAACGACTTGCGTACGGTTTGAAAAACGACGCAACAATAAATTCGAAATGGCGGCTTTCTCGGTGCTGTTAGTTAGTTAGATTTGGCCACTATTGGCGCTACAAGCGTGGTCACGTGACGGTAAAGTAGCGGCATCTAACGACAAAACGAGGAAAGAAGTTGCCCTCTCTCACTTCGGACGTCAAACGGAACACATAATATCAATTTACTAACCAAATATTTTATTCACATTATCACATTTTAAAGAATCTATTTTCTGCTGGGCAAAACGGTCGAAATTTAGAATATCGTCTTCATTTTTTCTTTTTGCTAACTGTGTCATTATTTTTGATCTCGACCCCATCTGCAAATAAACTACTAATAAAAAGTTATGGTTTAGCAAGTATAAAAGTATAAGTGTAAATAAATAAATAACCTAATTGGAAAGCAATCCGGAATAACAGCACATCAACAAATAACCCAAATCACATTTCTCTTGAGAGCAATCGCTCTATCATCTTCAATGTTACTATTCTAGTTATCACAATGTAATTTAGTATTTTTACAAGAAAAATGTGATATTTAGGACCAACCACGTCATTTTTTTTCATATTTTTCAAAAACACATAAAGTGATACATTATCGAAAAGTAAAAAAAGGATCAAAATTATACTCACCTTTTCATTAAAAACGTGGTAACTTCGATTACCAAGTTGTTCGCGAAAACCGCAAGCACTTAACACTAGCACTAACAGGGGACAACTGAACTGACACTTTCTTAAAGTCAACCAGAACGCTGAATGAGATAGTGCTACACTGCGATATTTGAGACTCTTTCTCTCATAGCTTCGTCGTTTTTTGAGTAAAAAATATCACGTTTTTACAGATAATTGATCGTGATACGGCGATTCCAAATTTCTTTAAAAACAAAATCGATTTTTTTGAAATATCACATTGCCGCGCAAATAGACAATATGTATTTCTTACATTTATCCCTAAAAATATCATGTTATGTCAATACCGAGAGTACCTAATACCTGAGCCTGTCACAAGCGGGCCGAAACTCATCATGTAAAGGAAAAATTGATAAACATTTCTGAAATACATCACCGGACGCATCATCAGCGTCGTGAAATAACCATCCCGAACTCAGCCCCGGCTAGGAAGCGCTAACCCGCCAAGGGCTGCCCGCAGGCAACCCGGCGACGTCGGTGGAGGCGTCGGGCTACGCGCTGGCGGCGCTGGCGCAGTGCGGCGCGGGCCGGCGCGCGCGCTGCGCCCGCGACGTGGCGCCCGTCGCGCGCTGGCTCGCCGCGCAGCGCCGCGCCGCCGGCGGGTTCGTCTCCACGCAGGTACACGCACCAGCGCCGCCCCCGCGCTCCTGGCGTGTCCTCACATTGCCCTCTAGTAATACTGACCGGCTTGCAATTCACCGGGAAAGTGCTGCTGCCATACTTGCTACCGTTGCAATAATTATTTATGGAATCATTATTTTAAACTTCGATTGAGTCCTTCGTGAACCCAATAAAACCTTCGTGAACCTTTAGAAAACAGATAACCCTCAGAAAAATACATAAGGAATATAAATCCTTCCTCTTTCTGACGCGGAAATAACTTATTAATACATTTGTTATTGTATGTAATTAAATATAACGATAACCCGAAGCGACAGAATCGATATTGAAACTTTATGTCTCTAAGCGATGCAAATATACACAAGTGTGGACTAAGTATGGAATAATTCATATCACGAATACCTTAGTAACATAGGTACTACCGACCATTGTTACACCTCCCATCATTAATAATGACCTTTCTTTGTCACATATAATATGTGGTTCATAGGATATTATATAACAAATCTTATTTAATGTAGGACACACTCGTAGCACTGGAGGGTTTAGCTCTCTGGAGAGATCTCCTCCCATCGGCTTCCAACGTGACGGTCAAAATCCGCAGCGGGTCGCAGTCAGACGCGCTGCAGTTGACCGCCGACTCCACTGTGCCAAAACTCGTGAAGTTGCCAGCCAGCCAACAGACCAGCGTGACAGTTGAAGGTAAGTTATATAGCAGAGCTATACGTATTAGCGACAACGGCTGAGGTCATAATCACTCTCTTTCCCTGTGAGGATAATTACACCGAATCACAAGCTGAACACGACAACGAAGGTGATAAAATGATCCCTCTGTTCCACCGACTCGTGTTGGAAGCCTATCGATATTAAGCAATCTCTCCCCCAGGCCCCGGCTGCGCGCTGGTGCAGGCGACGCGCGCGTACCACAGCGAGGCGGCGACGGGCGCGCGCGGCTCCGTGCGCGTGCGCGTGTCGCCGCAGGGGGCCTTCCACTGCGCGCACGGGGCCTGCTACTGCGCCGCGCTGCTACAGGTGAGACACTACCTCTCTAGTCACCGCGTCTGTTGCCATCCTCCACCTAACCGAGTGTCCGTCATGATCGTCATCAACGGAATGCGTATATGCACACATAGGTACTCTCTAATGGGAAGCTCGCACAGAAACGCAGATATAGATATATAGATAGACGCAGGACAATTAGCTTTACGTGCATACTGAGGCACGGGAGTGTAACATTACTAACTATCATACTCCAGACTTGTAGTGAACATTTCTTGACATAATAACTTAATATATATTACCGAAGCGACGACGAATCTCATCGACTACCAATGTGAAACCAAACATCAAATGATTATATTTCCGTTGCATATACTGAGTACACCCCCGACAGGTGTGCGTGATGTGGTCGGACTCGTTCCCCCCCATGTCGCTGCTGGAGGTGTCTCTGCCTAGCGGATACGCGCCAGACGCGGAACGTCTCTACGCGCAGCTCACTGACCATACACGTAAGTAAACATCATATTCTCTAAAAACCAAAATTATTACTCATATGTATTTTGTATGTTTTCAAATTCAATACAAAAACATTACAAGTTATTGTCAAAACTGACGTTCAAAACATTTCAACGAATTTATACTAATACATATTATTAATACGTTATTTTTATATTATCTATCTTTTATGCTAAATCACTGAACTTTTAGACGATTAACGATTAAATGAAATTTAGTACGGCAGTTTTTCATACATGATAATATCCTGGGACATTATTCACACACAACCATCTGATCTATTAAGCAGAGCTTGTAATATGGAAACCAGACAACTGATATACTACATATACTAATTTTCTTTCGTAAATACATACTTACATAGATAATAACACCCAAACTCATGACCAACAGACATGTTCATGCACACAAATGTCTGTCTGAGAATTGAACTCACAACCTTCGGCATAAAAGGCAAGTATCTACCAACCACGCCAACCCGTTAACATCAACGTTACACTCGACTTCAACCTTGAAGCTTTACTTTCATCACCGTAAGAAGATTACTTCAACAATTAAACAATTTTACGGATCAAACCCTAAAGATTTACCAAAGGATTTTATTAAAAGCCTCACTGTATATAAAATGCTTGTCATTACGGGAGTAATTTAAGAGCCGTCATTAATATCCTATTTAGTGTATTCAGACGTTAATCTCTCATCACTCGAGCGCGCCCGCCCGGCAAAGTCAAAGTAAAAGTAATTCGGTCAAATGTCCTCCCACTAATGCGTTTTACAACCACATGTCTAGCTTACTGAGATTAAAAACTAAATGACATTTTAAATTCTAACTTAACTACTCAATGCTGTCCTGACTAACAGCGTTGCCAGTTTAATTTGGTGGGTTTTGCAAGCCCGTCTAAGTAGGTACCACCCACTAATCACATATTCAACACCAAACTGTTTTAGAGAGTTTCACCATAGTCGATGTTGCTGGTTTCCGGTTCGGTGCGTAAGCCAGATTAACAATAGACACAAGGGATATTTTACTGGTGGTAGAGCTTTGTGCAAGCTCTGGAAAGGTACCCCCCACTCATCAGATATTCTACCGCAAAACAGCAGTACTTGGTATTGTTGTGTTCCGATTTGAAGGATGAGTGAGCCAGTGTAATTAAAGGCACAAGGGACATAAAATCTTAGGTCCCAAGGTTGGTGGCGCATTGGCGATGTAAGCGATGGTTAACATTTCTTACAGTACCAATGTCTAAGGGCGTTTGGTGACCACTTACCATCAGGTGGTCCATATGCTCGTCCGCCTTCCTGTTCTATAAAATATATATATGTACCATTAAAATTTCTTGCAGACCATTACCATCAGATGGCCCAAACTGCCTACCTATTTAAAATTAAAAAAATATTTATTCTATTTTAATTCTGTATTACTTTGAATGGGGGAATATTTTGTTATGATATATTTATATAGTACTTTAAATGGGGAATTACTTCGCCTTCACCTGACAAATTTGTTCCGAAAGTGATTATTTAAAAAAAAAGAAGAAACTTAGCGTGTGTTTTTATATCGAATATTATTATTGCTTACCATTTATAATCGCCTATTAAGGGGACATTTTTTTGCTGGATTATCTAATTAATTACTCTTTATGATTTTCTAAATTAAACTTGCTTTTCCTTCACTTTTCAAATTGTGTTCTTAACACAATTTGCAACACATGCTTCTTATTGTATGTCACTAGATGGCGTTGATTATTATTTCGAAATTCATATTCCTTTCCTTATATACGTGTTGTCGATATTACATGATTTGATCAAATTTATTAAAGTTTCGTGAATAGCGATATATTTTAATTCTTATTTCGTTCATCATTTGGTCCCCCCGATTACTTTGGGTGTACACAAACTTGCTTACAAAATAATATTATACATTTCCCACCAACATAGAGCGAACGCCTCACTGGTCTAGAGGCTAGTGGCTAGGTATAAGGCCGCGGACCCGGAGGTCCTTGGCTCAAATCCCAGGTCGGGCTAATAAAAAGTTATTGAGTTTTTCCGTCGAAAATTCTCAATAGCAGCTCTGAGTCTGGAAGACACGTAAAGCCGCGTTGATCCTGCGCCTGAACTCTTTCCGGTCGTGTCGGATTGCCCATTGGATTGTGAGAGTTAGAGAATAGAGAGTGCACTTGTGTTTGCGCACACTTGTGCACTATAATATGTCCTGCGCAGTGGGCTACTCTCTCTTGAAATTGGCCGAGAGGACTATTATATTATTATTTTTATTATTAGAGCGAATGCCGACATCATCCCTGAATATATCGAGAACTCTTTTATCTCAGATTATCTTATTTTAATTCACATAAATTTTATAATGTCAATACACTTCTTTCTTAAGCTTTGGCATACCTTGGGAGACCCATATGTTCAGCTGAGGACAATGATTGGCTGTTGATGATAATGATGATGAATACACTTCTCATTTTCTGACCTGCTTATTAATATTATACTGAATTTGTCATCAACACAAAGCGAATGCTGACATCATCCCGTAATATGTCGAAGATTCCTTGATAAATAAATACTTCATAATTTATATTATAAATATAAAAACCTACAGTTAATTTAGCACGCAGAATTGTTATAACAATGCCCGTCGGGTTCGCTCCGTAGAGTTAATCACGCCACTGCGCCGGGTCAAGGGCACCTATTGCACTGAAAAGCTCTGTTTATTCTTACATGCTATTTACTGAACCGTGTTGGAAAATGATACGGAAAATTCAATGGAAATGAGGCGATGTTACGAGCAACTCCTGCTTTTATTTTTAAGTAAAACTTCTTTGAAATTAGAGTAGGTTAAAGCTTCAAGGTCGATTTTAATCCAAGGACATTTTGACCTGACCGGTCTCTTAGGCCCAGAGAGAGGTAGTCCTTTAATTGAGAAGATTTGTTATCCACATTAATGTAGCTCACCGCTAGATTGCACTGTTAGCTCACCACATTTTATACGATTGGTATAATTTACTTGAACACGGAGAATATTTGAGCGTAAATCATTTCGGATAATAATTTATAAACAAATTTGAAGAAGCATTGCAAAGCCGGGCGTTAGCTAGTTATATATACAGTAACTTCATCCACGTGATAGAAAGAGAGGGCGGATATTTTGTGAAAAAGTAGCCGATGTCCGTCCTTGGGGTTCAAGCTTGTTTCAAACTAAATGTTATCAAAATCGGTTCAGTAATTTAGCCCTAAACGCGTAACAGACAGACGGAATTACTTTCGCGTTTATAATATTAGTATAGATAGTACATTATTACAATTTGTCAAAGTAATGTATGACAAAAAAATACGACCACGGTCACATCGTGGTCTCCCATGTCCATAGACATCAAAGTATAGATATTTAGTTTAATTAGAAAGTTTCATTAAGAATAAAGTATAAACTCGCCGTTGATTGTCAAACGGCAGAATCATATGCGAATTTGATTATGAACAAAAGAAAATTCGAAGCCGAGATGGCCTAGTGGTTAGAACGCGTGAATCATAACCGATGATCGTGGGTTCAAACCCGGGCAAGCACCACTGAATTTACATGTGCTTAATTTGTGTTTATAATTCACCTCGTGCTTGACGTTGAGGAAAACATCGTAAGAAAACCTACATCTGTTTAATTTCAATAAAATTACAACATGTGTATTCTACCAACCCACATTGGAGCAGCGTAGTGGAATAAACTCCAAACCTTCTCAAAAGGGAGTGCCTTAGCCCAGCAATGGGACATTAACAGGCTGTTTGTTACTAATACTACTAAAAGAAAATTTAACAACCTAAGTGACTGTCGTCTACATCATACATTTGTTTGTCAGAAAAAAACAACAGGCATTTGTTTTAAGTTGGAAAATGAACCGTCACAGACAAAAGCTTCATTCAAACAAACGTTCGTCCTAGATTTTTAGCTCAAACAAGCCACGGACAAAAAACGTGACCCGGTCATGAACACTAACTGGAACTACGAAACGAAAGTACGTAGATTGAATTTAAGGATATTTTTTAATTTAACATAGGTAGGCACATGCAAATGAGCAACCCGATGATAAGTTATAACCGTCCATAGAGATTGGCATTGTAAGAAATATTAATAATAATAAATGTTTATTTACAGATAAATATCCATAGTGTTAGTTACAGGCTTAAAAACTATGTTAGTAGATATTTTAACTATTATTTAGCATACATAAGGGGGTCTAAAACAACGAGTAGATACATGAAGTTCCCCCCAATGTTTAACAAATGGATTATCCATTTTCAGCATCAATGCATTCAGGATACCGTTAGGAACTCCGCGCATCCTAGCCATTAACCGTCCCTTGCATCTCTAATGGCCCACCAACCATGGGAACTAACATGTTATGTACCTTGTGCCTGTAGTTACACTGGCTTACTATACCTTTAAACCGGAACACAAAAATAACAAATATTTAGCGGTAACACTTCATGTGTGAGTAAAGTGAGTTATTACAGAATAGCACCGCAGAACACAATCGTGAACTGTCACAAAGTAGTATGCGAGATTGACAATAATAATTATAAGATTTAAAGGATATACTGATGAATTTTTTTTTTTACATAACTATATATCTTTTTTACTTAATGTTCAATTTCGTGGTATAAAAATCAATTTTAAATTTCCTTTGATAACAGTTTGATCAATGAATGAAGAAACTTCAATAAACTATTAATTATTAATTAGTCTTAAGTAGTATAAGTTCCCATTAGTAGTATAAGAGTTTGTCGGTTTCTTTGAACATAATTAATAGCTGGACTCTCGGGTGATTAACCCTACTTCGCTTAATGAAGGCGTCGTTTAAAACCATTGAGTCTTGAATTTCGCATTATCTCAAGTATATGTTTAAAGTAATTTAAATGATATTTTAATATGTATTCAATATTTTAAGTTTATCAGTTTGTTTCTATAATGTAGGTACCACCTGATAGTAAGTGGTCACCATCGCCTATTGACATGGCGCTGTAGAAATATTAACTATTCCTCACAACCAATACACCGCCAACTTTGGGAACTGAGATGTTATGTCTCTTGTACCTCTAGTTACACTGACTCATTCGCGCTTCTTAAGCGAACACAATACTAAGTATTGCTGTTTGGCGGTAGAATATACGATAACTGGTATCGTACAACTTTTTAAAACGTAAACGGGCTCCAATTAAATTAGCCTTCTCGTGTCCCAACGGATTTATTCTCGAAATTGTAAATTGTTTTTTTTGGTTAATAAGTTTTTTTTTATTTACCTACGGGACCACCATACGGAATGCTTAAAGCTTTACCACCAAATACATCTTTATTAAATCGTTGTCTGTCAACGTTGCAACTTATAGTTAAGGTGTATGTTTGTGTAAGGTGTATGTTTATCGCTTTTTGGACGTAACTAACTTAGACGTACTAACTATTATGATTACTAAAAATAAATTTTAAGAATTTTCCGAGACCCCTTCAAAATCTAGCGCTGTTTCGCTCCTTGATCAAGGCCGGGCTTAGATATCCAAGGCGCCTAAGCACTTTGACATTTGAGATACCGAAGCGGTTGAATTAAATTATATTATTTATACCTTGTATATAGACATAAATCCGTCGCTGCTATTAATATTGTCGTTTACTGTTTACGTCAGGCTATAATACAAATGTAGAGATGATAAAATCTAGGACGAATATCGTATAATAATATTCCATGTATATAAACATCGTTATATAAACGTAAACAAGCATCGCATTATAAAAAAAAAATCGTTCACAGTTGTAACTTTGTAAGCTAAACGACTGTCCTAGATATCCGTTGGGGGACGATGGCGCGAGATGAGAAGCACATCACGTGACCGGGTCACGGCCGGTCGAGCCGGTATTTTTGTTAAAACGTACCGACGCTAACTAATATAGTAAAATCTATTAAAGTGATGATTGGACTCGTTCGACTAGTGGTTGGTTTTGAAGGCATCGATTCGGGAATCCAAAAATGTATTCTATAAGGTGAATATTCTATTCGTTAATCCAACGTGGTTCTCATAAGGCTAATACTATCTGTTTATTACCGCGTCATTGTTATAACATCATTGTATATCATAAGACTTGGGCTTAGGGCGAAGATTTGCGGGATGGCTAAATTAAGGGCCAATTTCAGCAATTAAAAAAGTCTTAAGACAAATGATTTTTCCTCCACCCTTTTCACTGTACATGCGATCTATATAAGCTATATTTTGTGAGAACTACATAAGTGGGGTAAATACTCAATAGCTTATACTTTGAAAATATGTAATTCTGCTCTTGGTTCTAATAAAATAAAAATAACAACTAGTGTTGTATAATATTTGCGTGACATTTAACCCATATCCAAAAATATATCGGTAATCCAGTCGGGCTGGCGGCGCGCGTCCAGACTGAGGAATGCGAGAGATATTTTACTCGTTGACATTCACTGCAGACATATACATAATCTGTAAGAAGTATTAGGCTGGAGAAGCTTAAAATAAAAGATAAAATGCTATTTAATACAACTATAGATAGTAAGTACTCGATTAACAAACGAACAAAAAACATTGTTTCCTGTAAATCAAATCTACTGGTGGTAGAGCTTTGTGCAAGCTCTGGATAGGTACCACCCACTCATCAGATATTCTACTGCACAGTACTTGGTATTGTTGTGTTCCGGTTTGAAGAGTGAGTTAGCCAGTGTAATTACAGGCACAAGGGACATAAAATCTTAGGTCCCAAGGTTGGTGGCGCATTGGCTATGTAACCGATGGTTAACATTTCTTACAGTACCAATGTCCAAGGGTGTTTGGTTACCACTTACCATCAGGTGGCCAATATGCTCGTCCGCCTTCCTGTTCTATAAAAAAAAAATCAAAATATACTTTATTCAAGCTCTTTACCAAGGCTCTTTAACAAGCATTGTCATTTTACAGTATTATATTAAATGTAAAGCGGTACCCGATGTAGATTCTACCGAGTAGAACCGGCAAGAAACTCACTACACTTTTCCAACATATACAAAATTATGTCAATCAAATGCAATTAAATTTATAATTATTTCTCTGAGAGTCAACAAGGACAAATTACGCTTTTTTATCATCTATATTATCTTATGTTTAGTAATATGCTTTACGTATTAATGTTTATTGCACTCATATATTTTAGAACCAAAACATTCTTAATCTTAAATGATTAAATACATTTAGCTACTCTTGTGATTTATGTCAGAATTCTATGAATGTTAATCCGCCTTATAGCCGAGATGGCCCAGTGGTAACAACGCGTCAATCTTAACCGATGATTGTAGGTTCAAACCCGGGCAAGCATCACTGAATTTTCATGTGCTTAATTTGTGTTTATAATTCATCCCGTGCTTGACGGTGAAGGAAAACATCGTGAGGAAACCTGCATGTGTCTAATTTCATTGAAATGCCACATGTGTATTCTACCAACCCGCATTGCAGCAGCGTGGTAGAATAAGCTTCAAACCGTCTCAAAAGGGAGCGGAGGCGTTAGCCCAGCAGTGGGACATTAAAAGGCTGTTTCTGTAAACCGCCTTTTAACTTTAAATTTAAAGAATTATATATTAATATTGTCATTACCAGTGGCGCATTTTTATAGCTAAAGGCAAGTCCAGGCTTTTATAATCAATACCCATTATTGTATCGTATCGTAATATATCGTCTAATAAATTTAATTATTATACCAATCTGCAGTTCTCCGTCGCATAGAGCTGTCTCCAAACAGCGGTAAGGTGAGTATGTACCTCGGCTCGCGGGACGGTAGCGACACTGTGTCGCGTGTCGGCCGGCAGTGCGTCGACATACACGTGGTGGGACCGAAAGCTCGGACCAAGCCCGCGTATGCCAAGATCATTGACTACTACAGACCTGATATTAAGGATACACAGGTGGGTCCGAATTTTGCTTAATATGACATTTACTCTATTTAGTAAAATCCTCTGCTACCAATTTTCTTTTTTGTTGTGTAGAATAATACAAATGCTTTCATTTTTGACGTCATGTCACGTCTTTGTACGAAAGCACAATCTTCAAACGGAAGGGCTGAATTAACAATATTATGTTAGCTAAATGTAGACACTTAAATATGTTATTCAATATTATATATTATGTAATACGTTCAGATTTATCTGTGGGATGTTCAATGAAATTTAATATTTTTTGTAAAGCTGAGCATAAACTACGCAAAAACCTTTGAAATGATTGTTAAAAAGCTCCGTGTAAATATAAGTATAAATTTTACTGGATAATTGTAAATACCTTTATATTTAATTAAATTTATCGAGATCGAAAAATTTTAAAGGACCAATCAATTTACAGTGAACCCATTTGTATAGTTTATAAACCAAACCAAACTTTTCGCTAGTTTATAAACTTTTGGGTTAGGCTAGGTATGTTTATATTTTAAATAAAATTGTCCCAATTTACTACTAGCCGGTAACATATATACTTTATGTAAACCGTCAACAACAGAACGAAGTAGGTATATAGAGCACTTATTATATTAGAATATAACTCATATTAAACATGAATCTTAAATAAAATAATATCTTCAGATGTACACAATCCCAGAGGACTGTCCCTCTCAAATATCAGAAAACACAAGCAACTACCACGCGTCAGATAATCTATTCAACGAAGCTCGCTCGCTCACGGACAGCGGGGAAATTGTCATCTCACACGAATACTCCTTCGAAGATCTGCCTGGAGGGTTCCCGCTTGAGGATCCGATGTATGAGAACCTCATAAAAAATAATGAATACAATACAATTAAGGATATTGAAAACGAAAATAGTAATCAAGAAAAAATAATTATTACTTTAGATGAAAATACAGATTTAAAAGCTGATGATGTAACTGCAAAAACAGCCGATGTGATTAAGAACACAAAAGAAAACGTTGAAAGGAATACAACAAAAGAAATTGACTTATCAAAGGAAGCAATTGAAAACAAACACGAATTCAAAGAAATCACTGACGTTGAAAGTGCAAATGTAACCGATATTAAAGAAGAATTGAAGCAAGAATCACCTGATAAGAAATTATCTATTAACAATCCGTCTCTATCGACCTTTCATGTGATCGATTCGGAGAAAGATCTAGATTTTCCGACGGGTGTAGAAGGACCGATTCCCGCGGTAGTTTTACCACCGAAGAATTTTGTTGTTCCACCAGAAACAGGTAATATATAACGTCTTAATTTTAGTGATAGAAGGTAAGGCTTGACTGTACTTGTGCCAAGTGGAGTCTAGATGCTTTACTAGATAATTATAATGTCCTCCTAAACGATTTCGGCCACGGCGGCCAAACTCAAGAGATTGATCAACTGTGCGGGACACAAGTTAGTGGTCAATTAAAAAAAGGTGCACTCTATTCCCTCTCTTAAAATAATAATAACAAATTTTCTATAAATTTTTCATTTAAACAATTTGATAAATAGTTCCATTTCTAATTTTCAGATCAAAAAACCCACTTACAGAATAACTGGCGATCTTCCCCCGCAGTATTCTACGACCAAGAATATTACGACCGAAAATATCATACAGAAAACAAACCCGATGGTATTGTCACTTGAAAAACTCGATAACAAATTATTTATATTTGTTATTCTGATGCATTTATACAAAATTACCTCCCGCGTTAGTTGTAAGGAATTATTATTAAATAATAAGACTGAAGACATTGTTTAGTCCAGGACTTTCCAACCAGGTAGGCCGAAACAATGTAATAGGGCATAAAAATTTAACCCTAATTAGGTTAGTAACCTCTGGTATAGTCCACGAACACACAATTCATGATCGCCAAGGAGCTGGTCACGCTACCAGTCAGTAGCCAAGTGTGATAACAATGAATATTATAGCATTTAAGTTAATTTATTGCTTGTAATTAGGATTAAATGTAAACAGCAAAAAAATATAGGCTGTGAGTAAAAATTTTAAAACATTATTTATTGTTTTATCGGAGGAAGTTTTGGAGATAACACAAATTTATTATAACATCTATAAATGTATTATTCAGAAAGAAATAAAGTTTTATAAATATTAAACAGTTTTTATTAATTTTACCCGTATTTTATTATGAAAGATATAAAAATAAAATTTGCTAATAAAGGTATAAAAATGAAATTGACTAGTACGATAGATTTTGGCATATAGTTTTGTCTAATATATTATCAGCTTACCGCCGTCCACTGCTGGACGAAAGCCTCCCCATAGAACGCCAACCATCCCGGTCCCGATACTAATATAATATCCATTAATATTGTATGTCCATTCTCGAGCAAACGAACATGGCACTTATGACAACGTCTACTTGAGACGACTCATTCGATTGAGTAAATCTAAACCGATTTGTATGATCACATTATCAAATTGAAGTAAGTAAACATTATTTAAATTCTATCGAAACAATTTCATGTGTCATATTTTTTAAACAGTTTTTAGCATCAAACCTCGAAACTAAAATAGAATCTGCGCCCTTATATCTAGCGACTAGACCAACGAGACGAGAAAGTAATGTTATATCATCTTGATTAAATTAAAATTGTGCTTTAGCTGAGCTTCATTTGAATATCTAAACGAGTTTTGACGATTTGTTTTCATAGATATACATATATGTTTAATCAAAATATTCTTATTGTTTGAAGTATTTTTTAAAACTTATGATACCGTGTATTTCTCAGAAAAAAAATAATATTATCAAATCAATTCTACGAACAAATTGTCACTTTATCGCAATCGAATCGAAGCGTGATCGTTGCCGTTTATCCGTTTTCCTATTCTTTAATTTAATTATCGACTATTGGCATAAAAGCTAACAATTAAGTTTGGTTTTGACACAACGGTATACGTGGAAATTATATCGGTTCGGTTCTGATCCGAATATATATAGAATACTCAAAGTCGGATTGGATTTGAATCGGGAACGTATCGTAATCGTTATACATTAGTAAAGTATTATGTGATAGCATAAATCTTGTTTGTTTTATTATTTTTTAGAGATTTTTGTGACAACGTTACTTGTTACAAAATGTTTTTTAACCGTTTAAAAAAAATAACTACATGTACAGAGCGTATTTCCAAAAAGATTTGATTTAAAGAAACCAATTGCTATTTTTTTCAAAGTAATTATAATATAAGCAGTAGTAGGATAAAAAAGAAAATTCACGAACGCATAAAATTGTTTTCACGCGATGAGTCATGTTCGAAGCAGCACACAGGCGGCCCTTGACACATAAAACAACATACATAAATATATAGCCGACAAGAATCTTGTTTCCGATTCCATGGAAAACTCGCTGATGAATATTTTTTTAGGTTTGTTCGACGGAATTCAATACCGAGGCGAATCAACAGTCGCGAAACATGAAACGAACTTTAGTAATTGTAAACATTTTTTGATACGAATTCATTTCAGTTATTAATGGGCAAGAAATGTTTCCATTATCGTTTCATTGACTAAATAGCTATTATAATCATTGATTATTAAATTATATAGCCATGTTCATTTTTAAAATATAAGCCATAATTATACTGAAGATATGAAACGTATTTAATATTGCATAATTTAATTAAAAATAACAAAAATATATTTAAGATTAAGATAATTTGTAACACAACCATGTCCGAAAGACTGAGAGGACGCAAATTCAATATGGAATAGAACTCAATTATGTCGTATATAGAAAAGGGTTTTTATAAATATTAAAAAAAATATATGCCTAATGATGACTTTAATAAAGATAGCATTGTAAATATTATACGCAGATGTTATTAACATCGATTGTCATTTATTACGAAGGCCAACACCGAGAACAGGAAATTCGTATTCTACTACGAGTATTTCTTCCTGATAAAACAAGCTTTGTGAATAAAAATGTAACTATTGTTATTTTAAAATATTTAATATATTATCAATATATTTTTGTCTTAATTTAGTACAGATACTCAACCATGTGAGATTTTGTAAACTGTAATTGAATACATTAGGCCAGGCTAATAAGAAAATTAAAAAAAAAGTTTTATGGCGGCATTTGTGACATTTATGGTAGGTATTTAATAAGGTAGACAATGTCAGTATAAGATTGTGCGATAATTTTGATCATTCGATTGAGTAAATCTGATTTCACTTCAAATTCAGTTAAGGTATGTGACCGATCAGGTGAAGTACCGTAATCGGTCTGTTTTTAAAAACTTTAAATAACTTATACCAACAACTTAACGATACTTTATCAAAATCGAGTAAAATTTAATTTTACGGATAAATTAATTCACATATTTAAAAAAAAATTACTTTTTGTAACTAGCCAAAGATTTTATAATACACCGTCAACGTTTCGCATTTTCTCTAATACACATCAATCGCATGACAGGATACAGTTTCAAAATTTTAAAAAACGAACTGTTTCATTTTCATTTTAACAAATCTTAGTGTGACCAAGTAATCACCCATTTAAGAGTGAAAGCAATAACGTGTCTTAAGTTATTTTTATAAATAACGGTAATTTACAATTTATTTACCGTTGCATTTTAAATCTTCGTCTTGTAATTAATTAAAAATCAAATTAATTAACAACGAACAATGTACTTGAATAATACTTAGTATCAATCCTGTTTTTTAAATGTGTGACATATATGACAAAGACCTATTTATTCCGTTTTAAATGTTTTGAATTCGAAGAAATAATATCAATAAACAAATCGTAGCGTAGCAAAATCTATTACGCGAATTTGGGTTATTGTATTATGTTAAATTGTTAATTAAGTAGTCTAGTTCCTTGTAAATGTATGTTAATAATTTATTAATATTATAAACGTAATTAAATCACTCTGAAATTTTAAATTAATTGGAATAGTTTTCGCACTTTCTTTAAGTCTCATATAGCTATCGTTTACTTTTTCAACTAAATTTATTTATTGCCGACGGAATTAAGTGAAAAAAAAGTGTACGTTTTTATTTTTTTAAATTAACTACATTCACGAATCAATAAACACAATATTATTATACATAACAACAATAAGTCTGTACATTAGAATGTAGTTTATTATTTTATATACTAGGATTTTTCCAAAACTATATATATACACTTTAAAAAAATATGTAGTTTACTTTCCGAATAAATCGCACTCATACAATTACACGAAGGAAACAGATATTATTTTCTGATATCGATAAAAAAAAAATGAACGAGTCATCTGCAAAATTTTCAAACAAAAAGTGCATTCAATTTAAATTCGATTCTAAATTAGGTTGTGGACGGTGTTGGCGGCGGCACCGATATGACTCATATGCTCACCGATAGATACGTCATTGCGTTTCCACTAATGTATCCTACAATTTAATGTTATTGGACTTAAGTGACCTTATTTATAAACTTCAATACATTTACTTACCCCTTTAATATCATTCTAGTATACTAAGTATGACAATAGTCCAATGTGATCATTTGACCACAATATGAGTTTGGTTGCAGTATGTAAAATAATCAGTACATGCTATAGATAATGCATCATATCAAATGCCACACCTTGTGTACACAAACAAGATTAACTGCCCGTTTACTGTAATTGGTAAAACAAAAAAAAAATAAAAAATTTGTTAGCAACATTTTAATATATATTTTTATTCAAATGAATTCAATCATACATTACAGAATACTTGAATTTTTAATGTACGTTCTTTAAATTATAATAATAATTACAAAATAAACCTTATTGGCATTTTATCGTTACATACATATAAAAGTTATGCTATCATTCGCACTCTCAATGTCATAGCCGTATGGACAATAAATTTCTACCAACCTCCAACATTTCTGTAACCGTGTTGCTTGAGCAAACCTCCACATATTTTTTATTTTAATAAAATCAATATATTGTGCTCTTTGCCCATATAATCAGCATTAAAGCTATGTGGACAGTTTTTTAAATTAACTACAATAAATGCACCATTTGAAAATCATCAACGTTGCTTTATTAATTTCACGCAGTACTATTATGCAAGCAATATTCACGAAATAATATACAAATTAATAATACTGTCAATGCTATAATTGGATGGACTAAAGTGTCATGAAATTTAGTCACCACTGTTCGAGCGATACTAATAAGATTTTAGGTAAATATTCTCTGTAATTGACGTGTCTTTTTAGATTCAAATTAATATAATCAGATTTATATTGCTCACACAACAATAACATCTCGCAATAACTTTCGTAAATCAAAATTTTAAATCAGTTGAAATGTTTGCTATGGACCTAGAGCCTACTCTAGAATGGTCCAGACCTAAATAACAAACAGTTCACTATAATCTCATCACTACAAACTGAAACGGACAGGTGTAGTACTCTCTCTGAAATTAAAAAATATGTCTTAATTCCACTTTAAAGCGGGCGAAGCAATCAATATCCTTTCATAATGAGAGTAACAAAATGCATTAAAATTTAACAGTTACAATAGCGATTTCTCTATATACTCATAGATAAATACGCGCCGAGGAGCGACATCCCTCGGAGCCAGTAAACATTTGAACAAGATTTACTCTTATGAGAATATGTACAGAGGCATGGAGCGACCGCTGCAGCTCAGAGCGCAGCGGCGGGACATCATTGGCTCTTCAACTCCTTACCGATCGTGTAGGAGACGAGCCTTGCCCAGTCAATCTTGCTTCGGGTCACCGGCAACTGTCGTCGAAGCGCCTTGAAGGTGGTGTCGCTCATTGTCTTGTAGTTATCGGATATGGCTGTCTGGTACGCGTTTTCGGCATCACAGACGAGTCTTACGAATTCTTTAGCCGTGGCGGCCTCGCCGGTCGCCACTAACGGTGCACGCACTTCCTTTGAACTAACCAGTTGAACATTTCCATCTTCATAATAGTGTACTTGTACGCGAAGCATACCACGGAGCTCTGTCGCACCGCTACCCACTGTCAAAGACCATACTGAACGCCACCGACCATTCCAGTAATTCTTGGGTTGAAATTGGTGATCTTCAATGCACGCAACGAGGGAGACGTCTCCAGATTCTAGAGCTCGTCCCACGACTAAACTTGCACCATGTTTATAATGTTCGGCAACATAATTTGTCAGCTCCACGTCGAGTGCGGCTCGCCATGGCTCAGCCACTCGGTCGGGTTCATACGGGTCGTATTCGGATGCCTCCTTACGAAGGTGATCATACTTGAAAGACCGCTTTGACCGCGGGTCGAAAAACCTGCCTCCACCAAGGTCATTATGGTCCGTGATTAGCGTATGGAGTTCTGAGCCTTCAAGACGCACGGGCGTGAGCTGGTCCTTGTTGTACTGTGCGAACGCTCCGCTCGCGCCCTCTTTGAGTAGAGTATCGTTGTTTAGCAATACTCTTACATCGTTAAACACTTCATTAAATTCTCCTGGTGGCGAATGTAGTATAAAATCCGAAACAATTCTCACTTTTTCCTGATCACTAATCACTTCGTCACCGTCCGCCGCCATTTTTGGTACTTTTGACACAACCACAGATGAAAAAGAATAACGACCATCAACAATGGTCTGACAAATTGATGACGGAAGGAAGTTTATTCAACTTGACTTCTATACAAAGTGTTATGAAATGAAATACAATAACAAGAAGACTATTTGTTTAATATATTAATGAAAAAATGAGAAAAAAGTTTATTTTAAGCAGTAAATATTCATTCCTTTTTTATTTAGTTTAAATACAATTTCTTTCGTAAATATAAATATCGACATATAAAAATATTAATAATTTGAATATTAAACGTGATTTATTATTTTGTGTTTATATTACTTTGAAATTGGAGTCTAAAACTTAAAATATTGGCATTTTAGGGTTCACTTTTACTAATTCGAAAAATATAGGTCTGTGAATCGAAGCTGTCACACTTTGTCAATTGTCAGTGTGTTACTGTCATTAAGGTTTTCGATGACATTTTTCTGAACAAGTTGTGTAACAACTTGGGCCAAAAATTAAGCTTTCTCAAACTTTACCAATGCTGTCCTACAAATATTACGATACGCCTGAGGGCCACGACATTTTTAAAAAAGTATTTGTAACATCAAAATATGCAGGGATTGCTGGGTTAGGAGTGGCGACTTTCGATGTTCTCATGTACTCTCATCCTAAAGGGCTTTTCAACACAGCCTACAGATATGCATTTTTTATGGGCCCTATGGTGGGAATGGCTGCTGCTTTCACGGTAACCGCAAACACGGCACAGAATATAAGAGAAAAGAACGATATTTGGAATTATTTTCTCGGTGGCGTTGTGGCTGGCTCAGTATTTGGTGCTTGGAGAAAGTCATTGACAGTGGCAGTTCCAGCGTGCCTTGCTCTTGGAGCCATTGGTATGATAAAGAAGACAGCAATTGATGAGAACTGGACATTAGTCCCAGAGATAACTTCAGCCCCTAAATCTATTAGATCCGTTCGTCATGACTGGACTCTCGTGAAAGATGTTGATGAACAGAAAACCTGGACAACTGGTCAGATTTTTGTTATCTATTCTCAGTTTAAAAATATAAAAAATGTTCCATTTAGTATGAAACAAATATATAAGCAATGAATATAGTATTAAAAAGATTTATAAAAAAAAAAATCATAAACATTCACAATGATGTATTTTTGCTGAGAGCTTTGAAAGAGTAAAAATTTAAATATGTATTGAATAGTTAATAAATAATGGTAAATACTAAAAGAAAAACATTTGCTACTCAAAAATGCATTACTGGTTAAAACCAGTTTATATTTAATAATGTTGCATGATATTTTCAGTGTCTAACATTGTTTCTTAACAGTTGCCTTAATTACCAATAACAAACAAATGGTCCAAATTTGAAATAAACTCATGTAAATTTAATTTTTTCAGGTTCCAACTAATCTCCCTTGCAAGCAGTACTAGTTTGAATAGCCTGTAAATACAATCAACATCTTTATTTAATTAATATGGAAATATAAGTCATAAGGTTATTTATTGTGTATTATTTACTATAGACTTCATTTACCAATACATTTTAATATTTTATTACAAAATTCACATAAATCCAAGCTT
This sequence comes from Nymphalis urticae, assembly GCA_905147175.2. Classification (NCBI taxonomy): domain Eukaryota; kingdom Metazoa; phylum Arthropoda; class Insecta; order Lepidoptera; family Nymphalidae; genus Nymphalis; species Nymphalis urticae. The sequence goes on from LR990001.1 coordinate 11,080,225, forward strand.
TGTCAGTTAGTTCTTATGTATTTTATAGGAAGTTTTTTTTTTAATTTTGATTATTTAATAAATATCAGGTTTTAATGTGAATAGGATGCATTAAACTTTATGTTAATTAAACTGTTTACAACCCGTATAGATTTTTCTTTTTTAGGAACTGCAAACCAGTTATGATTATTGTAAATAAAAAATGATACCAAGGCAAAACATTAGAATACCAAGAAATTAGAATAAAACTTCATTCTACATTAAATATTTATTTCTTAAAAACTAATGAAACATTTGAAATAAGCAATAAATAACAAAAAAATGCTTTGAAAAATGTTGACACACATTCTATAACATCATTACAAATTTCTAATAAATATTATAAAATAGATATTTTACTCTTCTGTTCTTTTTTTCAAGAATAATACAAAAAAGGAATGTTCAGGTGTTACGACTGGCTGTGATTGTTGTAAGAATTCCTTTTTCGAAAAAAAAAAAAGCGAAATATTACAATCATTTTTAAATTCCTTTTTCTTGGCTTGATACTGTGGTTTTAGCCAACAATAATTCCTCTAAATATTTATTGTTTCATATATTATATAATAAATGATGACAGTTTTAGAATTTATCCCCAGTAAAGTGTATAAGTATATGCTACATTTTAATATTAGGATTAAAGTTTTCATTTAAAACACAAAAAAAAACTTATGTTAAATATTCTACATAGTCTATTTAGTAACATTAAGTATTACGGTACTTATATAATCTGTATACACAATATGTAAACATTGAATAAGGATAATTCGATAGGTTATCCTGTATTAAAACCACACTTAGAAAAGGATAACAATACTATTAGTCCTGTCAAATTAGTTAGGTAATAAAAAAAATTCATTCATATTTGTTATGTAAAGCGGAAAACAATTATTTAAATGCAGAACTTTAAGAAGCCAACGCCAGAGCTGAATCAAACAGTGAGGCCGACAATTAACTTAAAAATAATAATGATTAAATTTTAATTCAAATTAAAGAAAGATTGAAATCATTGTAAGTTGTCATAAAAACAATGAAAAAATGTCTTCATACAATAAATTTAACAATTAACAATAATCAAAATTAGTGCTATTACTCAAATAAATTATAAACGTTAACATTTAAGTTTATCAACAAAACAAATTAGATAAATGTTTAAAATACAACAACAGTTTTAAAATATCGTAAATTTGACTAGTGGACATCACAATCTTCATAATTTCGACAATTATTTATAGTAAAAATACCAAAAATATCACTTACATACATAATAAAATCTAAAAACACGCGTAAAAAATCTACCCAAATAATATGTAAAGCTGGAAGTAAATTTGGCACATATTTTAACACAGCAACACAGCGATAACACAGACAAAAAAATAAATAAATTCGTATTTTGACTTTGAATTAATTGATACATTTTTTATCTGCTCGTTTATTTAAGGATTTTTTTGTTTCTTTGAAACAATAATGTTTTTTTTTTTGTATACTCTCACAATTTTCATTATTAAGCCAAATTAAGTACAGATAAAAAATGTACAATAAATAAAATGCGAGTCCTTTTTAACAGTTCTAGAAAGACACAAAGAGAGAAGAGCTTAGCCATGATATTGTATTTTTTTTTATCCTTAATAACTACTTTGAAGTTAACCACATCGATTTCTACTTGATTAGTGATACATATTTAATAAATTATATTCTACAGTTAATATAAAAAAGGCTAACTTAAATACAAGTTTGTTCAATTAAATGTTTCTCATAAAAAATTGCCAAAATAAAAATATTTAAATAAGATAATGTTAAAAACCCGACAACAAACGAAACTGAGATTGTATAAATACAGTTACCATTATTGTATTAATATTACCTACATGTTGTAAAAACATTCCTTGGAAGCTGGTGATGTACGCATTTTATTATCATTCATGAATTTTATCGGCATTACTTTAAGGATAGTAGTAAAAATATAAGAACTCATTTAAAATAAATTGTAAAGTTATTGACGCAAATGCTAAATTTCCGTAGCCATGGTAAAATTAAAAAAAAAAAGTTGGGAATAGGACGGCGCGAACTTGCAAAGTACGTAATGAAATTATAAGACTTCTGAATTGTTTGACTGCGGAAAAATATGACATTTGTTTATTAGAAGCGAATAATCTGCGTACTGGAATTTAAACTTGGTTTTAACTTTTTTTTTTTTTTAATTATATTTTGATCTTAGGTAAGGTGGCAAGATTGTATTGACAGTAGAAAGGTACAATCATAAGACCATTGGATCGTATAAGGTAAGAGGTGGCAATTAGAGAATTGGGAATATAAGATGCTTTATCCTTATAAAGATGTTCGATACCGATGATGCCAAAATAAATTCAATGCCTATCTTTGTTGTGACGTCACATAGCTGTTAAAATGTAAAAGACTAGTATTTAACAAGCGTCTTATTGTTCGTTTCCCATTTGTTAGCGATGTGACTTTAGGGCATTTTGACTAATTAATTTATTCTTAACATTATCTAAGCTCTGTTCCTAATTAGAACGACTTTATAACGATTCATTCAGTAACCAGCTACCAGTAATCACCAGCTTCCCTACCTTATAGCAATATCAGTTCATTTCTTCTCAAAACCCTCAGGCTCAATCACTTCGTCTTCTTCGCTTTCTTCAATTTCTTCTATTTCCTCAATTTCTATCTCTTCTTCAATTTCTTCATCGGATAAATCATCTCTCTGAAAATACATTTTATTATTATTACTTCGCGCTTAAAGTTTTCGTCTGGATTTTTTGCTGTTATGAAAATAGTAATTTTGTATATAGTTTTTTTTTTTAAATAAATCCATTCAAAAGTTGAGATAAACATATGTGGGCTTACGCTAACGAAAATATGAATACGAGAATGACGAAAGACGAATCACATACGGGCTTAAACTCAATGTACCTAACTTCCGATCTAATTTACAACAACCTCTAAGCATTACATGAGCTTATGTGCCAACGAAAAAAAAGACGTGACGTGAGTTGCATCGACTACATGACGTTCATGAAGGAATTGGGAAAATGAGGAAATATAATCGATTACGAGACCCGGATCTTAATGATAAGCTCAAAATCTACGAGACTATTAAGGAAAAGATGAAACTGGAACATTCTAGAAGTACCTACAGAAACGAAAAACACGGAAAAACGTTATAAAAGTGCTGTAATTATGGTGAAGGCGATCATGTGTCGGATAACTGTCCGTACAAGGCACAAGGTCCAAAATGCTTTAACTGTAACGAATATGGTATTTTACCGAAGGGCGCACATAAAAACAACGTACGGAAGATTGAAGAAGGCGGCCGTAAGGAAGATTCGAGTTTGTCAAGATTGCGTAGCTTCGGCTCTTCCGGCAATAAAAAAGATCACAATGGCGCATCGACAAGTATGAGTGAGAGCGGCGAACGTGTGAGCAAGCAAGCAATGTTCGGTCAATCATCGTTCAACAACGCGGATGACAAAGACAAATAGCAAACGTCAAATTCAAATCGAGTATGACATTTACGATGTAAACAAATAATTGCAACGGGAAAAAAAGATCGTAGAATTATGTGGAAAAACGACAAGGGCTCTTATTGATTTAATTCGGGCAGTGTGAACCTGGTAACTTCAGAGTTAGTGCTACTGTCATTAAAGTAATGAACAATAACATAACACTGTCAGGACTTGGTTTCGCTAAAGTGGAGTCATACGAAATACGATAATGTGATATTTTACGAGGTACCTATAAACTGCAAAACCTTTTGATATAATTAATTTTCTTCAAAATGTTATAGCCTAGGAATGGTAGTGCTGTGTGGATGAAAGCTGTGGTGTGTCGAGGTTGGTCATGTAATACTTACCTTAAAGAAGAGGTTGTTCAGATAGTCGAGAAATACCAACCCTGTCAAATTAAAGGAGCTGCTATCCAGCTGAAAATAATTGTGAAAGATGATGTCCCGGCGGTACAACGTCCACGACGTATACCACTAAGAGAGCAGACGGTAGTTGAAGAACAAATTGCAGAGCGGCTTGAGCAAGGGATTGTACGCTTAAGTTACTCAGAATATGCTAGTCCATTAGTTCTTGTTCACATAAAATATAGTGCTATAAGGGTGTGTGTTGACTATAGAAAATTAAATAGTAAAATTATAAAAGATGAGTTTCCATTGCCGATCATTGGGGGATACCATTAATAAGTTGGCAGAGGCAAAAGTATTTAGACTTTAAATATGGGTTTTTCCACCTGAATTGCAGCAGTGAGAGTAAAGTACACTGCATTTATTACACACAACGGTCAGTTCGAGATTTTCAAGCAACATTCTGTCCAAACTATTACATGAGATTTGTGACCATAATCTTCAGATAATTAATAACTAAAAGGATTGTTCTAATATTTGAGGATGATGTTCTTATTTCAGCAAAAGATGATCAGGAAGCCGTTGATAGATTAAAATAAATAAATTGGAAGAAAGCACATTTGATATGTCTTGCCAATGACAAGATTGAAACTGTTACAAAGTTTCCAGAACCCAAAACGGTTAAACAATTGCAAAGTTATATTGGATTGGTTATATTTTAGGAAGCATATCCAGAAATTTGCATCTAAAGCATGGCCGCTAACAGATTTACTTCAAAAGGATGTTAATTTCGAATTCAATGATGAGCAACGATGTGCATTCAATTGTTGGAAGGAACGTGTCACGTACTAAACCAGTTTTACAAATACTTAATCCAGATTTGGAACAGAAATTCATACAGATGCATCACGTCTGGCTTCTGCTGCTATACTTATGCAGCTCATGATGACGGTGGACTACATCTAGTATATTCCATGAGTCGGAAAACAAATGATGCGGAAAAGAGAACCACCATGTTATCAATTGAAAAGTGTGGCTATTATTGAAAGGGTAAAAAAATTTAGACTACTTTTATGGTATAAGATTTAAAATTGTTACTGACTGCCAAACATTCCAGAGGACAGTTAAGAAAAAAGTTTTGTGTACGAGGATTTCGAGATGGCAATTGCTTTTTCAAGAGTTTGACTTTATGGTTGAACATCGACCAGGAACGACAAATCAGCATACGGATGCATTATCCCGAAACCAATATGTAGCAGTTGTAAGTCTGCACGATGATATAAGAAGAGCACATCAGTTGGATGATGGTCTAAAAGCTATATCAGAGTTTTAACAGGAGAGAACTTATGCTGAATCTTATATTGATAATGGCAATCCATTGCATTGCTTTATAAAATGCATTGCTTTATAAAATGCATTGCTTTATAAAGGAATGGAAAAGCATTTAGTAAACCCAGTCTATGGAAAATGAAATCATAAAAAGGGCTCATGCAAATGGAAATTTTTCAAATAGAAAGATGACTGAAATGATAAATAGTTACTAGATTATTTTGCCATACAATCCCACACATATATGAATTTGCATGTTTCGAAGTTTTTTATTCTACTCTTATTTACATATATTTTTAATTGATAACCCAAATCCTCGTCATCAGCTACCATAAACAGAAGATAAATTGGTACTGAACGGCTTCACCTTTGCCTATTTATAATAATATAATATTACCTCTGCTGCGGGTTGAGTCAGGCCGCTCGCTGTGGTATAATCATCAAACGTGGATTCTGAAAACATCACATGTCAATATCAATCTGCAAAAAAGACTACGAAGATTCTATTAGGAAGCGGTCGGAAGCATTGATGTATTTTTGTTCGTACTATACATGATAACTTCAACAATATTTTTTGTATATATAAAACATTTTCTTTTGGGAGTATTTGTTTTATCTAATTAGATTAAAAATAATCGTTAAAAAATTAATTATATATAACTTTATATTATGTATAACTTTATAATTATTATTGCAACATAATATTTATTTTCAAATGAAATACTCTTAACAATAAAAAGCAAATTATGATTGGATCTTTAATTCTTTTTTATAAAATTAAAATAAATCTCACCCAGGTCTCTGTCGGGCGTGTCTCGCGGAGCGTCCTGTATCAACGATAGCGTCATTTTCCCGCTCACGACCAACTGAAACGTATAACGTGAAATTAATGTATTATACGTGAGCGCACACTGGTGTATTCTCTAATCTCTTGCTCTCATTTTGACCTAAAAGGGCAATCCGACACTGGTTTCAACGAATATCTTGAAGGAGAAATTCTTATAGTGATACATGTGTATCTGGAACGTAAGATTCGGAGCTGGTCTCGAACCAACGAGTTATATGTAATAATATAAAACTAATATTAACAAAAATACACTAAATAGTGAGCTTTAAGTCACAGGTACGAGAAAAATAAAATACCAATTCAATTATAAAACTTATTCACGATTTATTTCTCACATAAAGAATATGCATATAGCATAACATATGCAAAAGCCGGTCTAGTGCCTATAAAGCCCGGATCCCGTGGTCCTATTGGGTTTGTCTGTCGAAAAACCCTGCTGAACTACTCCCGGTCCGGTCGTGTCGGATTTACCGTACTATTACGAGAGCGAGAGAATAGAAAGTGCACTTGTATTTGCTCATACACTTGTTCACTATAATTCAAAATGGCCGCCGTGGCTAACATCGGTCAGGACATCATCACCATATGTCGTATTGACGGGCCGGTTGGCGTGGTTAGTAGATACTTGCGTTTCACGCTGAAGGTTGTGGTTCGATTCCCACCCCGGGCGGACATTTGTGTGCATTAACGTGTCTGTTTTTCATCAGTCTGGGTGCAATTATCTAAATAAGTATGTATTTACAAAAGAAAATTAGTATATGTAGTATATCAGTTGTCTGGTTTCCATATTATAAGCTGTGCTTAGTTAGGGATCAGATGGCCATGTTTGAATAATGTCCCAGGATATTATTATTATATGTAAAAGTAGTACGAATGATAATTAAAAGTAACATACCGGCGCATGTTTGCTGGGCTTTGGCTTATTCGTCCTGTCTTCCGCAAACTCTGATACCAAAACTCGGGATTGTTGAGGGATTTCCGTCTCGAGGAATATAGACTTCACGACGTCAGCTTTGTGCTAGAATTAAATTATTCTTTGTGCTGTTATACAATACAGATTACGAATTACATTAAATAAGTATCACTAACATTGTTTAACTTAACACTGGTACCACGTTGGGCGCCAATTTTTTTTATCTTTACAAATCTTTATTGACATACTATTTTTTTTTTTACAGAATAGGAAGGCGGACGAGCATATGGGCCATCTGATGGTAAGTGGTCACCAACGCCCTTAGACATTGGCATTGTAAGAAATGTTAAGCATCGCTTACGTCACCAATGCGCCACCAACCTTGGGAACTGTGCCTGTGATTACATTGGCTCACTCACCCTTCAAACCAGAACACAACAATACCAAGTACTGCTGTTACTAACTAAATAATATAAATACAATGTTGAAATTAATAATTTGATTAATGACTTTTTTAAATCAAATTTAAAGAAGTATATATAATTTTTAGCTATAAGAATATTTATTTAAGATAACGGTGAGGGGGGAGGGGCTTTTGTAAGTAAGCAACAACATATAAGATTGTTAGTAGAAAGAGAAATTAGTAGGAATGAATACTACAGAATTAAGGGTGAATATTTATTTAAGGTAAAGGTTGCACTTAATATAGGTAAGCGATATTGTATCAAGATGTTTCCAAGAAGGCATTTTCCGTATTAAAGTTACGTAACTACACATTATCGTATACTTTATGTGATGGAGTGTAAGACATTTAAGATTACAGGCAAAATATAATTAATACAAAAGGCTCGACTAGTACTCGCTGCAACATTACAGTACAATAATGGTTTCAATTTTATTAATATTAAACGATATTAAGAAGGCGTAGTGCTCCATAAAACTACATTTTTCAAAACTTAATAATCATGTATATAAATTAAGTAAATAAGAAATGAAACATATTCCATGATAATTTTTTTCAGTATTCTAACTTATATAATGTCGTTGCCATATACATATATAATAACAAAAAATATTTAATAAATAATATAGCTACATATATTTAGTAGTAGGTTTGTGCAAGCCTACCTGGGTGGGTACCACCTAACAGCAATAATAGTATTGTTGTGTTACAGTTTGAAGGGTGAGTAAACCAGTGTAATACCAGGCACAAGGGACATAACATCTTAGTTCTCAAGGTTGGTGGCGCATTGGCGATGTAAGCGATGGTTAACATTTCTATGGGCGTTGGTGACCACTTACCATCAGGTGACCCATATGTACATCCGCCTACCTATTCAACAAAACATATATAAATGCAATTCGTACTATTACCGACGGTACCATTTACCATTAGGTGGCCTATTTGCATGTCTGAATATTAATTAATTATTGCAAATCCATAAAACTGCGGTTATGGATCACTATGCTGGTATCATTCATATAACGTTTGCACAATGTGCACAGTGACATGAACGCTCACCGGTGCGGGCTGCGGGGCAGCGCGAGGCGGGTTCTCACGCCAGGCCCCACCGTCGGCCGGATGCGCGGTCATTTCCATTCCAACGACCTGAAATGTAACATTCATATCCGATTTGATAATTAAAGTCGACAAATATTCGTTAATTAATTCATCTTCCATTCGTTTCATTTACCTTGACGCTTTGATTTTCTGTGTTATCTTTAGTTTCAGCGTTTTGCATGCGATGGTAGTCGACAAGTTCCGCTAAGGTTAGTGGCTCTCGCCTTTCCTCTTCTTCGTTCACAGAGTCATCAGACAACTTTGTTACATTATCTCCTGCACTGGATTCTGTTCCGTCGGATATTTGAAACAGCTCTAAGAACGTATCACTTTCTTCTTTTTCTTCTGCGTTGGTTTCATCTTCAGGTGTTGATTTTATTATTTCTGCATTTTTGGGTTTAGTTGCGAAATCTTCGACATTATCCTTAATTTTACTCGAGGGAACGGAGTCTTCCACTACTTTAACTACAACAGGATCCATTGATTCTACGCTCGGAGAATCTGGTGTGTCCGGCTCAATAACCGGTACTTCGTCATCTCCACACCATGTGGTCGGATATTCGTCATCAGTTTTCTCTTTTTTCACTGACTTCGGCCGTACCACATTATCTTCTTTCTCGACACCAGAAATTTCAAGGTCGAGATCAGATTTTTTCAGGGATAATTCATTATCTTTTTGTTCTACAGTTGTTATTGGAGGCTCAATGTATTCACAAGCTACAATTTTAACAGGGCTACTATTGAAAAGTAAATTTCCGTTTGTAAATGGGCGAGCGTTATCCAGCACTTCCTATAAATAAATATTCATGTCATTTTATTTATCTATCTATAATTTGCGTATAACATATTAAAGCTTTCAAATAAAATTGAAAATACTAAAGCGACATAACAAATTAATCTAATTTCTATGAAAAACTTCTAAAGTAACAAGAAAGCATATCTGGAAGCAATAACATTCTACCTACTGCCAAACTCACACCAAAAAAAATATTTGAGGACTGCTTAGTTAATTCTACGAAAACCAAAATTATTACACTAAATATTACTACACATGTTCAATACCTGAGGAATATTATAACGAGAGAAATGAGCATTTCTTAATTATTATCTTGGATTGTTATGCGAAATGATGTATTTATTGTTCGGTTATACGATTTGTAAATGTTATTTTTGTAATTATTTTGTTATGAATGTGATTTTTACGTTAAACATTTAGTGTTATTATTATAATTTAGTTTATTATACTGTATAGTCAGGTAGCAGAACAAACAGACAGATGATCAGCGAACGACATAAAGTAATTAAGCAAGAGAAGAAAAAAAGCGAGAAAAGAAATTGTTATGACACAATAATTGAGGAGGCGTTCTACGTCTATTACGGATTATATGATCATAATATTGCCAAAGATATTTTAAGGCATTATCGTCAAAACGAAGCTAAATGTGCCAAGCGCCACTAATATCGTTCCATATTTAAATTACGCCGTTATATAAAATAAATACATCAGGAAAAATGACAGAGAATAATACAGTGATATGATGAGAAATGTATTTCATGATTATTAAATTAATGTAACAACTCAAAGGCAAGCAAAACAACGGAGAAAACGAATTTAACGACTTCAAATATATAATCAAGCTGACCCTTTACCGGATACATATAACTATATGATGTAAAATAAATAATCAAGTAATAATATAGATGCAGAGGGAAAACGATGAGCGATTGTTACTACGCATATTCGATTGTCGATTAAATAATTAAAAATATCCAAAAATAATTGAAGCGATTATTCGATTGTATAAAAAAAAAACAAAGCAGTCGAATAGCATTCAATAGTTTTAAGCAATCGCCCATCGCTAGAGGCTACAATTGAATGAGAAGAGCGAGAACGCGACTTTGGACTCTTTATGCTTTTCGTTTTGTATCCAGAAGAGGATCAGATGGTAAACTTGGACTTATTAGGTCCAAATTCGCTAATGCCATGCATTGACCTGTCGTTGCTGGTTTTGTGTGTTGCTCGCCTCCATCTGCTGTCGGACCTCCGCTACCAGACCAGATATGGCCGATACAACTGTCAGCCATAAGTTTTGAATTAGTATTCACTTTTGCTATATTCAGTGTTTTTTTTTTTTAATTTTTTTTTAATTAATACAAATAACATATCGTATTTGTTGGTTATGCTTTAAAATTGGGTATCATGCCCAAGCACATTGCAAAATTTATACACAATATAATTATTAGTCATAATTAAAATTTAAATATATATTAGGTTATTGTATGTAAATTGGAAACGGTTTAAACATTATAAAGGAATAATAAGGATTTATTTAAATTTACTGCGAAATTTCAAAATAGCAAAATCAAGTAATTAATTGTGTTTCGAATTCTTCTAGTATTATTTTTCTATGTTTATTACAAACTAAAAAAAAACGTAATCAGTAATAAATTTTGTTATCAGGGACCTTGGCCAAGTTCCTGTGACTAACTAACTTTTTATAATATTCGTATTTCAAATTTAGAACATTTGTTCGCCATCTCTTCCCAAACCCATGATTTTGATAATATGATATAATATTTAGCATAAAAAGTAAACAAAATATTATGTAATGATAAAAATATATGCAGACAAAAATAAACTTTCACAAAAACGTATAACGAAGGACGCTAAGCCTAAAATAGCTTGATCATCGGACGATTGGACTTGCTTGCATTTTGGATTAACGCCAAATTTCGGGTCGTGGAATGGATCGCATTTGTTACTATATAACAAAGTTTATCTTAGAGGGAATTTACATTCGCGTAAATTTAGCGTGATTCTTTGTAAATATATTTATTGCATTTAATAATAATTAATTTCTGAAGTTTTAATTATATGTCTTCCTTTTATTTTTAATTTGCTTAATGCATCACGTATTACGGACTTTTACGTTGGGAACGTTGAAATTCCGCAACAAATAACGTTAGTAAATTCGAACTAGTTAAATTAATTCCGAAGAAAAATTCATTTTGATTCTGTCTTTATATATTTTGAAAACATCGACTTCATTTCGAAAGTTTTTAGTGGTAAATCATTTCACTGTGTAATAAATCCAGTATTTTTTAATATTACCAAACAATTTCGAAGATAATAATTAGCGCTAGTGTAAATAAAGTAACATTACCATCAAATCTATTTCATTCTTTGCTACTACATAAAAAAAAAACAATTATAAAACCGTCACCATGCCTCAAGCGTTATTATTAAAACATCTAAGGATAACACGCAGGTACTTCTTGGCGAAGTTTTAAGAGGATTTCGAATTTTCTAACCCTTCACGTAAAAAGGAATTACGTTCAAATCGATACCAATACGATTCGATACTCCTCTCGTTAATAAAAAATATAATTGAAAACTTATCTATATAAAATTTAATTTATAAAATGTCGACACTATGTAAACAGTCACAGTCGCAAAAACGATTAAAAATTTTTCAACTTATACGTCTGTGTGGGATTGGTTTAAAATTTAGTTTGACAGTTGACAGATTTCACTAAGGGTCAAATCTGTCAGCTGTCAAACTGAATTTTGACAGTTGACAGATTTGCCATAATTAAGAGTGAAATTAAACAAGAGCTTTCAAAATATAAAGATATCGTTTTAGTTATTGACGTTTGGTGTCAAACAAAAACTGGATAACTATTAAAAATGATTTCTAAACTCAATATCAATTGATAAAACTCTGCGAACGAATAACTTTAAATACAATATTAATGTTGAATCAAAATTTTAGTTTTTATTTTGTAAAAACTATTTTATAGATCTAAATTATGACATCTCAATACAATATAAAATTATAAATGTTGCCGAATTGTATGTTTTTTTTTTGTGTAACAATCAAAAATATATGGCAACACGTATCGTCTCGATGAAAACACAATCTCTGGGACTTTAGAATATACCTCTAATAGACATGACTATCAGGAAGGTGATATTGCCAATTGTACCTTATTATTATTATTAGACGGCATTTTTTTCCAAGATAATCAAATACTTCCAAAAATAAGATCCAAGTTTTCATAAATCAGCAACAATCAAAACACGTCAAACAACCAGAGATACTAGGAGAACATAAAAGCAAATAACATCTAATAAATAAAAAAAAGAGATCGAATCGCATCAATAGTGGCTAGCTATGTACCGCGTCGCGCCTCGCGAGCTGTCCCACGATCCGTTGCATCGCGCGCTCTGTCTGGGCCAGACGCGCCTTCAGAGCCGCTATCTCCTCGTCCCCTGGATATTCCCATTTAAAGTATAATAACAATAATAATTTAAAACAGACACCAACTCGCATTTGACCAACGTTGGAAATTGGAATGACCTTGAAACCTTCTCTTCAGCCGAGCGAAGCCTTTTGCCATTCGTGAAAAGTAAAAACAACCTTAAGCGGGCCTCAGATACTTGCGTGATACACAATACTAATTCACGGCGCGATTTTCCGCATAATCAGTGCGATATACATATTCCAATCGCAATCGTCGACAGCGTTCTTCAATTTAGTTTACGCGCACGAGCAATGTCACTGGAACATTAGCTTCTATAGACCTATGTGACCCTACGCATGGGCACGTAACTACAATTATATAACAAAATAAACGCGACTGTTTTCAGTGCGAGATTGTTGCGTTTGCGTTCATTCTGTATAGGCCCGTTAAAGCTTTCGACGCGGTCACATAACCGATAAGGCGCGAACGTGTGCGAATCGAGTGACGCAGGCGCAGAAATCGTCCACATTCGCGTTCGCACTGTAACACAAGCGTCACGGCGCGAATGTGAAGGTCACGCTGTAGTCCTATGAATTAATTAGTAAAATCTTGTAATTTATTTTATTATTAAATTAATCTAATTTATTAAAATCGACATTCATCCACGTCTAGTGTTCTTAGTTTATTTTATATCTTCCTTAGTAAGGGTAATGTTAATTAACAATAAATATTATACATAATTTATTGTAAGAAGTTTAGTACAATAGTAATTAAAAATTTGTTTTTTTCCAAAGAATCTTTTCGTGTAGTTTTCTGAATGCGCTATGAGTTAATTCGAGTGTTGCCAGTTGCAATTTATTTTAGGCACACCCCGATTAGGTAACGTTATGAAATGTCCTTTCTAAAATTTTTTAAATATGAATGTTGTTAGCAAAAATATTTTAAGCCAGCTGAAGCTAAGTTAATTTTTGTAAAATCAATTTAACGAAATTCATTACCAAAGTATCTTCGTAACCGATTTAGAAGCTGTAATCCCGATTTAAGCTTTCAGATTTAATATTAGAGAATATTTCGTGTATTAGAACCAACAAACGTTTTATGAAAGATGAGTTGTTTAAAAAGTGTTTTGTTTATATTTTTGAATAAAATAAACCCCCCAAATAGTAACTTAAATTAATCTATTATTTTTTCTAACAAAACAACAGACACAGTATGGATATATTTTTATATAAAACTCATAAATTTTATAAAGTGTAAAAATCACAAAACTGAAATATATGTAAATAAGATACGTTTGCTCTTTCCACGTATTCTTGGTGCGAATTTATTGTGACAATGTCTGAGAGATATAAAAAAAAAACCGATTTAGGAAAAATATTTATCCAAAACGACGGTTTCATAGCAACGAATATCTTCTTAACGGTGACGACATCAAGCGATTGGACCGACATCCGGCTGAATGATACGCAATCGTTTCCTATGGCTCGTTAAAAAAAAAACGCATCCGAATCAAAAGACGCACTCTGTGCAAGCGCCGATAGACCTGGTCTACATTATGTTACTATGAATTCAATAAACCTTATTGACAAAAGTTTGGTTATTGGAAACTATTTTAAAGCTTTTTTTTAAATTGATTAAGTCAAGATGGCATAGTGAACGAAAACAGATAATATCATAACTTAACAAAGACTCTAATCTTCGGGAAATACGAAGTCCGTTCAAAATTATACAGGGTGACTGGTGAATTAGGATCAATATTTTAGGAGCATAATCGGTACATGATTCTCATTCGAATTATGTAAAAAAAATAGGTACTTAATTTTTGACCAAATTTACAAAAATTTTACTTTAAATAAATAAAGTGTGGACATATTTCCGCGGCGCGTGCGGCGTGGCGTTTGCCCCCCCGCAACCCCTGCCCCGCGGCTTATTAGTATTAGTAGGTTAGTAGGTTAGTCGGGCGAGCGCCGCCGTAAGGTTCGTCCATCTTCCCGCGCGCGCGCCCCTAGCGATCGATCTTACGCGTATACCTAATGTTTCGTGTGTGAGTGTGACCCGTAATTAGTAATTAGGTATGGCTTATCAATACACAAATGCAGAATAATGTGAGTACTGTGAGTAGTAAAGTGACCCATTCGTGTTAAAGCGTGTGAAAGACAATATGCGTAAACGTGCCGAACTGTGTATCACACGAGCAGGAGCTCACTTTGAACATTTGTTAAGGTTAGTGTAGTTATGTAGGTAAATAGGTAGTTAAATGATTGACAATCGTTGTAAATAAGTATGATTCCATTTTTAAATACGCCGGAAATACCAAGATAGGTAAACAGTTAATTTTTGTCCCAAGTTCATATCATTTACCTAGTCAACAAATTTGTTGCTTAAACGAGTGAAATATTTTGGTATTTTTGCCTGTTCTAAGGTTTAAAGTATGAAGGGGGATTGGATCATGCTTGTTTATCAAAGGTAGCCTGCTACCCTGTTAACACGCGGCGGCGTTTGGACGTAGGGAAAGTACCGCGCGATAACTAAATGTACATAACGGTGTTGTGTCGTCAGCGCAGCTAGGGCGTCCACATGACGCGTAATTAATTACATAACTTTTGGTTAACTTTACTTAGAAGTTTATTAATATTTATGTTATATGTATTTTTTTTTGGTCATATATGGTCGTCAAATATCACGTCCTTAAGTATTGATACTAATTCACCAGTCACCCTGTATATAATACATAAAACTTGATACATAAACGCTGAACGGTGTTATACAAGTTTAAATAACTTCGTTATCGTTCAATAGTGACTAATTAATGGTTCAAGCTAATTAACTCTTCCGACAAAACCGACAAAATATAATAAATATATAACAACACATATATATATATATATATATATATATATATATATATATATATATATATATATATATATATATATGTAGCTACGTAATAATACTCACTTGTGTCCGTTTCCTTGTGTCCTGCATGCGTTAAAGAATAAACGAATTAAATAAGACCAAAATTTTTAAGCGACGAAATTGTTGGCGTAATTTTATTTTTGACGTCGTATATATATATATACATATATTTCTCTCATTGGTAGAATTTGTGTGTGAATAATACGTTTCCGACCCGAATTAATGTAATGCGATTTAATTTAAAAAAAAAGTAAACATGACGTATGGCGTATGACGTCACACCGGTCACCCTGTGTGTGTTTCTTCTTACAGAACAGCTCTAATATCTGTAGCTCATTTCGTTATGAGATTGTAACGATATAAATGCGTGTATTATATTTAAATCATTATAATTGATTTGACGTTGAAATGTTCAGAAGTGTATGAAAATAATTAGATTATATAAAATTGTAGAAATGGAGGTATAAAAAACAAATGACTCTCGCAACGCGGGACAATTTCAATCGAAATAGCTTCAATATCAACTTACCCAGTCGGTCAGGCGATGTTCTGGAATCATCCCTGAACACACGTCGCCGGAATTGAGGATCGGGCGTTACAGGATCATACGGCACGCCAGTACGTTTGAAAAGTATCTAAGAAAATTACGAAAATATAAAAAAAATGTTAGAATTGAGAGTACCAGGAGATCATAACTGCCGAGTAAATGAATATTCGATTAAAAACATTTTTTAAAAGCTAAAATTAAACATGTTAGAGTCCCTGATATTATATGATGATGTCCTGCAATGAATAGGATATTAGCCAACTGCATAAGACATATTATAGTGCAAGTGTGTGCCCAAACACAGGTGCAATCTGTATTCCCTCACTCTCATAGTCCGATGGCACGGCAATCCGACACGACCGGAAAGAGTTCATGCACAATACAAAGCGGCTTTAAGTGCATTCCGATGTCCGGGGGTGTACACACCTCGAACTCTCAGATTTTGGGCTGACATTGAGAGTTTTTCGATAGAAAAACCTTTTATTTGCGCAATCTGGGGTTTGAACCCAAGATCTCGGAATCTGCGGCGTTATACCCAGCCACTAGAGCAACAAGGCAGTCAATCTTAGACTTGAAATATCGTCTCATATTTTAGGTACCAGGCGACCATAAAAAATAAAGAGACATCAAATGTTCATAAATGAAAGATTAATTATGATAGTGTGATAAATATCTACCTTACTGAGCGTGTACACGAAGAATACAATAATGCAGATAGTGTAGATGGGCATCACGAAACCCATTGAGGACTTCGGCGCCGGGACCGGACCGCCGGGAGAGCCCAGCGGAGGACGCATGCCCGGGATAGGTGGGGGCTGAAAACGAAAATACATTGTTATATTTCAAATAAAAAATGTAAGTTTTATAAAAACAAAAGGGGCAAAGGCTTTTTCTCTGCAACAAAGCTTTCTATATTATTCCACCACGCTGCTTCAACGCTGGCTGGTGGATACACCGTTGGCAGAACTATAACCGGGACACATTTCCTAACGTATGTATTTCTCTTACCGACCAAGATGAGTGAAAAACACAAATTAAGCAATTAGAAGAGTAATATTTTGTAGATATATCTTAAATACATGATACAATACATTAATGTGTAATATTTTTTGAATTGATATATAAAAACAATTGGTAAGATCGTTTTTTTAATTAATTGCCAACTTTGAATTTTCGTTTTATAAGATCTTGACAGAAAACCGTAATAACTTTTTAACGGCCCGAACCGCAGTCTGAACGCAACCAAGATTTCAAATGCGAAAGTTTGAAGACATAAGTAACAATGACGCTCGAACTGGAATATAGTGGAACTAAAATTTCTCCTGAACAAATATTAGTACGACTTTCTTTATTGGCACGTTGATTACTACCGTAACAGCCTGTGAAGCCTGGGAGAGGAGAAGGTTTGGAGCTTATTCCACCACGCTGCTCCAATGCGGGTTGGTGGAATACACCTGTGGCAGAATTTCAGTGAAATTAGACACATGCCGGTTTCCTCACGATGTTTTCCTTCACCGTAAAGCACGAGATGAATTATAATCACAAATTAAGCACATGAAAATTCAGTGGTGCTTGCCCGGGTTCGAACCCACGATCATCGGTTAAGATTCACGCGTTCTTACCATTTCACATCTCGGCTTTTTTACGTTGAATAATAATAGTTGTAAATTTTTATCTTACGTAGGTAGGTAGGACTCGTCACTTATTCTACCGCTACACAACACGGTTTGATGGGTGAGTTAACCCGTGTATATACAGGCACAAGATATACTTCATCTTAGTTCCCAATGCACCACTGCATTGGACGCGTAAGAGTTCGTTAATATTTCTTACTATTTCTATTTGTGAAAACTTACCATCAGGTTGTCCATTAATTTATTTACATTAATAAGATTTATGAATGATATCTTTGACAAAGGATACGCACCTTTTTATGTTCCATCTTGTATTTATAAGACAAACTTATTCAATTGCCACACTAGACCACTAATTAATAAACCATACACAAACTAACCAATATTGTTTGTCATTTACAGATTATGTAGCAACGATTACTAAAAAGGTCCTAATGTCTGTTTTTTTTTTAATGTCGGCTCTGAGTACTATTATTTGAGAAGACTGTTTGAATTTCGAATCACGGCTATTCAGCAATGTGCCCGGACACCGAATCGGGATTTATAAGCGTTACGACGTCGTGACGGCGGTTTCCTGTGTTTACTCTTAAACCAGACAGACATACGACTAATCTGTCGACGGTTATAAATAATATTTCATAAAAGAATAGACCAATGAATAAAATCGCTTGATAAAACCGCGTGTAATTTTGTAAAATCAAAACTGCGTACTTACTTATAAATTATTTGCGGGTAACTAGTTAAACAATGCCATGTCTTCTTCTTTCGAATGTCAAATCAATTGTGACAGAAAGAGAGAAATCAATGTTTATAAGTAACATTGTCAACTTGTCAACGACATCAAAACCATTAAGATACATGTAATTTCATATTGAAAAATAATAAAAGAAATCCGAAATATATCTAATGAAATATATAACATACATCATGAAGTTTAAAGTATACAGACAATCCAAAATACTGGAAGTTTCTACAATCGATTCTACTAACAAACTGTATCGTAATCGAAACGTAATGATCACTGTTTAACCGTTTTCCTATTCACCTAACACAACGATACAGTTGCGTTTCGGTCGACGTTGGATCGGAATATAATCGGGAACGTATCGTAACCGTTATAAATTAGTAGAAAGTTTTTGCCTATTTATTGAAAAATGTTATAAGATCATATAGCTTTATCCTATGGTTCCTAGACGCTACCAACGAGGCAGTCAATCTTAGCACAATATAGCAACATTGTATCTGAAACTAAAACCACTTAGTCGTAAGTCTGCACTGCTATAATCCGAATCGTTTGCGTAATTAAAAAAATAATTCATCCGGTCTAAACGTATTAATGAGTCATCCGTGTTTTTGGTGTTCAATAAAATTATGACGTTCCTTTAAATTGCAATGCCCGCTTTTGAACTATGACTAATATTCGTATTTACCCCTCCATTAAGCGTTAATCTTGTTTTAGGAGTGGGGACGACAATACCCCAAGCGGTCAGGATCAAACCAGCGAGTTTTACATCGCTAGGCGACCCGTAAACCATTGCGCTATTTATTTATTTTTTATAGAATAGCAAGGCGGACGAGCATATGGGCCACCAAACGCCCTTAGACATTGGCACTGTAAGAAATGTTAGTCATCGCTTACATCGCCAATGCGCCACCAACCATGGGAACCAAGATGCTATGTCCCTTGTGCCTGCGATTACACTGGCTCACTCATCCTTCTAACCGAAACACAACCTACCCAGACGAGCTTGCACAAAGCTCTACCACCAGCTATTTTCTGTATTGCGTTGTTGTAATGACTTATTTAAGTTACTAGGTCTTTAATATAATAAATAAATATAATTTATTCAAATACTTGAATAAGACTACTCACAAGACGCTACACCAACGCTCTTACAAAAGCTTACCAATTACTGTTCAACAACAGTTAACAAGATTAAATGGAATTCATCATTCGCTATCGTCGATTCAGAACATAGTTTCCCGAGACCGACCGAGGATAGACCGAGAAGTATACAGAAAAGGGTGAAGGGTACCGTAAGCTATCTGGTCTATTCAAACACTTGGATATTATTTCGTGCTATTGCCAAATATACGAATCTGACATATTTTAATGCGAGATGATAAATAGTTATGTATGTGCATTTTGATTTTTTTAAATATAATTATTATGACAAATTGCTTATAATATAAAAAATATATTTTCTAATGCTTACAGTTATGCTACGGTTATGCTGTGCATGTATGCTATGCTGGCTTTATTTGGGATCGTAGTCAATAGCAGGATTCCTGGTATCCCGTTAAATAAAAAATAATGGTTGTTTTGTTTTTGGTTTGGTGTTCAAATAGACGTAATAACTTTAAAAAAGGTATTTATTTTAGCTGACATGACCCTTAGAGATCCAAGGCTCCTAGGCATGTTTGACGTTTTAAGTTTGAGGTCCTTCCAATTCCAAAGCGGTTAGAGTAAAATTATATGATTTTTGGCTGTGTGTGTGGGGGGGGTGGGGGGCTTAGGCCGGTGCCATGTAGGCGTAGGCATGAATTCAGAGCTGTCCAGTGACAGCTCCAAACATTTTTAAATTTTATTTATTTGTATACATTTCAACTATAACAATTGTATAAGAACAAGCATTCGCATACATACAAACTTTAGAAACATTTTGTCAATGACGTCCATAGTTTTAACATATCTAAATTTATTACAAATAAAATAATAATTATTAATTTACAATCACAGTGGATCGTACAAGTAATTAAATTGTCAATTCATAATTTAATTACATTAGATCCCATTCCCTCTCATTTAATATTAGGACATGCTAATGCGCGCGCGCAGCTCGAGTCGTTTATTTCTGCGCAGTGTGTCTAGGCCGTGAATGTGGGTCGTTACCAATGTCGGCTAAACTTGATTTGTTTATCTCGATCTGTACTTTAACTATTAAACTTTTGAATGTTGTATTTATAGAACTTAAAATATTAGTATTCGTTGCATAATACTTGTTTATAATTTCCATATATTTACATGAGTTTAATTAAATTCTCAACCTTCAAATTGAAACTTATACGTATAGTTCATATCTAATTGTAAGTAATAATAATAATCAGCGCACATTTTAATGTCTCTTATTATTTAAAATCGTTTATTTAACTTGTATTGTTTATTAATCTTGTATATGAAATTAACATTTTCCACGTTGGTTCAATTCTAAGACAATACATTTTATGGTAAGCGTCTGCACTCGGTATTGACCAGGGGTCAACTCTACTAACAAATTGTCACTTTGTCGCAAACGTTTACCCGTTTTCCTATTATTTAATTAAATTATCGACTATTGACACAAAAGATAACAATAAGGTTGTTTTTGACACAACGGTATATGTTTACATCATATCGGTTCGGTTCCGATCCGAATAAATATAGAACAGTCAAAGTTGGATTTTAATTGAATCGGGAACGTATCGTAATAATCATAAATCAGTAAAATTCGCTCAAACACGACACTCCTCAACAGTCATAAGCAGAGACATTAAATTACGTATTTAATTTTTTTTAAGAATATTATTTTTCAGTTCTTGATTATTATATATTTCTTTAATAATTTAAGCTATTCTAATTAACTGCTAATATCCACTTAAATTACAAAGGATTATCGGATATAACAACAACACCGTCATTGGTAACGTCATTTTTCATCCATAATGAATACCATAGACATTACATTTCAACCAATGATGCCTTGCTAACTCAAGGTCAATGTTGTATTATTGCATCATAGGAGAGCGTGGTGTTATAAGTTCCAAACATTCGCATCAAAAGGATAAGTGGTGCCCAGCAGTGGGACAATTACAGACCGCATTTTTTATCCTTTTCTCACAATCGTTGTTATTATTGACAACTTAATGTAACTGTAGAATTTTGTCACCATTGTATGTTCGCAGATCAACAATGATCTTGGTCACTAATGCAGCAAACACAAAAGATACCCAATATTTCTATTAGAATTATATATTACAGCTTTGTAAACTGAACTAGTGCTCGGCGTACTTTATATTTAACTCGCAAAATCAATACATCCTTCCTATAGCAAAATGCATGCGCTTTTGCAATAAAGCCGCACAGGTACTCGCTTTTCATATTTATTAGTTTAAGCATCATTTGGAAAAACATTATAAAATTCGGTGAATTTCTTATAGATATAATCTTAGAATAATACATTATTATGTAGATGATAAAAAGAGTAAAGGAGTAAGTGTAGTGTTACCTGATAAGAAATATAATTTAATAGAGAAGACTTATGACTGTGTAGCTTAGAACCTGTACAATATACATTTGCATCCGGTGGTGGATATAAATTAAATTTTCTCTTGTATTATGACGATTCTAACGAGCTTGTAAGAGCTTACTTGAAATTTGAACTTTGTCGATTAATACATTTTAATCATATATCGAAAAAACATTACTAAATGATTAAAGTTAAGTAATAGCCTGTGAATGTCCATTTTTGAGGAGGTTTGCAGCTTATTCCACCAATGCGGGTTAGTGAAATACACGTGAAGCAGAATTTCAGTGTAATTTCGCAAGCACGAGATGAATTATAAAAACAAATTAAGCACAAGAAAAATGATATCTTGTTGATAAATGGTCTAATATTCTTTAGTTGATAGTTATTTAAATGTAATGAAATCTAATTTTGCATTTCATTTGAATCCTTCTATTCGTAAAGGGCGTTCAAGTATTACGTAAGCACAGAGTTGTCTATTTAATTATAGTATTATTTTTAGTATTGCAGGATTTTTCCTAAAACAATAATCTCCTCTATGCAACTTTATATGTCTGTGGTATTATGGCTTTATGTTACTAAAGTCTACAAGTTACGCAAACCGAGCATCGCTTAAAAAAATAAACATTTTCCTTTGTTTGTGAACAAACAAAACCGTAATAGACAATAAAAAAAAAAACATTACACGTCTCATACGATTTCGAAGTTAAATACATAGAGTATAGACACAAAGCCGTTCTATAGCATTGTGATGGTAATGTAACATATGACCGAAATGACCATAGTGTGGTAACTTCGAGCGTCGACTCGGTGGATGACTAAAAAGGTTTTAAGTGCGTACATGTGTTACTGTACTTACAACAAATTTAAATTGTTTAAAATTCACCATGACGTGACCGATGCTATTCTGTTAGAACTCACTTCATTACTCACCGATGAAATGTTGACAAGCGACTTATGCTGATATACCATTTTGATTCGTGTATTCTTGAAATGTTATCATAATTATGGTCAATATCGCATATCACTATGTGACATTTTACGACCGTCTTCTGCGGTGAGTTTTTAGTTTGTTCTTTCAGAATAGCCCTACGGGACCTCCTACATTAACTCCTGTTAATATTTATATAAAACTAGCGTTCACCCGCAGCTTCATCTGCATTTTAGTTTAGTTAAAGAGAGGAGACGGTGGTGTTGGGGATAAAGGTTTTATGACAATAAAAAAGTAGCCTATATTGCTTAATACCTAAAGGTTCAAGCAAAAAGGTTTTATATGCCTAAATGTTCACGCTTGCTTCGTACCAAATTTCATCAAAATCGGTTCAGCGTTCTACCCGTGAAAGTGTAACAGACAAACAGAGTTAATTTCGAATTAATAATATTAGTATAGATAGATAGAATGTTCATGTATTATACTGTAAAATATAATTTTGGATTTCATACGTGAAATGTTATGAGCCGACTTAAGATGATACGTTACTTTAACCCTTGTGTCCTTTAAATACTATAATGATTGCAGTCAATGTCGCATGTACCGCTTTCTGATATTTGAGTTTTGATTTCGCTTTGACAGATCAGCTACATTTTATTGTTCTGTGTGGTCTGAGTTAATACGATATTATAAAACGCAATAGCAGAGAACTTTCTAGATAACGTATTGTTATTTTTGTACTAGATGTATTTGTGAATTCTTCGAATTAATTCTCACTAATATATGCCAACGTTAGGGTTGGTACTTTTAACAAATAGGTAAATATATTTCAAAATCACGTAACCCGATCGGAGGAGCTGTGATGGCTCAGTGGTTAGAAGAAACTTAACCGATGATACAGAGTTCAAACCCGGACAAGAACTACTCAATTTTTATGTGCTTTATGACCTGTGTCTGTAATTCATATCGTGCGCGGCGGTGAAGAAAAACAATATGAGACCTCAAACTCTTTGTAAACATTTCAGAAATCATAAAAATATATCTGTACGACAGATAACAACGATTATTTTAATTGCGTAAATGGAATTAACCTTCGAAAACAATATTATTCGTATTGTTTTGGTCGAAATAACGAAAATATCTCCCCAGGATCTCGCAACCTGACCTTAAAGCTTCCGATCCGATCATGGGAACGAAACTAATTTTATGTAAAAGACTGTACTGGTGGTAGAGCTTTGTGCGAGCTCGTCTGGGTAGGTACCACCCACTCATCAGATATTCTACCGCAAAACAGCAGTACTTGGTATTGTTTTGTTCCGGTTTGAAGGGTGAGTGAGCCAGTGTAATTACACACAAGGGACATAACAACTTATTTACCAAGGTTGGTGGCGCATTGGCGATGTAAGCGATGGGTAACATTTCTTGCAGAGCCAATGTCTAAGAGCGTTTGGTGACCACTTACCATCAGGTGGCCCATTTGCTCGTCCGCGTTCCTGATCAATAAAAAAAAAATAAAAAAAAATGCAACAACCCTAAACTAAATATTGACAGCTATGAAAAGGGTAATCCTACCTCTTTGACAATTAGCCAGACACTTGTTCTATCAATTGTGTCATGACAAATTGAGACATGACTCGACCATATCGCGTTAGTCAGTACCAACAGCAGTCCACTAGTATATAACACGAAATGACAGACGGTGCGTTTGTATTAATACTTTATGAGTATTTGAGTAACGGAATTAATATGCCTCCCATCATCATACAAACAGCGATGTATAAATATTTCATAACAGAATTTCGACTCTGTGGAACATCTCGAAGACTAATGACATAGACAATAAAAACTCACATTAAAATTAAAAAATCACCTTTCAATAGAAGCCTACCGCATGTCTTCCGAGCAATCGTTAGACGGAGGAAATTGAAAAGAAAAAAAAAACGAGTTATATAAACATTATTCTTACAATACCGTTCAAAAGTAAACGTGTTTGAGAGTACCTACTGAAATGACCACGTGACGGGCGGAACATGTTTTTGCGTCAGTTAACTTGAAACCTTTGAAAAACTTTCCGACTCAAATTCCAACTCGTAATTTCAAAAAGAGTTTCATCACACCGAAAGAACTCTTTCACTTCGATTCGGTTCTGACTGGGAGAATTACATTTATAATGGTTTTTGTTAATGTATATACGACTCTACTATAATTAAATGTGTGACCAGTTTGTATATATATTGGTAACGAGGAGCAGATAATAAAAGCTATAATTTTTTTTACACTAGTAAAATTTAAATTTAGAATACAATGCGGAACTACTAGAAAATTAAACATCGGCAGGAAACGATAAAAACGGTTATCGTATTAAGCCACATACGACTGCGAAAGACTTTGTTGTACAAGTAGTTAAGTTGATTTTTATAAGCTGATTCTTATACTAAAGAGTCATAGACAATGTATGTCATGTAAATATAAATGTGCCCCAATCACAAGATCACCGAGGTCCAAAAATAATGAGAATGACATCATGCGTGTAACTGTTGCTTCTTACGTTTGCTCTGAGACACGAGCGTCGGGCGATTTTTATTTTTAGATACTGTTCGAAATTTGAATCTCACTTTTTAAATATTAAATATGCCGCAAGTATAATAGCCGAGATGGCCTAGTGGTTAGAATGCGTGAATCTTAACCGATGATCGTGGGTTCAAACCCGGGCAAGCACTGAATTTTCATGTGCTTAATTTGTGTTTATTCATCTCGTGCTTGACGGTGAAGGAAAATATCGTGAGGAAACCTACATTAGTCTAATTTCATTTAAATTCTGCCACATGGTGTATTCTACAAACCCGCATTGGAGCAGCGTGGTGAAATAAGCTTCAAACCTTCTCCTCAAAAGGGAGCGGAGGCCTTAGCTCGGCAATGGGGCATTAACAGGCTGTTACTGTACTGTAAGTATAATTAATGAGCGAAAGGACTGACACACATGCTCAACTTCTATCAGGTTATAAATAAATATTCTACAGGTAGGCACATGCTAGTCAGTACCATGTGTAGCTTCTTCTTCTTCTTCTGCCCTTATCCCACTACGTGGGGTCGGCACAACATGTTTTTTCTTTCCACTTCTCTCTGTCACTCGTCATCTCAGCACTTACACCTTTCATACACATATCCTTTCTTACGCAATCCATCCACATTTTCTTCGGTCTCCCCCGTCCCCTATATCCATCAACATTCATACTCATCACCCTTTTGGTAACATGCCTTTCATCCCTCCTCATCACATGCCCATACCAAGCTAATCTATTACTCTATAAATCGAATATTCAAGTGCTACTAAGTAGCACGGTTTAAGCATAATCAATTCCAGCTTTGAGTTCACGTTTACATGCTATCATCTAATATATAAATATGCTTATCTTTGTATGATCTTAACAATTTCATTTTAGTTTTCAAGTATTTTCAATGCCAAAGCGAGATCATTAATATTACCGTTAATAAATCATCACAAAATTGTTTCTCGCTATATAATATAAGGTGAACGTGAATTCCATAGACATTAATGGTTTTGGCAATAGATAATTAATCATAAATTCAGTATTATTTTGACTATATAAGTCTAGCACGCTATAAACGGAACATATATACATACATATACATGGCACCCTTCTCCATAAGTACCGACAAGTCTGAATTCAGCCTTTTGCCGTCCACTGCTGGACGAAAGCCTCCCCCATAGAACGCCAACCATCCCGATCTTGGGCAGTCCGCATCCATCCCGTGCCTGCCACCTTCTTCAAATCGTCGGTCCATCTTGTCACAGGGCGCCCTACACTACGTTTGCCTAAGCGCGGTCTCCACTCTAACACGTGTCGGCTCCATCGGCCATCAATGCGTCTGGAGACATGACCAGCCCACTTCCACTTCAGCGAGCTAATTCTCCGCGCGATGTCGGTGACTTTAGTTCTCTGGCGAATGTCCTCATTTCGGATTCTATCGCCCAGAGAAACCCCAAGCATCGCGCGTTCCATCGCTCGCTGAGCGACCTTAAATTTGTGGACCAGTCCTACGGTGAGTGTCCACGTTTCGGCACCGTAAGTCATCACAGGTAGGACGCACTGATTAAAGACCCTGGTCTTAAGCGACTGTGGGATCGACGATTCAAAAATATGACGCAACTTCCCGAATGCCGCCCAGCCCAAACGTATTCTTCTTTTAGCCTCCTTCTCAAAGTTGTGCCGGCCAAGTTGTATAGTTTGGCCCAGGTAGATATATTCCTGCACAACTTCAAGTGGAGAGCCATTTACGACCACTGGTCCCGGGGATACATGATTGTTTGCCATAATTTTGGTCTTTTCAATGTTCATCCCGAGACCTACTCGTCTCGAAGAATCGCTCAGGTTGTTTAGCATCTCTTCCAAATCCTGCAGAGTCTCCGCCATGATGACAATGTCGTCGGCAAATCGCAGATGTGTAATGTGTTGGCCATTGATATTAATGCCGCGTCCGTTCCAATCGAGCGTTTTGAAGACGTCCTCCAATGCATTGGTAAAAAGTTTCGGGGAAATTACATCCCCCTGTCTTACCCCGCGATGCAATTGGATTGGTCTTGTGCTCTGATCTTGTACTTGGACGGTCATAGTTGCGGCTTCGTACAAACACTTCAACACCTGGATATACCGATAGTCAATTAGGCACCTCTGCATGGATTCCAGAACAGCCCAGGTCTCAATGGTATCGAAGGCTTTTCCGTAGTCCACAAACGCTAGGCATAGAGGCTGATTATATTCCTCGGTCTTCTGTATTATTTGCCTAAGTGTGTGTATGTGGTCTACGGTACTGAAGCCTTTTCGAAACCCAGCCTGCTCAACGGGTTGGAAGTCATCGAATTTCCGGGCAAGACGATTCGTGATTACCCTCGAAAACAACTTGTAAACATGGCTTAAAAGTGAAATGGGGCGGTAGTTCTTCAGAAGAGCTTTATCACTCTTCTTGAAAAACAGAACCACCACACTTCTGCTCCATGTCTTCGGTGTAGTACCATTATGGAGGACGGAATTGAAGATGTTAGCCAGCTCTCTCAGAACTGGTGTGCCTCCTGCTTTAAGAAGCTCTGAGGTAATTCCGTCACCTCAGTACCGACAAGTAGTGTGCTAGAAAAGTCGAATCGATTTGCAATTTAGCAGAGAACTCAAAATTAGATAGCGGCATACATATGTTTATTACATCTGAGAGCATTCCTGAATAAATAAAGAAAAAGGGGCATAACTTAACCTAACACCGACCTCACTTCCCAACATTACACGTGGGTAAAGCCGGCGGAACTTGGTCGTATGTAAGAAATCAAATATATAGGCTCATATTTATAATGATTTTTATATCGTTTTATTTAATTTTTTCCTAAATCTAGCGTTAATATTTAAGTTATTAGATAGTAAAAAGTTTATATCTTGATACAACATTTACGTACGCCAACGCTGCGCATGCGACGCTTTCTGTCACTGTGTGCGGTTTATTTTCACATTATGAAGCTTAACTGTAGTTATTTTGTAAACAATACTTTAAATAACATAAGCTATTATTATAAAGTCAACCGACTGTGTACATTTTTAGTCGAAAATATATCCAAATAATTTTAATGTATTTTAATGACTATAAATATGAAACAGTTTAGTTATATAATCTGTATTATAATATATATATATATATATATACTTTAATGGGAGGAGGATGAATTGTACTAAAACAGTGATAAATAAAAAGTATATAATAAAACATTATAAATAGATAATAAAAACACGAACATTTTTATACCTAACGCGAAACAAGTGGCAGACGGAATTATTTTATACTAATCATTGTAATATTTTAATTGCAAATGTATTATCGCATCCGTATTATTCATTATCTTTTCTTATGTATGTATGTAACACATAACGGTGGCTGATCTTAATCTATTGTTATCTTATATAAATAATTGTTGTGCTGTAACTATACTTAACCTATATTATATCAAAAAACAATACGTTAACAACGCTAATTTAAAAGATGATCTTAAAATATTTGCGTAATGTAAAGTCTATTTATTACATATGTCAAAATTTAAGTACTTACCTTATTTTAGTGGAAGCAAAGATCGCGAAGCTGCCAATGTTAGAACATTATATACCATTGAGAGCCTGGATAGTATAGTCGTATTTTAAATATACGTAAAACGTACGTAACGTAAAGAGACAGCTTTATAGGGCTATTTCAAAATTTAAAAGTATAACCGACATCAAAAAAGGAATATGTCAATATGGCTTTTTTGGTCACCTAATTAATATGTTATATATACTTTTTTTAATATGTCTCCCGATTATAAGAGGATTTTAATTATTTATTGAATAAGTTAAACTGAGTGAGAATTTATTCCTTGTTTGTGGCTATAAGCATGTTTGAAAAAATATTAAAAATGCAAATTACATTTATAATTTTGATATTTAAAAATATGATGATGAATCAATTGCTGATAAATATTGTAACTATAAATAACAATAAGTTTATAGATTGCTCTTAGAATTTAATTAGAAATAGAAACAAAGATTATTTTCATTACTTATTGTATCTGAGCTCGTTTCGTTTTTGAAATAGGCCTATAGTACTATCGAATCCAGCCCCTCAAAGGTTTTAGCTTCCTGCCACAGCTCCGAAGCTATCACACGCGTGGCAACTGACCTTGATGTCGAAATCGTAGTACACAGAGAGTGGTGATCGTACCCTGACGTGAGGTGGTAGAACGACGGGCCGCGCCGGTGGTGGTGGTCCTGGTGGTATCGCCCTTCCTCGCTCGAGTAACGCTGGGTGCGGGCCCATCCGGATCGGTGATCGCTCTTGCTTAATCGCTGTAGAATTAAAGTATTATAAGTATTTATGTTTCCATTGTCATACGTGTAAAGTCATGGGTTGCAGCCCTTATACAATTATCCATCATTATATAATTAGTAGGAATACGAATACAAAACAATATTAATTTTTATTAGTATTAAGAAACACAAACATGACGCAGAACGGTCAAAATTGAGCAACTCTTCCCTCTGAAAAAAGTTCATTCCATTAACATCACACGGCATTGTCAAACATTGGATTCTCGTTCTTTTCGGCTACCAAATTACAAGCAGCAAGTTACGGTTACCGGAAGCTTTAACTCTTGAATTCAAAAATACTTATAAGACTATTTGTTTTTTTTTTAATGAAATACTTAAGCTGACATGCAAAAAAGACTCGCTTGCAAAACACCACAAATTAAGAAGGCAGAATTTTCAATTAATCAATATATTATTAAGCGTATAGCACATACGACACTAAAAATTTTTTTCTTTACTTTTACTTTACTTTTTGTACATTGTATTGTACACCACAAAGAGAAAAAAAGGACAAAAAAAACATGGATACAGCCTAAATAAAAGTAGCATACAATTTTGGCGACCTTATCGCTACATAGCGATCTCTTCCAGGCAACCAACGGAGTAAGTGATAATTCATAATATTATATATTTACAGCGTATAAAAGTCAATTATTTTATTCTGTTATCTTTTTCTTCTTTCCGCTGTTTCTAATATAACTAATGTACAAACTAAGATTTATAACATTATACAAATAAAAAAATATAATAACCAAGATCTTTTGTACCAACAGCAACGGTTTACAGCTAATTTTATTTCGCACAAAGCCAGAGTCATTAAATAAAGTATTTATATTTATATTGGTTTTATGGTTAAATAAATTTATTAAAATTAATCAACTAAAAATATTAATAACAATACTTTTTGTAGTCAGTAATATACTACAGTAAATCTTTTAATTGTCATTTTCTTCAAACATCGCGCAAATAAGGATGGCCGATCAAGGGTGCTCATTAAAACTTATAATTATACCAACAAACTGTGTATTTTACATCGGTACGATGACGGAAGATCGATGACGTACGATGACGTAATTGATATAGCTTTATTTAATAATACTAATAAAAATATTGTTTGTCCTCTGTGGTGAGTTATTCTGTCCCTATCCCAAAAAAAACTAAAATATTATTTGTGTTTGTCCTTTATTATAAATCCGCGAAAAACCGGAACGGGTAGCCAGTAATACTGTAAACGTACATTTGTCTGTTTGTACATTGTCACACTACCACGGTCAGCTGGAGTTATACCATGGAATAGAATATAGGTATTTTTGAAATTCTACTCAAAATAAAAACTTAATAACTACTACACTTTAGTATATCTTTAATTTAGAGTAACGTCTGTAATTAACAACATACAATTAACATATCTAGATATAGTATTTAATTTTTTTTTAATACAGAATCTTATGCTATTTCTTCTCATTAGAATACGAATCGGTGATAGTTACACATTTAGTATCCTTTACTATAATATTTTAAATGCGAATGTGAGTTCATTTGTTTGTTACGCGTTTACGTCTTAACTACTTCAGCAAACAACATGAAATTTTGCATACGTTGTTAAATAGTATAGAAAAGTACACTTCCCCCCTTCCACACTCGCAGGCGGAAACTAATATTGGTATAATTGAATTCGGTGTGTCATGAAAACATCGGCAATATATTAAAAACATATATAATACAGTGTAACCTTAATACAACGAGCCTCGATACGAATTGTTCGATTTAACGAACTTTTGAAAATCCACTAGAACTGTCACTAAAAGCAAAATATACTTATACATTACGAATACATTTATCAAAAACCTTTCACGGTAACAGCCTGTAAATATCCCACAGCTGGGCTAAGGCTTCTTCTCCCTTTTTGAGGAGAAGGTTTTAGAGCTTATTCCACCACGCTGCTCCTATGCGGATTGGTGGAATAAACATGTGGCAGAATTTCAGTGAAATTAGACACATGCAGGTTTCCTCACGATGTTTTCCTTCACCGAAAAGCACGAGATGAATTATAATCACAAATAAAGCATATGAAAAATTTCAGTGGTGCTTGCCCGGGTTTGAACCCACGATCATCGGTTAAAATTCACGCGTTCTTACCACTGGGCCATCTCGGCTACTAAACTTAAAAACCTTTATATAACGAATATTTAATCATTGTAAAATATATAGGTATATACTCTATTTAACGATTTTTTTCAATATATAGCCTTTATATAACGATCCATTATTCCCATTTCACTCTACAATAGTAATTCACGTGTCGACAGGTTCAGACAAGTTCAACTCTTCGTGCGAGTTATTCAAATAAAAAAAATACTGTGTTTTAATTAGTCTGTTCTCATTTATTAGTGGAAATCCATCGCTTTAACAGGGTAAGCAGATGAGCATCAACGTAAAGTTGAGGTTAATAAGCAAAAGCAGTTTTTTTTACCTTATTAAAACGAATCGTAGTCCAACCTAACCTTTATACAACAAACCTCATTGTAACAAATTATTTGGTATAACGAATATTTTTTAATTCCCTTGAGTTTCGTTATATCGAGGAAGCACTGTATATTATATACCTATATTTACATTAGGTATATAGGATGGTATATTACAACATTCTCTAATTTGTGTAAATGGTGGTATGAGTGGGTACCACCCACTTGTAAGATATTTTACTAATTAAAATCAATATTGTATCGCTGTTCAGGTTAAAAGGGTGAGTGAGCCAGTGTAATCACAGGCACAAGTGCGCTGTGCTGTAGATACGAAATTGGATATTATTAATTGTACTACTACTAGTATTACGACAATTTCATCCACGATATTAAAACATTATATTAAAAAAAAAAAAACTGTATTTAATTTTTTTTGAATAATTGTAGACATAATATAGCTTTTGATAAAGTTATTAATAGACATCACTCTGTTAATACAACGCATTAGTTAGCACCAGTGTATCCATTTCCTAATTAAACACCATGGTAACGCGGTCCAGCTTACTCATAAACGGAATTAATCACCGACTAAGAATAGTCCACACATACACGTGTTATTTAAAAATCGAAGTGTTTTATGAAAAAATATATATTTTTTTTAATTTTTATTATTCAATTTAATATACAGTTTGAAATCAATAATACTCCTTGGAAGTAAAAAGATTAATATTGGTTGTATTTTTTTTTCAAGTTGGCCAATCAAAAATATTTAACATTTTCTGATTGTTCTCGTTTGAAGGGTGAGTGAGCTAGTGTAATTACAGGCACAGGGGCGCCGTGCTGTAGATAAAGAATAAGATTTTATTAATCGTTCTAGGATTACAACATTTTCATCCGCGTCATCAAAATATCAGATTAAAAAAAAACAGTTACAGTTGTAAAATAAAATAAAAAATTCACTAAAACGTTATTAAAGCTTTAATATAATTGTAGACATAATATATTTTTGATTAATTTTAATTATACTTTAATGTATCAATTAAAGTAAAATAAGTCAAAAAGATTGTACGTCGTACAATACAAATAATTACATATAACGATTAAAGTGACTTGTTACATAAGTATATATCATATAAATAACTGAGGAACATTATGTTATATGTGATCCTACATATAACCTATTTGCAATACATTTAAATATAGATAAAAACTTAAAGAAAAACAACACAAAAATAACACTACCATAATAATTTTCACACACACATCAGTATCTCAATAACCGCTACCCGCTCCGCAGACGCTCATGACTTAAAAGACAGTTAACCACAGCTTGGCCCACTTCATCAATTGCAATATTACCTAATTTGTGCTTTAAACCCGTATGGGAATTCAAGGCCCATAGACGCTAAACAACGCTACGTAAGCGTTTATGTATACTTGTAAGTAAAACAAATATGTGCTCTCGGCAGATATCATCGAACATGTGGCTACGTGGCTTGGTGAGCATGTGTGCATAACTGGTCTTCTAAATGTACTAGGTATTTGAGAGTTACGTCAGAATTTCACTTTTAATATTGAATTTAATATTTGGAATTTAAAAATAAAATGTTATGCGTATATCAATCATCGTAGCTGAGAGCTAAGTGGTGAGTGCCGGAGCTCGGAGACTTAAATCCAAAAAAGCTATGTTCATTTCAATTTTGATAATAACTAAACTAGATATATATATTCTATACTCCTATATATGTACTCTCACCTATTTACATCGAATGTACAAGCAACTATTAGAGGTTACAGAGTGACTACAGGCCACAACATTAGACATGATTTTTTTTTTTAAATTAGACCAAGGCTTTAAAATGTTTTATTCGAGATTTTTATTATTCTTATACTTCAACTTAATATATGCAAATCAAATATTTCCTTTCTTCTTAATTCAAAAAAACTTTTGGAAAGCAAACGAATGACTCGTCAAAGAGTGTTTCTTATTAAATGCAAGCTACAATGGTCCTACGAGCTCGGCATAAGGATTGTTATCTTACGGGGTCAAAAGGCCCTACAGCTGGCTCAACAAGAACAAACCAAAAGTTAAGACGACGTGAACTCGACGTTAAATTTTTGAATATACACCAAATATTAATAAGTTTACATAAATTAAGCCCATTCGTTTCATTTGCAAATAAACGTAACTTTAGTGAAACATTAATACAACAGACAAAGAAATATACAAATAAAGTGACACCTGTTAATGTCCCACTGCTGGGCTAAGGCGTCCTCTCCTTTTTTTTTGAAGAGATGATCCGAGACCATTGGTTACAACACGTGAATATTAAGCGATGATACCGTATTCAAATCAAGTTAATTTCATGTGCTTTATTTGTGCTTATAATTCATTTATCGTTGGTGGAATAATTCTAAACCTTTAGCTCAATAGATATATTTATAAATTACTTAAATATATTTTTTTATCTGTATCAGAAATTAATTTACATCTCCAATTTAAACATATACTCCGTTGAAATAAATATATTCCGGTGTTAATACGTTTTAAAAGCGAGTGATTTATGCAAATTGTTCCAAAGCATCATCCGACTCACCAACGTTGCCTGCCTTTCAACACGGCTCAGTAACATTTCACTTAGAATATTTAGAAGTCATTAACACATGGTCTTGAGCGTAGCTAGTAAAGGGGCCGATGGGGCCTTTCTCACTGTAAGTAAGACTTCTATAAGAAATTTTAGTGAATTTAATACTTACTGGT
The DNA here is from genome assembly GCA_905147175.2 of Nymphalis urticae. Classification (NCBI taxonomy): domain Eukaryota; kingdom Metazoa; phylum Arthropoda; class Insecta; order Lepidoptera; family Nymphalidae; genus Nymphalis; species Nymphalis urticae. The sequence continues at coordinate 11,115,439 of LR990001.1, forward strand.
GGTAGAGCTTTGTGCAAGCTCGTCTGGGTAGGTACCACCCACTCATCAGATATTCTACTGCAAAACAGCAGTACTTGGTATTGTTGTGTTCCAGTTTGAAGGATGAGTGAGCCAGTGTAATTACAGGCACAAGGGACATAACATCTTAGGTCCTAAGGTTGGTGGCGCATTGGCGATGTAAGCGATGGTTAACATTTCTTACAATGCCAATGTCTAAGAGCGTTTGGTGACCACTTACCATCAGGTGACCCATATGCTCGTCCACTTTCCTGTTCCATAAATATATATATATATATATTTCTAATTCGTAGAACGCGTTAGTCGCCCTAAGCCAGGGCACACGCAGGAGGCACCTCAGGATGGATGATAAACTTGAGTGATTTAAGTTGCCTCTTAATTTCATTTTTGCCCAAACTGGTGTCGATGTCAAGGCCCCGTACACACGTACCTAAACATCTCATATCTTGTACTAGTAATGTAGCCCTTTATCATGATGAACCGAGTCTATCTTTTGGCGCCTCTTAGTCACCCTACCATATGGTAGCGCCATTATTAAATGTTGACCTTGCAATCAGGTCTCTTTTCTACCTTATAATATAATAAACTCTTAAATCCCTAACCATTGCAGTCCCAGTAGCATCTCAGAAGCTGTCAATATTTTATTTTGGTTGGAAATTGCATTTTGGTGCGTTTTGCCAACTGGCGTCTTAGCACTTGGTCTTTGACCCTACTTCAGGAGCAACTAATTTTTACCACGTACGTATTAAATAACAAAGTCGACGACGTAAAAATTAATATAATAGATATTAATTTGTACTTTGGTGAGAAAAAGGCCAACAGTCAATTTTCTTGTCGGTTCTTTCAATTTCAAACAAGATAATTGTTATTTGACTATTTAAACTGGTTTATAAATAGCCTACTTGTATACAGTTTATTTTGATTTTAATTAAAACCGGAGTCCATTCCTTGATAATATTCTGCAAATTGAAGAACGTTTTACATTAAACATACGCGAAATCGTTTCTGAATATTCGCCAAATGATAATTAATTTTACATTTTATGAACGTGACGAAATATATTGTTTGGTTAATCTGTTGTGAATTGGTGAATCGTCAATGTGTTGACATAAAATGTAAAATGTACTGAAAATTCAGAAAGAAAATTTTGCAACACAAAAATGTTGTTGCTATGTGAGATTATCAGCTGAATATATTCGCTAATCGCTCGTGTGTTGTACGCCTCACTCAGTGACCTTAGCAAGTGACAATGGTGCGTTAATACTTTTGTTCTTGTATTACAGCTAAGAAGAGGCCACTTAAAACGAGTTACTTGAAACCCCGCATTGTCACCTTGCGAAAGCTGTATTTGCATGTACGACGCAATCTATTAGACAACTGACAAACATGATGACACGAAATATGTCATCTTTAGATTTAATAATTCTTTAAATACACCGAAACCGGATGAAACCAGTTTATCTAAGATTTTTTTGGATTTCACATATCTCAATTTATTTTATTTATTCGTATAATTTCACGTTATGGAAAACTAGAGAAGAGCGAGACAAAAAATATGTAGCCATCTTTATCGGACCACGTGCTTGGAGAGAAGCCATGTTAGTCGGTCATCAGGCGGTCCATTGAAATTTTCGTGAAGAAGCCCATTGTATCTCTACATGCTACTAATTTAAACAAAACGATTACTGCCCACGACTTACTCCGATGCGCCTTTGGACGTGGAGATTAGATTGTTTGATAGTTCCGTTCCTATGCAATCATATCCGCGAAGAACGGGAAAATACGTATTAAAAAAAAATACGACCACCACGTAGTGTCATCCTGCAGAAGTGAAACATTGAAAATGATATTTATTGAAATTTATTTTATAATTAAAAAAAACGGATAAATATGGAATAAAATAAATAAAAACGAGAAATCTTTAATGGAATAAATATATTTTTCTTTTTATTGTAATAATATATAGAAAAATATACGCACGCACACACAAGGAACCAGAGAACGGTGGCGGAGAAAAGCATGACGTCATAAGTGTCATGCCGTTTACCGCCAATAGACGTTTCACATCAAATACAATTTAAATGAATCTTTTCAAAAGTATACTGCTGAATATCCAACAGTTCTACTTATAACTAGAATCACAACTGATTCTAAGGATACATATACAAAATATTCTCCATAATTTGAAGAAAAAAAATCGCTTCAAATTCCGTTCGAAGTATCAGAACAAGTTTCACACACTTCATACATTACGTCACTGTTACGCAAACGATAATCTTAGTGCACATGTTTAATTCTAGGAGATCAGGAATTATGTGTATAAAAACACAGATGCTAAAAAAAAACACTCTCGAAGATAATGAGATCATTCATTGCTCGCGACCTAACTAAGTAATCCTTATGTAAGTAACAAGATCGCTTGGATCCCTTGACCTAAATACAAGACGTTCAGAATTTAACATTTGATATTTGAGATTATTGATATTATGTAGTTAAATCGAAAATAAAAAACGTAACAGATTTTCCTAGATATTGTGACGTTAATACTATCAATACAAGGAATAATAACGGCCTTGCTGGTGTTTAGTTAAACAAATTATTTCTCTCTTTCTGACATTAATGACATGACATTCAAAGGATAAAGACACAGCTTTATCTCACTAACTGTACACAGTCCGGCCATACATGGTTAGTAATTTGTTCGTAAGACAATCGACGACCAAAAATCGTTTAAAATCCAATAACAGGTAAAATTTCAAAAGGAACGTTTGGGTGACAAGTGTAATCGAAACTGAAGACTTTTTAGATGATGACACTAGTGAACTAACATACATTATATATCATAATATTATTCATACATACATAAGATTAATTTTAAATAATATTTAATTTGATAGAAAACATAACCGCGCTGAATTTCTTTTGCCGTTTTCTCCAAATCTGTGAGTAGGTAATATTTTTTGCATCAAAAAGTAATTGGAATTCTTCTATATTGAATAAAGTAATTTGAATAAATAATTAATTCATAATATAAGTGTAAGCCCCCCCCTCATATTTATATAAAAAATCCATATCACGTAATATATACAACGCAAAAAAAAAACAAATACATTGATTGTGTTAAAGTTAAATTTATTAGAATTAACGTACATCCAATTCCTGAAAGGCTAATCAAATTTAAATTAACTAAGAGTTCAATCTAAATGGCTATTGGTCAATGGCAGCCTATAACCTAATAGCTACCAATAAACGTTCGTTCGTTTAGCCGGAAATCTAGTCAGTCATCAGATTTTATTTCCGAAATTATGCGAATAACAAGCACATTTATACCATATTTATTTTCACCTACATCATTATATAATTAAATTGTGTACTATTTCACTAATTAATAGTAAAAATGTTACGTTTTTGTTATATAGACATGGTTACCGTGCCTAATACATATACGCTAAGAGAGCTTTATCGTATTATCAGTCGCATATTACTGAGTTCTTCATTAAGTATTTAATACAGGTTCTAAATCCTAACAAGAATTTAACACATGTTTTGCAAATACTCGTTAAATAAACGTAACATTTGTTTAATACAAAATTAAACATTTCGCAATCTTTGGAGGTTTCATACGACATTTATGTCAAGGTATCATAAAATATTAGATCGAAAATAAGAAAACAAATATATCAAATTGTATAAGAAGCGTTTTCACCAATATATTTTGAAATTTGTAGACGAGTCTAAATTTAGTGTAACCTACGTACGCGACGCGCTATGCATATGATTGACAGAAGTCTACAAGGATATCCGTCAACTGATAAATGATTAGGCTGAAATTTATAAAAAAAAAACTACCCGTCCCGGATTCACACGTTTAAAATAAACGTAAAACTAATATATTAAAGGATAAACATACAAAGAAAAATTCTATTTTTGAGGTAAAAACCTTCCCGGGCGCACATAGAATTACTCACCAAATTTTAATCAGAATCGGATTAATAGTTTACCAACGCATAGAGGACAAACATACAAAAAAAAAAACTTTTTAGTTGAATACCTAGAAGACTAAAGTTCAAAATTATATTTTAAAGTCAAAGTGCTCAGAAATGTTATTATCTAATGCCAGCTCTACACTCACCCAACCAATGATTCGCGGCAACGAACTTTAATCAAGCGTGGTCTCAGTGCGAAAGATATGGCTCCCTACACTCGCAACGCTTCTTTTATTCCCTTTGTCACGAGACTTAAAACCGACACCAAACGTGGAAAGCCGCGAAGCGCAAACGCAAAGCCGCAAAATCTGCACTTGCGTTTCACGGTTTCTGGGGGCTTTCGAACCGACTTAAAAAAATAATAATAATATAATAATAATACTCCTGTCTTTCATGCCAGATGAAACCCGGCATGCGTTGCAATTCGACTCTTGCGCCAACTATTGTACGTTGATGGTACTATGCCAGGAACCTTCGAGCAAGTGTCAATAAGAACTGTTCTAAATTTCTAATAAATCAGTATGTTTAGAAACACATATGACAGAAACAAGTATATATTTTATACCTATAATATACATATACATGATAAAATATCTCTTAATTTATATAACACTGGCTTTAACGCCTGGTACATGTTGCGTTGCTGCTTTAGATCTGTTTATTAAACTATAATCCGATTATTCCAATATGACTTGCAGTTCAATATTCTCTGTGCTCAAATGTATACTAATTGTCATGGCGATAAAGTTTTTTCTCCATAAATATACATGTATTATTATTTAATGTTAGTCGATCAAATGGTAAAATAATCTCACCCAGATATATGTATAAGTAGGTTAGTGGCGGTTATACAGTTGTTAGCTTAAATTGTTAGTTATGATATTCTTAAATCCTCAATTAGTTGCTTGTTAAGGTAATTTTATTAGTGAAGGAAAGCATTCATGCTTAAAATATAAGACTAACTGTCTTGCTTGGTCCAGGAATTTGTTGCGAAATGTGTACTCAAGCTAAAAATCGGAACTCCGAAATGTTGTTTGAGGCAAGAGCTATTGCTTTTCTTCATAGATTCCATCAGCATTTTTGTTGTCTTCCCAACACTCTCGTTTCTTTTTACAAATGCCGCTATATCCAAGCCACATGTGTCATTGACAGCTTTGCGACATTCTGCCGCTGACTGTGGTGTAAACTTTTCTTTTCCAAGAGCTGAACTGCAAACTTCATTAAGGAGCTCGAGGATAGCCACTTCTCTTTCAAACAACACCTCACAGCAGCCTATTAAAAACTTTATATAGTTATACTGCAAAATAGAACTCGCCAGAAAAAAAGGAAATTTGGTAACTTTTATGTTGCCAGCATCTTAAATTGCCAAGAAAAACTACAATGTTGTATTTTATCATTGAATTACTGAGGAATTGCAAACAGTTGTAACTAAAAAATTTACAACTATTTCAGTGTTACCACTGAACCAAAATAAACAAAAGATATGTCACAATGCAGTTTACAAAAATATTAGCTGAAAACAAGACACAGATTTATATTAAATTTCAACAATGAAGAAATGTTAACATAAAAAAAAAAAACAAAAAAAATGCCTAAAAAATGTAGTAGTTTTCTATGTCAACAAAACCCTGCTAAATTCAATATTTGTAATATTACTCATTAGGTATTAACACTAAAAAAGATTGCTGAAACACAGAATCTGATATAATATTTAACAAAATAATTAAACAAAATTATTTCACAATTATAAAGCATAATACATAACTTTGTTTCATTACAATAAACAATATTATTTATTCAATGATAAAACATTTTAATAACCATACAATAATATCCTTTGTATAAAATGTATATCTAAAAAAAATAATACTGTTAATGAGTTAATGAAATGATTAAAATAATTGTTCATTATTATTGAAACATAGATATTTTGTACAAACATTTTTCCTGATATTTTAAAAATAATATAATTTCATATTAAAAAAATTATTACTAAAATAAATACTTTTCAGATAAGTTTTTTTTAAACATTTATTAATGTAACTAAATTACTTTTCTTTGTTTTATCATGGGCATGTTTTTTATGGTATTCTATCAGTTCTATCAGCCATTGGATCAAATAGTTATTTAAAAAATATATAAGTATAACATTTATAAAAAAAAGAAGAAGATTAATAATTCAATTAAACTGTTCAATCATTTATTAACTAGTTATTAACTAGTTTACTTCGTAATGTTCAAGAATATTTTTCTAAAGTACCAGAAAATTATTTAAAAAAAAAATGAATCTATGCATACACAAGACTGTATATAATTTTTCATATATGTATATTAGTTCATTCATGTTTTTCTCTTATATAAGTTACCGCCGCATTCCAATCAGATCTTTTGTAAACATGAATGCTTAGTCAACAACTGGACCGACATTATATTTGTATAGCAAAATCTTGTTCTTGAGAATCGCAAACATCGTTATCTACGCAACTCGGGTACTTTCGACTTGTGTCTTCATATTTCAAAGCTTTTAACGAACTTTCTATATTTCATGTGTTTATTTTAGGATGACAAGACGAGAATTATCCGTTTAAAATGTTTCAAATCAACGCGAAACGTATAATTAAATTTAGAAGCGTGTTTCGGTCCAGCGATATTGACATTGAGCTAAAGTTAAAAATACCTATTTACCTGTCTCCCGGTCGAACTTGTTCGGCTTAAGCTGCTCTGAAGTGTGGCCCAGGATAAGCGGAGACAAGATCCTGGGCCACAGAACGGCGAAACACCCCACAACAATCACTAAAACGAACATCGTTTTCCGCGGCCCTAGCACCTCGTCGTTCGCCATTCTGTCGTCGTGTTTTCGTATTCGTAATTCACGCACAGAGCCAGTCGCACTCTACGGGAACATCGTCGTATGTGATATAAATAAAGATTTTCGATCTGACTGCCGCGAGAAAAGAGGAAAGTGCGCAATGACAGCTGTCAGACACCCTCCACCCCGCGTTACGGGAGCGATCGCGATACGAGTTCGTCTTCGTTACGGGAGCATCCATCTTCTTAAATTTTCTCTCGTCGAACGCCGGCGGATTGAGCTGGCTCGATGTGACACAGCCGTATATCACAGTCAATCAGCTATGCCGACATCTTGCCTTCCCAGCCACCGGCTTGTATTTTAGTGAAATCGTCGAAGCGGTCACTATATTAGTTCAAATATTGACAGAGTGAATTAGCGTTTGGCGGACGAGCGTACGGCGCTCGCGGGCAGACCTCGGAACAATATGCCTGGGCGCGGAGGCGGCGCCGGCTATTAACCCTTCCCCACCGCGGCATGGTCTACACGCGCTCAGATGAATACCAATTAGACATTCTATGTAGGTATTTGTCATTAGACGGAGACATGAAGAATAAGGTACCCCCATACTTCAGATGTACTTTTCCATTGAGTTCTGCCTTAACGACACTCATTTACGTTGGTCACACGGAATTGAGAACGTCACACGATTTTAAAACAGCCAGATGATTGTTTCTACACATGAATATGTCCCCAGCCACTGAATACTTATGTAATTAGCTAGGCTCCGTTTTATAGAATGCTTACCAAAGGAATAGCAATGAAGTATTTGAGCGTATTACGTAGATAAAATTTGTTATTACACATATTATCGAAAGTAAGATAACAGCTATTGTCAAGAATATTTATAATACCAGTTGAGGTAGTTCCTTAAACCCACAATAAAATAGTAAGAAACGTAATGATAGCGGTTTTTTTCATACTTTAATCTTTTTCCAGCAGAAAAAGCTTAAATTGTTTTATTTTTTTTAAATAATTAGAGTTAAGGTGCTGTTATAAAGGAAGGTAACAATTTCTAAGCTTAAACTAATTCAATAGGAGGAATACTTTCAATATTAACCCTATATTATTTAAATAACAAAACAACGATATATTTTTGAACAGATGTAAGGTAAGGTGGTAAAACGAACGATATTTTTTTAGTTCGACAGTTTGTCGCATTTTTATTCAGGTCACACACATCCCCTCCCACCAAACAATGGTTGGTAGCACTCCTTTCGATGCAGGAAACGGCGCACGCGCATGCGTTACAAAACACCTAGCACCGCCATATTTTAAAGTAAGGAGCCAGTTGTAAGTCTGCCTGGATGTGATAGAGACAGTTGCCATAAAGGGTACATCCTGGTTGATTTCCGTCCATCAGTTTTGGTCCAGGAAACGCGTGATTCACATTCAAGTTGATTCGTAAAACCTTTTTCCGTACGAGTTTAACACCCTCCGGTGGAAATAAACAACTTGTATCGGCTTTACTATTCAGATCACGTCACGAGCTTTGGGTACCAGAATGACAAAAAATATTTACCTAACACTTACTAATCACAGACAATTTTAAAAAACTGCCTTTATAAACATTTTATTAGTTTACGGTAATATTACCTACTAATTAATTATTTTCTATTACAATAAGTCAGGTACTATAAAGAAATTCGAAAAAATATATTTTACAGTTTCGTAATGAGTAAAAGTAATCGATTTTACTTTAAGTTTTGACTAGATGTTTATTAAGCTAATTACTAATGAAGTTTGATTATTTTAAACTATGTTTATTTAGAATAAAACTGACACGTAGGTACGTATTTTTAAAACACTGTTTTATTTTATATTTTTTGTTCCGAACCCGCTTGCAATTGCTGACTGGCTACAAGTAGGTAAAAACCAAAGTCTGAAACTTTCAATAAATTCATATAAAAGTACCTACTTTTATATGAATTTCCTGCACCAACATTTTGCAATAAAATTATTTTTAGATTAAGAATGACAATTAAATGGAGCAACATTAGTTGTTTTTCGACATTCCGTGCATTTCATTCTCTAAGTCTTGTTACAAAATAATTTAACAATCTCAATCAATTATTGTTGTAGAATTTTTAACTTTATAATACCTATATAACCTACTTCTATTATTAATAATAATTCTATGTTAAAAATTATGGATGGGTTTTTTTTACTAAAAGACTACGGCCGTTGTACCTTAGGTAGTAAATTAAAAAACGGACGGTAGCTTATCAAACGAAATCTACAGCCGACTGTTACTGAATTTTATTCGTTTATTATGTTTAAAAAATATAAATTGTTTCTTACATTCGAAATACTAAGAATTTTAGTAAGACGAACTTTAAAGTTCATTAAACTTCATTTTATTTAATTTACTTAGGTCTTTCAAATATTTAGAATACATTTATTATTATCAAATAATATTATTAATGTACCCTAAATAAACTTATATATCTCTTAATATAACGTTATATTATTATATTTAATAAGAAATATATCTGCGGATTTCTACCTATGTTGAATAAAAAACACTTGATTTAAAAATGTATAAAGGTGCAGTAAAAAAAAATTAAATGTAGGTAAAATATTACAAGGAACAATATTAAATCTTACGAACTAAAAATTGTATCTTTTTTGTGTTATATTTATATATGAATATGGAAACAAAGTTTTGAAAACAAAAAATATTATAAAGATAAAATATTGTAGCTGCACAACATAAGGCAAAGGACTGGGATACCGGAATAAAATAATATCCTGGGACAATTCACACGGCCATCTAACCCCAAACTAAGCAGAGCTTGTACTATGGTACAAGACAACTGATATACTACATATACTATTTTTCTTTGGTAAATACATACTTATATAGATAATTGCACCCAGACTCAGGACAGACAGACATGTTCATGCACATAAATGTCTGTCCTGGTTGGGAATCGAACCCACAACCTTCGGCGTGAAAGGCAAGTAACCAACCACGCCAACCGGTGCGTCAGTTGCCTTCTTACTTTAAACAACGGAGAGGTACTTTAAGAAAATCAAATGCTTTTGTAATTGAACTACATAGTTTTAAATATATAATTGATTTATTTACATAAGAATTATCCACATGGGAGACTTAAATAACTATTCACAAATCAAAATTTAAAATACATGTACAAATCGTGACCACTTGGAATGGTGGCAAGAATGCTAGCAGCATTTCTCCCTTGAATCCCAATTCCGGTCCTTTGAGCGAAAAAGGACTAGTTTTATAAATGTTTGCACATCACTCCGAAATCAAAGTGTTTGAACTGCAAATGGATCAAAGACATTATTTCGAAATGTTAGTTTAATTTACCTTAATGTTTCCATCTTTACAAAAGACCTCCTGTAAACATATATTTGTTTGCTATTATTCTACTTCGCTGCGGATTGGTAAAGTGAAAGATTCACATATACAGGTTAAAGCCTTGAATATATATAAAAAATAGTTATTGTACAAATTATTTCTTATTATTGTATTATTATCATACTCCATCTCATGTCTCGTAAATCACTTAATACTCTTTAATCTATATTATACTTACATTTTTTTACTGTAAAAGCATCCGACTTAGACCTTACTCACACAGCCTTCTGCCGTATTCTTGCCGGTTCTTCGCGGTATAATCAAATTTCCGAACCGACGGTAACTTTAAATTAAATATTTTAAAACGACGATTCGAAAGTGCGCTCAGGAGCATACTTGAATTAAGTATATTTTATTCAAATATTTATACTATGATATCTCTTATCAAATACAATTAGATTATCACATAGACAATAACTAATTACCTATTATTATTTTTATTATTTTTTATAGAATAGAAAGGTGGACGAGCATATGGGCCAGCTGATGATAAGTGGTCACCAAACGCCTTTAGACATTGGCACTGTAAGAAATGTTAACCATCGCTTATATCGCCAATGCGCCACCAACCTTGGGACCTAAGATTTTATGTCCCTTGTGCCTGTAATTACACTGGCTCACTCACCCTTCAAACTGGAACACAACAATACCAAGTACTGCTATTTTGCGGTAGAATATCTGATGAGTGGGTGGTACCTATCCAGACGAGCTTGCACAAATCTCTACCACCTATTAATGTTTTTTTCGATTACGAAAGTGACAATCTTTATCTATTAAATCTATATATTTATATCTTTGATATTAAATTTTTATTATTAAATCACGAAGTATATATTCAAATTCGATGTATTAGTACTTTACACAGTTGCATATTATGTATGTGCATTTTCTCATTGAATGATTATATATAGTGATTAGGTGTAATTTATACATAGAATATATTATCATAATTTATTTTTGCTGTTACATAGTAGGTACTGTTTGTACTATAATTTAATTGCATATTGTAAATTAAGTATATAGACAATTTAAATAAATACAAAGGGCGTAAGAAACAGATGTGTTCCCGCGTATGTAGTGTTGCCACGTTTTCGTTGCTATCAGGATAAAGGTAATTCTTGTATTGATATATATAACCTTAATAATTATTTGTTATCCACCATTCACCAGCTCAGATGAATATACATAATTTATCAATCCATATTGGTATAATATGTGATTTTTTAAATAACTCTTATTACGAATGTATATAGCCAAGATGAGCCCAGTGGTTAGAACGCGTGAATTTTAACTGATGATCGTGGGTTAAAATCCGGGTAAGCTCCACTGAATTTTCATGTACTTATATTGTGTTCAACAATCATCTCGTGCTTGATGGAAGGAAAACATCCTGAGGAAACCTGTGTGTCTAATTTAACTGAAAATCTGCTACTTAGTGTATTCCACCAACTCGCATTGGAGCAGCGTGGTGGAATGAGCGCCAAACCTTCTCCTCAAATGCGGAGAGGAGGCCTTAGCCCAGCAGTGGGATATTCACACGCTGTTTCCGTACTAATGTTACTTGCATGCACAATATTAAAAACTAGTTCCTGACAACGGGTTTACTAGCCTGTGAAGGGAAAGGCTCAAGTGTTGAGAACCCTGTGTCCTCTTCTGTAGCCCTGACGACGTGTATGCAAAAAATAATGATGAACGGTTGAGAAATTAAAACGTAAAAGCGTAACAAACAAACAAACCAACTCATTTTCACAATTATAACATTAGTAAGGATTTAATTATCACTTTCTGACGATCATGTTCAGCGCAGCGATTTTTTTCTTACACAATCGGTCTACATATTCTATGGAAACGAGACGAACGTGTATCGACGCTAATTTTTTTATCAGATCTTTTTTCATGAATTGTTTTATATTTGTTTATGTATTTTTTTTCCAAACCTATTCATGTTGTAAATTTCAAATTTCTTTCCTGTTTAAGCATTTCAAATAAACATTTTAATGCAGACTTTTTTGAGATAATTTTAATATAAACAGGTGAAACTGTATTATACATTTAGTTAATATATAAAAATATAAGTGATTTAAACGAATATAGACGATATCGTTGACAGATCAAGACAACAAGACATTGCAGATATTCTGAAGATTCTGGAAAAGTGATGTATTATGAATCAATTAAATTAAATAACGTACGTTTTGTTATTTTAGTTACTATGTACAATAATTACTCCTTATCTTTAACAATAGATAATAGACCACGATATCCAGCCGACATATTTGTTAACATAGTTTGAATTTTCATTGTGATCAGATTATATTAAAGTAAACGGCATTATTTGAAACTAGCCAAAGGAGTAATTAGAGAAATACGGTCGAACGACAGATATGTATATGCTCTAACTAAGAAATGAATACATAATCTTGTAACGTGTGATATTTAGGTATACTTTATCTCCATAAATATTTTTTAAAACTACAAAACTGGGTACAAAAATGTTAATACATTATAGTTCCAAAATATTAAAGTATTAAGCCGATGCCAGTTCGTTGTATAATGTATTAACATTATAATTCCACCCACTCATCAGATATTCTACCGCGAAACAACAGTATTGTTGTGTTCCGGTTTGAAGGGTGAGTGAGCCAGTGAAATTACAGGCACAACGGACATAAGATCTTAGTTCCCAAAGTTAGTGGCGCATTGGCGAAGTAAGCGATGGTTAACATTTCTTACAATGCCAATGTCTATGGGCGTTGGTGACCACATACCATCAGGTGGCCCAAATGCTCGTCCGCCTATCTATACTATATACATATAAAGACCAGACCCGGATTATGCCTGTCAATCCTCATGGATTGAATCTCATGGATTGAACCTGCAACATTCACATATCTAGGCGGATCGAATTCCGTTGAGTTATTCATCCTATCTTACGATAACTTAACCATATTTTATTTGCCGTTTATATAGCATAGTGTTTCTTCTCATTAACGTTCTGTTACCTATCTAAGTCCAAAATGGTAGTTATCTTTCATGGCGACTCTACTGTGTGGGAGTCGCAATAGATGAATGGGCGGCGAGTGATGCAAGTCGTGACTCATCCCGCTAATCGTGTAATTACGCCCTCTTCGGTACACACGGCGACTGCGACGTCGGCCGGATCGTGAACAAGAATGCATTGGTAATTACACTTTGAATAATCTTTACCAGTTATACTTGAGATTTGGTCGATTTTTATTCTTATGATTTAAATGGTGTCTTGATTTTGTCAGTCTGCTAGTCTACTTTATGTGATTATGGTATTGCGCAGCAATGGTATAAGCGTATTATTACGGCTTTGAAGTATTAACAGTGGTATACCGGCAGCCTAGTCATGTAAATCCTAGATTCCATCGAACTCTCAGTCTACTATCGTTTCAACTACTGGAACTAACTTTGAACTACTTGAACTAACACTAATCAAATCAAACCAAATGTTATTAATTTAAGTAAGCTCTTATAAACAGTTTTATGAAATAGAAAACTTACGAGCAATTGGGTTACTTGATGGTCACAAAAATTGGCGTTGTAAAAAATATTAACCATTCCTTACATTGCAAATGCGCCACCAACCTTGGAAACTAACATGTTAATTCCTTTGTACCTGTTTTTGAACTGACTCAATCACCGGAATACATAGATGAGTGGGTGGAACCTACCTAGGCGGGCTTGCACAAAGCCTAAAACCAAATGTTTTGAATCTTCATTATACAGGATTAAATTAAATATTAAACTACCATTAGAATGTAGATTCTACCGAAAAGAACCAAGAAACTTAACAGTTATGTGATTTAGTCATAATCATAGTTAAGTATATACAATTAAACAAATATGTCCTGTATGGAAATCGACATGTGTAATTTTATTATTAATATTAAGCCTTATCTTATAATGTTTTATCACATATATTTTCGATATAAGGAGTCGTTAAGATTTCTTTCAGTACCAATTTTTATGGACGGTGGTTACCACTTACTTTCATGTGGCCAATCCGATTAAGTATAAAAAATAAAAATAACACAATTTACTTTATGGAATTAAGCGAAAGCTAACACTTTCTATTCAGTTACATTTTCGATCAGTATGGTCACAATAGTATTCTTACTACCAACTACAGGGTCCTTAAGAAACAGTTTTGTCGAGCATAATTAACGTAATCACTTCCTTAGTTCTGTTTTATAAACATTTTAAACTAGATCATTTGGATGTGAAAGTAAATATTGTCTTTGGTCTTATCTATGACTTATTGGCTCTAATTAGTAAAAAAATTGATAAAATTTACGCTTGGTGTCAATTAGTAAATTTTACTTTATATAGGTGAATTTACTAATGGTAATATTAATTTGACCGATTTTTCGCCATGACGGCCAATTTCAAAGACTAGCCATCTGTGCAGAATATATTATAGCGCACAAGTGTGTACGTAGGTGCCTTATTCTCTTACGCTCATTGTCCGGGACCGAGTGAGTTCAAGCAATGACCAAACGTGCTTTCTCTTTCTGAGGCATGGAGTATAACACTTATGACTCCAGGCTGTTAGGATATTCTTAAAAGAGAAATCATCATCATCAACAACAACAACAACAGCCTTTCGTAGTCAACTGCTGAACATAGGCCTCTCCCAAGGTGCGCCAAAGCTCCCGGTCCTCCGCCTTCCGCATCCAGTCGGTACCCGCCACCTTAGAGAAATCGAATAGGATGAATGGAATCGAATTGAATTCGAAAAAGAGACCTTGGTTTAAGGGGGGGCTACAGTCGTGAAGATCTCGATAAAATCCTGTGATTAGTACCACCGACTCAGCAATTATTCAACAGTTAAACAGCATCATTTATGTTACAGTATTCCGGGTTACCAGCCAGTGGACCACAAGGGGCAAGGCCAAATAGTTGTTATGGTTGCCAGCGTATTTTCCAAAAAACTGTGCTCAGTTTATACGATAGACAGATAGACAATCATTTCATAGAGAACATACAGATGACAAATAATATAAAATTAAATCTATAGTAGATACCAGATTAAAAATACAGTGAATTGACTTTATTTTTTATTTTTTAGACTTTTTTTTATTTTCTCAAAGACAACACATAAATGAAGACAGAAAGACAATATATAAAGCAATATTTAATTACTGTAATTTTCTAACGTAAAGCTTTTAATAAATATGACTATTCTTATTTCAAACGTTCATTTCACAGGTAGATCCGTACCGGCAGTTATACATAGAATTAATGATATTCCATATCGCCAAATTGTCACAGGTAGCGTCGCGTGCGCATATCTCCGCGTGCCGACGGTGGGACTCGTACGCGATCTGAATTATACGTATACAGTACCTATTTCAAAATGTTAAATATACGTCAAGTGAAGCGCGTTGCTTTTGGGTCTTTTATGAGGCCGATTTCTTTTTTATGTAGCCTACAATGATTACCATTATAAAAAATATATATTATATCGGTTAAATTTTATATTTTTATATGAATCTACACCTAATGCAACTTTGTACATTCTGTAATTTATTATGTGCCCATTTCATTACTTAATATTTACTTTACTTTAAAAATACATTAAAACAGATATATTATATGTAACTTTTAAATGAAAATAGTTTCTACTAATTGGTAAAACTTTTTTTTTCATAAATTTTTGTTTATCTATTTAAAAACAATGCGTTTTAAAAACATGTCTTGCGATGTAATTAAAAATAAGTAACCATTGTAAAAAAATATCGCTTATATTATGCAACACGAGTAAAACTAGTATACACGTAAAATAAATTATTCCGCTGTCTCGTGACTTTGTGTTTAGCGCTCTATTTTGTGACGTATCGCCGCCATTTTGACATATTCCCGCTAAAATTACTGACCTTGACGCTAAGGTACGGTATATCTTATATTCTTTGTTACGAAACTTTGAATTGAATATATTTTATTGTATTATCGTGTCTCAATAATCATTTTCTGAAATGCAATAAATTCCTTAAAGTATTTTTGAGAATTGTCGCATTAAATTTATTTTTAATTTATTACTCATTTACAGCAAAAGTAGTTACATTCACCCTTAGATAATGGTACTGTTAGAATTGAATACATTCCAACCCTTCGAGTCCTTTATCACCGGTTCACCATTCATCAGGATAAGTGGGGTACTTACGTAATATTTGTATTTATAGACTACATATTAATTTTATACTGCCAATGATGTACATATTTTCTCTCAAGTACGCCTGGTAAGATAACAAACTGCTTATACCTTAGTTCGTGAATCAAAACCGCTGACTTTTAACTAATAAATCATTATCAATTCTCCACCCAGTTGCATATTACAAGGAACTCGTAAAAATCTAAATTCTTATTATAAAAATAAAAAGTTCTCGTGACGGAATTTAGTCGTATTGACAATGCTTAAAGTTGACTTCAGAACTACTCAGGAGATATTATATTTTATATATAAGTGTGCGCACGCATTCACAGTGCTCCCTATTCATAATCTGACTCTCGTTATCTGTTTGCACAGGCCAAACTAACCAACTCTACGTTCTTTATTTTGAATTTTTTTGACAGAAATCAAAGCAATAACTTTTATTAAACCAACTCAAAATTTAAACCCGAAGACCTTAGACTCGGCAGCCATTAAGACAATACGGCTATTGTAGTAGGTATAATAAGAATACATTTAAATAGAAATGCTATAAAAAGACTATTTAATTTAATGGGTAACTATAGACACGTCAGTGACAATAAATATTATGTGCTATTGAAGCCACATAAAGAAATATTATTGTCCTAATTTGTCGACAAAACTATCTGACGAAACGTCCAATAAGCAATCAACAATTGAACTCCATATTAGAAACTGTTGACAGCAAGTCCACCATATTGGAAAAACATTCACGTGTAACATTGCTCAAATGTTTCGTATTTATACTATGCATTCAAACTAGAAAGAGACAACATAATTTATATGTTTATATAAATAACAATATCGTCTGTCTCTTTTTAATATCGTTTTATATTATTATATATTCAAAGACTTCAGTTATATGTCTTTGATATTAAAAAGTATTGGTCATAGCGTCCTCCATATTGGAAAATAAGTATGCAAGTCGCGTTTCCCGCCAAAGCCGTTCGTGCCTCGCCCAACACTGAATTGAAAGAATCATGTTGATGGAATTTATGTTCGGCTTGTATGTATGATATACGATGAATATTTAAGTAATTCTAGGAATCTCATTATTTTATAATGCGTACATTAATATGGTATTGCACTTTGCAGTATTTTACCCTATTGAATGCAACTTTGAATAAAAAATAAAGATAAGGTGATAAATAAAAACCTATGGCAAATCAAATCATATTAAATCAAAATATATTTTAAATTTGATACGATTTCAGGACCAACCGATTAAGGTGCTTTCCGAGTCATGTGTACACTCCGTACACACTTTCAGCTTCCGGACTGTGGCAGACCCGGGCTTACTGAGTGTCTTCGACAGAAAAATCCAATAACTTTCTATCGGCCCGACCTCTCCTGCCGTCTTGGGGGTTTGAACCCAGGATCGTGGGATTTGCGGCCCTATATCTAGCCACTAAACCAACAATCAAGGTAATCAGTAGACCTTAATCCTGTCAGACATATCTCTGTTAGTTTTATTAATTATAGTTTTTTTCCTTTTTATTGAAAAGATGCGAAAATTATTATCAATAATTCTTCCATTCCTTTCCAAAGTTCATGTGCATTTAGTATACGTTCGGAATACAAACCTAGTAATATTTTTTCTGACTAAAAACAATATTTTTTGCTGTTGCAACGGTTGCTGTTTTACAAAATGACGAATATTTAAATTGCAAATGAATACCATTTGGTACACAAAAAAAAAATACGATTTAATTCTTTTTTAATCCAGAACCGAAGATTGCGATGCTGTCTGGCATTAAACCTCTAGGCACATGGAAAATGACATTAAAAAAAATTAAAGATAAGATACGATAAAGACACGAACAACACGTCTGTGGAGATACATATACAAGGAAAAAAAAAAAACAAAAAGCCCGCATTCTTACTACTTCCAACTACGTACTACTTTTTGTGTATAATTAAATATTTTGGTATTATTGATAATCTTTATATATCTATTTTGAACGTTAACGTAAACCTACATAATATTGTATTTATTATTAAAATGTTGCATTTCTCTTATAAGAAAACATATTAAAATTCATCATGTTTCTTAAATCTTCAGCAATCTATCTAGTTGATTTAGTGACTTGAAATTGGCATAGACTCAATCTTTGAAGAAAATGTGTCGTATTAGGTTCTAAGTTTTGCTCTAAGAGTTATAGTTTAAATTGCAAATCAGAGCACATATTTGATGCCGTATTAAGAATTAATAATGAGCTTAGAAAATCCCAGTGTACTATTTTCTTCAGTGAGATTTATTGAGTAAAAAGAACATTATGTTTTATAGTACATTTAAAAATAATAGCAAAAGTTTTCGTATAGTAACCGCAATTTTTTTTCTTAGGTGCTTCTAAGTGCAATACCTAAGTACATACATACATACATATAAACAACATTAGGATTGCTAACATATATATATTGAATGGTTATAATGTTATCTACTAAATTAGTGTACCTAATTGCTATTTGGAATGTACTTATCAATATTTTTTACACTTAAAATATGACACCAAGTTAACGGACAAAATACTTTTCCCGTTAACTTAGTTGTAAATAAATATTAGATTAGAACAACAAAATGCTAATATAATCGCTCAAGCGGACTATTATAAACGCAGCTTTAGAAATTATTCTTAATAAAAATGTAAGTATAATGGTATAACTATGCTATATTACTTTTCATAGCTACTTAAATTCATGTTATATCATGCCTATAGACAGTATATTGTATTTAAAAGTTTCGTTACCTGCGGGTTACTTTTGAAAAAAAATATATTTCTTCTGTTTCGTTCAGTTATTTTTAGACATTGTTAAGGAATTGGCAACTGAATAATTATATCATTAACAATATAAAACCATAAGCTGTCCGGCTGTATGTTTTGAAGCCTTGGCTTTTTCGAGCGATATGTACTGCAAGTACATATAATACATAAATCAGTCAAAAGTCAACTGTCAAATGCTAAGTGACAATTAATGTCACAAATCTATACAAAACATCGATATTGTGATTATAATTGTGATTAATATATTACCAAATAATTGTTTCATTATTAAATCAAGTTTTAATCAACTCCTAAATAGAACTAACAAGCTATGCAAGACTTCACAAGTATTTTAAATATTATATTCATAATCAGTGGAGGTGTGTTAACTTTCGTGATCCTGTTTATTTTCGCTAAAAGACAAATAACAAGATTCGCCCTTCGATCCAGACGAGGTCCTCATATACCCATTGGTGCAGCAGCGAAAAAGGTAAAATGACATAAAATATTAATTTTTCTTGTCAAATCAGTAAGTCGATTTTAATTTTATTTTAAATAAAAATTCCTAAGTATTTATAATATACATATACACATGAATTTTCTTAAATCTAAGAAAAATCGTTAGAAATTTTACTACTTTTATGTAGTCATTTTTAAATTAATTTAAAATAAACATTTTTGAGAAAAGTGCTACTAATAGTCTCAATTTTAAAAAAATATTAAAATCAAAAGATAATGAGATGCACAAAGAAATTTATAAAAATATTAGTGTTCTATTTTCAGTGCTTAAAGAGAGAAATAGAGCGTCGAATAGAAGCAGTACCGCGGATCGTGCACGAGCCACGCTTGCTATGTGCAGAACCCTCACACTACATACTCGAGCCACAGCAGCCTTATCACTATAGATTCCGAGCCGTTGACGATGTTAAGACATTGGGTAAAACTAATTTTGAATTGATTTTATTGCAACTTTGGTTTGAATGAGCTAATGTCAACACATACAACAAATATATTGTCCAAGATATTGTGCTCTGTTGGCTGTGCATTATCGGTGAATAGGATGCATAATATTACTTACAGTGCCTGTGGATTTAGAACATCTAAACATTAAGACACCCATTTGCTCATCTGTCTTCCTATATTGAAATATCACATATCCGAATGAAGCTATTAAGTCGGAGCTAAGAGTACAATTAAAAGTTATAATTTTAATGGGAAAATGTTGACTTTTAATATTGAGTTGATGTTCAAATTTGGCACTTAGGAGTTGATTAATCATTAAATATTATAAATTATTATATATAAATATATGAAAAATTATAATAAAGGCCCAAGGGAACAGAATAGAACAGGGTGTTCATATTTTATGATATTTGGTATCCAAGTGATTTATAATTGAGTATTTTCATATCCTACAGAAGATGAAATAGCACGTCAAGATCCTGTCCTGAAACGTCATTCGCGCGAGTCTCTCCGAGCGTTTCTCCTGTCATCTCTTGCGGCTCCACTAGACGGCCGAGGGCAGAAGTTGGTTCACCAGTTTTGTGACGCGTACGAGTCAGCGAGGCACCATCCCGCCGAGTTTGGGGAAGACGAGTACAGGTCGTACAGTCGGCTGCTATTGAAACTCCTGGACGCGTAAGTTTCTATACATTATGAGGAAACTGACATTAATAGCTTTAGCCAAGTGTAATTTACCAATGAATGTACATCGAACAAATTTAAGATAAGTCTGAATCATTCTCAAATCGAACTGCGTAAAGAAGCAGGTTCTCCTATCAGGCAGAAATATTATGAAGAAAACATCATCTCCTCGGCTGAGATCTTGTCGTACTTTTACAGTCGGCACTGCCGAGTTCTAGATTCTGAGCTAGTTTCTCAGCAGAGCCTCCGTTAATTGCAGCGCGCGGCTGCTGAAGAGCGTGTCGTGCGTGGGCGGCGCGCGCGCCAGCCCGCAGCGCCGCCCCGCGCGCCTGCTGGAGCCCGCGCGCGCCCGCCCCGCGCCGCGCCCCGCGCACTACACCGCGCTCGAGGTACTCCCTCCCTGCACACCCTGCACACACTATCGAATACACGAAACATACTTCTCTTTCTCCTTAATTTCTATTTATAATTGTTCTCTTGAATTGTTGGCAAAACATTTTGGCCACGGATATAAATTTGTCATATGTGTATCCACGAACCAAAATTAGTAAAGCATGGTGGAATCAGCCTCAGCCCAACGGGGGGCGTTTATGTACTGTTACTTATATGTCCGACCACCACAAAACTTAAACTATAGACATATTACGCATTGACTCGAAATTACGTTTTCTAATGTTTATGACATTGCTTACCGATTGAATTGTTACAAAAAAACACAACAATATAATTTAAATAAATCAGCATACCATACATATTATGCAATATCTTATACTTTTCAAATTATACTGACAATCATTATAGTCAATCGAACTATACTATATCTTTCTAAATATGCATGCAGAATATGCCGGTAGAAGCGAAACTTGAGGAGGAGGTGCTCAGGGTGCCAGTGAGGAGCCCTACCGAACCGCTGGTGAAGGCGCCGGCCGACGAGACCGCGCTCTGAGCCCGGCGCGCGCGGCACGACGCGCAGACACTGTAGACACGCGTGCACAGGGGCTCCCGTGGCCTGCGGGACTTCGGGCTATGGCATTTGGCTGTACCAGGGACGAGCGTAGAGTGCGACGGAAATCTGGTGTGCGTGCTCATCCCAGATTTTTTAATGTCTGATTCCTTCTAATCCAAGTATAATTAATTTTTACCCCATTCCTTAATCATATACCAACTTCGTTTACTAATTGAATGCAACGTTTACATATGTAAGGCTTCAAAATGAAACGTTTTTGATTCAAGAAGGCAAAGCTATATTTATGATGGATAAAGTAAATTATATGAAACAATAAATTCCTACCTCCCTTTAAACATTTCTACGCTCGTGGTGACAGTGATGCAACGGACATTAGGTTTAATAAACATGTGACGAAAGTGACAGTGAGCTAGTGTATTTACTGTGTACGAAGAATTAATGATTGTATAATATTAGTTATATGTAAGTGATTTGTTTAATATTAATTGTTTACGTAATATGTAAATAAAAATGTACATGATAATCGCTACATGCTATATATAAGATAAAAATATATTTGTGTGACATTGTAATAAGATACTTACGGATCCAGATATCAGCCTTACTAATAATTATCTATATATGTATGTATTTACAAAAGAAAAGTAGTATATGTAGTATATCAGTTCTCTGGTTTCCATAGTACGAGCTCAGCTTAGTTTGGGATCAGATGGCCGTGTGTGAATAATTTCTCAGGATATAATGATTATATTACGTCTAACTACTCGACTTATGATCGTTACAGAAAAGAACATAAGTTAATAATAAGTCTAGTATAATGTATAATGACTATAAAACATGATCTCTATGTAAAATATATTAATATTTCTAATATAATTACCCAATATATACATAATGTAGTGAAATAAAACCATTCAATATTATATACATTTGTTTTATTAGACTTCAGAAGTTGTATACAAATGTCATATTTTTTTCATATAAGTTTGAATACAAAGTAGCAACGTCCCTTCAATAATATAATGATAAAATCTTTACTTATTGTAAAAAATAATTGGTTATCCAGTTATTATAATGTTTATTAATCACTGTATTCTTTAAATTTAATTATTTTCTTCTGTATAATCTATGTAATGTATGTGTGTAGCAAAATAAATGGTTTAAATGTTTTTTAAATATTATGCTACATAAGATCTATTCTATATAATATATAATAGATAGTAGACATATGTAACAATTAAAGTTGTAACGATTTGTCTCAAATCACAAGCACTAATAAGGTTATATTCAGTCTTTCACGCAAGATAATAAAGGAAGCATTCACTAAGGGTCAAAAATCTGTACTGGAGCTTGTGTCTGAGTGTAGCAGTTTAGCTCATTGTTTATTTAAATCTGAATGGTGATTGGTCGGTAGCAGCTGATGACGCAATAGTCGACCAATCAGCTTTCAGAGTTCATGAATCAGACTTTGATCAGCAGCAAATATTTACACAATTATTAGGGTAAAATAATATAAGCCATTCCTTACATCGTCAATGCGCTATTAAATAGCTGTTATGTCTGTGCGTGTAATTTACTGGTGGTAGAGCTTTGTGCAAGCTCGCCTGGGTAGGTGACACCCACTCATCATATATTCTATCGCAAAACAGCAGTACTTGGTATTGTTGTGTTCCGGTTTGAAGAGTGAGTAAGCCAGTGTAATTACAGGCACAAGGAACATAACATCTTATTTCCCAAGGTTGGTAGCGCATTGGTGATGTAAGCGATGGTTAACATTTCTTACAATGCCAATGTCTATGGGCGTTGGTGACCACTTACCATCAGGTGGCCCATATGCTCGTCCGCCTTCCTATTCTATATAAAAAAAATACACCATCTTTGTCTAGTACAGATTGACATTTACAATGCCCTTTTTTAAATATAGTAACTAAATAAATGGCAACACTTATTTTATTATCACACTAACAAGCTTCTGAATCCTCTAATCCGATAGCAGAACTCCCATAATTCATTTCCCTGTAAAAGAAAAAAGTGTATTTTAATTTTTTTTTATTATAATATTCTCATAATTAATAGCGCGCAAGCGTTATCACAACACGTATAGCAAGTACCGTGTATGTAAGTACCGACAGCATAAAAAAATCGAATAGACAGCAATAATGTTTTAGCGTTAGCGTAAATACGACCAATTAATAATACATTGTAATTTTGAATTCGAATATATATTGAGATGATATCAGCTACGAAATCCAAGAAGCATTTAAATAAAGTATAAGAATAGTAAATTTAACGAGTTAATTTAACAATAGAATCTCCTTTGTGCGTGGCTAAATGCCGCGTCATAACCATGACTGCTCCATGGGACTAAGGGATACCAGGCCGTAAGATCGTCACCCACCACTATATTTACATAAAACTAACTATAAATGACAAAAGAAAAGCGGTGGTATTATAGTGACCTTGAACGATCTCTATGTACTCATTTTATTTATTATTTTTACACATTGTCACCCCACCAAGCCTATCGAATAAAGTTTATGGATTATGTATAGCGGGATCGGCATCATTAGCAGCACATTTTACTGTTATAATTTACCACAACTACTTAGTGATGGTCAGTTAACAATCAAACGAAGCATTACAGAATGGAACACACCATTACTTAGATCTCTTCGATATTCCTCCTTCAGCAGCGATAAAACAATTACAACACATTAATCACCATTTTTTTTTGTCTCACAAATATTACCATACAAACAGTATTATATACTATATTATACAATATATTTAAAAATGTTTGCAATATATTACTATATATATACTTTAGCCGAGATGACTTTGTAGATCGTAACCGAAGATCGTGAGATCGATCGGGGCTTTTTGCAAGCGTTACTGGCTTATCATGTGCTTAATATGTATTTATTATTCATTTCATTTCGTACTTTTAAGGAAAACAACGTGAGAACACTTAAAAAATCATATATAGGCTAACATTGTAGGAAACGTTTCTACCGAATCGCACAGAATGGTTTTATCTTAAAACCTTATCTTTAAAAGCAGATAACTTAGCCCAGCAGTAGGATATTTGTATTGTATTTTTATTTCTTTCCAAACTATATATTCTAGCTGAATGTCCACAATATCCTAATTTCTGAATACAAATAATAATATTGGAAAAATCCTCGTATTGGTCACTCACATCCTCTTCCAGATCTTCTGCGCGGTGAACTGCTCGGTGTGGCGCAGGGCGAGCAGCGCGCGCTGGCAGCAGAGCGCCGCGCTCGGCTCGCGGCTCGCGTCGCGGGTGTGGCACAGCCACTCCAGTAGCTGCGGCGAGGGTGCGTGAAAAGATAAGCCGGTACATAAAGTACAAGTTTAAGGATTTGCTAAATAAATCGTATACGTTCCCATGATCGTAATGAGAGGGGAAAATTCGATTCGATGCGTTTGTAATAACTGCAGTCACAGAAAGTAAAGCGACTGATGTACAACTAGGTAGCTTTTGTATTGTCAGTATAGGTTAGTCTAAAGTCAGGCTGAGGGCGGTACCGGCAGCGCGCAGCCCCGCCAGCGCGGGCGCGCCACGAGCGCGGCGGCGGCGCCCGCCAGCGCGGCCCGCAGCGCGCCGCGCGACCCCGCCGCCTCCAGCGCGCACAGCCCGCTGAGCGCCACCACGCTCAGGAACACCACGTCGCACAGGAACAGCTTCGAGGCCTCGTCGTCCGTCCTGCGGGACACGATTCGTGTGTTCGGATAACGTCACCAAATCGGCAGCAATCGTTTAGTTAACCCTACTAAATATATATTTACTCGTTAAAGGCGACTTGCGTGCGCGCCATCAGCTGCAGAAACCAGTCTATGGTCGTTTGCTCGTCGGCGTCGGCGGCCTGCAGCACCGGCAATATGCAGCGAAGGAAGTTGTCCTGCTCGCTTTAACATGCACAGACATTATAATTAGATAGTTAACCTAAACTATAACAAATACGGTATATTTTATTTAGATGATAATTTATGTTTATGTAAATATGAAGTGTAGTAGTATGGGAATATATTGCTATCAATTCTACATAGCACGATTAAATATATCTATAAGAGACGAGCGGCTCCTCACGCGGGGTAGGCGGCGTGCGCGTCGACGAGGTCGTTGAGCCACACGAGCGAGCGCGCCGCCAGCGCCGCCCGCACGCGCGCCGCGCCGCGCAGCCGCGCCGCCGACAGCTCCCACCAGCCCGCCGGCGACGACATGCGCTCCGCGCCCGCCGCCGGCAGCGCGCCGCACGCCTGCGCGAACGCCGCCCACGCCTGCCATCGACACACACACGACTAGCTCGAGCCCACTTTGAAAGCCGAGATTGTGGATACTAATCCCATATTCACTATAAATAGGCCCTTCAGTGAAAACTCATGTAATGCGTTCAGTAGGGATGCCATCAATTGAGATAAAATAACGAAGTGGATTGAACATGAGGCATTTCAAGTCGTAACATAAAATAACACTATAGCACACTGCTTAAAAAAAAAGGAAATGCATTAAATATTATAAAAAATATATTAGTGAGATAGCTTAGGCAAAAACCAGTCGGACAATATTAGTTTAAGTTCATAAAATAACAAAATAAATTATAAAATTCAATGCATTTTTTTCAGTTTCTTTTTTTTATCTATTTTTGAAAAGCAAGTGTAATGTGTTCAATGTTCAACAAATTGGAGAAGGGTAATCACTGATTTCGGGTGGTAACTTCAAATTGAATTTAATATAATAACGTAACGGGACCATTCAAAAGTGATTATAAGAGCCTCCTTAAATTGAGAATATTTTGATATTGAAAACGTAAACTTACCACATTTTCATCGTCAAGCGCAGGGAAATAGCTTTCGACGATTTGCGACAGGAGGGTCCTATTGGCGTCGTGTATCCTATCCGACTCCAAGCATTCCTTGATTATCCTCAGCTGCTTGACGAAGAGCAGCTCCTCGGGATCCTGACTCGACTTTGGTAGCTGATGGAAGGATTCAATAAGACAGCTCTCGAGAGGTTTCCGGATGTTGTTCGGGGGTACGGTGCGGCAGAAGATCGGGAGGTTTTCGAAGAACAGCATTATGTCGGATTCCTGAAATATTTCATGTTTATTATTATAATGGGTTTCGTGTCAGCCCGTCTGGGTAGGTTACCCACTCATCAGATATTATACCGCTAAGCAACCACACTAAAGGCACAAGGGACAGTACATCTTAATCCCCAACGTTGGTGGCGCATTTAAGGAATGGTTAACATTTCTTACTCCTGGTGCCCGTTTACCACCAGGAGGCCCATTCGCCAATTTCTTTCCGCACTTTGGACACAAACCTCGCTTTGGCCGGGTACGATGCTCTGCAAGAAGTTCTCGATCAGTCGTTTCGCAGATATCGAGGTACTGGCTTGCCTGGCTGCTAGTTTCACGCAGCCCGCTTTCCAGTGCCGACCTCGGTGGAAGACTTCGTGGAGGAAGCAGAAGTCGAGAGGCGGGAGGGGCTTCGGGAAGTCCGTTGTGAGAGTGTTGAGTATGGCTAGAAGAACCGTTTCAGGGTAGTCGTAGGATGGAGACGTCGCCTGTAATTTTAAAGATAAATAAATAAATATTATGGTAACAGCCTGTGAATGTTCCACCGCTGGGCTATGGCCCCCTCTCCCTTTTTGAGGAGAAGGTTTTACAGCTTATTCCATCACGCTGCTCCAATGCGGGTTGGTGGAATACAGATGTGGCAGAATTTCAGTGAAATTAGACACGCAGGTGTCTTGTTGTTATGTTTTCCTTAACCGTGAAGCACGAGATGAATTATAATCACAAATTAAACACATCAAAATTCAGTGGTGCTTGCCTGGGTTTGAACCCGTGACCATCGGTTAAGATTCACGCGTTCCTACCACTGGGCTATCTCAATAAATATTAAAGAAAAAGTGATCAAAATAAATAGCTAGCAGTCCTTATATAAGGCTGCGGTAATAATTTGAGGTTAGAAATACTCGATGATACTGAATATTAAATGAAAAAAAAATATTATGAAAAAAAAACATTAAAAAAACCCCATCTAGCTTAAAACGAACTGAAAGCCAAATTTAATGTTCAATAATTTAAACCACTTCAAATCACACGCGAGTTTATTAAGTCGATGAACTGCTAAGTAAATAGGCAGTCTGAACAGACTTACTTATATTTAAACAACAAAAATCGATACAAGAAGATTGACTTTTGACTTTTATAGAAGTAACATAAAGCTTGATAGAGATGCCCTCGCAGGAAAAGACTTTCTCCTCTAAAAATCCACGTTTGGACTGAAGATATTCTTCCACCTTGCACCCTTAAAGGTCTACTTTGCGCAGTGTCGGCACCTGTCTGCGGAAGCAGTCGGCGAGGCCGCGCACGACGCTGTGCGGCGGCAGGTGCGCCAGCGTGGGCGGCTCGCGCGCCGTCGGGCCGTACACGCCGCTGCGGTAGCTCTTGATCTCGCGCTCCATCAGCTTCGCCACCAGCCGCTCCACGCTCGCCAGACCCATTTGGTTTGTGTTCTTGAACACTTCCGGCCACACTTCGCCTAAACAATAGTGACAAAAAATAATTTGTTAAACTCCTCGGGTTGTCGACAAAAATATAACTGTTATCAACATTTAAAACTAACGTTTATTATATAAATATTATAATGTAATCATTTAAAATATCATATCAAACATATTGCAATCACCTTACGGTGAATACTAAACAATAAAATCTAAATTATTCCTTCAAATTTCGAAATAATTCGACATAATCAAGAGCAAAGTCACGCTACAGTCGTATCTGGTCCCAAGAGAGGAAAAGAGATAAAAACAAAAATATATCACTTTGAATAGTTGCGTAGGTGTAATCAAGTCGGGCATTATTTTAGTTTTATAACGAATTGTAGGTGTAATACACACAGTGATTAAATTCGGAATAAACCGGTTTCCATTGACTACAATTTATTCATTTGTGCTTCGACTTCTTACAAATTCAAAGTATTCTTATTATAAAATGTTACATGCTGTATTAATATAACCACTAAACACAAATTACAACTGCCTGTACAGCTGTTCCAAGCACTTACAAGGCACGTAGTCAAGTACGTCCTCCGGTTTCCGCAACGCGTCCGCGGGCGTCTTACAGTACGACGGCGGCAGCTTGACGGTACGTCTGTAGATCTGTAATACACACATAAGGTCAAAAAGAAACATATATATATTTATTTATAATATTTCAGAACAAAATGGCGGGCCTGTATGCCCATGTGGCAACATGGGGCTGCTTAGAATCACTCGTGTCCAGCTGCGACGCCTACCTCCGGTATATCTATGAGCTTGTAGTCGTCGATGCGGTAGAGCGCCAGCGCGTCGCAGGCGGCGTCCAGCACGGCGCAGTCGTCGGCCTCCGCCACGAACTGCCACAGGCGCCGCGCCGTCTCGCGCATCAGGCCCTCGCCCCCCGCCACCCGCAGCGCCGGCACCTCCGCCAGCAGCCGGCACAGGCTGCAGCAGGCGGCTCGCTGTCACTTGGCCGGACTCCGAGCAGTAGACTAAACTACTGAGTCCAACTTATAGCTAAAGTGTATGTATTTAATTTACCATATGTGTTATTTTTGCTCATAGTTGATCAACAACTAAAAATCAATGATCCCTTTAGAAACACGCTCTCCGAAGTACTAGTTCCGTTCACAAAGCCGGCGGCCGTACCTGCGCTGCAGGGCGGGGCGCGGGTCGCGCGCCAGGCGCGGCTCGAGCGCGCGCCAGGCGCCGGCGGGCGCCACGGCCCGCGCGCGCCACAGGCGGGCCAGCGCCGCCAGCGCCAGCGCGCCCGCCGCCGCGCCCGCGCGCTCCGAGCTGCGCGTCAGCACCGCCGATATCACCGACACCAGCTCCAGCCCGTTGCTGGCCGGCCTGCGACACCCCGCTCGGACGTCATGTGCGTCGTTGACAATTTACTACCGAGGCTTCAGAAGCCGAGAAACTGACTGACTTTTGTCATGGAATGGATAACTTATGGACTGTTGGTGCACGCTTTCGTTTTTAGTGACATCATAAAATTATCATAACCATAATTTCGAGTATCATAAAATTTCATTGTACCTCATGGTAATTTAGTGAAATTGTTGCTATTTCCAAAACTACAGTAGTCCACTCAAATAATATTTTTATTATTTAAGTAAAAATTAAATTATCATGTTAACAATCCGATATGATTGATTAAATTAAATAGTCACATTTGAGTAATTTAAATACCCACAACCTTAAAAAAAAATAAAAAATTCAACTCCCTATAATAATGTTATGAGCATCTTTAGATGTACCGCGCCGTGCAAATATATCGTTACTACTGACCGTAACTCGCAAATCTTCAACACGGCCTGCGCGCGCGCCGCGTCGAGCTCCCACTTCAGCTCCGTCGGGGAGTTCTCCGACAACGCCTCTTGTAGGTAGGGGAAGCAACGGGCCTGCAGGTGTAAATAAGATAAACCATTTCGTTAAATGGAATGTAGATCGCAGGTCAGCTTTGTAATAGCTATCTATCTTCTAGTTGTTTAGATCTTTAGAAATTAGAATTTGAATCAGTCAACATTTTTTCGGTTAGGTTTGTACGCTAATTTAAACATTGAGCTCCCATATTCAAAAATTCCAAACCTCATTGGCCCGACTTTTTTTTTTTTTTTTTTTTTATAGAAAAGGAAGGTGGACGAGCATATGGGCCACCTGATGGTAAGTGGACACCAATGCCCTTAGACATTGGCATTGTAAGAAATGTTGTCCATCGCTTAAATCGCCAATGCGCCACCAACCTTGGGAACTACGATCCTATGTCCCTTGTGCCTGTAATTACACTGGCTCACTCACCCTTCAAACCGGAACACAACAATACCAAGTACTGCTGTTTTGCGGCAGAATGTCTGATGAGTGGGTGGTACCTACCCAGACGAGCTTGCACAAAGCTCTACCACCAGTTAGAACCGACTTTGGATTATGTGTATATAGTTGAATGTTTGTTTTGTTTGCCTTGTTTTTCGCTGGAAAAAACGCATTACGCGTTGCCCCACGGAAACAGTACCCCCCCACTGGGAGGGTATGTGGGGATCGCCAGTGTCCAAAGCGCCGAGAGTGCCCCGAACATCAGAATACCCACTAAAAAACCAGCGGTACCCTTTCCGTCTTAACGAAGAGCTCCATGACACTTAAGTCATTTTTTATTATACCTTATTTATTATTGCAAAAAATATATCAAACATTAAAACAAATGGCAAAACCCCGCTGTTTCTTTCGTCGGTTCCTCTCAGTTCTGTGATCTTTCCGAACCGGTCGTATTATATACTTCTGACAATCAAAAGAAAAGTATAATGCTTCTATGTTGAATTTTATTTTTATTTCATTTGATTTGTTAATCCGTACCTGAGTTTCAGCTAGAGTCGTGTAGAGCTTGATCAAGAACGAAATTGGGACGCCTCTTCCGACTTTCAGCTTGTTTAATATCGCTACCAGCGTTGGAACGTTTTCCTGTTGGATATATTTTTAAAAATGTTACCAGCTTCTCTTATTTACCTATATAATTAATGTAATTGAAAGCCCAGCCGTTTAAAGAATGGATTCCCATATCTACCAGTTGGTCATGATACGTTAGCAAAATAAAACAATTAACATAACATTCTACCACTGCAGTATATATTTAAAAAAAAGGTGTAATTAGGATCTCCTTATTATACTTTTTTTCAAGGTCATCCTTATGTATACATACCTTGATCACTACAACAGCGTTATTAAAAAAACGCG
The DNA here is from genome assembly GCA_905147175.2 of Nymphalis urticae. Classification (NCBI taxonomy): domain Eukaryota; kingdom Metazoa; phylum Arthropoda; class Insecta; order Lepidoptera; family Nymphalidae; genus Nymphalis; species Nymphalis urticae. The sequence goes on from LR990001.1 coordinate 11,147,074, forward strand.
CGCTAAATTAAAACCATCACAGAAAGGTGAAGTAATTATTTCATTACTGGCGCAACTTGTGGTATATTGATTGTGTTCAATTGCGTTGTTTGGATTTTCAAGATTAATTGAGTAATAGAAACATTAATTTGTACGATTTGGTATTCTATTTTTAAAATACAAATTCAAGGTTTTTATTAAACCAATCACAGATCTGGATGTTACATATATATAATCTTTATTGTAATTTTTTATTCATTATCTTTATTGTAAAAACTAATGGCGACGCTTTATATAATTTCATCAACGAAACTCACTTTAGTTGTAGCCATCAATGGCAAACCGTTCAAGCACTCCAACTTGACAGCCGGTCGGCTATCATTCGCTATTTTATACAACAGTACTGGCAACACCGTCACTGAGACTTCCTTCTTAACTCGTACAAGATCGATTAACAACTTTATACACTTCAGAACAATGTCCAAATTCCCATGCTTGTCCATTACAATCCCTATAAAAAATGTAAGTAGCTCCAATTTCAAGAGTTCGTTCGCGTTCATCAAACCTTCGATCCAACTCTTCAATTTCTCATCATTATCTCTCAGTCTCTCCCACGTGTTTAGCAACTTATAGTAAATATACAAGTCTTTGTCGACGTGAACTAGGGCTTGGAAAGTTGCGTTCGACTTTAAGTTGGCTATTAGTAGTCCCGTGTCTGTAGTAGTGGAGTTTTGATGTATGTCTACAATTTTGGAGGCAACTTTTAAAGCGTTGTTCGTTAAATACGACGGCAGATGGAGCCACTGCAGTGATAGCCCGACGAAGGAGTTGAGGCATATCGACGGGTATTCATATTTGCTAATTATATTTAGACCTGAAATAGTATTATACAAATATATTTTACTCATGTAGGCTGTTACAAATAATCAGAAACAGAAAAACTCATTAATTACTCTCATCGATATGATAAACAAACAGCAATGAATTTAAACGTAAGTCGTAAGGTGTAGTTACAAGCACAAGGAGCATAATTTCGGTTTCCACAGTTAAAAGAGCATTGGAGGTGTATTGATTTTATTTATATATATTAACTCGGTATATTTATAAACCAGCTACTTCATCGAAAACGATCCATCGTCGACCTTTCAATTAGTTATAAAAAATATTTTTATTAGTAAAGCCTATTACAAAAATGCATGGATTGAATTATTGCTGAATTTCGTATAGGAACTAAGTGTTTGTAATTTATACAAATTTGTATTTAAAAAAAAAAGAGTAACTACTGAATTTCTTGCCGGTTCTTCTCGGTAGAGTCCACATTCTGAACCGGTAGTAGCGATCCATAAGAACTTGTTAAAGTCAATTTGAATAAAAATTTTAATAAAATTTCCGGTTTAATGGAAATATCGGTAAAATAAATGATCCATCACTTACACAGATTAAACAATTCGTGTAGATAGAGCGCGGATGTATTGACTAAGTTCTGCGCGAGCAGCATGACGGTGAAGCCGGCGACCGCCTTCAGCTCGGGCGCGTCCAGGGCGCAGCACCTCTCGATCAGACTGTAGCAGCCGCGCGGGTCGCGTCTGCAACAGAGGCGCTGCTCTTTAGTCATGGAGCCATTGGAGTAACATTGAAACCCTAAAAACGGTGGTCACCAACGCCCATAGACATTGGCATTGTAAGAAATGTTAACCATCGCTTATATCGCCAATGCGCCACCAACCTTGTGCCTGTAATTACACTGGCTCACTCACCCTTCAAACCGTAACACAACAATACAAAGTACTGCTGTTTTGCAGAATATCTTTTTGTAGAATATCTGATGAGTGGGTGGTACCTACTAAGACAAGCTTGCACAAAGCCTTACCACCAGTATAACTTAAATAAATATCACTTAAAGCGAAGTGTTATCCCTCTCTAAATTTGAGAGTGCCCAAGTAGATTTCTCGCAAAGCATGTTTAGGGTCTCCCCTCCACTTAGCTAGATCAGGAAACGCTATATTTGTACCACCACTGCCCCAGAGCACTTATATAAAGGTATTTCGTTACTATAAAATAGGAAAAGAATTGCAGAAAGATACTAAAAAATAACAACATATATCTAACAAAGAGAAACTCAATATCCAACATAGTAAACAGTCGTCTTACCCATGTGTTACTAACTCGCCACAGACCCTCGCGAGCATGGGCACGAGGGCCACGACGTGCTCGCGTCGTTGTTGATATATCGCTGCATCGGTCACCGCCGAATATGCTGCATATGCCTGCTCTACTTGCTTCGGATTACAAACCTGTAAAATAAATCACTGATAAGAGATGCAAGCCATTTTGATTAAATTATATAATCATAATAATTATTTCATTACCTGTTGACAACTGATGCAGGCAAGTAGCAGTTTGGACTGGGCCTCAGACTGAGGCAAGCTCAGCAGCAACTGCCATGGCCTGATGCTGTGGCTACGATGAGGGCTACATGTCAACCATAGGAACACCGGCCTTAAGAGTTCTAAGCTGTTTGATGCAACCCTAGAAACCAAACAATTGCTTTCAGGAGGATTTTATTATTGGTGTTTTCTTCCTGACTATCATTCCCAATGGAGACTACCTAACTATTCAGGAGATATTATAGACCACAAGTGTGTGCGTAAAGATGTACACTTTCTTATTCCTCCATTGGATTATAAGAAAAACATACTACACTTGTGTCAGCTAATCCTTGAAATGGCGGAAAGAAATTTGATCCTCATTTATATTCTTCAATTTGTTTTTAATATAATTTATTTTATGGCTAGCGAAATACTAAACTAAATACACATATTCTGTCCAAACAAGTTCACACATGGCTGGAAGATTAAAAATTTAATATTAAATTTTAAACTCACGTATACTCGGGATGTGTGCACAGAGCATGCATCTGAGCCAGCACATCATCTTCAACATCTTTATTTTTTTCAAGAACAGTTATGAATGGGTGTTGCGGAGATCTTAGTGAAAACTGACACTTGTACTGCTGTCCGGGAATCAAGCGGGACTTTAGATCGAGAACTAGTAGACCGGCCATTGTTGATATGATTGCTGAGTAGTTACTGAAAAGTCACATTTATGTCATGTACACACGGTAATACATATTATTGTGTATTAATAAAATGTAGCAGAATCAGCATTTTAAGCCCATGGGAGCTTCGCTTGTGATATACTAATTGGAATCTTTACAAAACAATAACAAAAAAAAACATCTTGCTAATTAATGATAGAAAATGATTTGTAAGAGTCCACTTGGATAAAGTATGTTAAGGGTTGTGATTTAAGAATAAACTAACTATAATAAATAATAATAAACATGATATCAATATAATTCTTAATTTAATTTGCGGGGCTGGGTTTTGAAACATTGGGTTCATGGTTGTCCGATACAAAAAGAATCATAAAAGATGTTTCTAAAAAACTGGTCGGCACTTCTGGTGACCCAAGAGCTGGTGCTTATTTAGCCCAAAGGCTGAGTCTAGCGGTGCAGAGAGGCAATAGTGCCAGCATCTTGGGTACAATGCCACAGGACATTTTTTTAGACGGCGTGTTTTACTTTAAATTTGTATGTGTATTTTGTTCTTTTATTTTTCTTTTTGTATTTTATAAAAATTAGTTAAATAAAAATAAACTTATTATAAGAAATAAGTTTTTTTGTATTGCGTAGTCTTATTATTTCTTATCGTAAGACTTACAATAATGAGAAAAATTGGTTGTAAACTATGTTTTATACGTACTGTGTACTTGGAAGTAATGTAACAACTGTTGACATAGTATGTGCTATTTCGAGAACTCCAAGCTCAACCAAAGCCAGCAGCCCCTGACACGCCGTCAGGCTCACCATATTGTCGGGAGACGAACATTTATCCCTTAAATATTTTAATTCTTCGTTCTCTAACACAAACTGTTGACGTTCCCCAGGCTTGTATTTTGATTTTATTGTAGATATTAATTTATCTATCGCATTGACAATTAAAATACTATTGTTCGTTTTTAATTTGTATTCGACTTCATCCATTGTTGTGTTATTAAATTTATTAAATTACAAAATCGTTTAATTTAATACAAAGCCGGCTCACAGCTCTCACAGATGTTCATAAATGTGTCACTTAACAGCTGTTCATAATGTGTCACTCGAAGTGTCATCTCACAGTTGTATTTTGACATATTCGTTTAAAAGTAGTTACGATTTTGTACTCAAAAGAGTATGTTTTAATAATACTATTATAGAAATAAATTAATTCTCTACTAAAATTAACGAATTAAGACGAGTTTTCTAATTTATTCAACTGTTTGGTTATACCGTTTAGAGACACTAATCAATTTCTGCAAGCTGTCTGGGGCTGCCAGTTTCAATAGAATATTATTGTGGGCAATTTGTTTTTATTTACATATATAAAATAATGAAAATGATATTAAATGAGAATCAATTATAAAATAATGATACAACTTAATAGTTAATTAAAATAGAAAAAAAAATTATTATACTAATATCTTGTTTATTACCAGACCCCCGGACCGAATCAGGATTATTTATGATAAATAAGTGGCATCCCTAAGCGCTTAAAATCTCTAAAGTCTAAATACATTAATACTAGTTTTTGACATATTCGCATGAATGTAGAACTTAATTTACTACATCGTATTTGAAAAAGCAATCATCGAAGCCCTCAGACGTGATTTGTTAAACAATAAAACTTTATCAGTTTCAAAATGTCGACACCACCTCGGGAAACTATACAAAAACAAATTCAGCAAGATTGGGCAAACAGAGAGTACATTGAAGTCATAACAGGAAGCATAAAGAAAATTACTGATTTTCTTAATTCCTTTGGTAAGTTAAGTGAAAGTGGAAGTGAAAGTCATTAACCTTAATAACATTAATTTACTTTTATTGCAAATTTATTTTATCACTACCTCTACGCTACAATAATTTTCATTCGTCATTACACATCGTATTAATCTTTAAAAACGAAAGATTACAATGATCCATGAAAATTATTATTAATTTCCTCATTTATTTTTATGCAAGCCATTGTTAAGTTTTACAATAATCCTCTCGTGCAATTATAGTATGTATTGGTGATGTTTCTGCTCCCAAACTTTGAATTAAATTTGTATAACAGAATTAAAGGACTTGTTGTCTCTTCAACTCTACAAATGTAAACATGTTTAAAATTGAGTCTATGCCATATAGTTGCGGTAACTATATGGCATATACAACTATATGACAGATTGGGATTATCAAAATTCCAAAAAAAATTTTGATAAGATTTGTTCATTACATTTTTATTAAATCATAATGTTAATATATTTCAGATATGTCGTGCAGATCTCGTTTGGCTGCATTACACGAAAAATTAGTTTCATTAGAGAGAAAAATTGACTACTTAGAGGCTTGTGTATGTATTGTATTTTCTCTAATATAAGTTCACTATCGGTACCACATTATTATAATTTATACTTGTGCTTATTAATTATATTCTGGTTGTACTATTAATAATATGATTATTACAATTAATTTTTAATAAAAACTTGAAAAAAAAATTTTTGCTACAAGCAATTGATATATGAAATAATTATTTTTGTGTTATTTTTAGGTCACTAAAGGAGAGACGCTTACATAAGCAAAGAAATGAACATATCATCTGAAAACTTTCAAAGCATTTATTTATGTATATTTAAATCTAAAATGCATTCTTTGTATACCTTAATTAACGTTGGTTAAACTGAATATTACATTGGTACTTATATGCTTGGATTTTAAAGGAGTTTTTAGTCAAACATTTTAATAAGGTATTGATATTATTTGTTGTATCAACTTTTCTGCTTAATAATAATAATGACATACTTATGACTTTGGCAGGTAAGAAATTAAAAAAAAAACCATCAAAATTAGTTCAGATATTTTCTGTGATAATCATTAAAAAAAAAAGTTTAATTTTTGCATGTTAAAGTAAGTATCATTGACATTTGAATTAAACAATTATGATCAATGTCTTCATTGACTTAATTTATTTATTTATGAGATTATGGATAGTACATAAACATTCTCTATGGTTATAGAAGAAAGTGTTCAACAGTATATACTAAAAGCTCAATGTTTGAATGTTATGAAGTTCACATTGTTTTTACTATTGTGAATAATATTTACTCCGAAGCTATCTAGTGTATGAACGGTTGGAGTAAATGTGTAATGAAAGAACTCGCTGTTTGAAATGAATTCCAATTCACCACCAAAAAAACTTATTGTATTGCTACTGAAAACAAAAACAATTTTTAATCTGTCAACACATGATTTCATTTGATATCATTTACTAAATATATATACATGTTTTAATCATTTAAATTAGAGGAATTCGATTGTATTAATAAAATAGTTTTTATAATTGTTTTAATTAAAAATTCACAAGTTTTTTTTTACTTTTTTTAAAAATAATATAACATTTAAATAAAAATTATCATTTTGTTTTTATTATATTTATCACGTATAATTTTTCAAATAATATATATGTATAATGTGACTAATACCACTTGTGTTTATTATTTGAATATAAATGTTGTGAGCATTTTTAATATCGGTATTATCAAATCAATATTAAATTATCTGCATTTAAAAATGGCTCAACTTTATTGGTTTGCTAAATGGCATTCAAAATTAAGAATGATCATAAGTTATATGGCTTCTTTTTGATTCTGACATGTCGGCAATTTTTACTTTATATTGATGTTCCACGCAGACTTATAACCCAATACCTGTCTTGTTGTACAAATAAATAAAATGTATCACGCTATTAGATATTTTTATGCTATATATTAATTATAGTAGCAACTACTTAATTAAAAATATTTTTATACAGCTTCAAACATAACCGCCACTCCTTGTCCACCCCCACAGCTGGACACGGCGACCCCTCGCTTTGCTTTATTATGTCTGAAACAATTTTGTCTTTATTATTAGAAAAATCACACACCTTTATATAAGAAGGCATACAGATAAATCGTCATCGATTAGTTATCAATTTGCTCCGTGGCCAAAAAGTAAACCGAAGCGTAAACAATTCCTTCCACCGACACGTTTAATATATTTTGGGCGAGATGGTTCGATGTTGGTGCTCCCCGCCAAAAACATTCATATAACGTCTCAGGTCGTTAAAAAAGAATTCCTCATTTATAATTGCTACTCAAAATGTAAAAAAAAACCTTTACAGTTCTGTAACTAAAGCATTGTGTAAGTGTCTAAAAAAAAAACGAGCGTCGCGGTAGCACGTGCAAGCGATCTCGTGGCGCTCCTCGTTAGCGAAGCAAGCCTACCCCCCCCCCCCACTCCCCAATCGCGTATCCATAGTGAATATCATAGATAATTCGGGATCTCGACCAATGATATCGCGTCATTTCGTTGTCAAAGTTGTTTATTTGGGTTTACTCTTCTTGTGGTTGAAATAGGCTCTGGCTATATGTAGTTTCTCTTAATACAACATAAATTAAATGGCAATACCGAAAAAAAAAAATTAACGCCGACGTGTTAACGTTAAATTAATTGTGTAATTGGTGTATATTTGTTATGTGAGTGATCGGGCTATTACTGTTTATCATACTTAAGATGGTGAACAAGGTGGACGGCCATTCTAGCGCCGGTCGCGGCCACAGGGTTCCCGAGCACAAGGGCTCCGCCATTAACGTTGACTTTGCTATCATCTAGCTTTAGCTCCCTAAGGGTGGCTAAAACTTGAGCGGAAAATGTCTCGTTTATCTGAAAGAAAAATAAATACTGATAATATAATTGTTACAATATGTTTAAAAAATTGTCACGTCAATGTTTCCATAATGAATTTGCATATCATACTACACGACATCATATAATGTCGTGCTTTGTCGTTGTTAGGAAATTATAACACTAAATTTATATGTTTATTTATTATAAAACATATGAGACAAAACATACTTATTATATCTTATAAGTATTTTTTAAAGAATATGTTAAATGTAAGCACCTAAAATGTATTGTCAGTAAAATTTAATAACTTATAACTGGCCTAATCCTGTTTGAACCGTTTGGACCTCGGTGTCTATAACCCAATATATAATTACAATCTATTTCACCTCAAATAAATCGACGCTACTAATATCTTTGCCAGTAACTTGTAATAGTTTCTTCACAGCCGGTACAGCCGCTAATCCAGTCTCAATAGGATCGACTCCTACACTAGCCCAGCCCGACACTCTCGCCAGAGGAATTAAGTTGTTACGCTCGATTGTAGCTTCATTAGCCAGAACGAGAGCTGCGGCTCCATCTGCGGGCACCTGACGGATTTATATTATAAGCAATATTAGCATTAACTTGTCTACTATTTGTTTTATTTTGGTATCAGTGACAACTCTCATAAAAAATAATAATTAAATATTATTAAGGTGTCAACACTACAATTTACCGCTGAGTTTAAAGATGTCACTACCGCTCCGTCTTCTAGCAGCGGAAGTGATTTAGCCATATTATCTAGAGTCAAGTTCACTTCAGGAAGTTCATCCTTATCCACTAAAACCTCCTTTTTTCTTAACATAACACTCAAACTGGTGATTTCGTCACAAAAATGTTTTGATTCTTGCCCTAAAATAAAAATTACAATTTAATGGAGAGCCAAGGTTTACAATTATTTAGTTTTTCCAATTGATTAGTGACTAATTTCCGCCTGCGGCTTAATTCGCTTATGATAAGGGAGATACCGTCGCTGTAACGCAATGTGCCGTTATCATCACAATTAAAATTAGTTAATTACGTTATATTCACCTGCCTTCCACTTCAAATAGCTATTAAGCGCAAAATTATCGGCCATCTCTCTACTTATTTTGTATTTTAAGGCAATATTTTCTGCCATCTTTTCCAACGTTAGTCCCGTATAACTGTCTAGAAAATGTTTTTTTATATGATCTTCAAAGTGATATGATGAGCCGAGGGTCGTACCAAATCGTACGTTACGAACAAGTATGGGGAGTGAGGACATAATTTCTGTTCCTCCTGTTAGACAGACGTCCGCAGATCCACTTAATATCTCCTTTAAAATAAAGGAGAAATGTCAACATTTTAATAACGAAGTAGAAGTCAAATAAAAAAAACTTACCATATTTATGAAAATATATATGTCGTGAAAATTGTTTAATAAATGTACTTAAATTATTTATATAGCTTATTTAATCGATATAAGCCTATTATCTGTAATAATTCATAATTTATAACTCTTTCATAAAAAATACATTTATTTTCTGAAATATCTATTATAATTTATACCTATCTACCAAAATGATATAATGCACCATGATTTATATTTAAAACAAAATTAAATTAGACATTACCATAGCACCAGTGAGGACGGCTTGTAAGCCCGAACCACAAGCCTTATTTACCCCCAATGCTGGCTTCTCAATAGAAACCCCGGCATAAATACCACAATACCTGGGAGTCTTACCGCCATCGCATTGACTGAGCTGAAATATTAAGTTTTAGCTTAAAATAGGCCAAAATATTACAGTAAAAATAAATAATATAAATGCACTAACAAAATTAACATTTCCAACAATCGTGCTATCGACTAAATTTGGATTTAGATTTCCAGAATTTAAGGCATCTTTTGCCGCGGCTGCAAATGCATGTGATGCTGGTAACTCTCGGAGAGAACCGCCATATTTGCAAAATGGCGTTCTTTTCGCGCCAACCACAAAAATACCTGTAAATAGTACATTATACTTAATAGTAGTAAAGTTCATACCTATTTAGATAGTTTCAAAATAAATTTATTATTTTAAATAATTTACTGCTAGTACCTTATATTTAATGTACGATTTTGTAAGTACCGATCAACAACAACATATTATAATACTTTCTAATCATGTCAATTAAAATTAAGCAACATAATTGACTACAAGGTAAAATGTTATCGATGTCTATCGGCTTTATAGTTATAATAATAAAGTAGTTTTTGTAATATAAAACTTACCTTTAGAAGCGAGTGCCATGGAGATATCCGACGAACTGATAAAAATAGATAAAAATATAGCCGGTTTGAAATAACCTCAAAAAGATATGATTGTTGTCACGAGCTTGTTTTAACAAAACAATTTTATCTTTAATTGTATTAAATTTTTGTATTTGCTTACGTATATTTATAAACAGATAGATAAATATCATTTACGTGACGGCTTAGCGATGGTATGTTAATTTAGTGGAAAATCATTGTTATAAAGAATGGTAATGTTAGTTTTTTTTTTTTATATTAAGACTATAAAATATAATAGTGTTGTACTAAGCTACAATGAAGTTGTACTGACATTTATATTTAGTGGCTTATTTCAAGAAGGTATGAAAACATACTTTTCAAATAAAGGTCAATATTTCAATGGTTTGCAAAATCTTGTATCTTTGCAATTTTAAACTGACGTACACACTTACATTACACTACTAACTTACATTACGTAAGCCTTGTACTATTTTGTAATATTTCGAATTAATTATGATAAAGATTACGTTTTATTGGTAAGCGGGACAGTATAACGTCTCGACAATTTTTTTATTACTATAATTCCAAATATTTATGATTCTACACAAATAATCTCGGACAGTTCCCTAATTTTCTGCTTATTCAAGACAAACAGTCTTCAAAAATATAGGGAATATTAATAAAACAAATTTTGTTGTAAAAATTATTTTATCACCAAATATAAAAATAACACGTTGATATAAAATTATCATTTCTCGTTTCCATTATAATAAATCAAACTGTTTCAATAAGAACCGCGATGCCCTGTCCGCCTCCAATGCAAGCTGAACCGATCCCTCTCTTTAGACCTCTACGTCTGTAAAATAAAAATGTATGATTATTAAAAAAAAGTTAATAACTCTTAACAGTGTTACGTACTAAAACTCAAAAGTACCATTATGGGACAAGCTTCCTAGAAAGTATGTTTACATAAATAAATCACTATTTTGCGAGGCATATCGCGTCATCATCATCATCATCATTATCATCAGCATTATATAGTATTATTACCACCCACAAAGAAGGAAAATTAGGAAAAACATCAGAAAAAAAAATGAAGCCATTATACAAAATTCGATCCCACAATGAAACACACGAATCGATATCTGAATCCTACGACAAATTCTAATAAACTCCATCCAGTATCATTCTAACTGAGCAACATAATCAAAGAAAATATGTTTAAAAACATATTTATATGTTAGTTATGTTTATTATATAATAATTCAATGACCTCAGTTCATGTGCCAGGTGAGCAGTGATCCTGGCACCAGAAGCGGCAAGCGGGTGTCCCACTGCAATGGCTCCACCGTTCACGTTCAGCTTGCTTTGGTCCAAGTCCAAAGCTTTGACACACGCAAGAGCCTGAGCTGCAAACGGTTCGTTGATCTGTATTGACGTATAAAAAATCATAAGTACCTTTGTAGACAAAATTCTTTGTTTGGGCTTACGATATATGTTTGAAACGCCCAAATATGACATGAAATATCTTTGTTGAGTAGTTGGGATAAACTTATTATAGTGAAAGTGTGAAAATCTGTAATTATGATAAAATAAATTAATTATGCGTTAGTATTTTAATACAATTACCTCGATTAAATCTACATCATTAAGTGTCAATTTAGTAGCAGCAAGAAGGTTTTGTATGGCGGCTACCGGCCCGATGCCCATGATGCTGGGCTCGACACCGACGAAGGACCAGCCAGTTAGGCGGGCCAGTGGGGCCAAGCTTTGCTGCTTGATCGCTTCTTCACTTGCCAAGACAAGAGCGACAGCACCATCATTGACACCCTTGGAGAAGAAACCTTTTTTAACCTTTATTACATGACCGTGTTTATATATTTAAATTTTGGATAGGAGTTACGTATGTGATAATATAGTGCAAATATGTGTGTGCGCAAACAGAGTGCAATCGCTATCCCCCTCACTCTGATATTATGTCGGGCTAACATCGAAACCAGGACTAAGAGCATAGCGTTAGCTTTATAAAAAAGCAGCCTTCCCTGAGGTGCTTCATAATAAATTTCAAACAAAATCGGTTCAGCGGTTTGCCTTGAAAAATTAAAAAAAAACGTACAAAAAAATATACTTACCGAAGAATTGCCTGCAGTGATGACACCACCCTTCCTGAACAATACTGGTAACTTTTGAAGACTTTCAAGAGTAATATCCGGACGTGGATGCTCGTCTGTATCGAAGATAACTTCTTGTTTCTTCAACTTTACAGGTACTGGTGTTATTTCCGCTTTGAAAACACCGCTATCTTGCGCTGTGTAGAAATTTATGTAAGTGGTTAAGTTAAATGTATATTAAAATCAGCCAAATGAGTAGAAAATGCCAGAATGCTTACCAATTTTCCACTTCTTTTGTGAAAGTAATGTAAATTCATCAACTTCTCCCCTCTTGATATTGTACTTATCAGCTAAATTTTCGGCAGTTTGTGGCATCGTGAAGTTGCAATATGTGTCTAAAGAACTTGTAGGTAGTACGTCTTCGAAGTCCATTTTAACACCTAAGGGAATCCCGAAACGAACGTTTCTTACGAAGAATGGAAGAGCTGACATATTTTCGGTTCCACCAGCAAGCGATACTTGGGCGGCTCCTGTTAGAATATCCTAAAAAAACTAATAATACAAATAAATTCTAAATAATTGTAAGTCATACCAGTAACGGTCATATTTTGGCTGTTATTTACCTGTGCACTGTTTATAATAGCCTGGAATCCAGAACCACATAATCTGTTTACGCCAAGCGCTGGTTTTTCTTGTGGAATACCAGATTTAAGAGCTGCATGACGCGGAGCTAGGCCTCCATCTGAGCTAAAGCTCAGCTAGAATAATAATTATATAATTTTTTCTCAATTTGTTTTATGAGAGAAGATCATCCAATATGGTCGCCCGATGGACATTTTCATAAGTGAGGCTTTAGAAAGTATAAACCAGCAATGGAACCACCACGGAACCCGTGATGTTATGTCTCTTGTGCTTGTAATTGCACTAGCTTACTCACCCTTCAAACTGTAACACAGCATTACAGGCAGGCATCCCAGTGAAATGCCGGGCACAGTATTTTTATTTAATAATACAAGTACATCGGAGATTAATATCACAAGGACAATTTTATATAAGGCGTCTTTTGTTCACAGACAATATCCAATACAAATGGGAAACAGTTTAAATCAGTATCAAAATAATTTTATTGGCGCAGATTTTCGTTCGGTAGATATTTTGTTCTGTATAAATATAAATTACTTCCAATTTATAGCTTTTTTAATCTATCTTATGAATCAAATATATTAAAAATTAATAGAAAATTGGTAGAAAATAGGTTTCACTTAGAAAACCTTTTTAAGTAGTAATACCCACCGTATTGACCAAACCGACGTTGACTGTATCCACAACAGCGGGTGCTACATTACCAGCTTTTAAAGTATCCTTCGCAGCTATTGCCAACAGATCAGCAGGAGATATGTTTTGTAAGATGCCTCCCATTTTGCCAAACGGAGTTCGTTTTGCTGCCACAATGTACACACCTGGCAAAATTTAAGGTCTTTATACTGTTCATGAAAAAAAAAAATTATGAAAGAGTCTCTCTTTACTTACACTGAACTGAATTTACATTTGTGAATATTATTAAATTTTATTAAACGTAACGGAAATTATTTTTAGTCCTTTACTTCGCTGCATGAATATTAACTTATATTATTTCTATTTTAAAGTGAAAAAGAAAACGTCGTTATTCGGCCAGATCACATAACTTGTTCTTTAATTTACATTTGTATTAATAATGTTAAAGTAATTATAGCTACTTAAGATTATCCCATAAAAATAAATGAAAACACAAATATTCATAAACAATTATTTAATTTAATCAGCTGATAGACGTAATTGTATACCAATGTTCTTGTACTACTTATATCGTCGTATAATTAATTGAAACTTGCTTTTTATCAAGTATTTAACAGAAAATTAGTAAATTGGATTCTATTTGTAAATTGGTGACTTCCAAATTTGAACAAACTTATTCAATCGGTTTCATTACCAATTAATGTTCTTACATACCACTTAATCATTTTTAAGCGTTGAAAATAGTAATCTGGTATTAATTATTTACATCCTATATGTGCCGAATAAATAGAGACGTGCTTAACCACCAACTAACAATGTAGTAAGCTGATATAAGTTCTAAGTTCATCACTCCATATGGAGAGCCTTTACTCAGCGATGGGGCATTTAATAACTCTTTCTTTTGGGACTTTTGGCCTACATGATTTATACAAATATTTTAATTTCGAAATTCTGGTCTGGATTTACAGAGCGGTGGCAGGATTTTGGGAAAATAAGCGAAGCGCTTTTGAATTGTAGACAAATATTTTATTAAGTAATAATTTATGTAATTACAGGCACAAAGGACATAACATCTTAGTTCCCAGGTCGGTGGTGCACTGACGATGTAAGCAATAGTTAATATTTCTTACGATGCCAATGTCTATGGGCGGTGATGAACACTTCCCATCAGGTGGCCCAGTCCGCCTACCTTCTATACAAATATATATATTCCAATACAATGTCACTTTGGAATGATAATAAACAGTTGTTGACAGACTTTATTTATCAATTTTGAAAAAGTCAAAAGAATTAGTTGGTAAACTAAAGATTAAAAAAAATTAGATACAATTTCAATAAGTACAAAGTCGCTAAAGAAATCGATCAGGACTTCAGAGTATTGCTTATTGATAGACATCGGTAATCGTTGTTATAAAACAATGTTCAGCATTTTAACTACGAATATCTTCTTATTTACTACATAAACTGCAAACGTAGCCGTTATATTACTCTCCTTACAAGTTTTACAACACGCATTGTATAAATAAAAAAAAATTCAGTACCTATAGTACAAGTATATACTTATTAAACCTAATAACAATACATCGAAATCATGGCACTCCTTTAAAAATAAAGTGATTATTTAAACATTTTATTTTATTTTCTGACAAAATAAAAACACTATTAGGCTATTATAATAGCCTATATGGCCAATATGGCCAGACCAGTCTAACTCCACCGCAATACTAACATAGGTCATAGAGCAAGATTCTCCAAGTTTCTAGTCCAAGTGTAGTACATAAATATATTTAGAAGATACCAATAAGTTATTCTTTGCTTGTAAACATAACCTGACACTAATAATATTATGTAATTAGGTAACGAGTTATAAATTAAATAAATATTACAATATTATAGCGAACAGTTTTAAAAGAATTTCAGGTTTTTTATAAGTAATAAATAAATATAAATAGGTAACTGATACCGAAAGTAACCTTGGCTGTAATTTAATATGAAATATTTAATTTATTAAAATACCTTTATTAACAGCGACGGCCATACTTAAAATATCACTCAAACACAAAATAAATATGAACGACGAACGTAATCGCTAGCCGACTGCCGATACGACTCAATATGTGATCGGCTTAAAACGTTTGAGGTAAAAAATAATGATAATAAATTGATATATCTAACTTGATATGTTTCTAAATATTATTATGTGCTATTAAAGTTCTTCGCTCGAAATACATTTAAAATTTAATCTTTGTTTTTAATTTTTATAATTTGTAACCAAATTTGTAGGTATTTTTTTCATTAAAACAATTGTACATATGTACATTCGTTATTAGTACAATGTTAAACTTGTAAATAAGCAAACTTTAAAAGAGTTATAAATACGTAGTTATAAAAAAATGAAAGGTATGAAAATATACTTTTCAAATAAAGGTCAATCAATATGCTAGATGCAAAATCTTGCATCTTGCAAAGATTTTAAACTGACGAGTAATGTAAGCCTTGTACTATTTTGTTATAAGTTTTTGTAAAATTTCGAATTAGTTATGGTAAAGAATAGATTTTATTCGTAACAGAGACAGTAAAATGTTTCGACATTTTTTTTATTACTATTATTAAAAATATTTATGATTTTACACAAACCATCTCGGACAGCTCCCTAATTTTCTGCTTATTCAAGACAAACAGTCTTCAAAAGGGAATATTAATAAAACAAATTTTGTTGTAACAATTATTTTATCGCCAAATATAAAAATAACACGTTGATATAAAATTAGCATTTCTCGTTTCCATTATAATAAATCAAACCGTTTCAATAAGAACAGCGATGCCCTGTCCGCCTCCAATACAAGCTGAACCGATCCCTCTCTTTAGACCTCTACGTCTGTAAAATAAAAATAAAAATATTAAACAACAGCTATAAATAAAGAAAAATAAAATAACGGCTAAAATTAAATGGTTCTTCAGGAAAACTTAATGAAAAATAATAATGAAGTCAATATACAAAATTCGATCCCACGATCGACATATGAATCATACGACCAATTCTAATTAACTCCATCCAGTATTATTCTTACTGAGCAACATAATCAAAGAAAATAAGTTTAAAAACATATTTATATGTTAGTTATGTTTATTATATAATAATTCAATGACCTCAGTTCATGTGCCAGATGTGCCATGATCCTGGCACCAGAAGCGGCAAGCGGGTGTCCAATCGCAATAGCTCCACCGTTCACGTTCAGCTTGCTTTGGTCCAAGTCCAAAGCTTTGACACACGCCAGAGCCTGAGCTGCAAACGCTTCATTGATCTGTATTAACGAATATAATGTCATAAGAACCTTTGTAGACAAAAAACTTTGTTTGTGCTTTTTTTTTTATATAGAAAAGGAAGGTGGACGATCATATGGGCCACCTGATGGTAAGTGGTCACCAACGCCCTTAGACATTGGCATTGTAAGAAATGTTGCCCATCGCTTACATCGCCAATGCGCCACCAACCTTGGGAACTAAGATCTTATGTCCCTTGTGCCTGGCTCACTCACCCTTCAAACCGGAACACAACATACCAAGTACTGCTGTTTTGCGGCAGAATGTCTGATAAGTGGGTGGTACCTACCCAGACGAGCTTGCACAAAGCTCTACCACCAGTAAGAATTACGATATATGTTTGGAACGCCCAAATATGATATGAAATATCAAACATCTATGTTGAGTAGTTAGGATGAACTTATTATTGTGAAAGTGTTCGTATAAGATGTAATTTTTAGGTCATAATATAATTCTTCCGTGCTTAAGTATACAGTAACAACCTGTGAATGTCCCACAGCTGGGCTAATGGTGTTTGGTGGAATATACATGTGTCAGAATTTCAGTAAAATTAGACACATGCAGGTTTCCTCACGATGTTTTCCTTCACCGTCAAGCACGAGATGAATGATAATCACAAAATATCGCACTGAAACTCAGTGGTGCTTGCCCGGTTTGAACCCAAGATCATCGGTTAAGATTCACGCGCTCTTACCATTGGGCCATCTCGAATTCCACGGGCCTCATCTCGGCTTCAGTATAATAAAATTTAAGTCTGGAAAAAAATATCTGTAATTATGATTAAACGAATTAATTGCACGTTAAAATTTTAATATAATTACCTCGATTAAATCTACATCATTAAGTGTCAATTTAGTAGCAGCAAGTAGGTTTTGTATGGCGGCTACCGGCCCGATGCCCATGATGCTGGGGTCGACACCAACGAAGGACCAGCCAGTTAGACGGGCCAGTGGGGTCAAGCTTTGCTGCTTGATCGCTTCTTCACTTGCCAAGACAAGAGCACCAGCACCATCATTGACACCCTTGGAGAAGAAACTTTGGCTTATATTAATTTGTAATTATATTACCGTGACTGCCTCGTTGGTCTAGTGGCTACAGACCCAGAGGTCCTGGGTTCAATTCTCAGGTCAGGCCAGTAAAAAGTTATTGAGTTTTTCTGTCAATAAAATCTCAGTAACAGCCCGGAATCTGAAAGTTGGAAGTGTGTACACTCCAGTGCCTCGGAAAGCACGGAAAGCCGTTGGCCCTGCGCCTGAATTCTTCCGGTCGTGTCGAATAGCCGTCCCATCAGATTATGAGAGTTAGGGAATAGAGAGTGCACCTGTGTTTGTGCACACACTTGTGCACTATAATATCTCCTGCGTAGTTGGCTAATCTATCTTGAGATTGGCCACCGTGGGCGAAATCGTTCTGGAGGATATTATTATTATTACATGACCGTAAGTATTAGGTCCTTACTGACCACTTTACATTACTAAAATTATCACTCTGGTGAATTGACATCGACAACTAGTCTATTAGCCACATTTGGCAAAGGCCAATCCTTGCCATTCTATTTCATTTAGTGCGGTCTTGGTCCATGAATTCCCTATTGTTGCTTTAATTTCATTTTCCCACTTTCGAAACGGTCTTCCGCGTTTCCTTTTAGCGTATTTGGGGTACCAGAAAACCAAAGTTTTGTTCCATTTCTCAGTACCTCTTATTATATGACCTGCCCATTTCCACTTGAGTTTCGGAATTCTAGTTATTACGTCGTCTACTTTCGTGCGCTTTCTAATGGTTCGTATTCTGTCTGTTTTGTATTCTGTCGCTTTACCTGCTCCTCTCCATCGCTGTTTGGCATGTCATAATTTTTTCATTTTGCGCTTTGGTGAGTGCCCAATTTGACAGCCATAAGTGAGTACTGGCAGCACACAGATATTATATAGCTTCTTCTTAACTAGCATTTTAGTTTCTTTATTTTTCATAACTTCTTTTAGTCTCCAATAACTTTTCCATGCGTTACCTATTCTTGTGTCTATTTCTTTTGACATTGAATTAGTTGGTGAGATGAGTTGGCCTAAGTAAGTGTACTCTTTTACATATTCGATGGATTCACCATTTAATACAATAGGGTTTTTGGTCGCGTTTGTCAATACTTTAGTTTTAAAGGTATTCATAGTTAGACCAACTCTGCGGCTTTCTATATCCAGGTCCAGTAGCATAATTTGAAGGTGGGCACCTAATACAGCAAATATAAAGATATCTTCAGCAAATCGTAGGTGGGTAAGCTGTTCTTCATTTATGTTTAAACCATAGTGGTCCCACTTAACTTTGCGAAAGATTTTTTCTAAAACCGCAGTAAATAATTTCGGAGATAGGGGTCTCCTTGGCGTACGCCTCTGTAATTTTTTAAAGCTGTACTGTTTGCGTATATATTTTTCAAAATTCTCATGTATTCATGTTCAACTCCTTGGTTTAAAAAACCAAGGAGTTGAACATGGCTTAACCAGATGCTTTCATGTTTTATTGAATCGAAAACCTTGTTGAAGCAACAGTAGAATGGTACATTATATTCTCTATTCTTTTCAAAGACTTGCCCTACAAAGTGTATGTGGTCTAGTGTTGAAAACCCCGCCCTAAATCCGGCCTGTTTTCTAGGTTGGTTCTCGTCTAGAGTTCTAGTTATTCGCCAAGAACAACCTTTGCAAATACTTTGTATATATTGGATATTAGGCTGATAGTTCTATAGTTATTTATTTGAGTCTTATCACCCTTTTTATGAAGAAGTATTATCGTAGAATTCTTCCACTGAGATAGTATTGTGTCCGTTTGTAGTATGCCGTTATTAATAAGTTTTAGTATAGGTACAATAACTTTTTTACAGTCTATTAGTAGTTCATTGCTGATGTGATTGAGTCCAGGGGCTTTGTCTGTTTTCTGTGTTTCAATGGCTTTGATTTTTTCCTCTTCTAAGATAGGTGGCACACCGCGGTTACTGTTTAGATCGGTCTCGTCTAGGTTATTTTTCCTGGAATCTTAGTCTTCGTATAATTTAGTAGCTATTAACAATATATCCGGGCCTTTAGTCTTTTCCATAGAATATTGATCTTTCATTTTGGGTATCCAATTTGTCTTATCCTTTAACAGCTTAACAGGTCTCTTGATGCCTCCAGTCTTGATAATATATTTCTCAAAAAACACACGTCTAATGCGTCCTCTGTCTGTCTTTCTTAATTTGTGTTTTTATTTCTAGCCTTCTCTGCGGTTCAAGCTTGCTCCATAATAAATTTCATCAAAACCGGTTCAGTGGTTTGGCCGTGAAAAATTAAAAAAAAACATACAAAATAATATACTTACCGAAGAATTGCCCGCAGTGACGACACCACCCTTCCTGAACAATACTGGTAACTTGTGAAGATTTTCAAGAGTAGTATCCGGACGGGGATGCTCGTCTGTATCGAAGATAACTTCTTGTTTCTTCAACTTTACAGGTACTGGTGTTATTTCCGCTTTGAAAACACCGCTATCTTGCGCTGTGTAGAAATTTATGTAACTGGTTAAGTTATATGTATATTAAAATCAGCCAGGTGAGTGTAAAATGCCAGAATGCTCACCTATTTTCCACTTCTTTTGAGAAAGTAATGCGAAGTCATCAACTTCTCCCCTCTTGATACTGTACTTATCAGCTAAATTTTCGGCAGTTTGTGGCATCGTGAAGTTGCAATATGTGTCTAAAGAACTTGAAGTGAGTGCGTCTTCGAAGTCCACTTTAACACCTAAGGGAATCCCGAAACGAACGTTTCTTACGACGAACGGAACAGCTGACATATTTTCGGTTCCACCAGCAAGCGATACTTGGGCGGTTCCTGTTAGAATATCCTAAAAAAATTAATAATACAAACCAAATTCTAAATAATTGTTAGTTATAGCAGTAACGGTCCTATTTTGGCTGTTATTTACCTGTGCACTGTTTATAATAGCCTGGAATCCTGAACCACATAATCTGTTTACGCCAAGCGCTGGTTTTTCTTGTGGAATACCAGATTTAAGAGCTGCATGACGCGGAGCTAGACCTCCATCTGAGCTCAAGCTCAGCTAGAATAATAATAATATAATTAATGGCTTTTTTTCAACTTGTTTTATGAGAGAAGATCATTCAATATGGCCGCCCGATGGACATTTTTATAAGCGAGGCTTTAGAAAGTATAAACCATCAATGGATGCACCATGGAACCCGTGATGTTATGTCCCTTGTGCTTGTAATTGCACTAGCTTACTCACCCTTCAAACTGTAACACAATATTACAGACAGGCCACATTACATGCCAGTGAAATGCCGGGCATAATATTTTTATTTAATAATACGATTATATTGGAGATTAATATCACAAGCACAAATTTATATAAGGCGTCTGTTGTTCACAGAACAGAACAGTGTTTATCAAAACAATTTTACTGCCGCAGATTTTCGTTCGGTAAATAATTTGTTCGGTAGAAATAAATTAAACTAAGAATAGATTTAATTACTCCCAATTTATAGCTTTACATAACATAAAATCTATCTTATGAATAAATTATATTAAAAATTGAAAATTAGTAGAAAATAGGTTTCACTTAGAAAACCTTATTAAGTAGTAATACCCACCGTATTGACCAAACCGACGTTGACTGTATCCATAACAGCGGGTGCTACATTACCAGCTTTTAAAGTATCCTTCGCAGCAATTGCCAACAGATCAGCAGGAGATATATTTCGTAACATGCCTCCCATTTTGCCAAACGGAGTTCGTTTTGCTGCCACAATGTACACACCTGGCAAAATTTAAGGTCTTTATACTGTTCACGAAAAAAAAATTTATGAAAGCGGTCTCATAAATACCGTTTTTTTGTAAATAAAAAAATATTTTTCAAATTTTATTTAATTAATAATAATAACATCACGATTCTAAAACGTTACTTAGTTTAACTTATTCGACTTCTTAACGCTCACTGGTCGGCTGTTACGTCACCGGCTGTCACCGATCAATGACTATTGAATTTAAAGCCAAATTAGTTTATTTCAATTTAGCATTTCAGAAACTTACATTTGTGAATATTATTTAATTTTATTAAACGTAACGGAAATTATTTTTAGTCCTTTACTTCGCTGCAATATGAATATGAACTTATATTATTTCTATTTTAAAGTGAAAAAGAAAACTTGTTCTTTAATTTACATTTGTATTAATAATGTTAAAGTAATTATAGCTACTTAAGATTATCCCATAAAAATAAATGAAAACACAAATATTCATAAACAATTATTTAATTTATTCAGCTGATAGACGTAATTGTATACCAATGTTCTTGTACTACTTATACCGTCGTATAATTAATTGAAACTTGCTTTTTATCAAGTATTTAACAGCAAATTAGTAAATTTGATTCTATTTGTAAATTGATGACTTCCAAATTTGAACAAACTTATTCAATCGGTTTCATTACCAATTAATGTTCTTACATACCACTTAATCATTTTTAAGCGTTGAAAATAGTAATCTGGTATAATTTATTTTATTATTTACATCCTACATGTGCCGAATAAATAACGATGAGTTTAACCTACAACTTTTTTAGTTGGAGATTAAGCATAGTTTTTTTTTAAATATTTTCGGAGGGCAAATGACTACTCCACCTGATCGCAAGTGATAGTAGATTCCAAACGCGACGACGGCTATTACAGTCGGGAAGAATGTTCTGCACTAGCCGACCCCGCCTCGTCGGCCCGCAAGATGCCTTTTCACGCCTCGTTTAAAGGGGTTAAAACCCGGGTTGTAAGAGGAGGGAAACACGTGTGCTGGTAAAGAATTCCATTTTTTGGAAGTGCGACAAAGAAAGGAAATGCCAAATTTCTTTGTGCGCGTTGGAATTGATGTCACAGTTAGGCGGTGACTTCGAGAGCTAGCACGCGTAGACATATGAAGGAAGGGGGAAGCAGGAATTAGACAGAATAATTCCTCAGAGCACTCGCCGTGATATAGTCGATAGAAAGCGCTCAGCGCTGTTATCTTTCGACGCAATTGTAAAGGCTCGAGGGTGTTTGTGAACTTTACGTCGTCAATAATTCAGACCGCACGTCGCTGCAACCGATCCAAGGCCTCCAGTAGGTACTTAGTGGAGCCATCCTATAAGGTGTGAGCAATATTCAACGCAAGACCGTACCTGTGTTTTGTACAACAGGCATAGTTGTTGTGGCGTGAAAAAACGCCGCACCTTGTGACAGGCGAATACGAATTATATATTAATTATTAGGTTATATTCTAATATGTTCTGGGTATTCCAGGTTGGTGGCATTGGCGATTAAGCTATATTTCTTACAATGTCAATATCTATGGGCGGTGGTGAATACTTCCGAAACTCATCAGATGCCCAGTCCGCCTACCTTTTATATACACAATGTCACTTTTGAAATGATAATAAACAGTTGTTGTCAGACTTAAATTATCAAGTTTGAAAAAGTCTAAAGAATTCGTTGGTAATCTAAAGATTTAAAAAATATCGATAAGATTTCAATAAGTACAAAGTCGCTAAAGAAATCGAACAGGACTTTAGACTATTGCTTATTGATAGACATTGTTCTGCATTTTAACTACGAATATCTTCTTATTTACTACATAAACTGCAAAAAATAGCCGAAGTTTTACTTTCTTGTGAAATGCCACCCTGCTTATCAATCCCCTTATGTGTCAAGAAGTTTCAAAAATCACAACACTCATTGTATAAATAAAAATAAAAATAAGGTACCTATACCTATAGTACAAGTATTTACTTATTAAACCTAATAATAACAATAAATCAAAATCATGGCACTACTTAAAAAATAAAGTAATTATTTAAACATTTTTTTTTTACTATCTGTGACAAAAGCACTTAGGTACATTGTCCATTGAACTGTGCATACAGCATAACCAATATGGCCAGTCCGATTCCACCGCAATACTAACAGAGGTCAATGACTCTGTGATTCGACAGCATTATTGCTGTCCCATGTCCTATTCCCACTTTTACTTTTTAATAGGAGCAACATTCGCAATGATTCAAGCCCAAGTTTAGTACATATATATATTTAGACGATAACAATAAGCTATTCTTTGTTTGTAAACATAACCTGACACTAATAATATTATGTAATTAGGTAACGAGTTATAAATTAAATAAATATTACAATATTATAGCGAATAGCGAACAGTAAAAGTATTTTAGGTTTTATATAAGTAATAAATAAAAATAAATAGGTAAATGATACCGAAAGTAACCTTGGCTGTAATTTAATATGAAATATTAAATTTATTAAAATACCTTTATTAACAGCGACGGCCATACTTAAAATATCACTCAAACACAAAATAAATATGAACGACGAACGTAATCACTAGCCGACTGCCGACACGACTCAATACGAGATCGGTTTATAACGTTTGAGGCAAAAATAACGATAATAAAGTGCTATATCTAACTTGATATGTTTTTAAATATTATTATGTGGTACGCCAGTTCTTCGCTCAAATTATATTTAAAAATTTAATCTTTGTTTTTAATTTTTATAATTTGTAACCAAATGTGTATGTATTTTATTCATTAAATCAATATATGTACATTTGTTATTAGTACAATGTTAAACTTGTAAATAAGCAAACTTTAAAAGATTTCTAAATACGTAGTTATAAAAAATAATAATAATATTTTGTCATTATAGAGACTTCATCCTTAACTAATAGTGCGATCGTCGACTTTAAAATAAGTTAAATTCTAAAATCCCATCAAAAACATAAATGTTAAATGAAAGCCAAGTTCAATATTATGATATATGCCTTTGTTGTTGACTTCAACGAAAAAGAAGTGAGATCTAAATGTGTGCCAAGTTCAATGGTCAGTCCCAAAATTTACTTATAACAACGTAAAATATTTTATAACAACTTAAAATATAATTTCTTCTTATAACTTAGATAATATATTAAAGAGTAAGATCTTAAATTGTTACTGCTGTTAGTGCTTGAGCTTTTTCCCCCAGGCTGCTAAATGCGGATTGGTGGATACACATGTGGCAGAATTTCAGGACCTTGGGACACTTAGGTTTCCCTACGATGTTTTTCTTCGCCGCTGAGCCGAGATGAATTATAAACATAAATTAAGCACATGAAAATTCAGTGGTGCTTGCTGAAATAAGATTCCATTCGATTTCCGATTACATTCAAATTTTCTTGTAATATACCTGTAATACCTAAATAATACCACGTAATATGATTTACAGATTTATATATTATACCTAGGTTTTATATATTAAACTGTACTCATTTATTTACATCTAAACTAAACATTCTAGACTTTGACCCCAATATTTTTGATGTTTTATCTTTTGATATGAGACATGATAACTAATTATATAATAAACAGATAAAACGTTATCTTTTCGAAAACAGTTATCTGTTTGAACAAAAATAACTTAAATGAATTTATCAAATAAATTCATAGCTTTAAATGTAACTGACTTGACCCCTTCTCATCTATATATTAAGTTGTATGTATTTATATACATATATAAATATATTATTAACACACTAGGTCTGTCTCAATAATTGTAGGTATTAGGTAGTTGGGGTTGGGGCTGAAGTGGCAGTGGGCTGGTCACGTATGTCGTAGGACCGATGGCCGTTGGAACAGACGAGTCTTAGAGTGGAGACCGCGGATCGGCGTACGCAGCGTAGGGCGCCCTCCAGCCAGGTGGACCGATGACCTTAAGAAGGTGGCGGGCACCGACTGGATGCGGAAGGCGGAGGACAGGGAGCTTTGGCGCACCTTGGGAGAGGCCTATGTTCAGCAGTGGACAACGAAAGGCTGTTGATGATGATGATGATGAGGTACTTGGGGTAGCATTGTTCGAAACCTGTATAATAGTTATTGAGGTATATACTCCTGACATTATAAATATGGAATGATTTTTGTGTTACCCCAATTACTACCAACTATTTCGGTTTGACCGTACCGTACCGTCAACATAATCGTGGATATGAAATAAAACATAATAATACAAAATATATATTTTTATTAACTTTATCGGATTCTATAGAATCTACATTATTCATTTGCATAGATTTAAGTATAAAACATTTTCAAATAATACGATATAACAAAACTATCTCATTAATATTTCATTTTCTTATAAAAAATAAATAAATATCGTTTCTCGCTGTGATGTATCGCAAACAGTTGAAACTGACTTCAATAATATATTTCAATTGATAGCAATAATATATAAGAACTCATTAATGAGTAGATCATTACTTGAGTAAAATTATTGGGCTTTCTGCAATAATTTTCCTGTTGTTTCTGTTCTTACAAGTTGATTACAATTGTGTGAAAATAATTAGAAAGGGTTACTAAACAATACATAATATATATATTTTTAATTATTTTTACAGTAATACATGTTCTGTGCATAAAAAACATTTTTCGACGTTTGTAAATAGAAACATATGTATTTCTTAATTGTATATAAGTATACCACGATAACTTGAAATACAAAAAATACATTTCAAAAATAGTAATCGCACACATATCTGCGCCTTAAGTCTTGCGTCTCCACCACAAAGAAACATTGGCAACTTTTGTAAATGTCTATTGTCGACAAATTTTTGCAATTACCTACATTTCCAGAAATATTTCAATAGAAACCATCAATATAGTGCCAAGTTCAAAAATAATTAGGCTTACGTAATTATCAATAAGATAGCAGTAATCTTATTTGATAGGAAATACCTAGTAAGACGATAATAAAAATAATGGATAGGAAATGGGTCTTATAGTAACACGTTAGACTGTTTCGACCATGAGCGCAATGCCCTGTCCGCCGCCGATGCACGCCGAGCCGATGCCGCGCTTCAGCCCGCGCCGTCTGTGGGATATAACACATATCACAATTGGACATGGGCGTTTTTGGTTTTTATTTACATTTTTTTTTTTTTATAGAATAAGAAGGTGGACGAGCATATGGGCCACCTGATGGTAAGTGGTCACCAACGCCCTTAGACATTGGCATTGTAAGAAATGTTACCCATCTTTTAAATCGCCAATGCGCCACCAACCTTGGGAACTACGAACTTATGTCCCTTGTGCCTGTAATTACACTGGCTCACTCACCCTTCAAACCGGAACACAACAATACCAAGTACTGCTGTTTTGCGGCAGAATATCTGATGAGTGGGTGGTACCTACCCAGACGAGCTTGCACAAAGCTCTACCACCAGTATTTACAAATCGATTTCAGAATCCGATTTCGTTAACGCCTAGCCTCATCAAATTGCTTGCGCACAGGGAAATATAGTCTTTAAGTAATTCATAGTAAGGTCGATGATTGTGTAATAGATTTCCGTAACAGAAACAACAAATCGAAATCCGAATCGCAAAATTCGCGCTATCCTTTTTATCCCGCTTTATTCCAATTGGTTAGAAAGAGAGAGAGCGAATTTCATAGTACGCAACAATAAGTTTGCGTTTGGATACGATACACAATTCGTTCGGTGATGTCCAGTGATTTTATTTGTCGATTCGAAATCTTTTAGTGGTATCGATCTATGGAGCGATGGCGTTTGGTTCGGCGAGGTCTATTTTTGATATCGGATTTTCAGTTTGTGAAATCGATACGAATCGATTTGTGTTTGAAATCGGATTTTGAATTAGTTTTGATATATCGGACGCATGCCTTATCACAATATAAATAATGATACTTAAGTTTACCACCAACCAAGCTTCAATTTATAGAAAAAACAATCTTATTAGTAAAGCCTATGTTACAGCCTACTCTGTTACTGAATATATATCTGACAAAAATGCGTGGATTGAGTGTTTGCTGGATCTCCTGCAGAAAGTGTATGTAACTTATACAAATTTGTATTTTTGTAAAAAATATTTGATTGAATGGTGTACGGTGGGTGGTGTGGGGAGGTGGGGTGGTGTGGGGAGTAGGGGTGGTGTGGGAAGGTGGGGTGGTGGTGTGTTGGTGTGGTGGTGTGGGGTGTGGTGGTGTGGTGTGGGGTGGTATGGTGGTGGGGGATGGTGCGATGGTGTGAGGCGGTGCGGCGGTGCGGCCGACCTGAGCTCGTGCACGAGGTGCGCGGTGATGCGGCTGCCCGAGGCGGCGAGCGGGTGTCCGAGCGCGATGGCTCCGCCGTTCACGTTGAGCTTCTCCATGTCGAGCTTCAGCGCCTTCGCGCACGACAGCGTCTGCGCCGCGAACGCCTCGTTGATCTGCACACACACTACTGTCAGGGCCTCCCGTCCCTTCTACTGACTATATAACTATATAACTGGGTGTTAATCTCGATTTTTAGTTAGCTTACCTCGATTAGGTCCACGTCGTTGAGAGTCAGCTTGGTGACTTTGAGAAGGTTCTCGATGGCGGGAACCGGTCCGACGCCCATGATGCTGGGGTCCACACCGACGTAGGACCAACCTACGAGCCTGGCCAGCGGCTTCAGGTTCTTTGCGGCCTCCTCGCTAGCGAGAACCAGGGCTCCAGCACCGTCGCTTATACCCTGGTGATGTGATGTGATGATGATAGAAACGTTATACTCGCTTATTGATCGAATTTCCGCTTGTAGCTTTGTAACGTGTAGCAACTGACATTTTTTTTTATGGTTACCCTCAAACATTTGTTCCTGTAATTATTTTAACTTACAAAAAAAAGGAAATTGAGTAGGTAGTAAATAGCTGCCACTCACCGACGCGGTACCAGCAGTAACGAGACCTTCCTTTTTGAATACGGGGGGAAGCTTCTTCAGACCCTCGAGCGTAGTCTGAGGGCGAGGATGCTCGTCAACCTCTACTTTCACTTGCTTCTTCTTAATAGTTAATGTGACGGGTTCGGTTTCAGCTTTGAAGACACCGGCGTCGTTGGCTGAGGGAAAACCATCAGTTTATTACAACCGAACCGTTAGATTATGCTTTAATTTAACAAAATTGTATTAAATCCAGTCCATGAAATTAAATATGCGTAGACTTTTGTACAATAAAATATAACTAGAAAGAAACACGTTAAGCCGATATTGTTCTTATTAGAACTTAATGAATATTTGATTGTAGTTTTTATAATAATACTGATAATGCTTAAGAAAATAATTCATTTTCTCCTTGTTTGAAGCAATACATAATGTTCAAGGTCGGTAAGGTGTTAGTCGAGCTTTCGCATCTCTATGCAGTGTATATTTAATTTCCTGTATGAGGAGGCCTTTGCCCAGCAGTGAGGCATTTATCTCACCTTATCTGATAAATTGTAGTAAATCTATGAATGAGAATGAGTCTATTAAGACATTTACCCGCTTTCCACCTCTGCTGCGAGCGGAGCGCGAAGTTGTCGACCTCGTCCCTCGTGATGGAGAACTGTCCGCCCAGCTTCTCGGCGGTCATGCCCATGGGCAGGCCGCAGTACGAGTCGGTGAGGCCGGCCCACAGCGTGTCCTCGAAGGCGTACGCGCTGCCCAGCGCCGTGCCGAACCGCACGCCGCGCACGGCGAACGGCGCCTGCGACATGCTCTCCACGCCGCCCGCCAGCGACACGCGGGCCGCGCCCGTCAGGATGTCCTGCGACAACGGGTCTCTGCAGGCGCTGTTCGTGTCTTACTATGCGTATATACTTACACGTATGTGTATGTGTACCTGTGCACTATTGACGACCGACTGGAAACCAGACCCGCACAGCCTGTTCACGCCCAACGCCGGCTTGTCCTGGGGGATCCCTGCCTTGAGCGCCGCATGTCGTGGTGTGTAAATGCCATCAGTTTGGGAAGCCTGGACGAAATAATTATTGATATTGACTAGAGTTTACCACTTATAAAATGCGCTACGGCGCGATTTGATTTCAATCGTACTGAGAACCGCAATTAATTATATTTATATTTTTTTATAATCGTCTAATGTTGTAACTTACCGACATAACTTGACCGACAATCACGGAGTCGATCTGTTCGGGAGCGACTCCTGCCTCTTTGAGGGCCGCTGTTGCCGCAATGGCCTGCAACTCGGTCGCGGACGTGTTCCGGAACACGCCACCGAACGTGCCGAACGGTGTGCGTTTAGCGCCGACGATAAAAATACCTGCAAGACAAAATTAACAAAATAACGTAAAAACACTAAGAATATTTCGTCAAAAGACAAATTGCAATAAAACTTTTTTTTTTTAATTATGATAAAATAATATAGAGCGAATGTATTAATTAAACATGTTTTTTTTTCAGCCTTTTGCCGTCCACTGCTGGACGAAAACCTCCCCTATAGAACGTCAACCATCCCGATCTTGGGCAGTCCACATCCATCCCGTACCTACCACCTTTTTTAAATCGTCGGTCGATCTTGTCACAGGGCGTCCTACACTACGTTTGCCTAGTTTGGGTTTAGTTCTCTGGCAAATGTCCTCATTTCGGATTCTATCGCCCAGAGAAACCCCAAGCATCGCGCGTTCCATTGCTCGTTGAGCGACCTTAAATTTGTGGACCAGTCCTACGGTGAGTGTCCACGTTTCGGCACCGTAAGTCATTACAGGTAGGACGCACTGATTAAAGACCGCCGCCCAGCCTAAACGTATTCTTCTTTTAGCCTCCTTCTCAAAGTTGTGCCGGCCAAGTTGTGTAGTTTGGCCCGGTAGATATATTCCTGGACAACTTCAAATGGACAGCCATTTACGACCACTGGTCACGGGGATACAGGTTGGTTTGCCATAATTTTGGTCTTTTCAATGTTCGTCCCGAGACCTACTAGACTTGTATCGCCTTATTAGTTTTTTAACCTTCTTGTTAAGTGCCTGACACTCAGATGGCGTCATATTCTGTTGTTCTCGTCTCCTCGTCTCTCCTTTAGAGTCTCGCCTGAGAGATTCGACTTACGTCCTTTGCTCTTCTGTCGAAAGTAATTTTGGCCTACTTCGCGGATGACACGCACCAGACTATTGTTAGCGTCGTCAATGTCCTGCCTGGTTTCCAACATGGCAAATCGGTTCTGTAGTTCCAGCTGGAAGCTTTCGCAACCAGCTTGTACCTGAGGCGGAGTTGGCATTTTAGTGTTAATATTCAGGGTGCCACTTACCAGGCGGTGATCACTTCCAGTGTTTACCCTGTTGATCACGGAGACATCCCTGAATATTTGGCGCTTATTGGATAAAATGAAGTCGATCTCATTCATCGCTATGTTATCGGGGCTTCGCCAGGTCCACTTCCTTTGGGGCTTTTTCTGGAAAAATGAATTCATCAGAAATAATCCCTGAGCCTCAAGGAAGTTTACCAGCATTTGCCCCCGATGATTTCTGCGCCCATAGCCGATTTTTCCTACCCTCCATTTACCATCTTCTTGAACTCCCACTTTGGCATTGAAGTCACCCATAACAATTGTGCAATAGGTACTGGTACGAGACATAGCTTTCACTATATCTTTGTACATGACTTCGACCTCATCGTCAATGTATGTAGACGTTGGGGCATACACTTGTATAACCTTCAAAGCATACCTCTCGGCTATCTTTATGACAAGGTATGCCTCGCCGACACACTGCCAACCTCCACGACATTGCTTCTGAGTGACTTGTGGATCAAAAAGCCGACGCCACCTTGGGATGGTTGGTGTCCTTCTCGGAAGTAGAATAAGTGACCGGAATCTAGTGTCATCGTGTCCTCGCCCTGTCTTCGGATTTCTAATAGACCTACTATATCCCAGTTAATACGACTTAACTCTACTTCCAATTCTGTCAGATGTTCGTCCAGCCGCAGAAAGCGTCCATTATACGTGGCCAGAAACAGTCGCCGTTTGTGGTACCCTGCCGTAGCCCGGGGATTCTTAGCACCCCCCATCGCACCGTTACCATGGCCGACACCGTGGCCAGGAATAGTGCGATCATCGGGAATTGGAGGCCGTGAATTTGTGTCGTTTCTCATTTGCCTTAGTCACCACGCTTGGCAGGCGGGTTGGTGACCGCAGTGGCTGGAATCTTTCACATTGAAACATGTATGGGTACATGATTTTAATTATATACCTGGAAACCGATCACAACACTTACTAACGGACCTAATCAAAACTACAGGGACTCAAATAAATGAATAAACATCATCAAAATCAGTCCAGCCGTTTAGAAGTTCAATGATATAGAAACGTACAGAAAATTATATTCTATACAGATAGGGTTAATTTTATCAACCCGAATCGTATCATATATCGATATAATTGTGAATGTTGGACACTCATCTCTCTAAAGCTGTCAAAAACTGGTGGGATTGACAGTTCCAGTTAGCTTCTATAATCATAGTATCACTATCACATACATTATTAGACGTGAGCGTGAGCTCAGATATAATGTTGTAAGTGTAGTCTCTTAAAACATATTTTGGTCTACGCCTTTCTTACTAAGTCGAACTAGTAGAAATAAAAATAATTGTGAAAATTTAAATCGAAACAGTTACTGTTTGGTAAGATAGACTGCTAAATTTATATTATAATTTTATTAACGATCAGATGTAACATTATAATCGACAGATAAAACTTACGCTCCGAATAAATATTATATATATCCGCAATCAGGATTTCAAATCGATTTTATATTCGTTAATCGATACATCGATGTTCAACCATCGTCCTTCAATACAAATATTGATTATTATTACTAGCTACTATATATATTATCTCAATAAAACTTTTAAAATAAAATTTGATATTGGATTTATTAATTTCGGTCGTAAGTAAATAACACCCAGACTTTATGGTTTGTTATGAAGACTGAAGTCTTCAATCACACAGGTGGTTGGAGGTTTATAAAAAAATCCACATTGTTATGGATTGAGCCAGCGACATATGACATATATGAAGTCACCACATACGAAATTGATTGCAGAATATATAAATTATTTACTTATTTTTAGATCACGGCGAGTTTTTTTTTTGTAAAATATAAAAGCGGACTGGCATAATGTCCACCACCATTGTTAATGTACAATAGCGCTGGATGGAATATTAACTATTCCTCACATCATCAATGCACCACCAGACTTGGAAACTTAGATGTAATGTCCCTCGTGCCTGTAGTTACACTGGCTTACTCATCCTTCAAACTGCAACAATAATACTAAATACTGCTGTTTGGCGGTTGAACATGTCATGAGTGGGTGGTACCTACCCTAACAGGCTTGCACAAAGCCTTACTACACAGTAGAAAAAATTATACTACTTACATACTACCCTAGCATTAGTGTATTAAATGAATGAGATATTAATTATAAATTTAATAAGATACTTTTTTTTTTGAATAGCTATCTTTTTTAATAACCTACAGAATAAATTTGATGTGATCAGATATGATATGAAGTAATAATTTAAATTAATTTATTCAGAAGATTATTTCAATTATGTTTGTTATAAAAAATATTGCTTGTACTGAATTTGCTATACATGCTGCTATACAACTGATGTAGCATATTGTTAATGAAGTCTATGCCATTTCTCAATACATTTTAATTATTTTAAACGTATAGATATTAGATTATTACTTAAGTCAATTTTTGTTTAGATTAAATCATATGAAATGTAATACAATTTTTGTTGTTTTTCAAATATACGAATTAATATTCACATAGAAAATTTGTAATATAAGTATGGTATAACTGTTTTTTTTTTCACACAGGTAAAATTAAATAATGTTTTTGTGGAAATTCTATTTCTGCTGTAGGCTGCATGAATGGATGCAGAAAAAATGAAGATATGTATGTTGTCAGGTAAAAAATAAAAATATTCTATTATTAATTTTATACAATGTTATGTTGAAAGATAAAAATCTTGGCAACAAAGATATTAATCTGTTCGAGGTCATTGTACTTTAATTGATCTATGATCTTGACTTTTGTACGTATTAACGATGTATTATCTGATTTAAAAGAAAAATAAACCTTTATACTGTTATACTAATTAATACATGTTATAAGGAATATTTATGCATTTACAAAAAATAAATTGTAAGCATATTTAATTTTTTTTTCAATAGTTCACTCATTTCACGATATTTACTTTTTTAAAGTCAATTTACAGAAGTTTAATTTCAGTCATCACAGAAAAATTGATAATAATAGATTTTTTTTTATCTCCAAATGTAAACTGGAATTTGACCCCAGTGAAAAGCTACTTGCTTTTCTAGCATTATTTTTTTTAGTACAAGATTAAAATTATATTAATAACACAAAACATTCACTGACCTTTTACTGCTACCGACATGATTAAAATTATTTATTCTACGTATTTTAATTAAAAAATATACAAAATATCAAAATAATAAGTTTACGTCAACACCCGGTAACAAAGTTGCCGAATGATTGAAACAATTGAACGAACTGTTTTTAACTTTATATATCCGTTTCCGTAATTGAACGAATGAATCATTATCAGTATGACCATAGAATAAAGACTGGTAAAAGATTGGAAGTTTTATTACCTTGTACGTACAACTTTTCGTAAATTAAATATAATATATTATAATATATTCAAATAAGTGTATTAATTTAAGTATCAATTAGAGTATAAAATAATATTTTAATAATATTGTCTTTGGCTAGAGTTAGTTGTATAATGTCTTTAAAACCATATTGGTTACCTATATTCTCTTTGGTTTTTGACAAAGCCATTTTATTTATCTGCTATAATTATAGCTATTTTGTTACTTTGCCATATTATAGGTAAATGTCACGATAAAATGCTTATGCAATGAGCGATGGTCGTCCTGTAAGTGGTCAACTGAAGAAATTTGTATTTCGTGGGAAATCTTCTACCAACGGGGACACAAGAGGTGAATACTTAGAAATTGTTATACCGGAGCTGTTATCAGCTGGGTATTCGTTCTACACGTGGCCCTCAGCACCTCTATTGGCTTGGTATTTGTGGACTCAAAGAAGAAACTTGCGTGGTTTACGTATTTTAGAGCTCGGCTGTGGCACAGGCTTACCTGGAATATTAGCAGCCAAGTGCGGTGCTCACGTGACACTTACAGACAGTGTTGTTCTACCTCGCTCGCTAAGGCACTTGTCGGCTTGCTGTGAGGCCAATGGTTTAGTTCCCGGTCGTGATTTACAAGTACTAGGACTCGCCTGGGGACTGTTTTTGGCCGAAGTACATAATTTAAGACCTGTAGACTTATTGCTTGCTTCCGATTGTTTTTACGAACCTTCTCAATTCGAAGAAGTACTTTCGACTGTCGCTTATTTTTTGGACGGTACTGACGCACGATTTTTGTGTGCTTACCAGGAGCGGAGCGCAGACTGGTCCATTGAGGCTCTATTGAAGAAGTGGGGACTGAAGGGCGCACTTGTGGACTTGGATTCGCTGAGTGAGAGTTCTGGTGTAGACTACAGGGCCTTGATAGGTGAACGCTCCTTGCATTTACTTGAAATCATATCTGTTTAGGTTATGGCAAGCACAGCAAGAGCTGCTCGCCTCTATGTTGGCAACCTGGCTTGGACCGTAGGTCATCGTCAGCTAAGAGAATATTTTGCCCAATTTGGTCCAATACAGAGTGCAAGAGTAATTTTTGATCGTTCAACTGGATTAAGCAAGGGTTATGGTTTTGTAGAATTTGCCAGTCCATCCCGAGCTGAAGATGCTACAAATAAACAGCTGCATACTCTAGAGGGATTAAACTTGAATGTGCAAATGCAAAACAACTAGATTTTTTTAGAAGACAGTAGTTTTAAAAATGGCTCAGGCACTCTCAGATTCCTACTCTGATTTCTCAGACGATGATCAAACTCCATTAGACAAGGACTTCTTGGATGCATGTAATCATGTTACAAGGATCACTTCAAAGCTAAAGGATAGTCAGCTTCTAGAGCTATATGGCTTTTATAAACAAAGTATGGAAGGCAAATGCACTACTCAAAAACCAGGTTGGTTAGATGCCAGAGGGAGAAGAAAATGGGAGGCATGGAATATTCTCGGTGATCTTTCTAAAGAAGAAGCTAAAAAAAAGTATATAGATCTAGTTCATAACTTAGATCCTGACTGTGGAGTTGGGGTACGAAGTGGATTACATGAATCATGGGTCACAATGTCCGCATTGCGTTACTCCCCAGAACCTGAACTTCAGGATAATGAAATGTCACTGTTTGACGCAGCAAGGGAAGACATGGGAACACTTGTTACAAAACTTTTAAGTCAAAACCCTGAGTTATGTAATGAGAGGGATGAGAATGGATTGACAGCTTTACATTGGGCCGCTGACAGAGATGCTACCTGTGCATTAACAGCTGCTTTAAGTGGGGGTTGCTTTGTTGATGCTGTGGACAGATGTGACCAGACACCTCTCCATTATGCAGCATTATGTGGCCATGCAAGGTCCACGAAAATCCTATTAGAAGCTGGGGCTACCTTTCTAAAAGATGATGAAGGCTGCACTCCTTTGGATCTAGCCACAGACAAAGAAGTCAGGCACATTCTGGAAAATGCTACATGTAGTATATAAATAAATGTCTATGTCATTTAAAATTTCTAAATGTCTTATTAATTGTAGTTATTATAAATAAATATTAGTTCTTATTTCGTTTTTAATTTCTTCTATCTTCACACTTTTTATAATTACATTTAAAATTATTTTTTATAGTTATCATTAAATAGGCTGAACTATCAATATTTTCAGGTTCAAAAAATACTAACACTGGAAGAAATAACTTTAAAGTAATTATAATATTGAAAGTAAATATAAAAACAATTATCCAAAGATAATAAAACCATTTTGACAACTTACCTGTCTACCGATGAGTTGCTATTGAAGGATAAATGAGAATAGAAAAAAAGAGTACATTTCAGTAGTAACAAAGTTTATTACATAATATTTACACTTATCACAATTCTTGTAACTGCTATTGAATTCCACACGTTTGGACACAAATTGTATAGACTTTCATGCATATAGGTACTCTTGTTTAAGAGTATTCTTTTATTATATATCAAATTACAAAATAGTGAAACATTTACAATATACAAATCGAAGAAATCAATATTTTATATTAGCAAAATACTTTTGTAAACATTTTATACCTACACATTACGTAAGTATAGTTACTAATAGATGTAAGCCTTGTATTGTTGCAATAGTAATAGCAATAGAGTTTACTATAAATTCTAAATACACTCAACAGGCATATTTTTGCCTCAGAACTCCGTCAATTATAAACAGATTTTGGATTTTTTGTATTTGAAAGGATATACTTACAGATTGATCCAATTGCTATCAAAATCAATCACAAATATGAAAGGCAAACTTTGGTATTTTCATCAACAAAGTCAAGCATTCAAAAAGTATCATTTGGTGAAATGGAATTAATGGAAAAAATATATTTAGTGATTTTTTTTTTCATGGTATTATTTGAAATAGTTTTTTTTATATTATTCATAGAACCAACGAAATCTTACATCTAGCTCTAATTTTTAATCATTACTGTAGACAAATTTAATCATCATTAGACGTACAAAATAACATTATTATTATTTTTCCACAAGCTCGGTAACGATACGTGCCTTGGTACAAAAACAGCTGATTATTGCGATTTTGAAACTCAAATGTATTATATCGCTTTCAATTCATTAAATTTAAATTACTAGAAAGTGTAATGAGATTAATTTGACAACTACCCACCAAATGTCATAGGTATTTTAAGGCTGATCGTTTATATGAATAGTTATGCTTATAATAATTTTATAGGTTATTTTATATAAATTAATAAAAAATAAATATATATATTGTATTAGGATGAATGTAACACCTTTTTATTATAACAAGACGAGTAAATGGTAAGTAATGGCGAGTGGACACGTGCGCCTATGGACATTGGGTATTGCAAGTGAGAACTAATCCTTGTACCGTTATTTTTTCAATTAATTGGCAAATATCAAAATATGGTTTACATTTTACTTTGGCTCTTTTACCAGTACAATTTTGTTTTAAGAACGGACTCGAAACTCACCATTGTAAACGGGTGAAATGTAAGTGATATGGGGCATTGAGTGTAATAATTATAATATTTAATGAATATACGCAACAAATAGTACTTATATCACCATATAAAATGGGTTGGCAACATTTCACGGGTGAGTAATGAAATAACACTACAGGTCATTGGTCACTTTGTATTATACGTGTGATTGTTGATATTTAATGAAAATTGAAATGAAATTAATTGTATATAATATGAATGTATTTATATAATAATTGTATGGCTGCAATATTATTAGTGACTAATGCACGTTTGCCTCTTAGTAATATGTAGTGACTACAGATTTAAGTCACAACTTGAAATTTGGTATGAGAAAGTTTTGAAGCTCCACCAGTCTGTTCCATTGCATGTTAGGAGACAGACAGGTTACCTTACGACGTTTTCCTTTACCACCGAGCACAAGATGAATTATAATGTATTACTCAGGCTGATGGTATATCATATACTCAAACCTATATATAAGTATATCATATATTAACAAATTAAATTGTGTTTATAATTCATCTCGTACTTGACGGTGAAGGAAAACATCGTGAGGAAACCGGCATGTGTCTAATTTCGTTGAAATTCTGCCGCATGTGTATTCTACCAACCCGCATTGGAGCATAGTGGAATAAACTCCAAACCTTCTCCTCAAAAAGGGAGAGGAGGCCTTAGCCCAGCAGTGGAACATTCACAGACTGATACTGATAATGAACTGATTAAAAACATTTTAAAGGCCATTATTGTTTTATAAAATAGGTAGGCGGGCAGGTGTAGACTTTAGCGCTCGGAGAAATATAAACCATATATACCAACCTTGGAAACTATGATGTCATATTCCTTCGCTTGTATTTACACTGGCTCACTCACCCTACAAACCGGAACACAGCGATGCTCAGTATGCAGTGGCGGTAGGATACGTGACGAGTGGGCGGCGTGCATTAATAAATTACACCGAAGCGTAGTCTTTTACAATATAATTTTAAGTCTTGCTTCGAAATTAACTTTAATCATTTATTTTTATATAATTCAATTTCTATTTAACTTTAAATTGTATTAAAACTAACATCAATACAGGACCGGATTTAGGGGACACAAGGGCTTTAGTTTCATAGTATATTAAAAATACATTCATTGACGGGCCGGCTGGCGTGGTTGGTAGATACTTGCGTTTCACGCCGAAGGTTGTGGGTTCGATTCCCAATCAGGACAGACATTTGTGTGCATGAACATGTCTGTTTGTCCTGAGTCTGGGTGTAAATATGTACAACAACAAGTATGAACATTATTTACAATCGAAAAGTAGAATCAGTTGTCTGGTTTCCAAAGCACAAGCTCCGCTTAATTTGGGATCAGATGGCCGTGTGTGAATAATGTCCTAGGATATTATTATTATTATTATTTTGTCCGATATATTAAAATCTCAAAGTACTTTAGATACATTAAATTTATGACACGATTAATCTGCCATATGAAAAATTGTTCATAATTTACTTTGCCTCAAATCGCCCGTCCGATCCAAGCCTTAAATCCTGTCCTGTATACATAACAGTGTGAAAAAAAAAATCATAATCTGTTCAAGAATTATTCGATTTCGGTTTTTCCCCTGACAACAAACTCAATATATTCAAATATACTCGTTACTCGTGCCTAGTTTTCCTTGTTCTCCTTGTGCATTTCCCCCGAGTCGAGCTGTTTCAGCAGCCTGAACAACGCAGCCGCTTCCCTTATTCGGCTGAACTCGACGCAGAATGCTTCTACTTCTATAAATAGTTCCTATAACACCCAATAAGTTACCCCAATTATTAGTGCACAAAATATTATCTTTACTGAATGATACTTAGGTGACATCGTTATGTATTTGAAATATATAAGATTGATATGCTTTGGATTACAGGAGCACCATAGACAACGGGTTGCTAAATGGTGTGTCATATATGATGTCCTCCAGACTGATTTCGGCCCCGGCAGCCAATCTCAAGAGAGATTAGCCAACAACGCAGTAGATATAA
This sequence comes from Nymphalis urticae, assembly GCA_905147175.2. Lineage (NCBI taxonomy): Eukaryota > Metazoa > Arthropoda > Insecta > Lepidoptera > Nymphalidae > Nymphalis > Nymphalis urticae. The sequence continues at coordinate 11,186,799 of LR990001.1, forward strand.
TATACATAGTTATTATATATATACATAGTTTTTTAGGAGCTCCTGATGGTAGGTGGTCACCATCGCCCTTAGAAATTGGAGCTGTTAGAATTTTTAACTATTCGTTAAATTGTAAACGAGCCACCAATCTTGGGAACTGAAATGTTAAGCTGCATATACATTACGCGCGGCACCCGCGCGAGCCAACGTCGACCTGAGTGGATGTCCATTTGCCGCGCGAGCCAATATGTAGATATGAATTGAGAAGACCGCGGCAAGCGATCCAACTAAACAAGCCGCGGCGGTAGTCAGACCAAAGTCATCTCATGGTATTAGTAGACGGCACTGTTCGTTGTCTATTGACATGTTGCCGCGCGAGCCAGTTCACAAAATCGACAACCGTCCCCACTGCGCGCGCTCATAGCATAGCGCGCATAGTTTCGATATTGAGAAACATAATGATTGGCAATATAAGATTCTATTGAATGAGAGAAGTGGCCCTTGGCTTTAGTGCCAAAATCAAATCTAAGGCTTGATATAAAAGGGCGCCACTATTGCTCTTTGCGCAAACCACGGCGAGTATGAGACACTCACCTTGACGTTGATGATCTTGTTCCTGATGAGCGACTGCAGGAAGACGCAGACGAGGCGGACGAGCCGGTTCTGCATGTAGCGGTCGCGGATGGTCTCGCAGGTGGAGATGCAGTTGCTGATGTACAGGTGCACGAACTCCACGGGCAGGTCCACCGACGTCGTCAGCCTGCCGGCAAACGACACGTTAGTAACGTGTCTTTCAGACGATCGATCACAGATACTCAAGTTATTTTTTTTTTGCTGTAAATTGTCTATCATACTAGAAGAATGATGAAGTTTGATGACGACAGCTGAAGATGGTATAATTATAAAACCATTTATGAAATAAGTACAATTAAAAAATAACTACGCATACAACTTTTCAAATGCCTAGTAGTACCGATATACGTACTTATCTCCCCACTGTCTAACAAAAAACTGTGAATATAGATATGAAGTGAACGACACTATTTAAAAAGTCGAGACCCTATATATGTCGGGGTGACCCAAACGTTAGCGTAATTCAGAAACTCATTTTTACATATAAAATTTTAACACAAATATTAATACAATAATAAACTATTCGTTCTAAAGTATTTATGAGCAAAAAAAATATTTGTTTTTATTTGAATTATTTTTCGTTAATTAGCAAAAAAGATTGTCACCTGTTGACAACTTCCATGGAGTGCAGCGACATCTCCATGTTGACGAGCACGGAGAAGTAGTCGGTGATGTGCTGCGAGTGGATCAGCTTCAGCAGCACGGAGATGGCCACCATCGGGTTGTTCTCCACCAGCTCCGGCAGCTGGCGAGATAACATGCCTTTAGCCTATTATCTACATCGATGAACTGACAAAATGTAGAAAAATATTTATTTAATACACAAAACACATATTGTACAAAAGTCGGGCTTCGTTATAAGAGCATTCTCTACCAACCAAATAGTATTAGTAGTTTCCACGACTAGCTCTATGAAACATTGAAACTGAACTGATGCGCGGTAAGAGTCGAGGCATTTACTGCCAGTCAGCTGGCGCCGTGGTCACCTGGTAGGGCGCCAGCCCCACGCCGTACACGACGTCGGGGTGGTGGTCGAGCAGGGCGAGCAGCCTGGTCTGGTGCGGCACGCTGAGCGCCGCCTTCAGCGCCAGCTGCGTCAGCTCCTTGGCCTCGTCCGTCACGTTCACATCCTTCTCCTCCACCTTTATCTCTTCCGGTTTCTCTTTCTTCTCTTCCTGCAATATCGTAGGACGACATTTTTTAAAAATGGCATCGACTTGTGGCACCTTTCGTTATTAAAAAATATAAAATAAGTCCGTTATATGACATTAAACATTTTAGCGATAATGTTTTATGACATTAATATTCTGAACAGAACTGTGTGTCATCTATCCTAGAACTCTCTCTAGGATGACGAGTGTACTGAACATATTGTTTAAAACGAAGACAAACATTCATTGAGATATAATTGATAAGAATTAGATTGTGGAATTCATAGAGAAGAAAACATCGATACTGTATTGCGAGGTTAGTAGCTCTGTCTACGTGCAAACACCGTTCGGTCACCATTTTCCTCATCAACCTTCTTAAAATAAAGTAAAATTAAGAAAAATAACTTATACAATTATAAAATTACCACTTTAGGTTTCTGTTCCTTTGGCAGTGTGACCTTCTTCTCGAGCTTCTCCGGCGGCTTCAGGCCAATCAGACCCTCGAAGTCCGTGTCGTACAGCGGCACGTACACGCCTCGATTGACTAGATTTTTCCACACACCCTGTATAACATTTGATTAAGTGAGAAGCCGAGATGGCCCAGTGGTAAGACCGCGTGAATCTTAACCGATAATCGTGGGTTCAAACCCGGGCAAGCACCACTGAATTTTCAGGTGCTTAATTTGTGATTATAATTCATCTCGTGCTTTACGGTGAAGGAAAACATCGTGAGGAAACCTGCGTGTGTTTAATTTCACTGAAATTCTGCCACATGTGTATTCCACCAACCCGCATTGGAGCAGCATGGTGGAATAAGCACCAAACCTTCTCCTCAAAAAGAGGAGAGGAGGCCTTTAGCCCAGCAGTGGGACATTGACAGGTTGTTACGGAAGTGATACGAATCGGACAACATTCTGTATAATAAGATTCCATGCTAACTTATCGTAGTATGATTATGTCCTTCGACTGCGGCTGGTCTGTACGGAGACTTACCAGCTGGTCTATATTATAGTGCACTGTGTGCGCGCAAACACATACACTCGCCATTTTGTCATTCATTTGCCGACTGTGTGGAAGGACAGTTCGTCACTCGACTCGCGGAGAGTTCAGACGCGATAGGCAGGCGGACGGGCAAATGAGCAACCTGATGGTATGTGGCCACCATAGACTTTGGCATTGTAAGAAATATTAACCATCCTTATCATCACCAATGCGCCATCAACTTTGGAAATTATGATGTTATGTCTCTCGTGCTTATAGTTACACTGGCTCACTCACCGTTCCGTACCAACCGTAACCACAATTCTCAGTACTGCTGTAGAATATGTGTAATGAGTGGGTGGTACCTACCCAGGTCAGCTTACACAAAGCCTATCACCGTAAAACAACGTCCTAGGGGGTTTTCTGAGCTACGGGGTTCCTTGACATAAAAACTCAATAACTTTATGTTTTGCCCGGGGTATAAATCCTGGACTCATGGTGATTAGCAATTAAAGTATAAGACTATTGTCATCATCGCATATTTCGTCTGGTTTCGTATTAAAATAGACGATTATTAATAAGTACTATCATTTAATAAATGATCCTTACCTCATCAGCAAAGGATATCTCCGTGGGGTCGAGTAGGAACGTCGGGGGCGGGATGGGCCCGGACGGCTTGAGGGTGCGGTGCAGCGGCAAGTAGTCGTTACTCATCAGCGCCTCCAGGAGCTCCTTCATCGCCATGCGGTTCGGTGGACTCCTAATAGAAAAAATATATAACGACTATACCATACAATTTGTCTTTGTGCAATTAGATATTGCTTAAAACTTACTACCTATAACTTTATTACAAGTGTCAGGTAGTGTATGTAATTTGACGTTATTGGTGCCTTTGAGCAATACGTGTGTACTAACCATTATATACATGTACAGTGTGTGTATTAAAAACTAATGTAATTAAAAATAAATAACTTATTATCTTTATTCGATTTCGGTTTTCTATGGTGTAACTATTTTTAATAATATTTTTTCTGGATAAATGCAGCAGAGTTATCATAATTTCACTGTACATAGCAATACTGGACAAAAAGAATAATAAAAAAAGAAATTGTTTCTTTTTATTATCTTTTTATGAATGTTGAGGCTACTTTAATGAGCTGCACACGGTAGTATTTATGAGTATGTATTACAAGAAAAGTTACACCTGCAGTGATTGTTAACGTTAAAAGTAAAAGCTTTTCTTGGTGGTACCCATCTGGGTAGATATTTACCGCCAAGCAGCTATACTTAGTATTGTTGTGTTCTGATTTGAAGGTTGAGTGGGCCCGTGTAACTACAGACACAAGGGACATAACATCTTAGTTCCCAAGATTGGTCGCGATAATATTTCTTACAGTGCCAACGTTGAGGGGCGGTGTGGACCACTTAGCTTCAGGCACATTTTTTTTTTTTTTTTTTTAAATGTATAGGCTTGACTGTATCACACCTGATGGAAAGTGAGATACAGTCTAAGATGGAGCGCGCTTGCCTAGAAGGTGCCTATTCACTCGGAACTTGAAGGTACCCATATTGTAGGTGGTGGGGAAAACGGAGGTCGGGAGGGTATTCCAGACTTTGGCGGTGCGTATCAGAAACGAGGAAGCGAAACGCTTCGTACGTGTCCTAAATACGTCAACGTCAACCACGTACGGGTGCAGATTCTTACGATGCCTCGCAGTTCTTTGGTAAAAAGGTGACGGGGGAACTAAATCAAAAAGTTCCTGAGCACACTCGCCGAAATATATCTTGTAGAATACCGACAGACAGGCAACCTTACGACGATGTTCTAAGGTCTGGAGTTTTGTAACCAGTGTCTGGTCGCCAATGAGTCTTCTAGCACGACGATCCACTGAATCCAAAGTATCAAGCTGGTACTTAGCAGAGCCGTCCCATAAATGGCTGCAGTACTCCATGCACGATCTGACTTGGGCTTGATAAAGAGTCAGAAGCTGTTCTGGTGTGAAGTACTGTTTGACCTTATTGAGGATGCTAAGTTTTTTACCAGCAGTTTGCCTGTCCGGCTACATAAGGAAATTAAATATACACTGCATAGAGATGCGAAAGCTCGACTAACACCTTACCGACCTTAAACAATTTTGTATTGCTTCAAACAAGGAGAAAATGAATTATTTCTTTAAGCATTATTAGTATTATTATAAAAACAACAATCAAATATTCATTAAGTTCTAATAAGAATAATATCGGCTTAACGTGTTTCTTTCTAGTTATATTTTATTGTACAAAAGTCTACGCACCCATCACCAAGTGGTACTAAAGCCGGCGCGGTCGCTCTCGCAACCGAACTGATGTCTGCTGAACGTTCAGTTGCTTGGGACTGAATTGAAGAATAATCAAATTCTAAGTCTTTTGACGATACTTCGGTTAACATCACCTGCTTTGCAGATTTCTTTAACACCTGGAAAAAGGAAAACAATAACAGATTATTGATGGATCGAAAATGAGTTTTACTATATATATATATTCGTCCGAATGTTAAGGATATTGTTTATTGAAGCAAATTTTCTATGATTTTTTTACACGCTTTATATAATGTGGAACTGTATTTGTATTATATATTTGAAAATACATAATTATTGACCGATTTCAATGCATTTATAAAACAAAAAATAATCACTGAAAAACATGATATTTCAAAAACTAAGTAGAACACACTTTAGTCAACTAAAAAGTATATATATTGAGTTTAACGTAACAAATAAACAACATCATTTCCTTATACATGAGAAGATAGCAATACCAAAATTATACAAAGCTCTTCTTTTGTAAGAGTTCTTGTTTGAGAATTAATTCGGTTTAAATATTTAGTCCCTTATGATATGCAATGTCCATTAAAACTAAGTAATAATTTTAAGTTATAGATAATACATAACAACTTACATCCTTTATATTAACCGGTACAAAACCATGTAACTGACCAATGAATAGCCTCTCTTGCGGCGTCAAAGGCAATAGACCCGGCTTGCCGTCCAATAGGTGGAGAAATAGTGAGCTGAAGGGATTTTCCACTTTGTAGAAATCAAATATTAAGGCTAGTGCTACCACCCTCTGACCAGGGAGTGACAGGTCACCACCGGTTATTAGTGATGATAGGAGCAGACATACTGAAATCAAACGTCATATTCTATTGTTTTGTACAATATAAGCTAAACAAATAAAACATAAAATAAACATGATCCTTAGTGAATTATGAATCATGAAGATGATTAAAAAATATTATAACAGTTTATTTAATATAGCAAATGAGTTGTAAAAGTGGTCAATAAAATTCATTTGGGTTTAATTTGTGGATTTAAATAAAATCTAAGAAATCTTTACTATTGCTCAATTTTATTTCCGGATAAACTTATAAAATGATTATAAGAACATAGTAGTATTTAATTCATTTATTGTTTAAAATAGATTGTTTTTAAGCTATATATTATATATTTTAGAAAATGCGGAGGCAACTATATACATATATAAATTTCTTTATTTAATGATCAATGGTGTGGGTGGTGGGTTAGTCATTAGTTTCATGAAACTTTGTACTTCATTTTACTATAATTTCTAGTAATGTTCTTTAACCTAATCTGCCAGACACTAGAAGAATGTGCACACATTATTTTACAAACTTTGACACTGTAACATATTGCTATTCCAATTATAAATTCCAATTACAAATTCCATATCTAAATAACTTTTTAAAAACAAGCTTTCATCACTAAAACCAATAGTATCTAAAAATTTCAGCACAATCTGTTCAGTGGACCTAGTGTAAAATTCTGTTATAATAATTATTCTTTATAATAACTGATATTAATGAATGGAATTTGTAGTAATCTCTTAAAATTATTAACATAGCTATCTTTAGTTTTTACATAATTATTATAGTAAATCATTATAAAAAAAAAATTGTAAGTCTATGTGAATCAAAATAATTTAAATTTGAGCATGCTTGTCATTGTGTGTATGTAACTCAGGTATACCAGTTATATATATTGAGTCATCAAAATCCTCCTGGGTTGTTAGTCTAATGCATTATTAAAATAGAATTATTGATTTAACATCTGCAAACATAATACCTAGCAATAAAAAATCACTACATCAATGTACCATGGATTAGTATTTAAGCACCATGATGTTTTAAAGTGTAAAATGAACAAGACTTAAATTAACTAAATATAATAAATATTTTATACTAACAGTTGAAATGATCTGATTTCGGAAACCTCTTTTGCACTTGAGTGCATATTGATTCAAGACTTTGGGAGTCTACCGTTAACTCCGAAAATAAGCTGAAAAATTAATACAGGCATTTAAAATAAATATAAACATTTCCAAAATAGGTTATTCAAAGAAAACATACGAAACATACTCTAATATGTATTTACTATTTTCGTTAATTAATTGTTGGGACATATTTATTAGTAACTAAATAAGTATATGCTTAAGTTCAAATTTGTTATGTTCAACATCCATAAGTAAAGGCACTTCGTGTACAAAATACAAATACACAACACAACAAATGATTGAAATGCTAAAGTCACAATAGCATTGACATTTGACATAACAAGATCCAAAATATGACAGTAACAATCCAATTTACTTTTTTAACCGAATGGAATGAACCATTATGATAAATAATTAAAATTAATTTGCGAATTACTTCGATGGTTATATGTATATTAATAAACAAACATGCTAAGCTCTAAGTGTAAGTAGGTACCTATCTTCATTTTACGGTTAAGTAAATAAAATATTGGAATTTGGGTGATATGACTAAAGGCGTGTTCTTCAGAAACTATATTAAGAGCAAAACATTTCGTTTGTTTTAAATTAAATTATACTCTAACCATTATTTTGTAGAAAGCATGTAGAAAGTGGTTAGGTATTGTTAAATTTACTTTTTATTTAAAATTAAAGCTATTTAACAATTGTATAAACGTACATAGTTTAACTTTGATTGTGTAGTACGTATATAAATAGAAGCTCGCATAATTCTTATTGGTCTGAATAATCAATGTGTACTATAAAATTATAAATTAAAACACATAAATCAAGAAAATAATTAAAACATGCGTAGGAAGTGACGAGGATTAATTGTGTATCAACGTGTACGTAAATTAGATTAAATAACTTCATTCCTGTTTACTATCGTTAAAATTAATCGCTATCTTTAAAAAGGATGATTAATTTAATCCTATCTGTAACTGCTTCGCTCTTACAGGGTTACGGTGTCATTCGGCCTTGAAAATCTTCGTACAATACAATATACTTTTTGTACAAGTATAATAGCACCTACAATTTCTCTCGTATGTGCAGTAAGTGAAAGAAAGACTAGGTATTAATTTTTACGTGAACACTATTTCTTATGACATCCGAGTCTGTTCCTATAGGTAGAGTCAATGCATCCTCTTTGAAGTGAGGTATTAGAATACCGAATAAACTATTAATTTTTATTCTGTTTTAGCAAAATTACTAGCAAATTTGTGTATATTATTTATATTTATAGGCATCACATATGTAAAAATGGCAGATTATGATGGATTTTCTTAACAAACTGAGTCCACGCTGGCATTTCTACGTAATCCAGTATAGAATAAATTGAATTGAAAGGAGTATGTTTTGATATTATTATTTGCTTGAAACACCAAAATAAAATTACTTATTCGTAGACTTTATTTGGAAAATGCCATTTTCAAAATAATATTTATTTTAAAATAAAAAAATAATATTCTATTAGTTGCAAAAGAGTTTACTTAGATGTTCTTGGAGTATTATTACAATGTTTTTTCTCAATCTGAAATGTATGCCACCGAGTCGCACCAGCTGTAACGACAGACTTAACAAATAATGCGGAATGACTGATACTGATACTTATCTAAAAAATTAACACAAAACAAAGAATATTAAACTTTCACGATTCCAAAACCTAGTTATCACAGCAATGTTAATTGCGAACGGTCGCTTGTTTATCGCTCGTTTCTTGCTCTGATAAGATTAGAATAGTCATATGGAGCGTAGAGCGCCATCTTAAATGCGTCTTGTGCAAGGTTTTTGTAAATAATACAATTTTAAGAAACATTATGTGTGCAATTTAAACGGAAGTGATAATGTTGTGGTGTTTTTACATGTTATTAACGTGAAATGAGAGATAACCGTTCAGTGGTAGTCATGCATAACCCAAGGCCATTGGAGTTACCGGCAAGGCCTGTGGAACCTCATCGGAGTAGATCGTCTTCTTGGTCTTGGCGAAGGACCAATAACCTTCCTCGACCGGAACCCCGACTATCTTTACAGTGTCAGGTATAAAAATTACGGTCGAAAAATATTTTTTATGGAAATCGTTCATAACTGTGACTTCACATAATTTCGTATGTCAATTACGTATGTGCCTACTAATTTACAGTAGGTATACATTTGATAGCGTTAGCGTTGACATATTTTAAGTCAACCATATCGTTGCTAATACTATTGAACAAATTGAATATTATTTTTTTAAGTACTCACTAGTTTTTTTATTTTTTACAATTACACAATTAAATGTTAATTGTGTTATTATAAAAAAATACTATTAATTTAATATATATATATTATCTCTACTAATATTATAAATGTGAATTAGTTAAATTCTGTACGTCTCTTATGCTTTCACGGTTAAACCACTGAACCGATATTAATAAAAAATTGTGCAAAGAAAGCTTGACTCACAAGTAAGGACATAGACTTTTTCCCTAATACCTGTCCCCCCTAATATGTTGACTCAAACTAGTTAAATAGAAAAGGGCGATTAAAATGAATAAGATTTACTCTTGTTTTTAGTTAGTTTTTATGAAATTTAAGATTTATTTATCAGACTAATATCGAAAAACGGTAATTTACGTTTTGTTATACTGGATTCAAAACTACCCAAATATCTTAATATAAAACATGATAAATCGTAGTTTCACTAGGAGTAAGAGCTCATAAATAATTAAGAGTTTAATGATAGTTTTAAGCATATTTCTAAAAATATTTAAATGATGTAAGATCTCTGATAAATAGAAAAAGGGTTAAGTTAAATAATATTTTATTAACGATTAATGAAAACTTTAATTAAAAACATCGATGAAGGAAAACATCGCGAGGAAAAACCTGCATGTGTATAATTTCACTGAAATTTTGCCACATGTGTATTCTACTAACCCGCATTGGAACAACGAGGTGGAATAAGCTCCAAACCTTTCCCTCAAATGAGGAGAGGAGGCCCAGCGGTGAGACATTTACAGGCTGTAATTTCCTAATTTAAAAAAATTAAGGGATAAAACCGCAATGTACATTCTCCCTATTATATTGTCTTTATTAATCCATGGGCAATCGTTTAATGTATATTTGTATACACATAATAAATTTTAATATTTAAATTTATGTTAAAAACAAAAAACCTAATGTTTGAAAGATCCCTTACGCATATTTTATCTTATTCATTTTTCACTGTGAAATTGAAATCCTTCTAAAATTCTTGTCTAGCTTTGCGTATAATGTGGTGTAATGCGTATAATACAAGTGACATTATGACAAAGCCTGTCAACCGCTGTCAATTGACTGTCACAGAAGGTGCAGACGATATTTTCCATGATATTTTAGTTTTTTGTTTGTATTTTTCCTTAACCGTAGTAGTGGTTCTATGTCGTAGAGTTTATTTTCATAGTTTATTATATAATTAAAGGATTCTGATGATACCGAACTGTGAAACGTATCCTAAAAAGGAATTAATAAAAATTGTATAGCAAACGTGTCATACTCTTTAAGTTATTTCAACCGATGAGCTTAGAAAAGAAACGCCAATTGTTTTGCATTCCGATTAAATATTAGTATATTTTCACATGGGTGATGGCTTGGCAGTCGGATACACGCGTAAGTTCACAAATTTATTCTTTAACTACTAAGGACACTAAGAATTCATTACTAACACATGTCCTTGTGATTGATTTAACATTTAAATGAAGTGTATTTGAGCTGAGAGACGTATCGATAAGTGCCTTCGTGTTATTTGAATATCAATATGACTTTATTGTGTAACTATTTAGTGTTTGCTGGACCACTTGTGTTACCAATTTATTGATGCTTGTTAAAGGAGTTAGAGAATATTTCGTGTGTAATTGTCAAGGGTAATGATCCTATTTCAATATGTAGCACTATAGCTTACAGTTTTCTATATTTGAGTTTATACATCTTATATAAGGACTAATGAGTATTCATTTTATTGATAAAAGATGTGGGAAATTACTTGATTTTGTTATGAAAGCACTGATATGTATTTGACAGTAAATTATTGAATTAATATTACTATACTATAAGTATTTTTCAGCATTAAGATTAATAATAATATAAGTACAGGATATATCAAAATTTTACACTAATGTCATTATAAGTTTTTATTGACGTTATATTGTACGTCTAATAACACCCACAATACCAAAGTCAATTAGCAACAATGACCACCTACGATGAGGTGAACAATTTAATCCATTATGATCTGCAACTGAATAAATAAATTAACAATAATGATATACTTGTAATCTTTGTTCGTTGATTTTTATTTTATGAAATATATTATGAAATAGTTTTAAACAAATGAGGTATGTGTTGATTGGTTTTTAATGTTTTTCTCTCATCTATCACTTCACCTCTATTTCTATTGTATTGTTTATACAACAGCAAAAAAAATCTTAATGAATATAAACCATTTAAAAAATTAACATCAATGATTATACTGCCATTATAATTTACATTTAAATAAAACCTTTTTATTGCTTATTTTTATTTTGGTGTTATTTACAAATTTATTATTTTACCGTCTTACTTTTGTTACACATGGATTTTTGCATTATAATATATATTTAAATTATATATTCAATTTCCAATTAGACTCTATCTGCAGGTCACTAAACTTTCTATCACATTATTTATAAAATAAATAATCATATTATCAATTAAGAATAATTAATTATAATGTTAAAATTTAAAAAGTTTCATTAATATTTCTATTAGCCTTGTTGATTTTGTATTCTTGAATTAGTATTACGTTAAGATCTAGTTCTACATTGTAATGTGTGCTAACTGCTACTTAACAACTACATACATTTTAAGGTTAAAAAGATCAGCTGACTTTATAGGGTTGCTGTATGAGATCAATTTCTTAAGATTTAATCTTGAAAGAACAATTGTAAGCGCTACTACAACACTAAATTGAAGTGTCTCTTCATTTATAAATGAACAATATAATAATATTGTCCAACCGTTCATAGGTCTTTTTAAAATTGGAATTTGGTTTGTCTGTTTGAGATTTTGACACTCTCTGTCTATGTTTGACTTTGCATTTGGAATATTGGAAAAGAGTAACAACTGAGTTTCTTTCCGGTTCTTCTTGTTAGAAACTATGTTTAGAACCGGTGGTAACTGAAGTTCATAGTAATTGAAGATTTGAAACTGTTGATATGTCAAAGTCAAAATATATTTTATTTAAGTAGGCAGTTCAATAAAGTATATTTTAAAGCTCTGTTTGGAATTTAGATTCTACGGAGAAGATCCAACAACATATACAATTATATTTATGTATTCTGTTGTTCATTAATATCGATTTTCAAAGATTCCAGAAATAATGATGAATTTGTCTTAATATAAACTAAACTCGAAGTGCTTCAGAGGCGATGTGATGTTTGTTTTTTAGTCGTTATCCGAATTCCTGCAGTTCTATTAATCCGATTCACGACGGATATAGGCTGCATTGTATGTTTATATTTTATACAATTATATTTATGAATGAATATTCTGTATGAATATTAACAAATACTAAGTCCAAGATATTCTATCATTTATAATCCATAATCCAGTACAGAATAATAAGCCTTATTTATTCTGAAAACAAATAACATGAGTTTTAAATTTAGTTATAGATAAATATAAAATGTCTGTTTGTATTTCATCAATTCAAATTTAATAATATATCGCAATACTGGGGTAGTGCATATAAAACTAATATGGGGTAGTGCATATAAAACTAATATAAAGGATCTACAGATCTCGCAAAATAAATTACTAAAGTCATTATTCCATCTAGATTACCACATGTCAACCAAAGAATTGTATAAACGTACTAATGTATTATCAATTAACCAGTTATACAAATTTAAAACATGCATATTAATTAGAAAAATACTAACAAAAACAATACACACACAAATAACGTTTAGAACTAAAACCTACAAACATTACACTAGAAATAAACACAAACTTGAATTACCCAAGACCAGGACGAAATATGGAATTAAATCTCTACAGTTTGAGGGAGCAAAACTATACAATAGCTTACCTAATGAAATTTTCAATGAAAAATCCTTTACGATCTTTAAGAAAAAAATATTATCTTATTGTAAA